>CM054120.1:173988861-175188861 GCA_028673005.1 Tanypteryx hageni
GTTAAACATTACCTTTTTATATATATGTCACTTTTATTTCTTGTCGAGTAATCATGTATGGCGGAATTTCGAATAAAAAGGTGAGAGTTCTCTTTAAAAAATACTACTGATTCGTAAATGAATATACAAGGAAGAGTTATGATTTTATTTTCTATGAATTTTGGTTTGCATGATATATATTTATTTAACTTATACATTGCTCTAATGGCTCGTTTTTGCATTATAAATAATCGGGCTGTATGGGGTGATGATCCCCAAAAGATGATGCCATATCTCAGAATTGAGTGAATGTGGCTATAGTAAAGCATGAGTAGAGAATCCATGGTAATCTTGCCACCCAGTGATCGAATTATGAATATTGTCTGGTTGACCTTATTGGTAACTGCTTGTATGTGTATTATCCAATCTAGGGTGTCTGATATGTTTAGGCCTAAGAATTTAGTTTGGGATGATTTTTTAATGCAGTTATTGTTGATATTTATATTGAGGGCACTTTGACTTGATTGGTGTGGATGGAAATGTAAATAGGTAGTTTTTGAAATGTTTATGTTGAGAAGATTTTTGTTTTGTTGTTATTGATTGTTTAGTATCTGTGGCTAGATCTGTGAGTGTTTGGAATGATACGAATTGAGAAATGTCAACTGCAAAGATTGTTTCAACTCCTTTGGATTGGATAGTGTTTATATCATTTACGTAAATCATAAACAATAGTGGGCCAATAAATGACCCCTGCTGGGTTCCATAATTTGTATTTTTACAGTCTGAGGAAATATGGTTTATCCATTTCCCATTTATATAGGATATTGTTACCTTTTGTGTTCTGTTAGTCATGAAGCAGGTTACCCAGTCTAGGGCACTTCCCCTTATTCCCAATGTGTACAACTTTTAAAATAATAGTTCATGATCAACTGAGTCAAAAGCTTTATGAAAATCTTAGAATATACCTAGAGCTTTGATTTTTTTGGTCAAGGGTATTGTATACTTGTGATAGGAAGTGGAATATGGCTTTTGTGGTAGACATTTATTTTCTAAAACCATGTTGTGATGGATTTATGAGGTTATGATTTTCCGGGAAAGTGGTTAGACGACATGTCATGATATTTTCAAATAATTTGGAACAGGATGATAGATGAGATATTGGTCTGTAGTTATCTGGATATGGTTATGATTCTTTTTGTGTATGGGTATTATCAAACTATTTGTTAGTTTGGAAGGAAAAATACCACACCTTAGTGATACATTTATAATGTGAATAAGGGGATCTATAATATATTGTTTTGATTTTAGCAGTATTGAACCTGGAACTTTATATCTACCTGCTGAGTGTTTTGAGCCTATTTTCTTTAAAATGGTTTCAACCTCATTTTTATCAACTGGTTTCAGAAATATTGTGCATATGTTGGATATGTAGTGGCAATCTACATTCTCAGGATTATTTACAACTGAAGGTTTAGTAGGGGTTATTTTTGGGTTGTAACAGAAATGGTTATTAAATATGTTAGCTATTTCTAAAGGGTTTTTAAATATGTCATTGTTTTGGAGTAATTAAATGTTCTCAATCTGAGAGTTTTTTTTTATTGTAATGAGTTTTTAATTATCTGCCATGCTGCTTTAGAAGTGCATGTGGCTTTGTTGAGGTAGTTATCATTGTAATGTTTTTTGCTATTATGATTTGCTTTTTATAATGTTTTAATAAAGATTTGTCATGAATTTTGTATTCTTTGATAATTTTGCTTTTGCATGGAGGTTACATAGATGTCGACCCATTTGTTTTAGTTCAGGAGTAATCCATTTTTGCACTGCATTGTGACTTGTTTTTTTTACCACTAATTGAAATGAGGTATTGAAGTGATAGAGAAATATTTCATAAAAATTATTAACTTATTCATTTACTGTAGTTGATTCATATACAGTGTGCCAATCAGTGTGTGAATGTTGATGTAAGAAGATGTTAATTTTGGCTGGGCTATATTGTATTTTGTACTCATGTCTTTGTCAATTTGTTATCTTCTGTTTGAAGTTCTACAAGTTGCCCTAGATGATCTGAGAGGCTCAAGTCTAAAGTTTTACTAGAGAATCTACTGAAGGAATTTGTGATATAAATATTGTCTATTGTAGTACTTGAGGATGCGGTTAATCTTGTAGGAGAATGGATTGTAGGTATCAAGTTGAAGGAGGATGTCAGATCCAAGAGTAACATTTTATGTGTATTTTGTGTTTGCAGATCAATGTTAAAATCACAACAGAGAATTACATTAATATCATGAGTTACCGTTTCATATAGCATTTTATCAAGGTTATACAAGAAAACATTTATATCACTATTTAGAGATCTATGAACACAAATTACAAGAAACACTTCCATCTTTGATTTATATATAGCAGCAACACACTCAAACACTTTTTCAGTGGAAATCACTTCCCCTCATAGTCAATTTTGTTAATAACATAACTCCAACATTTTTGTATCTTTCACGGCAAAAAGAAGAAAAATTTTGTATCCTGGCACATTAATTATGTCAATTTCCCTTTTTTTAATGCAATTTTCTGAGAAGCAAACTATGTCTGGGTTTATATCTGTGAGACCTACTTCTAGCTCATCATGTTTGTTTTTGCAGACTGTATGTTAATGTGTAGAATATTGAGAGATTCAAGTCATAATTTCTTGAATTTGCTAATTTCTGCTTTTAATCACATGGCCATATTGAACTGTGCATGTTCTTTGTCTTTGCAGTCAACTGTTGATTTTAAAGATGGGCTTCCTTCAGTGTTCTCTTGATTTTTTGGTGGTGGTAGTGTTTCTGAAGGTAGAATTTCTGACATACTGAACTTTTTGAATTTAAAGCATAGGACTGATGCCCCAAGAGGCCAGTAGGTGCTGTCATATAGTTTGGATATTAGTGAAAGATCTGCACTTATTTTAAATGACGACATCACTTAATTTGAGTGGACTTTTTTACATGTTAATTCATGTCCCTTAAATTTGTTGCTTAGGTAATTGATTACAACACTATGTGTCGTAGTATTTTTTATGTGGCCTAGATGAATCCATGCTTTTTTCTGTATTCCAATGTTTTCCATTTGTGCATCATTAATATTTCCGTAAATTGTGCATTGAGGTCTTTGTTGAATTCCCCTCTTTCTAATTACAGTTGTAAATTCTTCATTGTTCTCCATAGATGCCTTGTTGTTGTGCACTTCATTTATTTTGTTGTGTTTATGGTTTGTGTGAATTAGTGGCTGTTGATCATTGAAAAGGTGTTGTTTTGCGATATTTGCATAATTATCACTTTTCTGTTTGTTTAGATTTGTAATGATTTCATTGGGTGTTCCTGGTTTTTCCACACTTCCTGTTGTATGTTTAATAATACTAACCTCAGGTGGTACATAATTTTTGCGCATCACCTGGATTAAAACTGCTATCATGTTTCACAGTATGAAAAGCAAAGGCGCCCTCTGTAGCAGCTAGATTGTGTTCTGGTTTACTGACAGCTTTGGCAAAAAATCCTGTAACCTTTCCTGAAGAGATGCTTCCTTATGCTTGTATGATTCAATGTGATGCTTTAAATCACCAGCCCCTTTATTAGCCATTGAAACATATGTTCCCATTCTGCATACTTTATACTCAGCTTCTCACTCATCTTGGTCAAATGAAAACCATGGAAATTTGTCTTTCATCTTTTCTGTGAACATGCACCTCCTTTTATGCATTTTTAAAGGAATGATAGTCTTTAATAATATTAATTTTATATAAGAAATAATCATAACCAATTTTATATTATAAGTAATGAATCATAAAATCGTATTGTCTAGAACTACAAAAGTGAAAAAAAAATTTCATATTTACAGCGAAGAACTAGGGTTTTAAACAAATCTGAACTTCAGTACTAAATGTATTAGTGGCTGCACCATTGGTTGGTCTTCTGCTAAATATTCCAAAATTATTCAAAAGAATACAACTATGGATCAATGCTGTACTCAGTGGCTCAAGTCCACATTTCCATGTTGTTGTATTGTTTGAGAAAACAGGGTCCTGAAACACCTGGCAGGTTATACCACTACAAATATCTATTTTTATATGAGTGAATTCTGGAGTAAGCATAGGTTGACAATGCTTTAATGTAATGAAGTTAGCATCGTCAGGGTCTTCCACACCTGCTTGGCTCGCACGAAAAATTTGAATTGACCAACCATCTCTCTGTACCCGAAAGAGATATCAGATAACGTAATTCAGCATTCTTCGTTGTGCTTGCTTAAAACAAAATGTTGCAGAAAGTAAAAATCCGGACATTTCAACAATTTTATAAAAATTCGCCTGGACAGAAATTTTTGACAAAAAATCTGGAAAAATTCAGGTAAAAGAGGATGGATGGTAACTCTAGTCCTGATGGCATTCCCATGCTTATTATCAAAGCCTCTTCTTAACCTATCATTCTGTACTGGCGAGTTTCCATCTCACCTCAAACTTGCACGTGTGTCACCAGTCCCTAAAAAGGGTTTGCTATCTGATTCAGACAATTTTCGACCTATCTCTTTTCTGTCACTTTTTTCGTAATTTTTGATATATTTTTTATAAACCATATTCTAAATTTCCTCAAATCCTACCAGATTTTTTCTCCTAATTAACATGGCTTCAGACATGGACTATCTACCAGTAGTGCCTCATTTGAAGTATTGAACAATATACATCTTGCCCTGAATAGAAAATTATTCACTGTTGGTATATTCCTCAATTTAAGCAAAGGTTTTGACTGTGTGAACCATCTCATTCTTAAACATAAACTTGCCAATATGGGCATTACTGGCATTGCTTTGAACTGGATTATGTCTTTTCTTAGTGGTAGGAGTCAAATTGTTAGTTACTCCCAACGTACCTCCAAGGGTATTATTACAAAAAACTCCAAACCATTAAAAGTAGTAGCTGGTGTTCTACAAGAATCCATTTGAGGCCCCCTTTTTTAATCTTATTCATGAATGACCTCCCAGATAATCTAACTAGATGCAAAACTATACTGTATGCTGATGATACCTCCAGCATTGTTACATCCAGAATCTTGCCTGGCCTAATGATGTCTGCTAACCAGACTATTATCGAAATGACTGATTGGTGTCATGGTAATGACCTTCTGATGAACAATAATAAATGCACAGATTTGCAATTTTATACAAAACAATCTTCTCTCTGCAACCGAGCTCCCATTTTGAATGATCCTACTATATGCCATTCAACAGTTACTAAGTTCCTTGGCTTTGCATAACAGAACATTTAAGCTGGTCAGCTCATACTGATGTACTTATGAATAAAATTGCTGTTGGTGTCTTTATGATTAGAAGGTTAGCACCAATTGTATCTATTGATGTTTTAAAATGTTATAATTTGCTAAAGTGCATTCCCTTGTATCCTCTGGAGTTATGTTTTAGGAGAATTCTGAAGCTGCTATTAGTGTGTTCTCAATGCAAAAAAGATCTGTAAAATCAATATTTCATGTTCCCATATGCACACCTGGCAAACCTCTTTTTCCATCTCTTAAGAAACTTACCTCTTCCATCACTTTACATCTTTACGCATACCTCATTTGTAAAACCATATAATAATAAATTTTCCACTAATTCTGTTTTCCGTAACTATCACACTCGAAAAAAGATAACATTCATTACAATCACAATAATTATTCCCATTGTCTAAAAGGCTCTTACCACTCTGCATCAACATTTTTTAATAAACTACCAACTGCTATTAAATCTCTCTCTTCAAATATTGTATTCCACAAACATCTGAAAATCTTTCTATTAGAAAAATGTTACTATAGTTAAGATGAGTACCTAGCTGACAATTTTTAATATATGTTTGCATCGTATGTATATGTCTATTTCTGTTCATTTGTATATTTTCACTTCATCACTGCTTTTATATATTACCACTATTGACTTGATTCATGTACACTTTGTTGTGCCTTCGGAATCAATAAATATTATTATTAATATTGGAAAAGAATTTACAAATATAGCAATAAATTGATTTAGTTGTCTCTGAAACTATCTTTTTTTCATAGCTTTCCCCTTAATTTAATAGAAATGTGATTGATTAAAACTGTTACAATGTTCCTCATTGCAATCAATATATTCCATCTTAAGATTTGTCATCTCTCCTACATTCTGGTATGCAACATACTTCAATCAATTCACTTGTTATATTGTTAGGCCAAAACCTATGTTATCATAACTTTTATTTACCATAATTTCTTGAATTTTTGTTTGCCTATCTGAATCAGAGTCAATGGTTTCATGTAGATGCTTGTATGGAATCTTTAAAGAGGAATGTTTCTAATAAATTTAGCTGCTTTTTCCTTTCAGCTTGTCTTAAAAGACTTTTTTCCGCTTCTTGACCACTGATTCAAATGATCTATTCATATTTTAAAAAGGCAATGGGTATATATATACATATCATCCTTTTTTGTTTTAATTTTAATAAATGGCACATAAACAAATATTTAAAACTACAGCAATACCATTTTACTGAATAGTAATTATTTTCAACAAATTAATACTAATATAATCTATTAAAAAGTCATTAATTTTTTCATTATAGTAAAAAATAATTCATACATATGAAAAACTAGCATTTCTGATTTAGAAGTCCTCTTGTTCTCAAGATAATAAATCTCATATGGCCACCACATGACTTTCTCCATACCTGTAATATTTCTAAAACTTCCAAATAGGTTAAATGACAATAAACATTATAAGGAACTGTGAGAAAAATTTAGACTTTTCAAAGAAATAAACTCAAACCATAGTCTTATGAGAATGGATATAGCCCTAAAGCTCCAACAATTAAGATAATAAAAATGAATGTAAGGTGTTTCCAATAGACACCGGTTAGTGGTGTGATTGTGGCAGCTAAAAAATTTAGTTTTAAAAATATCTCTTCAGCAATGGGAAAACAGTTTAAACAAAGGTTATAGAAAATGTAATTTCCTAACACTATTATAACAGTACATTTTTACATTTGTCAAATATTAAAGCAAATATCTCAAAAAAAAAAACAGAAAAATGACAAGGGTATACACCCACTTATGGTTGAACAATGTTTACCATAACCTAATCAGCACTTCTTTTAACAAAAATGTCAAATATAAAATTTTCTGTTGATCTGATTAATAGATTTTGGTTTAGAGCACCCACAAAATCGTGTCCAAAGATATACACACACAGGCACACATACAGACACCCAGAGACATCATTGAAAAAATAGTCAAAACATGTTCAGGGGACCTTAAAACATTTATTTTCATTGAAATCTCGAATTCGAATTTTTTCACGAAAACAATACTTACCCTGTATTTCGTATATGGAGAAAGTAACAAAATGATCCTCATACAGGACACCTGGCCATTTCTGCTGAGGCTTATATTTAAAATTTTCTGATATATATCTGATTGGCCCGTCCACAATATACCAGCAAGGTAAAACCAAAATAATAATATTGTAATGTTTGATGCTTGGTGAGGATTGGGGAGGCAGCAGTCAAATGCTTGATAACCAGCTGACCTACCTACTTGGATGCAGCCTCAGATTGGACTATGGGTGTGAGCGATGGGAATCAAATGTGGAATTCCTGGGCCAAATCTACCTTAAAGAAAGCTGTCATTTTTTATTGACAGCCTAGCTTTCTTATAAGTTAAATTGATTCCATATTATCAAATGAAGAAAAATCTACAGTGCTTCCAATAAGAGTAAATATCTGTTTATCTGGCAGTTCATGAAACCAGAGTTTTTTCAGTTCAGAGAATGGACTCCATTTGTAAGGCAATACAAGTAGGATTAACGAGATAACATAAGTTGGGTATTCTTTGTCCAATACCACAATTTTTTAATACTGTATTTATGTAAAAGCAAGAAGACTTCAAATTAAAGATGACCACAATATTAAACAAGGTTGATGACAATAACATGGGGGTAATTTTGTGCCATCCACAAGCACTACCACCATTACAGTAATGCACATTTTTTATTCTGCGAATTTTTATGATGATATTTTTATTGCCGATTTTGGTAACTGTGTAATTGAATGACATGTTAAAATGAATAGATGTCTCATCTGCATTATCCATTTGGCTAAGAAGACAATCGAATTTTCTGTTGATGAAATTACATGATTCTGGAAAGCAATAATTTTGTTCATGTAGTCAGAAGGGAAACTTTGGCATAGACAATTTTATGTAGCATTGCGATGCATCATTTGTATGTACCATACATAACTAGCATTGAATTGTTGAGATGGGATGTTTAGTGATCCCAGTGAGGTAACTAGGATATGATGGCATTTGCCATAGGCGTTGCTTCCTAAAGGCGCCAAACTTCTCAGCAAAAAATGAAAGAAGTTTATTTTACCATAAATAAATATTAATTTAATACTCAAATATTTAAGTCATTGCTAATAAAACAGTTTATATTCTAAATGAAAACATAGCAAAAATCATATTCTATGTACACAGAATGTGTTTCCTTAAAATTTTGCCATAGGCGCCATATCTCCCAGTTACGCCTCAGAGTGGTTGACCTAATTAATTAGCTTACAGTTTCATGATTTCCTGCATCACTTGTCTTTAATCAGTTCTTTGAGTATGCAGAAAATTTAGAGTTTCTTCTTTTAATTCATGAAAATGGCCTTGTTTGGGTCCAATAAATGATTTCCCTATTGAGTTAGCACCTTCCAGTTTCTGTTTTGCTTGCTGTCACCTTCGCACAATTGCCTCTGTCGCATTACATCTCTTCCCTGTCTCACCGATGTTAGTTTCTTCACCATAATGTACCACCATTAGCTTAAAATTTCTATCAAAACTATGTCTTATACCTTCTCATACATTCCCTTTTACAGAGGTGCCTCTTCTCTCCACACAATGTCATTTAAATCCTAAGATTTGGGTATACATATTTAAAAATGCTAAAAATAATAACTAGTCTTTACTAACATTAGTGATTGTTCTGACAAAACAAAGTAAAAGACTTTTTGATGGACTCTTGTCTGATAAACCCAGTTATCTGGCTTTTAAGACTGAGCCAAAACTTGGTTCATCTAATAACAATCTGGGGTGGTTTTATTGCTCATGCCAAAATATCTAACAATTTGTCAGTGCCTGAAAGGATCTCTTTCATTTGTGTGCCTCCAATTTAACTTTTAACCCTCGAGCGGGCATGCTGGTATAAATCTAAGTAATGAATTCACCACCCAAACTTCTCGTATTTACACCTGGAATGATTCACACTGCTTGATTGACTTATGTAGACAAAACACAGTAAAGACCCGCATATAAGACGCATTCGTGTATAGGATGCAAGAAGGTTTTCCCTTGTAATTCTAGGAATAAACAATAAGTTGCAATAAAAGACTCAAATCCATTCTATTAGATAAATTCTTTTGAATATACTTTCTGCTAAGTATGATCTGAAAAGTGAATTTACTGAAGTATTTGTATTACGAGATTTATCTATGTCGAAACTACTTATTACAGTATATAGTAAAACACTTTGGAAAGCAATCTAGAAGATAAAATGTAGAATATTTTCCTGACTCCTGCCAATTGTAATAAAAAACCCGGTATAAATTTCTGCGATCATCTGTGAAACTTTCAGTGAAAAACTATCTTGAATTTAAAAAGGTGGACTCATTCGTAAGTAGATATAAACACAATCTGTCAGTGGATCATGGAAGGATGGAATGACCTCCTTTCAGAGACGATAATTAGGGGATTAAAAAAATGTTGCATAAGTAATGCTTTAGATGGAAGTGAAGATGACATATTATGGAAAGATGATGCCATGAACGTCATGACGACCGCAAAATTAGAATCTGAAGCTTCAGAAACAAATGAAGTTCACAACGAGTTCCATATTACCGATGACAACTCCGAGGATTTTAGGGAAATTGTTTTAAAAGTTTGATTTGTTTTCTTGATTGAAATTTTTTTTCAATGAGCAGATGTTTGATTTTTAATTAAGTTATCAGGTATTTCATTTTAACTGAAGACTCCATACAGAAAGAATGAAAAATATTTAGCATCCATGTATAAGTATGAGTGACTGATGAAGTCAAAATATCTTGTATATACAATTATTGTTTGTAAAAGTGCAACCTTTTTTCATATTAATAAATTTTATTTTAATTAAAACACTTTGATGGTTAATAAATATTAGTTTGCAGCTTTTTATTTTTATTGAACATTTCGTAGAGAGAAAAACATGAAATATCATGTACTCGTGTATAAAACGCATGCTACTTTTTAGCTTTGAAAATTTGGAAAAAAGGTGCATCCTATCCCTTTTTGGTACTTTTAACTAAAAAATATTTTATTATGCTTAACTATATTAATAATGGAGTTCACCTATTATCCAACATCAATTGTCTGTCCCCTATCAGGTATCTAATATTTTGGCTGGAAGTAGTTTTATGGTATCTCGTTGTTCTAGTGCCTTAATCGTAGACCTATATTGAGGTTACTGACTTATTTTCATTGGAGATACTGCAACAATACATTTATTGAAAAATATTTATTTAATCTTCTCAGATCCTAATTGCATATTTATCAGATCAAAAACTACTACCTTGGCATTTTGGTTAAGATTTATATCACACTGAAAGAAATATAAGTAGATATAGGTATGCCTGATAATTTATTTTTTAACCCCTCAACGCTGTCAGGCATACTATTACGTCCTGCAAAAACTGTCCTATCGGCCGTCAGGCATACTATTATGTCTTGCGGCAGCCCTAATTTATTTTATCTTTCGATGCTAGAGACTCCTTTAAATCTAAATAACCTATATATATTTTGAAAGAGGAAGCTTTGTACTTCCTATCTATGTTTGTCATGTATTTTTTTTCTCTTTTAAAAAATATATAATCAACATTGAATTTTGCGATAGAATTTTCAATTTTGCTATGATATGATGGTGTTTCTCCGTATAAAAGTCCCTTTTCAATGCAGCAAGGAACCTTTTCTTGGTGTTTGAAATGCAATGTAGGAACTGTGTATCATTTCAAAGGAGAGCACGTTTTTTCTCCTCTTTTTTCCTGGTGGAGATATTTGGCTTATGTCATGCGACAAAGGAAAACATCTTATGTCTGTCTATGCACAGCTTATTACAAATGTTTACAATGCAATTGATGAAGAATGGAATTAGGTTGAGTAAAAACATTTCTGTAAACATTCCCTTCCATTACCGCGCGATCCTTCGTTCATCGCTTCATAGAAGAGTGTCAACGCCAAAACAGCTGATTTCAAAAGGCCAACATTCTTCCGATAATTTAGTGCCATGACTCAAAGAGAGGCATTTTGTGAGAAGGATAATATCTGTCATAATTTTCAAGACCTTTAGAATTTTATTTTAATCTCTACAAAAATTGCAGGGAATTGAGTATATCTATTTGTAAGCATTTGTTTACATATAATATACATTTAGTTTTGTGATATAATTTTAGTTTTTACCACGGACCTACGGATTTTCGGTTTCTAAAGTTGACCCATAAATACCCGAGGAAAGGGAATCTACCAAATTGGGTTTCTTTTCTTTGATATTTGAAAGAAGACGAGGTTTGTTTTCCTCTTCAGATAAGTGCTTCGCTGTTGTGCTAGCAGTGCCAAAGCAGTGATGAAGCGAGTAGGCAAGAAGAGGACACACCAGCAAAAATCATGAAAAGCTCTTCCATATATTTACACAATAGATTACTGGAAGTGTTTGCTAAGCTATAAGGCATTTCTTGCTGAATCCAATTACGCAAGTGTAAATTTTCTGAAAATATTTGGGAAGGACCTATAAGCTAAAGTTTTATGTGTTTTATACAACGTCATATCTCCCTTTCCAATGAACGAAATGTAATCATTTCTTCTATGTGACTTCTGTAATGACTAAGAATGATGACTGTATAACTAAAACGTTTATATTATAAATAAATCATCTTTTAATAAATCAATAATACTACATTTACTTAAAAATTTCCAGTCAAGACATGAAAAAGTTGAGATTCGTAAAACTTTTCACCTAATTGGTTTAGATGGGTAGACTTGCAGAATGAAATAGTTACTAATTTAAGCAATTTTTTTTATTAAGATTGCACATCAATAGCTTCTATAGTTTTTCCGGTGCTGAATGTTATAGTATATAAAGCGCGAATGCACACTGGAAAATTAGTGATTGGTGTACAATCTCTTCTACTCCAACAATCTTTGTAGGTAAAATATTATACGCAAAATTGATATTTAAAAATTTCATGTTTTTCATAAATCCACAAAAAAATTCAGAAAAATCAAGAGAAATCTTACCAAGTTATGATTATTTTAATATTTTCGAACGTTTGTGCAAAGCAATCGTGAAAATTTAAAACCTCATCCGGCCGTACGGGTGGGACTTAATAAATCTCCTTTCGGGCTTGAGGGGTTAATGATCTTGCATTACTGATGTATTATTTATTTTTGAAGGTGTTGCTGCTTATGCCAATAGATTAACATCTTCACAATAATAATATCATAAGAAATGGTACCTTGCTTTAACCAACGATTATTTATGTTAAATGGCTAATTAAGGAGCTCAAATACATGTGTATTTAATATTCACAGAATGGTTAATGTTTTGCTGTGTCATTAAGACAAAATGGTCAAGCTGTAATTTAAACTGTTGATAAATGTTAGAAGTATTAGAATATATGAATATAAAAAATAAAAGTAATTGTTTGAAATCCTTTTAAATAATCTAATAACATTAATATAATCTTATAATTTTCTTTTTGTTTTTCAATGTATCCATCCATAAAACTACATTTGCTAGGAGTATGTCAAATTTTCTAATCTGGAGACAGCTTATGTACAGTAAATATAGATATATTATGAAAAAGAATGTACCAAACCCAACAATTTGCTTGAATCTATTTGATAATTATGTTTAATCTAATGTGAATATAATTAAAATGGGATCCTCCTCTGAGGGGATTCACTGAGAGCATATTATAACAAGAGGAAATAAAAAAATAATAAATAAAATATTTCTTTGTTTATGTTTTGCAAGAAATTATCCTTAACCTTTGAGTTGGTGTATTGAAAATTCCATTTTAACTAATTGCATCTATTAGCCTTTTTGTATTCCTTTAGTGCCTTTTAGACAACCTTCCAAGCACAATGTTATTATTGTCAGTGAAGTTACACCATCATTTGTTATTGTGATTGGAGTCTAAATTATTATTGGTGTCCCGAGTCAGACGTGTGCTTGGTCATTTAAGTCATTTAATATTTTCATAATTTATCTTTTTTACAATGTAACAACCAGTGAAATATATGTACATTCAACTATTTATATTGATATCAAGGGATAGGCTAGTTGTCCATGCTTTCGGTAGTGAAATATTCTTAACTCATTAAAATAGACAAATTCCCTTTTCAATTACGTTTTTGTTATTTTAGTGCTTGTTACCTGAGAGATGAAGGCATTGTGAAAGTATTTCAAGAATTGTCAGATGAATGGCAGTGTTTTTCTCACTAATGAATATAGCAGGTATCAATGTTGTGATGTCGCTAATAATGAAACTACAACCATGAGCTCCAGAATGCTACTGGCACCAATGGAGCTTTATTCTGTTTTTGTGTCCTAAACAAGTGAAGTCTTAAAATCACTTATGCATACATGGTTAAGTGCACGAAGGCAGCATATCCAAATACATTACAATCCCTTCCCTTCCAACAAAAAATAAACAACAAAATAATACTATAAGCAAAATACATTAACATATATCCTTATAAGTCAAAAACAAGCAAACATTTCATATGTACAAAATACATTAATATATTCATATGGTTCTAAGACAGGCAGACATTACAAGTTCATTCCCTCTCTCTGATTGCAATCTCTCTCCTCCTATCCCAATGATTCCACAGCATCCACTGGACCTTCCACTGCACTCACACTCTGTGTTTGCATTACTTCACCATTTCCCAAGTCTCCTGAATTGGGTTCCTCGCTCGGTATGACACCTGGAGTACATTTCACTTGTGCCCAAGAGCCAAGCAATTCTTCCTTCTGTATATTCTCTTCTGTAGATGTAGTCACACTCTCTCCTTGCTCTGAGCACAGTTCACCTCTCCTTCTTATTTGGTTTATGCGCCTGTGACCAGGCCCGGCCCAAGATATTTTGGCGCCCCAAGTGCGGAGCCTTTCGGGCGCCCTCGTCGGTAAAAATTTTTGCGATCTTGTTTGATAAAGATTGTTACCATCCAAATAGGTGATGAGATAGTCTTGTTTAATTATCACGAAATAATAATTTTTCCAGTAATGAAATAGGCTACTGGTCCACGCACGTCCCCAAAAAATAGTATAAAAGGAAAACAAATTTTTTAACACCAAAAATTCATGATCTTTCATTCTTCAATCTTAATTCTATTATTTCTTTATTGTTACACGTAGATTAATTTTTAAATGTTTATAAATAAAGATTAAAATACTTTCACTTAATAGATTAATTATGATTGTTAATGATCTCTTCGGTCTGAAATCTGTTTTTTCGGGTTAAAAAATTTATGTTTTTCTTTTATACTGTTTTTTTTTGGGACGTGCGTTGTCCGGATCCAATGAAATATATTTACAGAGAATTTATTATTAAATTTTCATACATTTTTACAGGACATTTTTCATGCTTTTACTAAAAAAATTTAAAATTTGATTGTTTTGAATTTGTATCTATTTAATAATAAAAAGGTTTGATATAAAAATTTTTAATACACAGAATAATAAGATTAAATGTTACTAATAAAAAATAACAAAAATTAAATATAGTTACGTCGAATTGAATGTAAAAGTCACAAATATTTACAAGAATTTCTGTTTTCTGGCTTTTACAGATGCAAAGTCTTGAAGTAGGTCTTAAAATTTGATTTTTTTTAGAACATCGTGCTCTATAGAAATAGTTACCAGACCTGTCAGTTGCTCTTGAGACATAGTTGATCTCAAGTAATTTTTAATAATTTTTAATTTAGAGAAACTTCTTTCACACGACGCTACCGTTATTGGGAGAGTTAGCATAATTCTCAATGTAACTGCCAAATTAGGAGCAAAATCATTTGGTAAAACAAATTGCAACACATCTAATGGTGTCCAATCCGTTTTTATTAAAGGGAACAGTGTTGTTATTTCCTCTAACATTTCCGAGCCATCCAAATCAGTCTCATTGACATCATTTGAGTTTGTTAGTGCTGCTTGTAGATCCAAATATTTTTTTAAAAGTTCATCTTTGGAAATGTTTTTAATATTATTTACATCATATAGAAAACTGAATATATTACTGTGGTTATGAAATTGCATAACTCTTTCTTCTACGGACATGATTACTACGTCATAGACAGAGAAATAAAAATCTACTTTGAATTGCGTCTTCAAATCAATTAGGGATTCATCTGGAGCAGAGTTAAAAGTTTTTCGTCGGGGACGAATACGAGTCTTTATGGGAAAAAATGGTTGGACTTCCAAATCAACGACAATTATTTTTGACTCTTCTAAAACTTCATCAAATGCAATGTCCGACCGACATTTCTTTAGGGTTTCTATGGTTGATTTTAATATATCAACAACTTTCGAAATGCATATTTTTTCTTCCTGTGAATACTTGCTGGCTATGTTAATCGTCTTTAAAATATTATACCAGACAACAATACAGCAAATAAAACGGAAATCTTTCATTTGATTAGCCAATGCTTCTGCTTCATGTTGAGCAATTGGATCAAAGGATGAATCTTCACTTATTTCATAAAGAGAAACGTAAATATCACCAGAATGAAACCTGAAAGGTTTGATCGCCTCTATTCTACTTTCCCATCTAGTTTCACTAAATGGTTTTAAAGTTAACTTAGCAACATTTTTAATTAAAACAGCCCAGCATCTTGTAGATCCACTCATAAAAACATAGATAGCTTGTATTATACTAAAAAATGAAACAGCGATATGAGATGATTTAGCAGCATCATTGATGACAAGATTCAAGGAGTGAGCATGGCAAGGAACAAAAAACGCTCGATTATTTACATCAAGTATCCTTTTTTGAACACCTGATTGTCTGCCTTTCATGTTTGAAGCATTGTCGTAACCTTGACCGCGCATATTACTCATGGGAATACCTAACTTTTCAAGTTCCATAAAAATTCGGTAAGTTCTGATGAAGTTGTCCTATTTGCATCCTCCTATATATAAGTTATATATATATATATATATATATATATATATATATATATATATATATATATATATATATATATATATATATATACATGTTACGATTATATATAGACATTCCTTACAGAGGAGGAGTAACATATAACATATAGCATTTAGCATTTAGTATTTAGCATAAAGCATATAGCACATAGCATATACCATATAGAATATAACATATATAGGAACATGTATAGGAAGATACTAATATTTAGGCACTTCCAGAAAAGCGGCTTGCTTGAATTTTTTTTCCAAGTAGGAACGACTAGAAAAAACAAAAGTCTTGAAAAGGTTCTACATGTGGACGTTAAAAATTCAAAATTGGTTAAACAAATATTCATGTATAATGTATTACCGAATGTGCGACGGAACTGAAATTTTTTTATAGTTAGCATTTGTAAAAAAATTAAATAGGGATTATACAAATTTTGATATTTTAATTTGTTTGCCAGTTAAAAATTCTTAAAAATTAAAAAAGAGTTTACAGTTTATATACTGCGGGCAAGTTATGGAGCGGAAATGTGTTGTTTATTTAGAGTTTAGTCTATGTAAATGAATAATCATTTCAATGTATCCATGAAATTGTTATTCTGGCTGCAAAAATTTATTGAATTTTAAACAATTTGATAAATGTTATTTCACTTCTAACAGTGCTTCAAATTTAAAAATTGACAGAAAAGTAAGGCATTATTAACCCAATGTGGAAAAAGTATAATATTCTAAAAATAACAAATATTAGTGATTGTTTTACTCCACTATTGTTCCATAAGGAAAAAAATGAATCGGTGCAGAGGAGAATTCTTTTGAATTTGAGAAAGATTTCCAATGATAAAATACCTCTGTGAAAAATAATTGTTTTTTCAAAGTTAGATGAAATGCTCGCAGAATGCAAGCACAAACTACTAGTATGTTATGTTACTCCTCCTCTGTAAGGAACATTTATATATAATGATAACAAAAATATAGGAGGATACTAATATTTAGGCACACCCAGAAAAGGGCAGACTCAAAATTTTTTTGTTGGTAGGATTATGTACAAAACCGACTGGAAAAAATTAAAACATTGACATAGTTCTACATTGCGACCAATAAAATTCAAAATTTTTTAAACAAATTTCCAAGGTTTATGTATTTCTGGATGTGCTATGGAGATGAACTTATTTTCTATGTGAAATTTGTAACAAACAAAATATGGATTATACAAATTTTGATATTTTAATTTATTGGCGGTTTAAAATTATTAAAATTCAAAGATATAGGTAAATGTTTAAATACTATGGGGCAAGATAGGTAGCTGAAGTTTTAACGTTATTTAGAGATTTGTCTATATAAATGAATAAACATTTCAGTGTATCCATGAAATTGTTACTGTGACAATTAAAAATTAATTAATTTTTAACAATTAGATAAATATTATTTCGCTTCAAAATGTGCTAAAAATTTAAAATTTAGCAGAAAAGTGTGGCATTTTTAACGCAATGTTGAAAAATTATAATAATAATAATATTCCTAAAATGAGAAACATTAGTGATTGTTTTACTCCATTATTGATCCTTAAGGAAAAATCGAAATTCGCTCCAGAGGAGAAATCTTATGAATTAAAGAAATACTCCTCATCATGAAATATCTTTCTCAAAAATTAATATTATTTCAAGGTGAGAAGAAATGCTTGCAATATGCAAGCACCTTCTACTTGAATCACACAAACACTCATATATATATATATATATATATATATATATATATATATATATATATATTAACTAAAGGAAAAGAAAAGGTAGTGATGAGGGTGGCAACAAGGTGTTGAGGGAAGCCCAGCGGACACTCACCAAGTTGAGGACCAAGCTGGCAGGCTGCTGGGGGCGTCGAAGAGACACGTAAAACACACGAACACAAAAACACACGCAAGCTTATCGGGCCTAAGCCCTTCTTCAGCGAAAGAGTAACGTAAAGTGACACACTGGGCGGGGAATGACAGGGTGATGTGGGAAGGTTGATGATTGGAGGAGGTGGGGAGTAGGAGGGGTGGATAGCCAATAAAGAGGGAGTGTGATGAGGTAGAGTCCGAATAGTTACAAAGTAACAAGGAAACATTGTAAGGGGGCTAATAGGGTTAGCGGAGGTTGAGGCCAGGCGGAGAGAAAGAGTCGAGAAGATGGATATGTGCTAGTTCCCAGTGTCGGAGAAGGGGGGCAGGAGTGTCATAGGGTAAAGCGCGAATAATCCTAACATTGTAGCAACTATTGAAGGGGACATTGTGGGTATTAGCATGTAATGCAACTGGGAGGGGGCGTCTGAGAGAAACGCTATTCCGGTGACCGTTCATTCGGATGTTTAACGGATTGCTGGTGAGGCCTACGTAAAACGCGGGACAAAGGGTGCAGGTAAGGAGGTAAATGACGTTACGGGTGGTGCAGTTGCTTCTGGAGGTGATGGGGTAGGTGATGTTGGTGGAGGGACTCGAGAAAGAAGATGATGGTAGGTGGATAGGGCAAGTGAGGCAGCGAGGTTTTCCGCAGGGGTGGGAACCTATTGCAAGAAGCATGGTAGAAGTGGGAAGTTCCTTCCTCCACAAGATATTTCCCAAATTTGGGGGCCGGCGGAAGGAGAGGAGCGGAGGATTGGCAAAAAGGTTGATAAAGAGGGACTGATGGGAGGAAGAGGTAAGAATTGGGTGGGCAGCATGAAGGATTGTTTTGAGAGCTTCGTGGATACCAGGATGGAAAAGTGTCGTAAGAGTGAGTGGAGGGGTAGATGCAGGAATAGTGGGTGTGTGAGGATGAGATCCAATGTGGGTAGGCGTCATCGCCCTATGGATCTGTTCGCGGACCAAGACTGGAGGGTATCCACGTTTGAGAAGAGCATCCTCGAGGACAGAGTAATACTCTAGAAGGGATGCTCTATCGGAACAAAGCCTCCATCCTCGACGAGCAAGGGCATAGGGGATAGAGGTTTTGGTATGAAGGGGATGGCAGCTATCAAAGTGGAGGTATTGGAGGCTGTTGGTGGGTTTGATGTGAACACAGGTGCGGATTTGGCTGTCTTGAAGGTAAAGATCGACATCCAGGAATGTGATGTGGGAGGTAGAGGATTGGTGGGTGAAGGACAGTGAAGGATGGGAGGAGAGACGTGAGAGAAAGGAAAGGAGAGAGTCAGGTCCATGCGTCCAAATGAGGAAGACATCGTCGATGTATCTCAGCCACAAAAGTGGTCTGAGTGGAACGTTGAGGAAGAGTCTTTCCCATTCTCCAAGGTAGCAATTGGCGTATGAAGGCGCCATTCGGGTGCCCATCGCAGTGCCTCTAATTTGAAGGTAGTGACGACCATCGAAAGAGAAGTTGTTCAATTTGAGCACCATTGCCGCCAAGTCTAATAAGAAATGGGAGGAAGGTCTTGCGTCGGGTGGTCTTGAGTCCAGGAGTTTACTAAGGGCAGAGAGTCCATCATCGTGGGGGATGTTTGTGTAGAGGGAACAGACATTGATAGTGGCCAAAATGGTATTGGGTGGGAGAGGAAAGGGGAGGTGTTTGAGACGTTTGAGAAAGTGGTTAGTGTCTTGGATGAAGGAAGGGAATTGACGAATGAGAGGTTGTAGGTGGGAGTCAACGAAGGCGGAGATGCGTTCTGTAGGGGAATTAAAGCTGGCAACAATGGGGCGGCCGGGGATGTTGGGTTTATGGATTTTAGGGAGAAGGTAGAATGTGGGTGTGCGGGGTTTGTTGGGGATCATTAGAGCAATGGCGGAATCGGAAAGGCCGTCCTGTTTTCCTGAGGAATGAAGATAGGACGAAATTTGGCAGGAGTGGTGGTCTGTGGGGTTGGAAGTAAGGTGAAGGTAAGAGGTTTCGTCAGAAAGTTGGCGCTCGGCTTCCTCGTTATATTTGGCGCGATCCATCACAACCGTGGTGGTGCCCTTGTCGGCAGGGAGGATGATGATATGGTCAAGATGTTTGAGTGTGGAAATGGCATGCCTTTATATATATATATATATGTATATATATTTATTTATATAAATATATTCCTCCTCTGTAAGAAGAGTCTATATATAATAGATATTTTATGTCCTCTTCTGTAAGGAACATCTATATAAAATGACTAGTAGAAGGTACTTTCATACTGCAACCATTTCATCTCACCTTGAAAAAAACATGTAGTAAAAGAAATTACTAAAATCTGCAATTTTAAAGTTTTAAAGTTTTTTAAAGTTGTACCACATTTAGAAGTCCATTAACATTTTGCTCATTGATTAAATTCAAATAATTGTTAACATTCGCAATAACAATATCATGCAGACATTGAAATGTTTATTTGTTCAAATGGACCAATGTCTAAAGTGCTTAACAATTTCAGCTCTCTATCTTGACTGGTAGCATGTAGACATTAACCTATTTTTTTTACCTTTAATAATTTTTAACTGCCAAATAAATATGATATATATATATAGTCGAGGGGGATTACATTGAAAAGTTATATTAGTTTCGTTTCTTTATATTTAAAATAAATGTGCTTTTTTGAAGAGTCCCTTTAATTTTTAAATTACCCTCGTAGTTTTTGCTGTTTTTGTTGGAATGTGAACCAATTTATCAATTCCTTATAATTACCCCATTTTGTATTAATTTGACAAAACAACAAATGATTTAATAGTATTTTCTACTTTGATGATCTATGAATGTTTTTCAATATTGTTAATCGCATTTGTACTCACTCTGTCTGCCCATGCACCGAATTTTGATGCAATGAGGAGAGTTGGGACTCGAAGATCATCTGGATAGTTTAGGCTGGTGACACGTATGAAAGCTATTTATTTTTTGGAATCCATTCTCATTTGTAAGCTCAATCATTTACTCAAGTATACATAAATTATTTTCAAGATCAAATAGAAATGAGGGAGACAGGAGGATTAATGTATTTAGAATTTATGATTTTCCCAGTCACAACTGCCTTAACCACTCATCTGAGTGTTTAATTTTTTGAAGCCACACTGCTGTTGGGCATTTAAATAGGAATGGAGTATGTGCATGAAATGCTTTAGTTGGGTATGAAAATTACATATTTTTTAAAAGATGCTTAACTTACCGTAATAAAAAATACATTGATGATGATTTCAATGATTGTTTTTCTGTATGTTTACAGTGTCAAATGATTATATGTGGGTATTAGCTTTACAAAGAGACATCTTTCTTACTGCCATAAATTATTAACATGATAACTTTAACTAATAAATACACAAAGAAAAATTTTGCCGACAATATTAAAAAAGTTGCCACTCTATCTCCATCAAACAAAGTCATGGACAAGAATTAAAGCATTCACATTGTTTAAGTCAACCATTTATTCAGGTTCACATCAGTCATTTAAAAATCAAATAGAAATGATGAATACATGGGGATAAATATATTTATACTTTATGATTTTCCTAGTCACAACTGCCTATATTTTAAGAATATCTATTGTGTGGTATATGACTAATGCTGACAATTCTTTTATTTACTTGACCATAATGGACAATGAATTTCAGATTTTTTAGGTGACCCCCGGAAACCTTGTTGGAGACCTTTCACAGATGACTGAAGATTTACTTAAGCAGGCCTTACAAAGAGATGAACTAAAACATATATCATATAGGTTATTAAGAAACCTATTTTAAGCCTTGGCTGTAATAAGAAATCGGATCCTGCAGTTACGGAAAATAATGAAAGGCTCCGGATTTGTTCTATTTTTATGGGTCACCTAACGAAATAAAAAATTAACAAAAAACTTATGATTTTCTACTTATTTCCTTAATTTATTCAATTATTAAATTACATTTGCTAAAAGTATTTCATGATTTACTAATTGGAGGAGGCTTTTAGAAAATTATCATAGATATATAATAAACAAAGAATATTCCAAAATATACATGTCTTAAATGAAGCAATAATTTTGATAGATTTAATACCTATTGAACTACAAATCAGGCCCCCTCACAGGGGATTCACTGAGAGTATATCTATAAAAGATTAACTTTAATAAATATTAAAAAATTATATCCTTTATTTGCATTTTACATGAAGTCATCCTTAACCCTTAAGCAGTCATACAAAAACATAATGTAAACATTTGCCTGCATAGCAAATGATGAAATTGTTTCAAGCATTAATATAAAATGAGAAAATTACTTTTTATGTTGAAAGTATCTAGACAAGCTTTGCAAATGAATAGCCTGTGATTTGGACATATGAACATCACATAGCGCTAACAGTACTTTCAAACCATATGATTCTTATCTCTTGAACACATTGAGAACCTTCTTTGTGATGCCAAATAGCAATGTTGATGACATGGAGGAAGATGAAGATGTGGCGTAATATTTTTGAAAAATATTTGGATATTGCATTTGTGTATCCACAGTGCTATATCTGAGAATGTACATGTGTCCCTCTGTTTTTTCTCATTTCTATTGGGAGATTATCTTTTCTGGCAGATTTCATATCATGGTCATATGATAGATGCATAAAGAAAATGTGAGGAATTTAGAAAATTTGTGTCTAGAAGCTTCATGAAAAAAGGTGAAGAGGGTGACATCTGTAACATATTTAAAAAAAATAAATATTTTCACAATTTTTTCAATGAAATTGAAGAATGAACAGGTTGTTTGGTCCAAGATCAGCATTCATTATAATTTTTTGAAGTATTTCTAAGGTATTTAGTTTTTGTGGGGGAATATATTCGGACTAATATTGTGAATATGTCTAGTTTCTAGTTACTTGAAGGTTATTCACTGATCTAGATCAGGTGCTTTCGATGCTTTTTTTGCCAGTAAGGTACTGAAGGACTGATATAGAACCACATTGTATATTAAATTTTAGTAAATGGATGAAGAAGAACTAGAAGAAATATCATTTTTATATTAGTGGTTTATGAGAGTTTAATTTTTTATTATTTGCAGAATTTTTAGGCTTCATGGTCATCTTAAATATGCTTTACTTCTTTTGTGAGTACACTGTCCGTCATGGAATTGAAAACTTCAATTTCATTACATCCATGGAAATACTATTACTTGACTTTGATGTTGTTGTGACTGCTGACATTCTTTTAATGTCTGATACTCTTTTATATTGTTCCTATAGAGGGGTAAGTCAAAGAAAGGTTGTATTCCATATTTTATGCAATTATAAGTGAATAAATAGTCATTGAAGACATTTTATGCTCTGATGTTGTTGAGGCTGAAGCTGTGGAAATTTTTTGTTGGTAGAATTATGTTCAAAACTGACTAGAAAAAATGAAAACATTGAAATAATTCAACAATGTGACCAATAAAATTAAAAATTTTCAAAACAAATTTCCAAGTTTTATGTATTTCCGGATGTTATAATTAGCTGAAATTTTTTAGGTGGAATTTGTAAAAGAACAAAATATGGGTTATACAAATTTTGATATCTTAATTTTTTTGCCGTTTTAATATTATTGAAATTCAAATATATAGTTATATATTTAGATACTATGGGGCAAGATAGGTAGCTGAAGTTTTTCAGTTATTTAGAGATTTGTCTATACAAATGAATAAACATTTTAAGTATCAATGAATTTGTTATTGTAGCGCTTAAAAATTAATTAATTTTAAAGAATTAAATAAATATTATTTCACTTCTAAATGTGCTACAAATTTAAAATTTAGCGGAAATGTGTGGCATTATTAACCCAATTTCGAAAAATTATCATATTCCAAAAATGGCAAATATTAGTGATAGTTTTACTCCATATTTGTTCGATATGGAAAAAGCGAAAATCACACCGAAGGAGGAATCTTATTATTAAGGAAATATTTCCCATGATAAAATATCTTTCTGAAAAATTAATATTATTTCAAGGTGAGAATAAATGCTTCCTGTACGCGGGCACCTTCTACTAGTATCACATATATTTGTGTGTGTGTGTATATATATATATATATATATATATATATATATATATATATATATGCAAGTGTGTGTGTGTTCCTTCTCTGTAAGAAGAGTCTATATATAATAGATACATGTTATGTATACAATTGTGCATAATAGTACATTGTAATCAGCGACGAACTTCTGCCTAGGGTCCCAACCTCGGCAGGGGCCCCGACCAGGGGCTGAAATGGTACACATTGAGGACACAGGACACGGAAAATAATGTGTCAATTTTTCTGAACGAAATTGAAAAGTTGATTCTCGTAGAGTGTTAAAGAGTTGTGTGTGAGTTACTATTTAAGCTAAATGATCACGTGACCATTACTCATAATCCTCTTATTTTTTAGAAATTACCGATGTCTGGCGTCAACAAAAAACTGAGCGGGTTCCAGAAAGGAGAAAGGAATAAGGAGAAATTGCAGAAGGAAAAAGACCTTCTTTGTAATGTTCCTAAGTTGGACTCGTTCTTCGCCTCTTTCAGACCTAGTACTAGTACCAGTGCATCAGCCTCTGGCGATAGGAGTGACGACCGTCAACCGGCAAGCGTGTCTGACTGTGACGAGATACCTCAAATTTCTCAAAACTTGATTTCCGAAAACCCCGCAGCAGTCATTGGAGAAGATTCTGGTGAACATCCTGAATCGCATGCGAACACATGTTTTGTGATGCCATCATTTCCATCTGTTAGTGACGATCCTGCCGAGTGGATACTGGACGATGCCGATGCCACACTCGAACACTTCGTACAAAATGGCGTGAAATAAAATGCGGATGCAGATTTATCTTCTTTGAAGCGCCAGTAGGTAGATACAACCAGGTATCTATCCCTTTCACTCTTTAGCCGAACATTGCCTAATGGTTAAAAACGACCTCGGCCTTGGCTAGTATTTTCGAAGAGCAAATGTACCGTGTTCTCCACCCCTTGTAAGACGTTTGGAAAATCTGGGTCGCTAGGTAATGATGAAGGGTACAACGACTGGAAAAATTCAGGTCAGAGAGTGAAGGAACATGAAAATTCAGGCGATCACAGGTCAGCATGTGTGACGCTGTTAGCGAGGAAGAACGTTGGCGGTAGAGTTGACAAGAGTCTTGTTCTTCAAATGGAAGAAGAAAAAAAATACTGGCATGAGGTTTTGAGGCGTATTGTGGCTGTTGTGAGATCACTGTCTGCACGTGGATTACCGTTTAAAGGTTCACAGGAGAGATTTGAGTAGGGCGGTTCTGGCGCAGGTCAAGGTCAAGCTAAAGGTCAAGGTCACCCTATTATGCAGTCAGAACACGTGTACTCAAGGACACCTGCAGCCAACTTCCGTCCTCCGACTTAAAGGCCGCAGCACACCTGGCCAACTCAAGGCTATGGCAAAACTCCATGAACACTGTATTGCGCAGAATCGGCACGTGTACTCAATGCCGCAGCACACCTGGTCAACTCAAGGCTATGGAAAAACTCCAAGGACTCTGTATTGCGCAGAAACGGCCCATGTACTCAATGCCGGAGCACAACTGGCCAACTCAAGGCTATGGCAAAACTCCTAAGACACTGTATTGCGCAGAATT
The DNA here is from genome assembly GCA_028673005.1 of Tanypteryx hageni. NCBI lineage: Eukaryota > Metazoa > Arthropoda > Insecta > Odonata > Petaluridae > Tanypteryx > Tanypteryx hageni. The sequence goes on from CM054120.1 coordinate 174,014,595, forward strand.
GGCATGTGTACTCAATACCGTATCACACCTGGCCAACTCAAGGCTATGGAAAAACTCCAAGGATACTGTATTGCGCAGTAAGGATACTGCTCCTCGAGGCCACAGCTCACCTTAGCGGTTCTGGCACAGGTCAAGGCCAAGCTAAAGGTCAAGGTCAACCTATTATGCAGTCAAAACACCTGTAATCAAGATATTTAACGACTGAAATATGAAAAGAGCACCTTTTTATATTGATGTCCGAATAGCTCAGTGGGTACAGCTGTGACATTGAGATTCAAAGTTCCAGGGTTCTAATCCCTGTTCGGACAATTTTTTTCAGGTTTTACTCGAAATATATAGACTTTCTTTTGTGAATATTAACACGGAAAGTTGTAACATTTAAGGGGTGAAATAAAAAAACATAGGTATAGGTTAACTCAAGTATTTATTGACATTTGTTTACAATTTTAAATCACATTCTGTTCTTTTAAATAATGGACACCCTCTCGAAAATTTGTCGTGCCCTTCTTTAGGATCGTCACCTTATTCCCATGAATATATTCTCACACCACATTTACAGCATACGGTGACGTCCTCATAACCAGTAAAAATATATCCAATATTAGCCATTTGGTAATATTTAAAAATATCCTTTTTTTTTGGGAAAATCGTTAAACGTTATAAATCTATCATGTTCCCTATCTAAATTAACATTGCTCTGAAACCATTTCGTTAGTGATTCACAATTGTTCGTTCCACAAATGACTTCACCATTTTTATGTTGAGGTAACATGCAATATCTACCCATTGATGGTAGTTGTTTAATCGTGGGGCATCCAAAAACTTGTAGATCGATGACTTGGTCTCCCAAAAGTGAGGAAAGGAATTTAACTTTTTGTAAACCCTTTACAAAGATTAAATTATAGTTTGAAATATATTTGTTTAAAACTCTTTGGAAATCCTCATGATGAACTTCCCCATCATCTAAAGCAATTCTGTGATGATTATGAGCTAACCAAGTGTTTTCTCGTTTGAATGATAAATCCTTTGGGCAATCAAAAATCACGATTGAAAGCCATTGCGATCGGTGTCGCAAATTGCGAATTCTCTGACTATGAATTCATTACCGATATTGAGATACGCTTGAAAATCCACTATACATTTACTCAATCGTAGCACTTGTAATGGAGTGCGGTTTACGGGAGTTTTACTTCCATTGCCAGGGACCGACTCCATAATTCACACTTACGGTTTGTGAGCTAATTAAACCCAACGCCAGGGACCGAATCAACCACATACACACAGAGATGAGCAGTTTATACGGTTTTAACCCGATGCCAGTGACTGTCACCTCTTTCACATTCATCCGATAATTTTATCAGATAGCGAGCAATGTAAGGAAATTTTAAGTCTCAAACGTTCGTAGTCGAGTTTTCTCCCCTCTGGCTTTTCCAAGTTATCGACGTTTTTGATACCGATTACACCTGCCACTTCAATAAACTGTTCGTAAAAATAATCTGCGTTTATCTGGTCGTTGTCTAGATTGCCAAAAGCCAGTGCTATACATTTCACACCTAGTAACAAATTCTTCCATTCCTCAGCATTCAAGGTCACCGAGCATTGATCACCTCTAATGAGCACATGTTTTTTTCCAAAATAATTTACTAAACTCACGGGAGATTTGAGCAGAATATTTTTTGTCCCAAATTAAAATAGTCAGATATTATTTTCTCTTGACTAACAAATTCACACCAATCGGTATAGTTTAGTTCAACCGATCCCTTATTCACTTGAGTTAACTGTACGATCACTTCACAGAATCTCTCGGGATCGAAACCGATGCTGAGAATTCTTGTTTTAGCAGAGTTCAAGAAAAACACAGTTTCTAGTAGCAACTGGGTGGCATCACACACTTTCTTCTTCTTCTTCTGCACAATTTTCGGCTGTCTGTTACATTTTGAAGTGGGTGATATTTGCAGACTTGATGGAGGTGAGGGTCGTTTCTCGGGGGTTGCAGTTTCCAGACCGGTTGGTGGTGGCCGTGAAGTTTCCCTTCTGCGTTTAGGAAGGACGGGAGACTCTGCACTTGCTGGTTCTGCATGACAACTGATGATAACTAGGTTGAATGCCTGGATATATGCTTTAGGAGGAGGCGGAAGGGAGTGAGGAGGTAGAACATTCGGCATTGGTCGAACAGGGCTCTACGTCGACCTTCAAGGTTAGGAATTTCAGCCAATGAGATAAGCAGTACGCATTTCTTAATGCGCCATCACTTTTGCTTAAGCGGTGGCACGGATTCAAGCAGGAAATGGAGGGGAAGGAAAGTTCATCTGGTGAAGGGCAATCTATATCTTTCCTCATGCTTATGAAAGTGCGTCCGGTGAGGTCAGAAAGGAAGCTATATTTTTCGTCGCCGAAGACGTAGAGGGCGGTGGCGTCCTTGATGATAGTTTCCAGGCAGGAGAGAAGCTCGGTGTAGGGAATGAATCCGTTTGCGAACGATGTCTCGTTACACAGGAGAACGTTGCTCGATTTCGCCTTCCTGCCTCCACCGATCCATTTGTTCGGACTTTGGAAGCTGCACCAAAAGACTCTCGGAATCCACCTCCACCGCAGCCAATTCTTTCACTCTTCGGTCCGAGCCCCACTAGAAGTCGATGATGAGCCGCATCTTGACAGTTTCGAGTCAGAATCTCGAATGATGACTGCCGCGGGTAGCGGTGCTATTTATTCTCGAACAGCAACTCTGCGACCGAGGATGGCAACGTCTTCCTTTCCTGGTGCTCCCAAACTCTAGGTAAAAGAGTTGAGCCACTCGACAGTCGTTGAATTGTGGGAGGGAAAAGAGACAACACAATTTCCCGCAAACGTCCGAACGAAAGCTCTGAAGTTGAACTGAATTTCGAGCGCGAGAGAACGGTTCTAGAAATTTTGATATCGAATGGACGAGTGGTGGATAACCATACGAATCGAAATATTCTGCCTTTTGCTTATTTAAAATGTGCACCGCGATCCAATGGCTTCCCGGTCAAGTAGAAGCGTCTAAATTTATCACGTAGATTCCAGGCGAGGGTGAGGGTAAACTATCTGAAGGAAACACCCCACGAAACACTTTTCTCGTGTGTAGTTCGCGACTAAGTAAATTGTATATATCTAACGTGTTCATCGCTTATGCAAAATTCGTGATGATGTTTCGACTTTTAATCTATTTCCAAAGAGGCGTCGTATTCCGCGTAAACGATGCACGTTATGGTTTTTTCGAGCGGGTTTTCGAAGCCAGCTTCGATTCTCACGGTACCCCTATCCATCAAACCGACATATTCTTCGTTACCCGAACCGTCAGGTGTTAGATCAAAAGCTAAAATGAAATATCCATGTGCGAACATGTCCAAGGTTATTTTATTACCTTTATCACCGTGATGCACGCCGATTCCCGAAAACATAGAACGGTATGCTTGCGTCCAGCATTTTTGATCCGGAATTCCCGGCCGTGTAGGTAGGATTCAACGAGGCGAAGAATCCAGGCCGGGAACTGGAGTCGATGCATCTTCAACAGGAGGCCCTCGTGCCACACGCGGTCGAAGGCCTTCGAGATGTCGAAGAAGGCCCCTGCGACCTCGTGTTTCCTGTTGAAGGCGTCGGTGATGAAGGACGTCGCTCGCGCCAGCTGGTGAGTGGTTGAGTGACCCTCTCGGAATCCGAACTGCTCCGCAGGAAGGGACTGCCCCTCTCGTAGGTGGTGCTGAATCTCGGGCAGCAGCAGCCTCTCGAACATCTTCCCAAAGCCCGCCAGCAAGGAGATGGGGCGGAGATCAGCCGGGCTTAGTTCTGCGTCCTGCTTCTTTGGGATGCGGACGACCTTCGCCCGCTTCCAAGATGACGGGAAGTGGGAGATCCTCGCGCAGCCGGTGTAGATGCTGGCAAGATATACTACGGCCGCCACTGGAAGCTGCCGGATGACGGTGTTACAGATGTCATCGTCCCCCGGCGCTCGTCGCAGGTTCAGCCCCCTCATGACTTTCACGATGTCTTTGGGCCGGAATTCCGGGATAGAGTCTGAGTCCAAGGGCCCTCGGTCCATCGCCGCCAGTTCCTCAGCGACCTCCAGTTCAGCTTCCGCTGATTCCGCCGTGGATGGGTTGGGGGTGAAGACCTCTCGAAGGTATTTCCTCACCATATCCGCCTTTTCTGAGGGAGTGGCTGCCAGCCTATTCCCGTGGGATAGGAGAGGGTCGCGGCGCTGTCCTCCGCGCAGCTGCCGGCAGACCTTCCACACAGAATGGTCCTCCAGGGAGACGGTCGACAGGTACCGCTCCCAGGCCTTTTGTCGAACCTCGCGTAGCAGCAGCTGGACTTCAAAGTTGAGGTCGGCGAGCTGCTGCTTGAGGTCCGGGGTTCTGTGGCGCTGCCACCGCCGCCGGACGCTGTTGCGGAAGGTGATCGTATTCCGCAGTCCGGTAGGCAGCGCAAACCTGATGGAGTGCCGAGTCAGGACCATAGGGATGTGGGCACCCATGGATGACTGTATGACCGACGTTAAACGTTGAACCATGGCGTCCGCTTCCACCGCTGTTGTTGGTGGAACCGGGTGATCTGGGAGGTTCACAGCGATGTTCTTGCGGAAGCTCTCCCAGTCCGCTCGGGCGAAGTCGCGACGTTTTCTCGGGGGGATCTTCACCGGCAATCCACCAAGAAGGAGGAGTGTCGGATTGTGATCCGACGAGAGGGCGAAGACGGATGATGAGAACATTTCGTGAATAATTCGCTGACCTGTCTATTGTACGCTTCGTGCATCAAATCATCGATGACGAATAGAGTGGGAATTCTGCTTGGATTCTCGGAAGAAGGAACACAATTTTCAAATTCAACACCCTCTATATCAGGGTCGCTCCCGAGACTACAGCACCACACTACGCGTTCGATCTTACCATCTGACAGCTGCGGTAGATTACGCAAAAATCTCAAAACGAACGTTGTCTTACCACAACAGCTAGGTCCGGCGCAAATACAGGTGAAGGGGTGTTTCCACCTCAGTGACATAACACTAACTGAGCATATTTCCTTAAACTGTAATTTTTATTCAAGTTTCATCGTCAGATTCGAAAGCCTCTTCCCAAGTTCTCTTAAAATTTGGAATTTTGTAGTTTCCCCAAGCTAAGGTATTTATGCCATCCTCGCATATGTGGCGCTTATCATAGGAGAAACTCATCGCTAATTTATTTATTTCAATGGAAAATACTTCATGTTTCTTACTGCGAATTACATTCATTTTTCTGAACTGTATTGAGTTATCCATAAGACACTTTACATAGTCATCAAATGTTAAGCTGTTTTCGATCACAGATTTAGCAATACCCCTCGCCTTTTTCTTGTCTTGTTGCTCCTTTACTTTTTAGAAATAAAGCTTGCTCCTCAATTACACAAAGTGCGTCATCAGTTGTCCGTCACACTCATCTTTAAATTTCCCAATCACCTTTTAGTTTTTATCGCAAAAGCAAGGATGATCACGAGGGTAATTGGAAGTGTCGTATGTATCGAGGTCGGTCAGCATGTCCTTGTAAAAGTCTTCAGTCTTAATTTCATAAATAAAGCTGTCCGTGTCGGTATAACATAAATTTACCTTATCACCATATTTTGGTTTCATAAATTCATAGTGAAAATCGTACATTAATGTCTTACTTAAATCTAAGACACAAAACCCAATGTAAATAGGTTTATTCATCTTAATTTCTGTATCTCTCAAGTGGACGGCAACCAAATTTTTGTTAAAAATCGTACGATCCAGGAATGTAGACTTAGAAATTAACTTATCCAACCTTTACTGGTCAGACGTTAACTCTAAACGCATTCTTTTTCTCACGTTTTCCATTGTTTTCCCAAATTCCGCGTTATTCATGAGCTTGTAAAAGTCTTTTTCAAACTCATTATCAGCGGTTTTTCTACGTTCTGTATTTAACTCAATATACGATTTCAACCATGAAGATTGATTAAATTGGATGACACGATAAATGGTCTTGAGTCTTAGTCCCAGGGAAAGGGCCTGCTTAAGATTGACGTAGTGAATTACATATTTCGTCTTATCTTCTAGAGTCGTAAGTAGTTTTTTATGTTTACTACCCGGAGGAGTTTTATTTTCAGGACATAATGGTAGATCAGTGTGTTCGCAGTGGAGCTCGTGGGGGTATTCCAAATCAACTTCTAAAATGTACCCAATGGAATGGGTATGGATTCCCCATCAAAATTTTGAATTTCTTCGGTAGAGAGCAACCGAAAACCGCTATATGGAAGGGATCTAGAGAGAGCCCATCCATAGAGATTGTTAGCATCCAAATAATTGATAAAGCGAAACTCAGAGAAATTTTCTAAATATTTATTATTTGCCACGCTGTATCGTTTAGAGCATTGGCTTATCCCACAACGTATACCCTTCTCTACCATCAAGATCATATTATAATCAACAAAATGTTCGAGCTCGATTTCAGTGTGTTTGAGCATAGCGTTAAACGTCAATCCAGGAGCAGTGTAATACCACGCTGGATCGAGATTATATGCTCCTAAACACCCGTCTCGAAAGTTTTCAAATACATCAGCCAAAAGTGTAGCGTCTGTTTTGAGATATACATCGCTATAGTCACCCAAAGTCTTACATGCAAAAGTCTCCCAGATTTTCAACGCGTGCGCATAGTTCTCGTCAGAAATTCCGTCTTCAGTCAATCGATTGAAAAACTTTTCTTTTGGTGGCAAACAGGTCTCGTCCAGTTTCGTCCAACTGTCCGTATAATCATAAGGGTACACACCCTTGCGTCGAACCAGATCTAATTGATCACTGAAAACCTCACCGGTAAGCTTAAATTTTTCGTGAGGAAGGTTATCCCCCAATTTGGAAAGGGAAGAAGCCATGAACCAGAAGGTATCTAAAAACCTAACAGAAAAATTTTCACTTATCGCCTTAGAGAATGCGATATATTTCTCTCTTTGGGATTACGTGAATCTTTTGGTCGTCGTAACCCAACTCGCTGACAATGATGATGTGAAAAACTTTCTGTCGCCTTGATTTGACCAATGCGTATTTACAATTGCAGGTTAATGACGCTAGCAAGGAGCGGCTCACGGTTAACACTATTAATAGTCTTTATGTGTATAATAGATTAATGTTTGGGCTTTCCTCAGCGCCTGCGCTGTTCCAAATGGTTATTGATACTATTCTAAAAGGCATAGATAACTGCGCAGCTTTTTTGGACGACAAACACGTTGGGTGAGTCAACCACGAGTCATGCCACGTAGCGCTGGAGCAAGTTTTGAAATGCCTGGACCAGCATAATGTGAAATTAAATGTTGAGAAGAGTGAATTCTTTGTGGATTCTTTGATGTTTCTGGGGTTTACTTTGTCCAGTAGGGGTAAAAGTCCTTCAAAGTGTATAGTCCAGAAAATTAAGTCTGCTCCCACACCTCAGAATGTAACTCAGATCAAGTTCTATCTTTCAATGCTTTGTTTTATAGGAATTTTATTCCCATGTGTCCTACAGTCTTAGAGCCTCTTCTAGAGCTCCTCCGAAAAGGTGTTCTTTGGAACTGGTCCCCGGAGTGTATGTCTTCGAGACCGGTAAGAACATGCTTTCAGAAGAAGCATTGCTGGTGTTGTTTTACCCAGACAAACCTGCTAGCCTCACAGTGGATGCCAGTGCTTACGGGGTAGAAGCCGAAAAGACAGTTTCAGCGCAGTCCACCATTTTGAATGTGACGTCACAACAAAAGACGATTGAAAAGCAGTGGCGCACCGCTCGGAGCATGTTGGAACTAAAAACCAAAGACTATCGTAATGCGCAACGTTAGTTTGGTGTCATGGAAGGCGAGGAATTTGAATCGAGTTAAACTTTCTGGGTTGGTATTTTGGATGGCGGTGGATTCGAATCGAGTTAAAATTTTGCTGTTGGTATCTTGGATGGCGGCGGATTCGAATCGAGTTAAAATTTTGCTGTTGGTATTTTGGATGGCGGCGGATTCGAATCGAATTATACTTTCTGGGTTGGTATTTTGGATGGCGGCGGATTTCAGTGCGGTAAAATGAAGCGAAATATTGAGCAGGTTGATCAAGTTCTTATTTATAATAAAATACAATCATTTTTACGTTATAAATACCCACAACACAAATAACAATCTTTTTTCAAAGGAGGTGGTCCATCGATATGAATTCCTCCGTCATTGTAATGTTCCAGGCATGGCTGATATCGTTCCCTCTTATACCAATCTTCTATTTCTTGTAATTCGGGAAATCTGGCGGTTATCTGATGGTTGTCACGTGGATTCAATATAATCATAAGGTATAAATTTCAGATCCTCCAATTTCATCGTCTTCCAACCACGTTAATGATAGGTCCGAATGGCCCACCCAACTTTACGTATAATTGCGAGTTGTTTTAAGTCCATAACTGAAAAATAATTATTTTCAAATCAATGATTCCTTAGATTTATAATATATTAATAATTTTAAATATAAATTAAATTATCTTTGGAGAGCTATCTGATGCTTAAAATATCTGGATGCGTCTTTCTTCGAGAAACTCATTTTATGCACGCGTCCGTCCTTTGCCGAGTCTCAAATCCGAATGAAACCTTCAAAGTGCAAGATTGCAAAAATGCTGAGGCTGCGTGTGAACTTTGCCCTCATACTTTCCCCAGCGAGACTCTGTGTAGCGATCTTGAGTCAGGGAACCGGACGTGAGCAGCTGCATAATTACAAAATGCTGAGTTCGTGAATAAACCGGATGTTAGCTGGAGAGTGGGAGTTAACGCAAAAGTATCACGTCAACACTTTCCCAACTTGCGATTTGAAGAAAGAGTAGGTATATGTACCAAGCCATAACGCTTCGAGTCTTCGACTTGATGTGACATTTTCTGAGCACCGGACCTCGTGTCATATTTTGCTGCAGCAGTATTCACAAAATAAAACGGTTCCAAAGAAAACCTTCAATACCTATGTTATCTGGTAAGCATATATTCATTCAAAATACTTAATCGTTGTGGAAGAATTATTTAAAATTGAGTTTATTTCATAAGTTCCGATAATCATCACTTCCTTGAAAAATGTGTTCGATGAGGGCTAAATGTAACCTCTCAAGATTTTATAATTGACGATTTCAGTGATAGCAGTGATATAAGTGATAGTGTAAGTGCCGTATAGTGGAGGTAGCACTTTTACTAGCTGGCCACCTGCCTTTTGCTGCGTTATGTTATCTCGGCTACATGATACTTCCTGCCTCGGGTCTGTTAACACCGTGAGCCGCAAGTGTGGGAATTGCTGCCGTAGCCACGCCACTCGAGGTAGCCAATGGGAAGGGCTGTCGGCGGTCATGTGATGACGCCGAATACCGGCAAGAAGTAGTTGGAGAAAGGCAGTGGAAACTCGGGCGGCAAGACGTAAGGTTGTATTGGGAGGATGAGCGGAAATAAAGCCTTTGTGGAAGATCACCCGTGTGTTACTGACTCCGTTCCCTTTTCGGGCCGTGTGGGACCCGGCAGAGTTTACAATTGGTGTCAGAAGTGGAATCCCTCGCGCGGAGCGAAAACATCGGAGGCGGACGAACACACGTGGTAAGTTGGCATGGCGGATAGGGTGAGCCTTGGAGGGAGGGAGGTGGAACTACAACAGGTAGTGACAGAGTTCCACGACAAGATAAGGGAGCTTTGTTTAGAAAATGAAGTGTTGCGAGATTGGATGAGGGGGATGGAAACGACAGGGGCAGCTGACGAGAGGCGTAATTTTGGCCTGTTGAGCGCGATCAGAGAGTTTACTGGGGCGCCATGAGAGAGTGTGGCTGTATTTTGTGAAAGCGTGGAAAAGGTGGCCGAGTTGGGTAAATGAACGCAACAAGAAACGTTAACGGTGGCCGTTTGGGGGGTGAGGCCGCGGAGTTTGCCCAAGCGAAGGAGGGATGTAGGGACGCCACGACCTACCGAGTGTTTAAGGAACTGCTCGTGGAGAGATTTAGTGGGAAATGTAGCGCCCGGTTTTATCGAGAGCTCTTAACAACGTTGAGGTGAAAGATGGGCGAAGATCTTGAACAGTTCGCTGATCGAATCCGGAAGATTAACGCCAATACGTATGAGGCGGTAGGTAGTACAGAATACCTGAGAGCGGTGAGCGGGCGATGGACGCTTTTCTTAATGGTCTTACGGGGGAACTGGGAAGGCAGTGCCGTTTGGCGATGCCTGAGACCTTCGATGCAGCGGTAAAAGCCGCCATCCGGATACGGGAAACGTAAAGGAGACCGCAGGATCGATCCCCGGAACGTAGGGCTTTTGCCGCGCCCCTTCGGAAGTGCTTCTCGTGTGGCCGCCCCGGACATTTTCGGCGGGAGTGCACGGAGAAGGGCGGGTTTACGTGTTTTTTGTGCGGGGAGAAGGGACATTTTGCGAGAGTGTCGTCGGAATGGACCGCAGGTGGCCGGGAGGCCTAAAATGGCGCGCGGGACTTTAAACGACGATGGAGCCGGCGGGGCCGCCCACGCCGGTTCCAAGTAGGGGTGACGTTGCTGCGCGCCAGTATGGTGGGGGGATCTACTGACTTGGTGGCGCGCGCGAGATGTGGCGGAAGGGAAGTGAGGCTGCTGATAGACACCGGTGCGCAGGTGCCAATGGTGGCGAGGAGCGTCTGTGAGGGGAAGAAACTCTCTCGGTCGTCCTTTCGCAACAAGGACATATCAGGGAAGCCTCTGTGGACCCATGGGGAGACACAGCTGTCTATTGGGTTGGGCCGCGAAGTATACGGACTGAAGGCCCAAGTGGTCGATTTTGTGGGGGACTATGAGGGCCTCCTTGGCATGGACTTTTTATACAAGCATAGGGGCGCATTGGACGTAGTGGACAACGAATTACGTTTGGGAGACAATACGGTGAAGTTAGGGTGTGGCGGAATGATGGTTCGATCGGTAGAGGCGAAGGGAGAGGAAAACACACGGAGAAGAGAGGGAGTAACTCCTGCGACGCACCTGACAACGCATCAGATTCCCACTGGGGATGCTCGCCCTATTTACAGAAAACCATATCGCAAGCCACATCATCAAAAACCCATTATTGAGAAATTTGTAAGAGAGCCACGGACTCCGAGTGAACCCTACGCAGAGGATTTGAAAATTATGCTAGGCCGGACATGGGAAAAATGTCGGAAGAATAGTAGGAAAGCGTGAGAGTTGCAGGCCCGACAGCATGATAAGACAAGCAGGGAAGTGACGTATATGTTTACTTAAGCGACCCATGTCCTAAGGTAGGTACGGCTCGGAAATTTCATAGACCATGGAAGGGGCCGTATAAGCTGCTTGAGGTTATTTCTCAAAAAATGTTAAATTAGAGCTCCCTTATCGGACATTGGTTGTACATAAGAACCGGTTAAAGCCTCATATTAGCCATGGTGACTCCCCTCCCCCCACTCTGCCAGGAGACGACGGTGTAAGGAGAAGAGGACGGCCGCGCACGATTCGCCAACCTCCGCCTTTGCCGGCGAATAATCAGCTGGGAAGTACCGCGGATATTTCATCACAGCTGGACGAAGTCGTCGAGGGACCACGTGGTGCGTCGGAAGGAGCGTTGGAATCGACAGAGTCCCATCCCATCCCTGTAGTTGTCCTAGCACCGCGACGGCCTTCAGGCGAGGTCGTTTCACGTCACAGAGCCCGAGACGCTGTGCCGCCGGTGAAGAGATAACGGAGGAGATTGACCACGCAGACGAGGCAAAGACACCGAGGGGTTCCCCTGTTCCCCTTCCCCAGCGCTCTCCCTACCTTCTCCGCTCCAAGCGAGCGCGAGAGAAATCCTTGCCCCTCCACACCCTTACCACCTCCGTTCAAGACGACCGCTGCTCTCATCGGAGGAGGGAAGCTGCGTCGAAGCATTCTGAGGATGTGTGTGTGGGTGGCATTTTTGTTGATAAGTGCCATGGAAACGGGGTAAAGGGGCAGGAGGTTGTTTATTTAACTAGTGGGGTGGTGTTTGAAAGACAGTCGGATGTGATGTTATCCGAAAATACTTGGGTGGTGGTGATAAATTTCGATTTGTTAGAGGTTAAGAATGAATATAAGAAATTGACTGAGATTTTTTAGAAAGCACGAGGGCGAGTGATAAACGGTGGTACGGAACCCATAGGGAATGGGTATAAATTTGCACTCGAAAGGATGTATGTCGAGTATCGGAAGGTGAAGGAAGAATTAGAAATGTTGGTTGATTTGGATTGATGCAGGGGGGACCGTTTTAAAAACGGTATTTGGTACACTCGACGCAGGCGTTTTACGCACTATTGATGGGAGAGTTGAGAAATTAGAGGAAGAGGGCAAGGATATGCGCGCCGAGGTTACAAGTCAACTTATTTTGATGGGAGGATTAGAGGAAAGGGTGTCCAATAACACAAAAGTTTTGCGCAATTTAGTGATGGATATGGTCGATTTTAGCGATAAAACACGAAATTGGGTCAAGGGAGCCGGGGATCGGAATCGCCAGCTGGAAAAGCTAATAGTAGGCGAGGATGCGTTAAGGCAAATTGGGCATGCGTTAGTAAACACAAGGATAAATTTGATTGAGTTAAGACAGGCACTAGAAAATAGTGTGTATAACCGCCTTAGCAGTGCATTGGTTTCCCCGGGAAAATTTTTGGAGATACTACGAAGAATACGGGATAATTTGCGTTCCCCTCTTTATATGATAGCTCCCTGTGACCAAGAGAATTTGTATATTTACTATGAAATGGCCAAGGTTGCGGCGGTTGTTTTAGGTGACCAACTGTGAGTCGTTGTGGAAATACCGTTAGGAAGCAAGGATAGTATGTTTGAACGGTACCACATAACGGTGTTTCCGGTTTTATACCCGAATTTAGGTGTTTATGGTAAATGGCAAGTAGGGGATACATTGTTGAGAAATATGGATAGGTCATACTATGCGGTATTGGGCAAAGACGACGTGAGAGATTGCCGAAAGACTTATATAATGGGACCGATTTTGTACAATTAAAGGAGGATATCGAAAGAGAAATGACTTACTTTGCGGGCAGAATGGACTTTAATAGAGTGGTAGAGAAAATTAAAGCGGTTCAAAGGCGAGATTTAAATGTGACTTACTCCGTGAGCGCTAGCCTGGGAACGTTGGGAGTGATAACACTGGGGCTGTTATTGTGGCGGAAGCGCAAGTGGGAAAGGTTGCGAAACCAAAAGTAGTGAACGCTCGCAATGTACGCGTTGTCATAGAGGATAACGAAGAGTAGGTATTTGTGTGAAAGGAAAATAGAGATGCTGGAGTATTTTATTAGATGTTTTATGTAGCTGTAGAATGAAATATTAGATGATTTTCTAAGATTTATTGTATAAGAGACTAGTAGTTGGTGCTTGCATACTGCAAGCATTTCATATAACCTTGAAAAAACATTTTTCAGACAGACATTTCATTATTACAAATATTTTATAAATTCTAAAGATTTCACCGCCGCAGCGATTCCCGTTTTTCCCACATGTAAATATAATAGATAAAAACAATCCCCAAATGTTGCAATTTTAAAAGTTTTAGGCTTTCTTCATTATTAAGTACTAATGATACACATTTTAGCCAAATTTTAATGTTTTAGCACTTCTATATGTAAAATAATATTTTTCAATTTGTATAATTTAAATAATTTTTAACGGCCGCCGTAATTCATATACAGTAAAATTGAAATGTTTATTTGCGCAAATTCACTACTCTGTAAATAATTTGAAAATTTCAGCTTCCTAGCTCATCTCGAAGTACCTAAACAGTAATCTATTTTTTAAACTTTAAGAATTTTTAACAGCCAAAAAATTAAAATATCATAATTTTTATAAAAATTATATCGTTTTTTTAAGAATTCTACTTATTAAAAAAATTTCAACTCCGTGGCACATTCGGAAGTATATAATTAGTATATACATTAGTATCCTCCTATATGTTATATCCTCCTCTGTAATAGTCGTCGATATATAATGACTAGTAGAAGGTGCTTGCATACTGCAAGCATTTCATCTCACCTTGAAAAAACATTAATTTTTCAGAGATATATTTCATAATGAGAAATATTTCTTTAATTCTAAAGATTTCTCCTCTGGACGGGTTTTCGTTTTTTCATTATGGAACAATAATGGATTAAAACAATCACTAAGTTTTGCAATTTTCAAAATATTATACTTTTCCCACATTAAGTTAATAATACCAGACACATCTGCCAAATTTTAAATTTATAGTACAATTAGAAGTGAAATAGCATTTATCTAATTGTGTAAATTTAAATAATTTTTAACGGCCAAAATAACGACTTCATGGATAAATTGAAATGTTTAATCGTTTACATGTACTATCCTCTAAATAATTAAAAAATTTCAGCACCCTAACTTTCGGCGTAGTGTCTAAGCATCTACCTATTTGTTTAAACTTTAAGAATTTTTAACTGACAAACAAATAAAAATATCAAAATTTCTATAATCCATACTTCGTTTTTTTACTAATACTACCTCGACAAAAAATTTCAGCTCCGTGGTACATTCGGAAAGACATAAAACTTGAAAAATTGTTTAAACAATTGCGAATTTTTAGCGGCCGCATTGTTGCACTTTTTCAAGATTTTCGTTTTTTCTCGTCAGTTTTGCACAAAATCCTACCTAAGAAAAAAATTTAAATCTCCAGCTTATCTGGATGTACCTAAACATTAGTATCCTCCTATATCATCATTATATATCGACGACTCTTACAGAGGAGGATATAACATACTAGTAGTTGGTGCTTGCATACTGCAAGCATTTCATCTCATCTTCGTTATAAACTTTTCCTCTAACTTCGTCGCAGTTGAACTCTGTTCACTGCCAAGGCAGGTTCTCCCCTGAAGATGCCCACTTAGTGGGCGAAATGCATAGGGCTTACCCTACAATTTTTTGGCTGAAGGAGTTTTATACAACTGTTCATTTCATCTCAACATAAAAAAACATTCATTATTCATCTTTCATCATTACACATACATTTTTAATTCTAAATATTTCACCTCCGCAGCGATTTTCGTTTTTCCCACATGTAAAAATAATAGTTTAAAAGAATCCGCAAATTTTATAAATTTTACACTTTCTTCATTATGGGGTACTGATGCTACACATTTTAGCCAAATTTTAAAGTTGAAGCACTAATAGAAGTAAAATAATATTTTTCTAATTGTTTAAATTTATATAATTTTTAATCGCCGCCGCATTTCATATATGGTAAAATTCAAATGTTTATTTGTGCAAATTCACTACTCTGTAAATGATTTGAAAATTTCAGCTTCCTAACTCATCCCGTACTACCTAAACAGTTATCTATTTGTTTAAAATTTAAGAATTTTTAACTGCCAAACAAATCAAAATATCAAAGTTTGTATAATCCTTATTTCGTTTTTTTAAGAATTGTACTTATAAAAAAATTTCAACTCCGTAGCACATGCGGAAATACATAATCCTCGAAAATTTGTTTACACAATTGCGAATTTTTAGCGGCCGCAATGTTGCACTTTTTCAAGATTTTCGTTTTTTCTAGTCGGTTTTGCACAAAATCCTATCTATGAAAAAAATTTCGAATCTCCAGCACATCTGGAAGTGCTTAAACATTAGTATCCTCCTATCTATTATATATCGACGACTCTTACAGAGGAGGAGGATATAACATACTAGTAGTTGGTGCTTGCATACTGCAAGCATTTCATCTCACATTAAAAGAACATTAATTTTTTAATGAATTATCAAGCGTGACAGAATGTAATAAAGAATGATAGCTCATATACATCTTCATCTAAATAATACCCTGCAAGTCACCTTTTTGGTGGATGGCAGGGGGTGCAGTGTACCAAGTGTCCATAGTTTTCCTACGTTATCTTTTCCTATTATGTTCTCTTATCGTCCTAGGGAAAACCGATCCTCTATATCGCTCCATTCTACAGTCGATCTCGCGAATCTTATCCTCATTGTCCTGCCTTCCGAGATACGTCAGGCTTCTGATAAGTCCTGCTACCTCATTCGCTAGTTCCTCTGACATAAATTTTTCCAGTAGCAGCCTACGTTCCTCTAACGATGTCCATTTCAGATTTTCTATTAATGATGTTACGCTTTGTTTACTATCGTAATTCCTCTTTACAAATCTAACTGCCCTGCGCTGAACCTTTTCTATCTCGTTTGTGAGTCAATTTTCGTAAGGATCCCACACAGCTGAAGCATATTCGACCTGCGGTCGAACCGAGGATAAATAACATAATTCTTCCACTTTTTCGGAGGTATTTCGAACTATTCTCCCTATAAAGGCCAGCTTTTTGTTGGCGGCACCTATCAATCGGCGAATGTGGGTGTCCCACGAGAGATAACGATGAATCGTGACTCCGAGATATTTAATCGAGTCTGAAACTGGAATCTCGACTCCGTCCAACGATTAATTATTATCCAACGAGATACTCTTGGTTCTCCAGAAGTTAATGACGCAGCTTTTCTTTTGGTTGATCTCTAACTGTCATTCCTTACACCATGCAGAAATAGCTTCTAGGTCATTTTGGAGATACTGGTGGTCTTCCAGATTGCTTATTTCTCTATAGATGACAGTGTCGTCCGTGAAAAGCCTAATTTTACTTCTGACTACTGAGCTGATATCGTTTACTGAAATTAGTAATAATAACAGACCAATTACACTACCCTGCGAAACGCCTAAGACTACCTCCACTAAGTTCGAAGATTTCCCATCTATAACAACCTTCTGCTTCCTATGATTTAAAAACTCACAGATCCAACTAACGATTTAAAATTAACGCCTAAGGTTTCTAATTTCGTTATTAACATCCTGTGAGATACCTTATCAAAGGCTTTCCTAAAATCTAAGAAGATGGAGTCCATGGAGACAACGATGGCCATCCTCACGCTACCCAACGGACGTCTTCGCCTGGCGTCCTGCTACCTGCCACCTCAGTCACCCTTTGCTGCCTCTGATTTCAACACAATCTTTTCCTCGGACCTTCCTACGCTGGCGGGCGGGGATTTCAACTCCAAGCACCCTAGTTGGAACTCAAGCGTATCCAACCCGAAGGGGCAGCACCATCAAGGTGGCGAGCCCAGCAGAGCCCACCCGCTTCCATCACGACGGGAAAGGTGATGTCCTTGACATTGCCTTACACGGCTCGCTGACTTCATCCATCTCGGCCTACAGCGTCCTCTGTTTGTCCGGCGACCATAACCCGGTTGTTGTCGGACTGGGAATGCGGCCCTCTACAATACCGCCTGTGCCTTCCCTGGACCTGAAGGCGGCTGACTGGAAGGCTTTCAGACATCGGATTGCTGACTCCATCCCGCTGGACCTCCTCCCCCCGACAACGGCGATAGAAGTCGATGTCATGGCCCAAGATCTCACTGAGATCATCCACTCGGCTCTCCATGCCTCCACACCAGTCCGGACCAAACTTCCTCCGGACTACATGGAGCTTCCGCAGTGGATCCTTAGCGACATCCGGGAAAAGAACAGAATGAGGAGGAGACTCATGCGCCGCGGCACTCCAGAACGTGAGCTCACCCGTATGCAGCATAGACTCCGAGATGACATCCGCGAGTACCGACAGCAGCGATGGGACACGAAGATGGCGGCTCTTAACGTCTCCGACGGTTCCATCTGGGGAATGGCCAAGGCACTTCGGTCCTCCAAGTCCCAGGACTTCGCTCTTCAGAAGGACACAGAACTGGCCTGTTCTGATGAGGATAAAGCAAACCTCATGGCAGACCACCTGGCAAACTGCTTTACCAACAATCCACCAGCACCCTCTTCGCCGGACTGCACCTTGGCTGATTTACCCTCTGACTCCAGAGTGGACCAGGAGGAACCGTCGGCTGTTACGGCCGATATCATCAAAGACATCATCTCCCATCTGCCACTAAGGAAGGCTCCCGGAGAAGATGGTCTACCAAACGAAGCCCTTCGTCAGCTTCCCAAAGCGGTCACACCAGTACTGCTTGCCATCATAAACGCTTCCATCCGCATCGGGCACTTCCCGACGCTGTGGAAATCAGCGATATTCAGATGCCTTCCGAAGCCGGGGAAGGCGCCAACCAAGCCAGACTCATACAAACCGATCTCTCTGCTTTCGAGACTTGGAAAGGTCTGAGAGAAAGCGGTCAGAAGCCTTCTGATGGCCCACGTCGACAAACATTCCATCCTTCCGCCGGAGCAGTTCGAATTTAGGACGGCGCGCTCCACCACACAACAGCTGGTCCTGGTGGTAGAATTCATCGTGGATGCCTTCAACCGCGGGGAATGCGTGGTCGGGGCATTCTTCGACATCAGCAAGGCCTTTGACCGCGTTTGGAATGCTAGGCTCCTGAATAAGATGGAGGATATGGACTTCCCATCATGGCAGTGCAGACTGGTGAAATCCTTCCTGATTGGGAGGACCTTCCGAGTCCGCTGGGGTTCAGCACTCGCTGCATACAGGCCAATGCTGGCCGGAGTACCGCAGGGGTCCGTTTTAGGGCCCTTGCTTTACAACAATTTTACTGCGGACGTTCCAAGGAAACATCATTGGAACACCATGCTGGCCATGTATGCGGATGATGCTGCTGTGCTTGCGCGATCAACCAAGGCGTACCAGGCAACATCATATCTTCAACGGGTGACTGATAGCCTCACCTCTTGGTATGAAGAATGGAGGATCGCCGTCAACCCCTCCAAGACCCAGATCATGATGTTTCACCGGAAACGAAGAATCCAATATGGGTGCTAGGACAAGAAGCACCCTGGGGAGATACGGCGGTGTACCTAGGAGTCACCTTGAACACGCCGCTTGATTTCCGGGACCACGTCAGGAAGGTCATTGGGAAGCTGAATGCTTCCAGGTCTTCCCTCTCGCCACTCCTTCTCAACCGCTACGTCTCCACGGCGATGAAGCTCACCATCCATAAATGTATTCTGCTGCCACAGATGCAATACGGATCCCCGGCATGGAGCGGTAGGAAGGTTGGAAGTTTGGCAGAAAAAAAACCTCAGACTCATCCTTCGCCCCGGGCGAGGAATCAACACGGCATTGACATGGGGATTGATAATCTATATATTATAATAGCAACCATGTTCATTTATTTATTTATTTGTTTATTTAATTGGTTATTTATTTGTTTGTGTATTGTTTATGTGTTTATTTATTTATTTGTATAGTTCCAAAAACAGCACAGAGGCCAATTAAATTGAAACTTCTATTAGTAACAAATAATATAACAATAAAATAAATAGAAAATATAATAAACACAATGACAACAATATTAACAATAATAGTAATGATCATAACAGCGTCTGAAATTAGGGAAATGAAGGATTACATAGTAGGTAGTTGTTTAGGGAAAGAAATGTGCAAAAAAATGACAAGATTCGGAAATGAAGCCAGTAAGAAATTATATGCAAATGAGAGGCGGTAATTTGGTGCTTTTACTGAGAATCATTGGAGTATATTATAATGCCATTGATTTTAAACTTCGATTAGGAAGGCGTCATTGTACTAACACACAAAATTTAGCAAAACGTGTAAGTATTTTAATGCTGTGTTTCGTAGTATTTCGAGAATTTATTAACTCTTTTCATTTATTATAGACAATGACGTCATACCTATTTTGTGATATTTTAAATCCAAACCAGTGGAGTTACCCTCTCAAGCGAGACTTTAATCTATGGCATTTAGAACAGTATTGTTTACTGTTTCAGTTCATTAACATTGGAACCCAGTCATCCACATGGCAACAGAAAACTACCAAAAGAGCTGGAAGTTGCATTGAGAAGACAAGTCCTTTTTTATTTTATTTGGTTCCACTAATACTTTTCATTTTAATTTATAGCATTGATTAAAATCTAGAATAACATATGCATATTTGTAGTTGTTTAGTCCAATAAATATGTGTTCTTTGTTATATATTATTAAATACTTTTTAAAAAATAAAAAACAATAAAAAAATGTATATTGTAGTTAGTTTCCTTCTCTAAGACTACAGCCTTACCGTGGCGAGAGGGTTTGTGTGTCCCAAGGATCTAGAGAGCTATACTGGCTGGAGCAAATGCTCCTGGTGGGGTTACCCGTGCCAGGAAGATCTGTAGGGAGGGGCCAGACAAATAGTAGTCCAACCAATGCATCAACATTCATAGGCAATGCATACTTTGTAATAAATGGTGAGACCAAGTAAGTTGGAAACGGGATGTTAAAGAAGACTTCCTTAAGCATCTTTATTAAAATAATAGTAATAACCTGTAAACAATTTATATACCATGGAATTAATAATTATAACTTATTAATAAAGTGTCATTAGCGTTTAGTGCATATGCAAAAATAAACATTTGAAAATCTTCATGAAGATGGTAAGACAGGTGTAAAAAAATTTTAATTAAAAAAATAAAAGTTATTTCACTTCTAGATTTGCTTTAACTTTATGATTTTGGAGGAATGTGTGGCATTAGTACCCTAAAATGGAATAAGTATAATATTCTAAAAAGAATATTTTTAGGAATTGTTTTACTCAGGTAATGTTCCATAAAGTAAGATCAAAAATCAAAGTAGAGGTGACATCTTCTAAATGAAAAAAAAATTTCTAATTTAGAAATATCTCACTGATAATATTTTTCAAGGTGAGATGAAATGCTTGCAGAATGCAATCACCTTCTACTATGTTATATCCTCCTCCTCTGTAAGAGTCGTCCATATATAATGATATATAACAGGAGGATATTAATATCTAGCCCAAACTACAAAAGCTAGAGAGCTGAAAGTTTTAGTTTTTGTAGATATTATGAAGAAACCTACAGATGAAATGAGACTTCTTACATAAGTGACATGAGTTCGACTCCAGAAATTCCGAAAGTTGCGTTTTTTCCCATAAGAAAAGCATTACGCCATATTTGTAAATCAATTATGGTCATTTGCCGGTAAGCTAGAAAGATGAAGTTTTCAGTGTTGCTATATGGCCACAATATCTATTAGGAATTATTGTCACTCTTGCTTACAGTGTCTTGGGTTCGACTCCAGAGACCCCGGAATATATCCCATAAGTTAGCATGGGAAAACGCAAACCAGTGTGTAGACCAATCTAATAAGTTTAGGAAGCTGAAATTTTGCAAGATTATAGAACTTTTCTCATAACCAACTATAAAAATCGAAAATTTTAAAATTGTGAATTTAGGGGTTGTTTTAACCCCATTTAAACATTAAAGTTTAATAATTTATTAGGTACTACGGGATTAGCTAGGAAGCTGCAATTTTCAAATTATTTACAGTACAGTGCATTTGCACAAATAATCATTTCAATCTCTCCATATATATATATTGCGGCACCCGTTAAAAATGTTTAAATTTTAAACAATTAGAAAAATATTATTTTACATCTAGAAGTGCTACAACTTTAAAATTTAGCTGAAAT
Organism: Tanypteryx hageni; assembly: GCA_028673005.1. Lineage (NCBI taxonomy): Eukaryota > Metazoa > Arthropoda > Insecta > Odonata > Petaluridae > Tanypteryx > Tanypteryx hageni. The sequence goes on from CM054120.1 coordinate 174,035,999, forward strand.
GTGTAGCATTAGTACCCCATAATTGAGAAAGTATAAAATTTTTAAAATTGCAACATTTGGGGATTGTTTTAAGCTATTATTTTTACATGTGGGAAAAACGGAAATCGCTGCGGAGGTAAAATCATTAGAATTGAAAGACTATTTGTAATGATGAAATGTTTGTCTGAAGAATGAATGATTTTTCATGGTGATCTGAAATGCTTGCAGTATGCAAGCACCAACAACTAGTATGTTATATCCTCCTCCTCTGTAAGGAACGTCTATATAGAATGATATAACATATAGGAGGATACTAATGTCCAGCCCAAACTACAAGAGCTAGAGAGCTGAAAGTTTTTTTTTGTAGATGTGATAGAGAAACCTTCAGATAAAATGAGGTTTCTTACCTAAGTGTCATGAGTTCGACTCCAGAAATTCCGAAATTTGCGTTTTTTCCCATAAGAAACGCATTGCGCCATTTTTGTAAATTAATTATGGGCACTTGCCGGTAAGCTAGAAAGTTGAAATTTTCAGGGTTGCTAGATGGTTGCAATATCTATAAGGAATTGTTGTCACTTTTGCTAACAGTGTCTTGGGTTCGACTACAGAGACCCCGGAATATCTCCCATAAGTTAGCATGGGAAAACGCAATTCAGTGAGTACACCAATCTAATAAGTTTAGGAAGCTGAAATTTTGCAAGATTATAAAACCTTTTTCATAACCAACAATAAAAATCGAAAATTTTAAAATTGTTAATTTTGGGGGTTGTTTTAACCCCATTTGAACATTAAAGTTTAATTATTACGAAGGCTTCCACTGCGTGCTGTTGATATGGTGGTGATTTCCGGGATTCTGCCGTGTTGATCCATTTCCTGGACAATATTTCGCCGACGTTCTAGTCGGCTTCTTCAGGTCCGAAGTGTCAGTGCAGATTTTTTGTCGTCTATACACTCCCAGCCAATAAAGGAAACGCGACGGTTATCATCGAGAAAAAAGAATACGAGAACAAAATCTCCAGCCTCTTCAACGACACAACATACCAAGAATTGAAGCTGGACCCGACGGCCAAGTTGGACCGGAAGACCAGAGGTCTCATCAAGGAGTCTTCGATTCCACCAGAAGAGCAACGGTGGCTTATCCAACCAGCACCCAAACCACCACGCCTATATGGACTCCCCAAAATTCATAAAGAAGGGATCCCGCTACGACCCATCGTTAGCGCCATCGACGCCCCGACGCAGAAGCTTGCGAGATACTTAGCCCGGGATCTCCAACCTTATTCGGGAAAAACTAATACCTTCGTAAGAAATTCGGCGCATTTCATTGAAATTATCCAGAAGGCAACAGTTACCGAAGGAGATCTACTTGTCAGCTTTGACGTAGAGTCCCTGTTCACTAATATCCCCACCAAAGACGCCGTCAACATCACCAGAGCGCTCACAAATCAAGGATTTCCAGAAGATTTTCCAGACCTAGTTGAATTCTGCCTTAACAACGCCTACTTCATATGGAACGGGAAGGTTTACCAGCAAACCATGGGTGCAGCCATGGGCTCCCCACTCTCGCCTGTCATCGCAAACCTGTTCATGGAAGAACTCGAACGGAAAGCCATAGACTCGTACGACAAGAAACCAAAACTCTTTGTCAGATATGTGGACGACACCTTCGCGATTTGGCCCCATGGAATGGAGGAATTAAATAAGTTCCTGCAACACCTGAACAACCAGAATGCCGCCATACAGTTCACGATGGAGATAGAAGAGAACAAGCGTCTGCCCTTCCTTGATGTCCTAGTAACCAAGAAGCCAGATGGAAGTCTGGAACATGCTGTTTACCGGAAGAAGACACACACCGGCCGGTATCTGAAGGCCACCTCACATCACCATCCGCAGCAGAAAGCTATACAACAGGGTGCATTCCATCTCCGACGCCGACTCCATAGTGTCCAAAAAGAAACACCTACTTGCCACCCTCCAAGGAAACGGACATCGTCGGGATCTTATACTCAATACCATCAAAAAGGAAGACCAGAAACGGGATATGGCCCTGAAAAGGACCACCGGGGACACAGCGGAAAACAAGCCGAAACCTGCACATGATACCTTACGTGGCGGGCACCTCGGAGAGGGTCGCACGCATTCTCGCCAAACACGACGTGGTAACGAGATTCAACTGCGTGACGAAGACAGCCGACCTCCTCCGCACCGCCAAAGACCACTTACCCAAAAACATCTATGAGGGCGTGTACGAAGTCAAGTGCAGCTGCGGAAAGTCATACATCGGCCAAACCTCGAGATCTCTCAAGTGCCGCCTGAAAGAACACCAGAGGGCAACTGCTAACAAACAACTCCGCCTTTCCGCCATAGCAGAACACGCGTGGACCGATCCCGGATGCAACATCGACTTCGACAACGCACATATTTTAGTAAAAGAAAATCGTTATTTCCCGAGACTCATCAGGGAGGCGATCGAAATTACAAAACAGCCGTACAATTTTAACCGAGAGGACGGCTACACGCTGTCCAAAACCTGGAAGAGAGTCTTTTCAATTCTACCATCTATTAAATAAGGCGGCCGTTAAAAATTATTTAAGTTTAAACAATTAGAAAAATATTATTTTACTTCTAGAAGTGCTACAACTTTAAAATTTGGCTAAAATGTGTAGCATTAGTACCCCATAATGTAGAAAGTGTAAAATTTTAAAATTGCAACATTTGGGGGTGGTTTTAAACTATTATTTTTACATGCGGGAAAAACGGAAATCGCTGCGGAGGTGAAATTTTTAGAATTAAAAGAATATTTGTAATGATGAAATGTCTGTCTGAAAAATGAATGTTTTTTAATGTTGAGATGAAATGCTTGCAGAATGCAAGCACCAACTACTAGTATGTTATATCCTCCTCTGTAAGAGTCGTCGATATATGATGATAACAGGAGGATACTAATGTTTAGGCACTTCCAGATAAGCTGGAGATTCGAAATTTTTTTCATAGGTAGAATTTTTTGCAAAACTGACTAGAAAATGCGAAAATCTTTAAGGAGACGGAGCCCTTTTTCCTTCCCTTCTTCGGAACGGCTCCTAGTTCCCGTCTTGGTGGAAGAGGGGCTGGTGGCACCGGGGGCTGCGGAAGGGATACCGCGGCAGCGGAAGGCGCTGGTGTTTGCGCCGCCGCAGACGATCCGGCCACGACGGAGGCATAGGGCCTGGAAGGAACCGGTCCCGTCTTGGGTGGAGCGGCAAGGGGCGGGAGGCCTCTGCTCTTCCTGTTGGCAGCTTCCTGCCGTTGAAGGACACGGAGATATTCCGGGCACTCCCGCGACGAGGAAGGATGCTCTCCCTTGCAGTTTGCGCAGCATGCCGTCACGTCAAGAGGCTTATTGCAGTCCTTCGACGTGTGAGGGCCGGCGCAACGGAAGCATCTCGTCGGCATGCGACATCCCGTCGCAGTGTGGCCGAACCGCTGACAGTTGTAGCAGCAGACTGGCCCTTTGCCACCCCTGTAGAGCTCCACAGTTACGTGGCAGTGGCATACGTGAGTTATCGATTTAAACTCCGGGCTCCCGGGAGTTCGCTCTAGACAGGCGACGAAGCGGTCGACGGGGACTCGCTCTCCCCCCCTCTTCCGCTCCACGGTCAGCTGCCGAACATTACGGACAAGGAAGCCCTTGCCCGCAAGGTCAGCCGCCACATCCTTCGCTTCCATGTCGGCAGCCACTCCTCGCAAGAGGAGGCGAGTGCCCCGGACGGTCTCGAGCGGGAAGGAATGGTACTGGATTTTGTCCTCGTCCAATACCTCCCGCACCCTTCTGTGTTGTGCCGCAGTGGTGACGACGATCCTGGTGGAGATCTTCCTCACCTGCAGCTCAAAATGATCGCCGCCAATCGCACCAAGCGCAGCAGAGATGCGCTTGTGCGATTTCACGCCATAGGCGATGATGGGCGACACCTTGACACGCGGCTGCGTGTCCTTTGCTCCTTGTGTTGGAGTTGACGGTGATTTCCTGGCCGAAATCAAGGGCAGCTGTTGCTGCGCCTTCCTCTGCTTCTTTCGGCCGACGACGGTGATGAAGTCACCGGATGTTGCTTCAGTAGTGGCTCCAAGAATAGGGGCCGCTCTGGAAGCCAAATCGTCAGATGGAGGCGGAGACGGAGAAGAGGCCTTCCGCTTTCCCAATACGCCCTCGGAGAAGTCCATTGGTGAGGCTTCGGTTTCTGCAGCAGTTGGAGCAGGAGCCGTGGGCGGAGCAGGTGAGACGATTGGCGCAGGATGAGGATAAAATCCAATATCACTCGTTTCCACTCGAGAGCGTCCGGGGCACTCGTCTCCTCCTTCGCGGAATTGCGGGTGACCTGGAATAAGGGGATGTAGCAGCAGATCTGGCGGCCAAAGGATTTCTTGTCCGGAATGTTCGTCAGGTTAAAATCGAGCGGAAGAAAGGGAGTGAGCGGGTCCCTATTGACCGCTTCATTGCCTGCTTGGAGCGCAATCCAGGCAGCCCAGAGTTCCTGAGCATCACCCACGTCTGCCACTGCAACGTGAAGGTGGAGCTATATCGAGGCGGGAAAGGTCCCGTCTCTTGCTACAATTGCAGAGGCAGGATCCAGCGGGCCGCGGTCCAAGGAGTGGAGAAGGCGAGCGACTTCCTCCTCAGCTTCGTCGGACTCAGGCGTGGCGTCGTTCGGCTGGAACACAGAATAGAGATGTTCCGCGACGACAGCCGCTTTCTGGATTGGAGTGACAGCTGTTTGGTCACCTCGAAGGATGAGTGGATCTTTTCCTCGCGGCTTTGTTAGATATCTGCATGTCCGCCAGATGGTATGGTCCTCCAGCGAGAGCGTTGAGAGGTGCCGGCTCCACATCTCCCCTCGCAGCTCCCGCAGAAGAAGGCGGACTTCCCAAGTCAGATTATCAAGCTGCTCCCGAAGATCCGCTGTGCGATGGCGCTGCCATTGCCTTCGGACGTGATTCCGGAATGAAATCGTACGGCGAATTCCAGGCGGCAAAGGGATCCTGACGAGATGCTTCCGTTGCGCCGGCCCTCACACGTCGAAGGACTGCAATAAGCCTCTTGACGTGCCGGCATGCTGCGCAAACTGCAAGGGAGAGCATCCTTCCTCGTCGCGGGAGTGCCCGGAATATCTCCGTGTCCTTCAACGGCAGGAAGCTGCCAACAGGAAGAGCAGAGGCCTCCCGCCCCTTGCCGCTCCACCCAAGACGGGACCGGTTCCTTCCAGGCCCTATGCCTCCGTCGTGGCCGGATCGTCTGCGGCGGCGCAAACACCAGCGCCTTCCGCTGCCGCGGTATCCCTTCCGCAGCCCCCGGTGCCACCAGCCCCTCTTCCACCAAGACGGGAACTAGGAGCCGTTCCGAAGAAGGGAAGGAAAAAGGGCTCCGTCTCCTTAAAGATTTTCGCATTTTCTAGTCAGTTTTGCAAAAAATTCTACCTATGAAAAAAATTTCGAATCTCCAGCTTATCTGGAAGTGCCTAAACATTAGTATCCTCCTGTTATCATCATATATCGACGACTCTTACAGAGGAGGATATAACATACTAGTAGTTGGTGCTTGCATTCTGCAAGCATTTCATCTCAACATTAAAAAACATTCATTTTTCAGACAGACATTTCATCATTACAAATATTCTTTTAATTCTAAAAATTTCACCTCCGCAGCGATTTCCGTTTTTCCCGCATGTAAAAATAATAGTTTAAAACCACCCCCAAATGTTGCAATTTTAAAATTTTACACTTTCTACATTATGGGGTACTAATGCTACACATTTTAGCCAAATTTTAAAGTTGTAGCACTTCTAGAAGTAAAATAATATTTTTCTAATTGTTTAAACTTAAATAATTTTTAACGGCCGCCTTATTTAATAGATGGTAGAATTGAAAAGACTCTCTTCCAGGTTTTGGACAGCGTGTAGCCGTCCTCTCGGTTAAAATTGTACGGCTGTTTTGTAATTTCGATCGCCTCCCTGATGAGTCTCGGGAAATAACGATTTTCTTTTACTAAAATATGTGCGTTGTCGAAGTCGATGTTGCATCCGGGATCGGTCCACGCGTGTTCTGCTATGGCGGAAAGGCGGAGTTGTTTGTTAGCAGTTGCCCTCTGGTGTTCTTTCAGGCGGCACTTGAGAGATCTCGAGGTTTGGCCGATGTATGACTTTCCGCAGCTGCACTTGACTTCGTACACGCCCTCATAGATGTTTTTGGGTAAGTGGTCTTTGGCGGTGCGGAGGAGGTCGGCTGTCTTCGTCACGCAGTTGAATCTCGTTACCACGTCGTGTTTGGCGAGAATGCGTGCGACCCTCTCCGAGGTGCCCGCCACGTAAGGTATCATGTGCAGGTTTCGGCTTGTTTTCCGCTGTGTCCCCGGTGGTCCTTTTCAGGGCCATATCCCGTTTCTGGTCTTCCTTTTTGATGGTATTGAGTATAAGATCCCGACGATGTCCGTTTCCTTGGAGGGTGGCAAGTAGGTGTTTCTTTTTGGACACTATGGAGTCGGCGTCGGAGATGGAATGCACCCTGTTGTATAGCTTTCTGCTGCGGATGGTGATGTGAGGTGGCCTTCAGATACCGGCCGGTGTGTGTCTTCTTCCGGTAAACAGCATGTTCCAGACTTCCATCTGGCTTCTTGGTTACTAGGACATCAAGGAAGGGCAGACGCTTGTTCTCTTCTATCTCCATCGTGAACTGTATGGCGGCATTCTGGTTGTTCAGGTGTTGCAGGAACTTATTTAATTCCTCCATTCCATGGGGCCAAATCGCGAAGGTGTCGTCCACATATCTGACAAAGAGTTTTGGTTTCTTGTCGTACGAGTCTATGGCTTTCCGTTCGAGTTCTTCCATGAACAGGTTTGCGATGACAGGCGAGAGTGGGGAGCCCATGGCTGCACCCATGGTTTGCTGGTAAACCTTCCCGTTCCATATGAAGTAGGCGTTGTTAAGGCAGAATTCAACTAGGTCTGGAAAATCTTCTGGAAATCCTTGATTTGTGAGCGCTCTGGTGATGTTGACGGCGTCTTTGGTGGGGATATTAGTGAACAGGGACTCTACGTCAAAGCTGACAAGTAGATCTCCTTCGGTAACTGTTGCCTTCTGGATAATTTCAATGAAATGCGCCGAATTTCTTACGAAGGTATTAGTTTTTCCCGAATAAGGTTGGAGATCCCGGGCTAAGTATCTCGCAAGCTTCTGCGTCGGGGCGTCGATGGCGCTAACGATGGGTCGTAGCGGGATCCCTTCTTTATGAATTTTGGGGAGTCCATATAGGCGTGGTGGTTTGGGTGCTGGTTGGATAAGCCACCGTTGCTCTTCTGGTGGAATCGAAGACTCCTTGATGAGACCTCTGGTCTTCCGGTCCAACTTGGCCGTCGGGTCCAGCTTCAATTCTTGGTATGTTGTGTCGTTGAAGAGGCTGGAGATTTTGTTCTCGTATTCTTTTTTCTCGATGATAACCGTCGCGTTTCCTTTATTGGCTGGGAGTGTATAGACGACAAAAAATCTGCACTGACACTTCGGACCTGAAGAAGCCGACTAGAACGTCGGCGAAATATTGTCCAGGAAATGGATCAACACGGCAGAATCCCGGAAATCACCACCATATCAACAGCACGCAGTGGAAGCCTTCGTAATAATTAAACTTTAATGTTCAAATGGGGTTAAAACAACCCCCAAAATTAACAATTTTAAAATTTTCGATTTTTATTGTTGGTTATGAAAAAGGTTTTATAATCTTGCAAAATTTCAGCTTCCTAAACTTATTAGATTGGTGTACTCACTGAATTGCGTTTTCCCATGCTAACTTATGGGAGATATTCCGGGGTCTCTGTAGTCGAACCCAAGACACTGTTAGCAAAAGTGACAACAATTCCTTATAGATATTGCAACCATCTAGCAACCCTGAAAATTTCAACTTTCTAGCTTACCGGCAAGTGCCCATAATTAATTTACAAAAATGGCGCAATGCGTTTCTTATGGGAAAAAACGCAAATTTCGGAATTTCTGGAGTCGAACTCATGACACTTAGGTAAGAAACCTCATTTTATCTGAAGGTTTCTCTATCACATCTACAAAAAAAAACTTTCAGCTCTCTAGCTCTTGTAGTTTGGGCTGGACATTAGTATCCTCCTATATGTTATATCATTCTATATAGACGTTCCTTACAGAGGAGGAGGATATAACATACTAGTTGTTGGTGCTTGCATACTGCAAGCATTTCAGATCACCATGAAAAATCATTCATTCTTCAGACAAACATTTCATCATTACAAATAGTCTTTCAATTCTAATGATTTTACCTCCGCAGCGATTTCCGTTTTTCCCACATGTAAAAATAATAGCTTAAAACAATCCCCAAATGTTGCAATTTTAAAAATTTTATACTTTCTCAATTATGGGGTACTAATGCTACACATTTCAGCTAAATTTTAAAGTTGTAGCACTTCTAGATGTAAAATAATATTTTTCTAATTGTTTAAAATTTAAACATTTTTAACGGGTGCCGCAATATATATATATATGGAGAGATTGAAATGATTATTTGTGCAAATGCACTGTACTGTAAATAATTTGAAAATTGCAGCTTCCTAGCTAATCCCGTAGTACCTAATAAATTATTAAACTTTAATGTTTAAATGGGGTTAAAACAACCCCTAAATTCACAATTTTAAAATTTTCGATTTTTATAGTTGGTTATGAGAAAAGTTCTATAATCTTGCAAAATTTCAGCTTCCTAAACTTATTAGATTGGTCTACACACTGGTTTGCGTTTTCCCATGCTAACTTATGGGATATATTCCGGGGTCTCTGGAGTCGAACCCAAGACACTGTAAGCAAGAGTGACAATAATTCCTAATAGATATTGTGGCCATATAGCAACACTGAAAACTTCATCTTTCTAGCTTACCGGCAAATGACCATAATTGATTTACAAATATGGCGTAATGCTTTTCTTATGGGAAAAAACGCAACTTTCGGAATTTCTGGAGTCGAACTCATGTCACTTATGTAAGAAGTCTCATTTCATCTGTAGGTTTCTTCATAATATCTACAAAAACTAAAACTTTCAGCTCTCTAGCTTTTGTAGTTTGGGCTAGATATTAATATCCTCCTGTTATATATCATTATATATGGACGACTCTTACAGAGGAGGAGGATATAACATAGTAGAAGGTGATTGCATTCTGCAAGCATTTCATCTCACCTTGAAAAATATTATCAGTGAGATATTTCTAAATTAGAAATTTTTTTTTCATTTAGAAGATGTCACCTCTACTTTGATTTTTGATCTTACTTTATGGAACATTACCTGAGTAAAACAATTCCTAAAAATATTCTTTTTAGAATATTATACTTATTCCATTTTAGGGTACTAATGCCACACATTCCTCCAAAATCATAAAGTTAAAGCAAATCTAGAAGTGAAATAACTTTTATTTTTTTAATTAAAATTTTTTTACACCTGTCTTACCATCTTCATGAAGATTTTCAAATGTTTATTTTTGCATATGCACTAAACGCTAATGACACTTTATTAATAAGTTATAATTATTAATTCCATGGTATATAAATTGTTTACAGGTTATTACTATTATTTTAATAAAGATGCTTAAGGAAGTCTTCTTTAACATCCCGTTTCCAACTTACTTGGTCTCACCATTTATTACAAAGTATGCATTGCCTATGAATGTTGATGCATTGGTTGGACTACTATTTGTCTGGCCCCTCCCTACAGATCTTCCTGGCACGGGTAACCCCACCAGGAGCATTTGCTCCAGCCAGTATAGCTCTCTAGATCCTTGGGACACACAAACCCTCTCGCCACGGTAAGGCTGTAGTCTTAGAGAAGGAAACTAACTACAATATACATTTTTTTATTGTTTTTTATTTTTTAAAAAGTATTTAATAATATATAACAAAGAACACATATTTATTGGACTAAACAACTACAAATATGCATATGTTATTCTAGATTTTAATCAATGCTATAAATTAAAATGAAAAGTATTAGTGGAACCAAATAAAATAAAAAAGGACTTGTCTTCTCAATGCAACTTCCAGCTCTTTTGGTAGTTTTCTGTTGCCATGTGGATGACTGGGTTCCAATGTTAATGAACTGAAACAGTAAACAATACTGTTCTAAATGCCATAGATTAAAGTCTCGCTTGAGAGGGTAACTCCACTGGTTTGGATTTAAAATATCACAAAATAGGTATGACGTCATTGTCTATAATAAATGAAAAGAGTTAATAAATTCTCGAAATACTACGAAACACAGCATTAAAATACTTACACGTTTTGCTAAATTTTGTGTGTTAGTACAATGACGCCTTCCTAATCGAAGTTTAAAATCAATGGCATTATAATATACTCCAATGATTCTCAGTAAAAGCACCAAATTACCGCCTCTCATTTGCATATAATTTCTTACTGGCTTCATTTCCGAATCTTGTCATTTTTTTGCACATTTCTTTCCCTAAACAACTACCTACTATGTAATCCTTCATTTCCCTAATTTCAGACGCTGTTATGATCATTACTATTATTGTTAATATTGTTGTCATTGTGTTTATTATATTTTCTATTTATTTTATTGTTATATTATTTGTTACTAATAGAAGTTTCAATTTAATTGGCCTCTGTGCTGTTTTTGGAACTATACAAATAAATAAATAAACACATAAACAATACACAAACAAATAAATAACCAATTAAATAAACAAATAAATAAATAAATGAACATGGTTGCTATTATAATATATAGATTATCAATCCCCATGTCAATGCCGTGTTGATTCCTCGCCCGGGGCGAAGGATGAGTCTGAGGTTTTTTTTCTGCCAAACTTCCAACCTTCCTACCGCTCCATGCCGGGGATCCGTATTGCATCTGTGGCAGCAGAATACATTTATGGATGGTGAGCTTCATCGCCGTGGAGACGTAGCGGTTGAGAAGGAGTGGCGAGAGGGAAGACCTGGAAGCATTCAGCTTCCCAATGACCTTCCTGACGTGGTCCCGGAAATCAAGCGGCGTGTTCAAGGTGACTCCTAGGTACACCGCCGTATCTCCCCAGGGTGCTTCTTGTCCTAGCACCCATATTGGATTCTTCGTTTCCGGTGAAACATCATGATCTGGGTCTTGGAGGGGTTGACGGCGATCCTCCATTCTTCATACCAAGAGGTGAGGCTATCAGTCACCCGTTGAAGATATGATGTTGCCTGGTACGCCTTGGTTGATCGCGCAAGCACAGCAGCATCATCCGCATACATGGCCAGCATGGTGTTCCAATGATGTTTCCTTGGAACGTCCGCAGTAAAATTGTTGTAAAGCAAGGGCCCTAAAACGGACCCCTGCGGTACTCCGGCCAGCATTGGCCTGTATGCAGCGAGTGCTGAACCCCAGCGGACTCGGAAGGTCCTCCCAATCAGGAAGGATTTCACCAGTCTGCACTGCCATGATGGGAAGTCCATATCCTCCATCTTATTCAGGAGCCTAGCATTCCAAACGCGGTCAAAGGCCTTGCTGATGTCGAAGAATGCCCCGACCACGCATTCCCCGCGGTTGAAGGCATCCACGATGAATTCTACCACCAGGACCAGCTGTTGTGTGGTGGAGCGCGCCGTCCTAAATTCGAACTGCTCCGGCGGAAGGATGGAATGTTTGTCGACGTGGGCCATCAGAAGGCTTCTGACCGCTTTCTCTCAGACCTTTCCAAGTCTCGAAAGCAGAGAGATCGGTTTGTATGAGTCTGGCTTGGTTGGCGCCTTCCCCGGCTTCGGAAGGCATCTGAATATCGCTGATTTCCACAGCGTCGGGAAGTGCCCGATGCGGATGGAAGCGTTTATGATGGCAAGCAGTACTGGTGTGACCGCTTTGGGAAGCTGACGAAGGGCTTCGTTTGGTAGACCATCTTCTCCGGGAGCCTTCCTTAGTGGCAGATGGGAGATGATGTCTTTGATGATATCGGCCGTAACAGCCGACGGTTCCTCCTGGTCCACTCTGGAGTCAGAGGGTAAATCAGCCAAGGTGCAGTCCGGCGAAGAGGGTGCTGGTGGATTGTTGGTAAAGCAGTTTGCCAGGTGGTCTGCCATGAGGTTTGCTTTATCCTCATCAGAACAGGCCAGTTCTGTGTCCTTCTGAAGAGCGAAGTCCTGGGACTTGGAGGACCGAAGTGCCTTGGCCATTCCCCAGATGGAACCGTCGGAGACGTTAAGAGCCGCCATCTTCGTGTCCCATCGCTGCTGTCGGTACTCGCGGATGTCATCTCGGAGTCTATGCTGCATACGGGTGAGCTCACGTTCTGGAGTGCCGCGGCGCATGAGTCTCCTCCTCATTCTGTTCTTTTCCCGGATGTCGCTAAGGATCCACTGCGGAAGCTCCATGTAGTCCGGAGGAAGTTTGGTCCGGACTGGTGTGGAGGCATGGAGAGCCGAGTGGATGATCTCAGTGAGATCTTGGGCCATGACATCGACTTCTATCGCCGTTGTCGGGGGGAGGAGGTCCAGCGGGATGGAGTCAGCAATCCGATGTCTGAAAGCCTTCCAGTCAGCCGCCTTCAGGTCCAGGGAAGGCACAGGCGGTATTGTAGAGGGCCGCATTCCCAGTCCGACAACAACCGGGTTATGGTCGCCGGACAAACAGAGGACGCTGTAGGCCGAGATGGATGAAGTCAGCGAGCCGTGTAAGGCAATGTCAAGGACATCACCTTTCCCGTCGTGATGGAAGCGGGTGGGCTCTGCTGGGCTCGCCACCTTGATGGTGCTGCCCCTTCGGGTTGGATACGCTTGAGTTCCAACTAGGGTGCTTGGAGTTGAAATCCCCGCCCGCCAGCGTAGGAAGGTCCGAGGAAAAGATTGTGTTGAAATCAGAGGCAGCAAAGGGTGACTGAGGTGGCAGGTAGCAGGACGCCAGGCGAAGACGTCCGTTGGGTAGCGTGAGGATGGCCATCGTTGTCTCCATGGACTCCATCTTCTTAGATTTTAGGAAAGCCTTTGATAAGGTATCTCACAGGATGTTAATAACGAAATTAGAAACCTTAGGCGTTAATTTTAAATCGTTAGTTGGATCTGTGAGTTTTTAAATCATAGGAAGCAGAAGGTTGTTATAGATGGGAAATCTTCGAACTTAGTGGAGGTAGTCTTAGGCGTTTCGCAGGGTAGTGTAATTGGTCTGTTATTATTACTAATTTCAGTAAACGATATCAGCTCAGTAGTCAGAAGTAAAATTAGTCTTTTCACGGACGACACTGTCATCTATAGAGAAATAAGCAATCTGGAAGACCACCAGTATCTCCAAAATGACCTAGAAGCTATTTCTGCATGGTGTAAGGAATGACAGTTAGAGATCAACCAAAAGAAAAGCTGCGTCATTAACTTCTGGAGAACCAAGAGTATCTCGTTGGATAATAATTATTCGTTGGACGGAGTCGAGATTCCAGTTTCAGACTCGATTAAATATCTCGGAGTCACGATTCATCGTTATCTCTCGTGGGACACCCACATTCGCCGATTGATAGGTGCCGCCAACAAAAAGCTGGCCTTTATAGGGAGAATAGTTCGAAATACCTCCGAAAAAGTGGAAGAATTATGTTATTTATCCTCGGTTCGACCGCAGGTCGAATATGCTTCAGCTGTGTGGGATCCTTACGAAAATTGACTCACAAACGAGATAGAAAAGGTTCAGCGCAGGGCAGTTAGATTTGTAAAGAGGAATTACGATAGTAAACAAAGCGTAACATCATTAATAGAAAATCTGAAATGGACATCGTTAGAGGAACGTAGGCTGCTACTGGAAAAATTTATGTCAGAGGAACTAGCGAATGAGGTAGCAGGACTTATCAGAAGCCTGACGTATCTCGGAAGGCAGGACAATGAGGATAAGATTCGCGAGATCGACTGTAGAATGGAGCGATATAGAGGATCGGTTTTCCCTAGGACGATAAGAGAACATAATAGGAAAAGATAACGTAGGAAAACTATGGACACTTGGTACACTGCACCCCCTGCCATCCACCAAAAAGGAGATCTGCAGGGTATTATTTAGATGGAGATGTATATGAGCTATCATTCTTTATTACATTCTGTCATGCTTGATAATTCATTAGTTTGTAGGTGGATGTGAAAGCTGAATCTCGAGTTGATAAAACTGATTTATATCCAATAAAGTTGAATTGGTCCTAGTTTAGCAGTAGTTAACATTTGAAATTCATAATAAGAGCAAAGTTGCGTCAAAATTGAAATCTGAAACGTTACATTTTAACAATGGATAGGATCGAGATGAGAACATGGCACTGGGAAAATTAAAATTCGTACAGAATAAGCCCAAAATATAGTTTATTATGAGATTTAATGTTTATCAGATTTATAAAAATCAGAGGCATAATTACCATGATTACCTCGTGCATTGTTGCTACAGTTGAGCTTTCCGACTCAATTATATATTCTGGCATTTACCGAAGAATAGAAAAAACATATACGTATGTTGAAACATTTGAGAATTTTGATATCATTCAGCAATAAATAAAATGTAGTCAGAATATTTAAAACAATAAAATTCAAAAATTCAATAAACTCAAACTGTGGTTTCGAAACAAAATAAATATAAAATTAACTTATTCGCTATTAATAAAAAAAATTAAAGAGATTTTGAAGCGATGTTTTGATGATCATTAGTAAAATAGCCACAGAAGACGTTTCTCGCTCAAATAAAAAAATGATTAATAATTGAATTTTATACGAGTACGCCCTAAAAAGATGGCTTTGAATTAATGATATATCTTTTGGCGATTATTTGATCAGTTCGATAAAAATTTCAAATTAGATCGCGAATGTCGGAGGAAGCTCAGAACACACAACCGTTTGAAAAGCCGCTGGAGGTGATGGAGAGAAACATACGAGGAGACGTAAGGCGAAGCTTTCGGGTAATAAACTTCTTTAGCCACATATAAAAGACAACACCATTTATTGGATTTATTATTTTTTAATGAATAACAGCGTCACCGGGGTAGAAAGTTCATCCGAGCGAGCACCTAGAATATAGATAAAATAGTTTTATTAATAAAACATTGTTCAATTTTTATGTCAACTTCAAGATAATCGGATAATTAACAAATAGAAAAACTAATTGTTTGGCAAAAGATGCTCTCAAAATAGTCGTGGGTGTTGCGAAAGGGAAGGCAAAAGAAGACTAAAAATGACCGCACATTCGGAAAATGGTGTTATGGAGAAAATTTAAACCAGAGACAGACTATTGGAAATTGCTGAACGTGCCAGCCTCTGCATAATGAATACATGAATGGGATATTTTATTTGAAGATGTTTGCATTCCTGCCAAAAGCACTCAATGCCTTTTTCACTCTACGGTTGATCTCTTCAAGAAGTGATCAGTCCGTAATGACTAGTCTTAGCTTACTTTCTCAAGCTCCTCAGTACTTCTACAAAGCACTTCTCGACTTCCAGCGAATAGTATGATGTCATTAGGAAATCGAAAGTGCTTCAGATATTATCCATTTACCTTTATACCATTATCTTCACAGTCTAGCGTTTTGAATGCCGCATTTTCTATGAGTAATTTAGGAGACATAGTATCTCCTTGCCTCACCACATTTTCGATCATAAAGGCGCTTGTTTCTCCATGCAGCTGGACAGACGATGTCGCGTTCTTGTAGATATTCTTGATTAAAGTAATGTACGTTTCTTCTACCCCTTGTTTCTTTAGTGCGTTCAACATCGACGAAGTTCGGATCGAGTCGAATGCTTTAGCGAAGTCGAAGAACACACACAGAGGAACGATTCGTGCTCATTAGTCTGACTGATTATCTCTATGACGACTTGAATGTGGTCCATCGTATTGAATTTAGTGCGAAATCCAGCTTGTTCCCTGGGTTGGGCGAAATCAGGATGCTTTTAAAGGCGCGTGGTGAGAATCTTTGTGAATACTTTGTAGACTACCGGGAGCAGGCTGATTGGCGGATAGTTCTTCAAATCTTCCTTGCAACCTTTCTTGTGCAAAAGAATGATGCTTGCCTGGGAGAGCATCATATTCATACAGTTACGTATTGCCTTGAATATTTCTGCAGTGATGCCATCATTTCCAGATGCTTTTCCATTCTTTACGCTTTTGATAGCATGTCTCACTTCTTCTGGAAGAATATCTTGCACCTCTTCGGTGGCCATATTTCCTTCTTCGTTTACTTCCTCATTGGTAAATGGATCATCATGCAGTTTCGCGTAGAATTCATCTGCTCGATTTAGTATTTACTTCCTGCTATAAGTAATCGAACCATATTCTAGCATCATTGCCACCAGCTGTCTCTTTCTAATCGAGAGATGTTGCTTCATTATCTTATATCTTCTATTGTTTTCTCGATTAGTTAATAATTTTATTACTTCGCAGACTCCTTGATCAACTTTCGTATAGTTTTTTCATTTCTGTGAAGTGAATCATTTCCATAGGGTCATTAGTCGTTTTAATTTCCTTTATTTTCCTCACCAGCATCCTAGTTTTTTTCAGAAAACTTTTTATCCTGCTTAGCATTATCAGCTCTGCCTATTTCTAGTCCAGTATCTCTGTTAACTTTGATTCCACTCTTTAATCTTCTGCTACACGGTTTAGATTGCGGAGTTAAAGCTGAAATTCTTCTGTTCGTTTTTTTAACATTTGGGCGTTGCTGATAGGCTTAGGATTCCTTACCAGCTTTATTCTTTCCAACTTAAAATTCAATATTACCCTACATCGTACCAATCGATGGTCGCTTCTAGTTTTAAACTGGCTGAGAAGAGAAAAGTCTTCTACCGCATACCTTTTATTGACTATTATGTCATTGTGTCCCTCCCAGGTCCATTTTCTCTTAGGGGTCTTCTTAAAGAAAGAGTTCATTATGTAGAACAGTATTTTTCAACATTTTTGCTTTGGCGACACCTTTTAATTGATCCAGCTCTCGCGACACACCATGAAATAAAATGTCAATTTTCTTCTTAAAAACATAACAAAAATACTAAAAATTCCTTATTTAACAATAAACCATCATAAATATAGCAAAAATATAACAAAATATTTTGTTATGCATAAGAAAGAGGATAACTCTCCTTAACAAAATTTACTTTATGACTAATATAGCCATTATTAACATTTTCGGCGACACACTTTCCAGCTCTTCGAGACACATCAATGTGCCGCGGCAGACCGGTCAATAACCACCGATGTAGAGATTGCTACATTCGGCCAAGTCTAAAAGTCGGTCTCCTTATTCGTTCGCCACTTTTAAATGGCAGCTTCCTTTGTCACGCAATTCTCCAATTTCTTGGTAGATATCTTCCACTTTCTCATCTGAGTATGTTGATGTTGACTCGTAGACTTGGACTATTTGCGGTTGATACCTCTTATTTCTTTGAGTAACAAGTCCAGCTGCTCACTCGGATGAGCTTTCTATTTCCATGATACTGATTTTAAAATTTGTTGATGATGAATCTAACTCCTACTCTTCTTGCTGTGTCAGTTCCCCTGCAATAATAAGAAGTTCCAGCAGGTCTTCTCCTTTTCCTCTTACATCACTAAGCCCTAAAATATCCCACATGATTTTCTGCAGTTCCTCTTGATTCTTTTGAAGTTTTCTTGGATGGACAGTCCGGCAATTGAAGATATGAAGGTTGTTGTGTGAGGATGTGAAAGAGTGGCAGTGGGTGTTTAACCTCCGGGGATTCTTAGTACCCTCCGCCTCTATGTCTTGACCCTGACCACTGCCACGCTTAGGGGCAATCAAGCCTCCGGAGAATGAGGGCCGTTTTTTAAGGTTGTAAATAATAAGGAGTTCGGGCCATATAACACCACGCCGGACCAGAGCGGATTGGTGAGTTCCTCTTTCACTTTGGCCGGAGATGACTTTACAGCATGATTGAACCTACCAGTTTCCCAGGATACCACTGCACTTTGCCTTTTAACCTCCGTTCTGACCCTTCTGCCAACTTTAAGGCAGTAACGGAGGCAGTTAGAAGGGATTTATATATACAGCAATACCTCGCATTATGCGACAAGTAGGTTCCTGAAAATTTCGCGCTAAGCGAAATTCGTCCAAAAGGTGGTCGTTATGTCAATGAGAATAGGTTTCATAGAGGTGAAAACTAAAGTGTAATATTAATAAAAATACGCCGTTAACCTGAAAAGAGCTTCTTGTCAGTTTCCATCTATCAACACCATATCCAAATCTTTACATTTTTTCAATAACCTATCTAATCGGTAATTTTAAAATAGTATAGAAAACTTCATTGTATTCATGCAAAATTGTAAATATTTCCTGAATGTATGAAATCCTAAATAAATCAGCAAGGAGGGTTTATTCGGAAAGTCGCATTCCTTTAAAAATTATAACGTCAAAATAACCGTCGATCGAGAGATAAAAGTTATGTGTCATCCTCTGGATTTCTTGTATAGTATCACATCTTGACCCTAATAAGAATTCACAAAAGATATAACTAACATCCACAAGTCTGTAAAAATGGAATTTATTATTCATACATGTACGCAAGGTAAGGCTGCCTCAATAATGGGCCGCCTTTGTTTTTCTGAACACCTGGGAGTCGCGGACATGCCTCTCGCTATAACAAATCCGCTTAAAACGGGGTCGCGTAAAGCGAGGTAGACCTATATATATATATATATATATATATATATATATATATATATATATATATATATATATATGTGTGTGTGTGTGTGTGTGTGTATATTTAAATATATATATATATATTTATATGTATATATATATATATATATATATATATATAATACATATATATACACACACACTATGGACCAGCTATAGCGCGGTCCCCGGTGTTTATGTCGGCCAACCTCATTATAGGCTAGGTTGCGTTATAACGAGAGCCTCTCAAAATTTCAGAAGTGCCATGGAACAAATAAACTGATGAAAAAGGCTTTATTAAGAAACCGATATGATTTAATCTAGGCAAAATACTTCCCGTAAAAATTGAAGAAAATTCACGTCAATTAGCGTCCATTTTTCCCGAGTAACTACGTATACATTCTGTTTAGCAAAAGTCTAAACCGCGAATTTGCAGAGAAGAGGTTTTGGAGGGAGAGATCCCTAGAGCAGTGGTTTTCAGAGAAAAATTCACTTGCCTTGTTGTGGTGGCCGCATTGTTAAATATAAGGTCTAAGTGATATTTCTTATTCAACGTAAGGCACCTAAAAAGTTTAACGAGATAAATAACAATAGCGAGTATTAATTATAAAAATGTGTCATCTCAGTATTCATCGCAGTCTGCGTATTAATTATTGTTATGTTTAAAAATAATTTTGCTGATGGCCACACTTAAATTTTTTGATGGTCGCACTTGAGAATCACTGAGATAGAGAGAGAGAGAGCGATGTGTATGGAAATAGAGGGTGTTCAAATGTATCTGTGCATTTGGCACCTAAAATGTACATGTATGTCATACACTATTTAATAATATTGTGCACGGTGGTTTCTTGAAAACACTGTATAACGGTATACAATCCTCCATTTTCAATATGGACTAAGAAAGGGCGGAAATTATAAATAAGCTGCCAAAGGCTTAACTCAACTGCAGCATTCATCGAGAAGAAAGGGTCCTTAAGGGAAGCATGCGTAAAGTGCTCTGTCTGCTCTGTCACGCCCTGGGTTCATATGCAGAAGGGTGATTTAATCATGATAGCGCGAAAGGGAAGGAAATTGCATTTTCGGGACCTCTGATCCTACAGAGCCTTGCCTGTAAGCACACCCTCGTTTACATGTCGATTTACGTCGCAAGAAATAATCTATTGTTTTATAAGGGGATCGCGCCTAATATTCAATAAAATATAATTTCTGTCCTCGTCTCACAGTTTTCTCCTTTCCGGGAGAAATTATATCAAAAAACACTATCAGAAGTATTAATTTGTAGTACATTCCTGGCTTTGGCAGTGATCCGTCTAATACAGGATCTGCCTCTCGAAGGTTTAACTATATTTTGCTTATAGAGCGTACAAAATTCAAATTAATATATCTGTTTATATGGTATTTCTGTGCGCATGTCATTCGAATAAAGTTATTGCTGAATATAGTATGCATAACCAGATTAGAGAATGAGGATAAATAACATTAACAACAATACCTTAGAAGTGGGTGAGTTCATATGAGAATTTTTCTGCTACAAACTAAAATAAAATGTTCAGCCGTAAAATACAGAAAACGCTAGTTAATAACTGTAGTTGGTACTCATGCATTAGTAGAATGAAAATCGAGAGAAAACGAGGCTATCCTTCGTTTTCTAAAGAAATAAATTTTATGCGCATTTCATATACCAAAGGACACCAGAAAACACTTCTATTTAGCTTTAACCTTTGGGAAAATAATCCCTTGTTATTTTCGACCTTACCCACTTGCCACTCCATTCACTCATTCAATACTTTGCACCAGAGAGAGTCTTTTAGTTATTTTAATAACATCGATCCGATCTCAATTGGACTCGCTCACAGAGCATTTAAGAGGTGTCTGGTTGCTCTCAGGATCCTCTAAACTCTGGAAAGATCCCATTTTTCGGATTCCTCTGGAGAGAGCCACTTTGAGAAGGGACGTTTTGCACGCCGTGGAATAGCGCGTGGTAATGAATGTGGAAGAATATGAGGTGAAGTGTGGAATCTGTGTTCATTAAACGGTTGGACAATCGCGGAAATTGCATCGGTCGTGCAGTGCACACTTTGAGGTGCGCCGTTATTAGGAATTCAATTACTGTCGATTCCGCGGTGTGGTTTGACGCCGGAATTGGCTTTTTGAGACTTGGTTATTTTTTGGGCGTAGGTGCTCTTTAGGATTCGAGTCGGATGAAATTGCAGTCTCTGAATGGAAAAAGGAATTTTTTGTCTAGAGGCCTTTGAGTGACTCCTCTTGGCGTTTGTCTTTTCCTTAGGCCCGTGTTTCACCGCTGCTTGGTGCGACAGTTAAAGAAAGAATTCCTCATTCGGAAACACCGCCGACCCAGTTAAGCTCTGCTATGCTGTAACAGCAAGATTACGAGTTTTGAACACTTCGATTTGGCATTTCTTTCAGATTTGACGAAAGACTATGCCAAAAAGATAATAAGGAAAAAACCAAGCTAAGTTGTTATTTTGTCAGTTTACTTCAACAATAAATAAACAAAGTTTTCGTAATTTGAATATACTTTTGTTTAATGGGTCGCGATTAAATTTATAAAATATGAATACAAGATTATCACAAAACGGATCAAGGGCTAAGTGAATATTTATTTAAAGTGATCACACAATATACACTTTGTAATAAAATATATACTATGCAAATATCAACGTTACCAAACACTTATTAAAAAAGCACAATATTTAACTTCAATTTTATAAAGCACAAAAGAATCATCAATGATATACTGCTACTCCAACCTGCCTTAATCAAATGAACCATGGCGGTACAAAAATTTATACCGTTTTAAAATGTACTAATTAGTAAGCACGGTGGATAAATTCTGACTCATCACATTATCACACTCCTTGTATTTATAGTTGTCTTTTCTAGATGGCAGAGCCATTTGTGTTGCTTGTGTGAATTTGATGTATATTGTTTTGTTTAAACCATATCAAAACATCTGTGGAGCAAAGAAATCATTTTCCCACGAATTCCTGCGCCTGGAAAGAGTTAAAATATTTATGTAATCATTTCTTTAAATGTTCTTTAAATGTTTGCAACCCATATTTAAATTAAATATAAAATAATAATAATTGATGCGCTTGCTTTCTTAAATCTATAGCATGTATACATGTGGCGATATTATTTATTATTTATGTTTGAATTATATATTGAATATATATATATATATATATATATATATATATATATATATATATATATATATATATATATATATATATCGCAAGTAAAAAGTACTTAATGTGTATGTTTTTATATATGTTCTCCGAATTCAGAGCACAAAAAGTGTATCCCAACACCACCCACGACGACGCAGTGTGTTACATTACAATGTTCGAGTAATTTATGTTTTGTAACGTAATGCATTAAAAGTGATCTAGTATTAGAACAGTAGAGAGAATCCAGGGAAATTGTCCTTTCAGTTGAACATTTTCGGATACTGGGACAAGTTCCGAAATAGTACCCAGTCAAATGTTATTTTAAAATAAGAAAATTCTCGCGCTATACTGAACCTCGTAATATTTGCAAAATTTTTGAAAGGTAGGTAAGGTATTTACGAGTAAATGTAAGAAAATGAAGTCGAAACTCGTTAAAATAATTCATAATCTTTCATATATTTTAAAATCTTATGCTCTGTGCATTTCTATATTTTTGACGAAGTATTAAAAAAAAACTTTCCCATTAAAATTTCTTTTTCGATTTACAAATGCATTGTTAAGGCATTTGAGAAGTATTTAACTTTAAGTTAAAAATCGACTCGCCTGTATGAGATAGTGTAACCAATACGTTCCAATCGCAGATGTTGATGGGTAAATAGTATACTATATATTCTCATTCTCGTGGGTGGGAATCGCCTAACCTACCCGCGAGACCCCCGGGCGTGTTTAGAATAGGCTTAAAGGGCTTTGATTCGGGAAATAAATAATTTTGAAAGGGTGACAGAGACAGATGTACCATGCGTGCATTGATACGTGAAGCTCTTTATCACCTTCAAATACTCGGCTTTTGTCTTCCCAGTGGCCGCCTCACACTCTTACTTCCCTCTCCTCTTTCTCCCTCCGTACGCTCTCTCCTCCCTCCCCTACGATCCCTCTATTCACGTGCTTCTCCCCCCTCCCTTTTCCCACACCCTCTCTCCCCGCCCCTCCTTACCTCGCCCTCCGGCCCAACCTTATGTACCACCGCTCCCTCCCCGCTCTCCCCTAGCGCTCCACTCCGCCTCTCTCCCCGCACAAAACGCCTACTTAAGTCAAATCTCTCATTTAACGCTTTTTACTTTCTCCATATACGAAGTATTGAGAAAGTATAGTTTTCATGAAAAAAATCGAATACGAGATTTCAACGGAAATACGTTTCAAGGTCCCCTGAACACGTTTTGACTATTTTCTCGGTGATGTCTGTGGGTGCCTGTGTGTGTGTCTGTGATCGGAATTTTGTGGGTGCTCTAACTCAAAAACTATTGATCAGGTCAACGCGAAATGTTGTTTGTTTTGTTAAAGGAAAAAGAACTGATTAGTTTTTGGTAAAAATCGGTCAACCGAAAATTGGTGTTTACTCTTGTCACATCCGTTTTTTGAAATAGTTGCTTTAATATTTGACAAATGTAGAAAAGTACAGGAATAAAAGTTGTAGAAGATTTAATTTCTACAACGTTTGTTCGAAACATTTTCCCATATAATGTACTGTTTAAGAGATATTTTAAAAACTAATGTTTTAGCTACCACCACACCACCTACCGGCGACTTTTGTAACACTTTAGGCTTACGTGTTATTAACGCTCCTTTTTATTTTCTTAATTGTTGGATCTTCGTGGCTATATCCAACATCAGAAGGCTACAGTTTGAGTTTATTTCTGTTCTTAGTAGTCATCAAATTTTTCTCGCGGTTCCTTAAAATATTTATTATAATTTAACCTAATTGGATTTTTTTAGATATGTGAGATATTTAACCGAATCCGAAATTGGAATTTTTACTCCGTCGAACGAATAATTAACATCTAGCGAGCTATTTTTGTTCTCCAGAAATTAACGACGCAGCGTTTATTTCGGTTGATTACTAGCTGCCATTCTTGACATCACGCAGAAATAGCTTTTAGATAATTTTTGAGATACTGATATTCCTCTGGATTGCTTATTTTTCTACGAATGACGGTGTAGTCCGCGAAAAGCCTCATTTTACTTCTAACTACTGAGTTGATATAATTTATATAAATTACGAATAATAACGTACGAAGTACATTACTCTGTTGAACGCAAAAGACAACATCCTCAATGCTCGAAGGCTTCTCATCTATTACAACCTTCTGCGTCATATAATTTAAGAATTAACGGATCCAACTAATAATTTTGGAATTAATGGCTAAGATTCTATTTTTAATTGTTTAGGTCTATGCTGAAAAATGTACACTTTTGTTTTTATTGAGAAAGTCTTGAGTTTGAGCCTAGATTTTTGTTTCAGTTTTTATTTGTAAAGTTTTACTTTTTGTTCTTCTTTCATTTTTTAAATCAGTGCACTATTATTCCTGATGCTACTTCATAGTGTTTTTGTTTTCTAATGTTCCAAGTGTTTACAAATATTATTATTATTTCTATATACAATGCAAGTGGGCGCCTAGCCCGGTGGCAATGTTACGAAATTAACACATGAAAAACCTATAAAAAACATATAAAAACATTAAAAAGATTCAGTTTACAATTTTTCACGTACCACATACAATATTCTATCCATATATTTTTCCTGTTAGGAGCTTCGAGTTCGAGCTCCTTCGTTAATTAATTCGTCTTACAATATTATTTAACAATAATTTAACTAAAAGTAACGAATATCGTTCCCAGTGGTATTTTTAACTTAATAATAACCTAAGCCCACAGCCAGTTTTAAAAACCATTGCTTCCTTAATGGCCTCCCTATATTCATTTTCATTTTCCAATAATCCTAATGCATTAGCAGCTTCCTGAAAAGACTCGTACACTACCCCATCCACTCTCCTTAGATCCTCATAACTGTAAGCATGGAATTTCATTAAGAACATTATTAAATAATATACCTCACCTAATGTTGGCAACAACCACTGTAATCTAGCTACACACTGACGTAGAACTTTCTTCGTTATCCAGTGGCAACCTGAAGTATGCTCAATAACTGGAACTCGGCTTCTTTCACGTTGCCTAGTGTCCACATTGTAATTCTCAAAGAAATCTAAATATGTTAGGTGCTCAAACTCTGCTTCTTTTGGTCTTTCAAAATACAGCATTAATTTACTCTTACTAACTCTCAAGGCTAGCTCCTCCTCACCTGGCCTAAAAACTACCTGTTCTCTATTAGGTAAGTGTACTGGCAGCATAATTACACTGGGGGATGAATGAGAAATATCAAATTCTAGTATGCGCCACATGGCCTCGGATGCACTAATATATCTTAAGGATACATAATCTTCTATTTCATCAATTTTTTCTACATTTTCTGCCACTACAGCAACTCGAGCACGGTCTGGTCCTTTATGAATGTACTTAAAAAGATATTTAATGATTTTAACTGAACTCGCTATCTCTACATTGCAGTGGCACTCTAACATCAAAAGTAAAGCCGGATTATAAGGAACAATCCAATTATCACTAATTACTCTACCGGATCTAATTTTAACCTCATATGTACCTGGGCGCTTATAATGTACATAGCCTTTTTCATCTATAAAAGTGGCCTCACGAATCGGCTTAGGAAATCCTTTAATACAAATTTTCTTTTCTACATCCATACAGGGAGCATTCTGCTTATCGTGCCCACATGGTCCATGAACCATATGCTGTAGGACTAATTTTCTAAGCCTACCTCCTGCATCTTCCTCTGATGGAATTGAAGCCTATATATATTCATCTATTTTTGTAATATGTTTTGGCTCACCCTGAACCTTAAATGCTATGTGGGCATGAGGTAAACCACGTTTCTGAAATTCAATAACATACATTACATATATTAAACTACCAAACAATTTGCCACTACTAATTAATCTCATTATGGCTGCTAATTTTAGCTGGAAAACCCTATTACACAAGTCTGGCCTGTCTGTCGCACTTTGATTTGAGGAAAGGCTATTCTTTATTTCTACCCATTGTGGATTACAGGTAATTGTTATAAAGAAACTTGGTTTTCCATTTCTTGAGACTAATGCCATACAATTCTGCATTTTCACTTGCATGTACCATGGACTATGTCTGAAAGAACTTGGTAAATAAACTTTTCCTGCCCTAAGTCCACCTTCTGCTTCAATAGTTTCATCTATTTCCTGTCTAGAAGCTACCCTAAACAACTTTGCCTGGTTATTCCTACACCATTGAAGCCTTTCCTCTTCAAACCTGGAGTACATATCAACAAAGTACTCTTGCGCTAACCTTCGCATAGATGTAAACCTACTCTCAGATAAAAGAAGCCTCCTATAATATTTAACCTGACTAAATTTATTCCCATTTCTATCTTTGAGGCCAACATGCCATCCATATGTAGCGTGAGGGAAAAGAAGAGGATACTGGAAAGCTTCGTACGTTTCACTGAAAATGCTAACAAACTGTGGCTCACCTCTACCATGCTTCCAAATTAACACCTGTCTTGGATCACTGTTAGGCTCCATTCTAATAATGGCAGCGATTTCATCAACTATTGGAGTGTCTCCTAAAACTGGTCCATGAGTTCGCCTATTAGTTTTTTTAAACGCAATGTATGCATCCTCAGATGCATGTCTACTTAAAAATTTCAAAGAATACACTATAGGGTTAACAAGATTTAAGAAGCTTTCAATTTCTTGAATGATTTCTGCATTAAGTTGCCTGCCTTCTGCCATTCTTCTATGCTCTGCCCCATCATCAATATAAAGAGCTACATTATTGACACTATTGCCTCTTGACCAACCTAAATTGAATAGTCTGTGGTAAGTCCTTCCCTATATCTTAACTAAAGATGGTCCTTGTCATCCTGGAGCTTCCTGAAAACCATGAGAAACCCCCAGAGCAGAAAATGCAAAAATGTTATTATAGCTCCTAACATTTTTAAGGAAGTCACTGTTATTATAAAATGAAGCATCTAATTTAGGAAGGAAACCCAAAAAATACCTCCCACTCCCACAACACCATTCTTTCCTGCTTTTCTCCTCTTCAAAAAAGATAGCTCCACAGCGATTACACTTAGAACATTTGCTATCTAAAAGGGAAGAAACTTTAAGTTTGAAACAGGCAATATCATTTAATTCATTGCCTGACCTATTTCCTAAACCGGACTTAAGGGGAACAGTTCTTATTATTGGTGGCACATTATAGTAGCCCCTCTGACGTGCAGCTTGTTGTAATGTTTTCTGTTGGAACCGACTTGTATATGCTCGCAGATAACTGGTCTAACCTCATCGAGCAAATTCCACATCAGTAGAGCTTCTTGGGGACGAAAACTGGTATGGAAGGCCAAAATCTCATTGAACTTGCTAACGTGATCACTCGAGATGTAATCATTGCATTCTATCTCGTTAAACGAAGAAGCTGATAACGACAAAATGGGTACGCAATCACTCATTGTTACTCACTGAGGTGAATCCACTTTCGCAAAACACAAAAAAAGAAACCTATAATAAATAAATACTTATTAAGTAATAAATACTTTTACACAACTAAAACCACACAATAAACAATAACACTATAGCAATGAAGTGTATAATAACAATGTACAATCAAAACTTTCACGGAACAAAAAAAGAAGCAAAAATACTTAATAAGTAATAATAACGTCCACAAAACTAACTCCCGCGTTGTCCACGATCAAGGTGCACTGATGACAGGGATGAAAGCTCCAGAAAAATCTGATAATCACTTTAAGATGACAATGCAGTGAATACAAACACACTGCCAGTTATCTCAAATCGAATGACGTGGCTTCGGTTGACGTCAGTATATATAGCGAGAAGTTGCCGCATACGCATAAAGAAGCGCAGTCGACGATGGACGCCATAGTCGATATATATCGTTCCGTGTATTCCAGACAGGGAACGATTTGGATGTGGGATTATTACGCAGTAAAAAATAAGGACATGACGTAATAGAGAAACCGAAAGTCATGCACTTGAGAAATGTATCGTTCCGAGTATCCGAGATGTGGAACGATATAGATGCAGGATTAATTACGCATTAAAAAATAAGGACGTGACGTCATAGAAAAGCTGAACGTCATCCAATTGAGAAAATAACGTAGATAAAAATCAATGTAGAATTGTTGCTATTGGCTATAATATATATTTTAGTAAAAACGTAAGTTATTAGTAAATTTATATTAAAAATAAAGATATAGTAAAACAAAAAAAAAGGATATTTCGTGTATTCGAAAAATGACGCCTTCATATTCTTACGTCAATTATTTTTGTGCTTACATTCTGCAAGCTTTCCATCTCAGCTTGGAAAACATAATTTTTCCAGAGAAGTATTTAATTATTAGAAACAGATATTTCACCATTACAAATATTTTTTTAATTCTAAATATTTCACCTCCGGAGCGATTTTCGTTTTTCCCTTATGGAAAAGTAATAGATTAAAACATTCCCAAAACTTTGCAATTTTAAGAATTAAATACTTTCTCCATTATGGGGTACTAATGCTACACATTCCTGCCAATTTTTAAAGTTGTAGTACTTCTAGAAGTGAAATAATATTTTTTCAATTGTTTAAATTTTAAACATTTTTAACGGTCGCCGCAATATGTTTATGGAGAGATTCAAATGTTTATTTGTGCAAATGCACTACTCTGTACATAACTTGAAAATTTCATCTTCCTAGCTCATCCCGTAATGTCTAAACAGTTATCTATTTGTTTAAATTTTAAGAATTTTTAACTGCCAAACAAATAAACATATCAAAATTTGTATAATCCCTATTTCGTTTTTTTACGAAGTATACTTTAAAAAAAATTTCAACTCCGTAGTACATGCGGAAATACATAAACCATGAAAATTTGTTTAAACAATTACGAATTTTTAGCTGCCGCATTGTTGCACTTTTTCAAGATTTTCGTTTTTTCTAGTCAGTTTTAAACAAAATCCTACCTAAGAAAAAAATTTCGAATCTCCAGCTCATCTGGAAGTGCCTAATTATTAGTATCCTCCTATATGTTATGTATATGTTACTAGTAGTTGGTGCTTGCATACTGCAAGCATTTCATCTCACAAAAGAACATTCATTTTTCAGAAAGAAATTTCAACATTACAAATTGTCTTTTAATTCTAAAAATTTCATTTCTGCAGCGATTTTCGTTTTTCGCACATGTAAGAATAATAGTTTAAAACAATCTCCAAATGTCGCAATTTTAAATATTTTACACTTTCTTCATTATAAGGTTCTAATGATACACATTTTATCCAAATTTTAAAGTTGAAGCACTTCTATAAGTTAAATAATATTTTCTAATTGTTTAAATTTAAATAATTTTTAACGGCCGCCGCAATACATATATGGTAAAATTTAAATGTTTATTTGTGCAAATTTACGATACCGTAAATAATTTGAAAATTTCAGCTTCCTAGGTCATCCCATAGTACCTAAACCGCTATCTATTTGTTTAAACTTTAAGAATTTTTAACTGCCAAACAAATTAAAATATCCAAAATTGCATAATCCCTATTTCGTTTGTTTTAAGAATTCTACTTATAAAAAAAATTTCAACTCCGTGGCACATTCGGAAATATATAAACCTCGAAAATTTGTTTAAACAATTGCGAATTTTTAGCGGCCGCATTGTGGCACTTTTAAAAGATTTTCGCTTTTTCTAGTCGGTTTTGCACAAAATTCTACCTATGAAAAATTTTCGAATCTCCAGCTTATCCGGAAGTGCCTAAACATTGGTATCCTTCTGTTATCATTATACATCGAGGACTCTTACAGAGGAGGAGGATATAACATACGAGTAGTTTGTGCTTGCATACTGCAAGCATTTCATCTCACCTTGAAAAAACATTCATTTTTCAGAAAGACATTTCATCATCATAAATAGTCTTTTAATACTAAACATTTCACCTCCTCAGCGATTTTCGTTTTACCCACTTGTAAAAATAATAGTTTAAAACAATCCCCAAATGTTGCAATTTTAAAAATTTTACACTATCTTCATTATGGGGTACTAATGCTACACATTTTAGCCAAATTTTAAAGTTGTAGCACTTCTAGAAGTAAATTAATATTTTTTAATTGATTAAAATTAAATTATTTTTAACGGCTGCCGCAGTTCATATATGGTAAAATTGAAAAGTTTATTTAAGCAAATACACAACTCTGTAAATAATTTGAAAATTTCAGTTTCCTAGCTCATCCCGTAGTACCTAAACAATTATCCATTTGTTTAAACTTTAAGAATTTTTAACTGCCAAACAAATTAAAATAACGAAATTTGTATATTCCCTATTTCGTTTTTTTAAGAATTCTACTTATAAAAAAAATTTCAACTCCGTGGCAAATTCAGAAATATATAAACCTCGAAAATTTGTTTAAACTATTGCAAATTTTTAGCTGCGGCATTGTTGCATTTTTTAAAGATTTTCGTTTTTTTCTAGTCGGTTTTGCGCAAAATCCTATCTATGAAAAATATTTCGAATCTCCAGCACATCTGGAAGTGCCTAAACATTAGTATCCTCCTATATGCTATATCCTCCTCTGTAAGAGTCGTCGATATATAAAGATGATAAGAGGATACTAATGTCCAGCCCAAACTACAAATGCTAGAGAGCTGAAAGTTTCAGTTTTTGTTGTTTTAACCCCATTTGTACATTAAAGTTTAATAATTTTTTAGGTACTACGGGATGAGCTAGGAAGCTGCAATTTTCAAATTATTTACAGAACAGTACATTTGCACAAATAAACATTTCAATCTCTCCATATATATAATGCGGCAACCGTTAAAAATCTTCTGAAATTTTGCAGGTTTATAGAACATTTGTCATAACCAATTATAAAAGTCCAAATTTTTAAAATTGTAAATTTTAGGGGTCGTTTTAACCCCATTTGAACATTGAATTTTAATAATTTTTTATGTACTACGGGATGATCTAGGAAGCTGCAATTTTCAAATTATTTACAGACCAATGTATTTGAACAAATAAACATTTCAATCTCTCCACATATATATATATATATATATATATATATATATATATATATATATATATATATATATATATATATATATATTGCAGCAACCGTTAAAAAAGTTTAAATTTTAAACAATTAGAAAAATATTATTTTACTTATAGAAGTGCTACAACTTTAAAATTTGACTAAATTAGTATCCCATAAGGGAGAAAGTGTAAAATGTTTAAAATTGCAACATTTGGGGATTGTTTTAAACAATTATATTTACTTCTTAAAGTACTATTGGCAAATTTCAATAATGGACAGGAAATGACTTTTTTCTGTGTAGTATGAAACAGCAGAAACACATTTACTATTTTTGATTGAAACATTATTTGTTAATATTGTTGGTATCATCTGCAAGCATATATATCCTTCCATTCAAAAAAGATGGAAGATCATTAATATAGAGAATAAAAGGCAACGGTCACAATACAAACCCTTGTGGCACACATCTTTCAACATTTAAATAATTAGAAACATATTTCTTCTTATCTCTAGATGAGTAAATTGATACTGACTGTTTCCTATTATAAAGGAAGGATCTAATTAAGTTATTAGCTGTCCCAGAAATTCCATAGGATTGAATTTTCCTTAATAAAATATTGGGATCCACTGAGTCAAAGGCTTTCGATAGGTCATAGAAGATACCAAGGGTGTCATAGTGCCCATCAAGGCCTTCGAGGACTGAATTGATAAATTTGTAGATGGCATGTTCTGTTGAACATCCTTTTATGAAACCAAATTGAGAATTTGATAGAACATTGAATCTTACCAAGAAAGACATAATCCTCTTAGAAATCACGGTTTCAAAAATTTTTGAAAATACATATAGTTGTTACGAGCAACACCATTTTTAAACAATGATATGGCAATTGTTATCTTTAACTTATCAGGGAAGATGCCAGCATAAAATGATGCATTGACTATGTGTGTAATTGGGGCAAGAAGATGGTGTTTTAAATTACCTTTGAGAAGTGTACAGGGAATTTCATCCCATCCAGCAGAATGTTTTGAACTAATTTTATCAATAACTTATTGAACCTCTTTTTCATAGGTGAGATAAAAAAAAATGTTATTACCTATAACTCGGGGCAAGTGAGAAACCTCAATTGAATTGTTATTGGATTGATTAACATACAATCTGTCAATGGCACCTAAGAAATATTTGTTAAACTTGGTGACAATTTTAATTGGGTCAGTTAATGTGACATCTTCGTAAGAAATCTTGTCAATTTCTTGATTCCTAACCGTTTTACCAGTGAAACTGTTGATGATATTCAAAGTAGTTTTAGCTATGTTGTTAGATTGACTGATTAGATTAATATTAAAGGTATTTTTAGTAGCAGAGATTAATTTGGAATAATACTTTTTGCAGGAAATGTATTTTTTATTAATACTGATATCTTTTATTAATTTTAAATTTATTAAACAAGTGTATTAATTCCTGTGATAGCAATATAATTTCAGGAGTGACACAGTTCTGACTTCGAACTGTTTTAACTCTGAGGGTTTTTAGTGGGAAGCAAATGTTGAAAATTCCAAGAAAAATTTTGAAGAAATTATTGAATTTGTCATTTACTGAGAACATGCGGTACAATGAATCCCAGCTGGTGCCTTGGAGGATGGAACAGAACCTTTCAGTGCCATCAGAGCTAAAATATCTTTTTAGCGAGAAAGTAGTATTTCTATAAGTATCTTTAGGCAGAACTGGCAAGCTAACTTGAGTTATTTGAGCTAAATGGTCAGGAAAATGTGAGTTGACAACTATTCCTTCGTTGAAATTAATGTTTGTGAAGATATTATCAATGATGGTGGCTAATTGAGAGGTTATTCTAGTGGGCTGAAACATAGTCCGTTTTATGTTAAATGAGAGAAATATATCAATTAAACAGTTTTTCATAATACTATCAATGTTGAAATCAACATTAAAATCAGCACAAATTATCAATGATTTAGTGTGACTATAGGAAATATGTAATACATCAGCAATTCTATCTTTAAAAACAGAAAAGTTACCAACTGGTGATCTATACATGCATGGAATGAAAACACGATGTTTGTTGATCACTAAGTCTGGAACACAGCATTTAAAATTCAATTCTGAACAAAGGCTCAGAGCAATTTTTTAATGCCTTCAGATCATTTCTTGCTAGGATTAAATCTCCTCCAAATTTGGCTTTTTCTCTACAAAAAGCATTATCAATCGAATAGTTAATAATTTTAACACTTGTCAATTCATCATGCTGAAGCCAATGCTCTGTAATACACACAACATCTATTTTATGTAAATTAATAAACACTTCAAATTCATAAACCTTATTCCTTAGATATTGCATATTAACATTTAAAACTTTCAGGTTTCCCTTTCTAGTCACTGTTTTGATTTGGGCATACTAATTCCCTGTTTCCCTCTAGTAGTTACACTGATGGTGGAGGGGGAGGGAGCAGCAGGTGTATTGGGAGTGGCTGATGATTTATAGCATGAAAATGAATGTATATCCAAATGTGCTACGGAGCTGAAAATTTATTAGATGTAGTATTTGAAAAAAACGAAATAGGGATTATAGAAATTTTGATATTTTAATTTGTGTTGCCGTTAAAAATTTTTAAAGTTTAAACAAAAAGTTAACTGTTTAGGTACTAAGGGATGAGCTAGGAAGCTGAAATATTTTCAAGATATTTACAGAGTAGTGCATTTGCGCAAATACACATTTGAATCTCTCCATAAATATATTGCAGCGGCCATTAAAAATTTTTAAATTGCAAACCATTGGAAAAATATAATTTCACTACTAGAAGTGCTACAACTTTAAAATTATTAAAATAGCATTAGTACCCCATAATGGAGAAAGTGTAAAATACTTAAAACTGCAAAGTTTGGGTATTGTTTTAATCACTTATTTTTACATAAGGGAAAAACGAAAATCGCTGCAGAGGTGAAATTTTTAGAAATAAAAATATATTTGAAATGATGAGGTATCTGTCTGAAAAATGAATGTTTTTTAAAGGTGAGATGATATGCTTTCAGAATGCAAGCACCTTCTACTAGTATGTTATATCCTATTTTGTCAGGAACGTCTACATATAATGATAACATTTCGGAGGATAATAATATTTAAGCACTTCCAGATGAGCTGGAGATTCGAAATTGTTTTCTTATTTAGGATTTTGTGCAAAACCGGCTAGAAAAATGGAAAATGTTGAAAAAGTGCAACAATGCGGCCGCTAAAAATTCCCCCATCGCGAGACATTCCGTTTGCTTATAAAAATTATTATTATTATTAATTATTTTCAAAAAGAAAAACGTTTTGCTCAAAATACGCTTCAAGTAAGTTACAAAAATCAGTTATCAAAAATTGATTGACACCTGCTTTGGAAAGCATGTCTACAACCAAAACCACGGCTTCTTTAACGGGAACAAAAGAAACAAGATTACAAACATCAATAGAGACAAATTTTGAATTGTTCCCTATATATAAGGAGCGATTTATATAATTTATCACCTGATGATGCTAAGATCGTAGTGAAACCGGTCATGCCAAATAAATTTGTGGAAGTGACTAAGTTCTTTCTTTTTTTAGATTCATTTTGTTTAAGAATCCATTCCAAATTAGATGATATTGCGATGCTTTGTTTTCCATACAAAGTCAAGTAAATGTGAAAGCGATCTTCACTCTCGCTATGGAATTGACTGGTGTAATTCAATGACAATGGATAAGTAATTAGATTAATTAATAGCATTGTTGCCGAACGCTTCTGAGAATTATTCTACACAGAACGTCAGTGCTTTAACGGATCCTTAAGCAAGAAGAGTTTGAGCATTAATATGGTGAGTATAGAACATTTATTTGGATTTTTTTTAAATTTGAACTTTAATATCTTAAATATTGTTTTCCTGATATGTGATGTGTATGACAGTACTTATGCCCGAAGTTTTATCTTGGAGGAATTATCTTACGGAATTCATATGCGTCGGTTGAGGCGAATTCGGGACGTTCGTATAGGTACTCAATTTAGTACAGGTATCTACTGTTGATTTTGTGAAGTGAGTTTTATACTTGCATAATACTTGTTTGCCGTTATTTCGGAAGCACGTAGGTGTTGGTTCTAGAACATCGAAAAAATTATACACAAAGGTTGAGCATATTATTTAATAGACCTATCATAATATTTTCTAAGCTTTCAAAAAAACTAACGATTAATGATTCATGATTTGTTCCATCAATTTCCAGAAAATATTGCATTACTAAGATATGTTGCGTTCTTGCTACATTCGCCGATTTGGTGAATTATTTTCATCACTCGTTTATACAAGGTTAAAAAGCGTTATCATATGATTTTATTAAAAAATTTCAACCTAACTATAGACAATATTGTCTATTGCGTGTATTTACAATCACATGTAATACCAAGAAATACGTCAATCTTCTAAATTAAATAAATAAGTTACGCTGAGCTGAGCAGAATATGCCTGTTGTCACAAAAATGCATCGTACCGAATCTTATCCTATTTTTATTGCTCTCATTATGAAAAGTATCATTATACGTAGACGTACCTGACAGAGGAGGAGGATACAATTCCTACCTTTAAAAAATATTTCAGCTCCTTAGTACATTCAGAAAAACATAAATAAATCTTGAGAATTTTTTAAACGATTGCGAATATTTAGCGACCGCATTGTTGCACTTTTTCAAGATTTTCGTTTTTTCTAGTCGTTTTTGCACAAAATCCTACTTAAGAAAAATTTTTGAATCT
The DNA here is from genome assembly GCA_028673005.1 of Tanypteryx hageni. NCBI lineage: Eukaryota > Metazoa > Arthropoda > Insecta > Odonata > Petaluridae > Tanypteryx > Tanypteryx hageni. The sequence continues at coordinate 174,071,560 of CM054120.1, forward strand.
CCGGGTCCTCTGGAAGTGCCTAAACATTAGTATCTTCCTATGTGTTATATATATGTTATATACTCCTCCTCCAAGAAACGTCCACTAGTAGAATGTGCTTGCATACTGCAAGCATTTAATCTCACTTTGAAAAAAACATTAATTTTTCAGAAATATATTTCATCATGAGAAATATTTCTTTAATTCTAAAGATTTCTCCTCTGGACGGGTTTCCGTTATAAATTCGCAATTGTTTAAACAAATTTTCAATGTTTATGTATTTCCTTATGTTCTACGGAGCTGAAATTTTTTTAATTGACAGAATTTATAAAAAAAACGAAATAGGGATTATAGACATTTTGATATTTTAATTTGTTTGGCAGTTAAAAATTCTTAAATTAAAAAAAATTGATAATAGTTTAGATACTACGGGATAAGCTAGGAAGCTGAAATTTTCAAGTTATTTACAGAGAAGTGGATTTGCACAAATAGACATTTGATTCTCTCCGTAAATGTATTGCGACGGCCATTAAAATGTTTAAAATATAAACAATTAAAAGAATATTATTTCACTTCTAGAAGTGCTACAACTAGAACATTTGGCAGAAATGTGTAGCATTGGTACCCCATAATGGAGAAAGTATAAAATTCGTGAAATTGCAATGTTTGGGGATTGTTTTAATCAATTATTTTTGCATAAGGGAAAAACGAAAATTGCTGTGGAGGTGAAATCTTTAGAATAAAAAAATAATTGTAATGATGAAATATCTGTCTGAAAAATGAATATTTTTTAAAGGTGAGACGATATGCTTGCAGGATGCAAGCACTTTCTACTAGTCATTATATAAAAACGTCCCTTACAGAGGAGGATATAACAAAACATATATATAGGAGCATACTAATGTTAAGGCACTTCCAGATGAGCTGGATATTCGAAATTTTTTTCTAGGGTAGAATTTTGTGCAAAACCGACTAGAAAAACGAAAATCTTGAAAAACAATGCTGCCGCTAAAAATTCGCAATTATTTAAACAAATTTTAAGGTTTATTTATTTCTGCATGTGCTACGGAGCTGAAATTTTTTTAGAGGTTGGAATTGTAAAAAAACGAAGTAGGGATTATAGAAATTTCGATATTTTAATTTGTTTGGCAGTTAAAAATTTTGAAATTAAAAAAAATAGATAAATGTTTAGGTACTACGGGATGAGATAGGAAACTGAAATTTTTAATTTATTTACAGAGTAGTGCATTTGCACAAATAAATATATTAATCTCTCCATAAAAATATTAAAAATGTTAAAAATTTAAATATTTAGAGAAAAATATTTCACTTCTAGAAAATTCTACAATTTTAAAACTTGCCAAAAACATGTAACACTAGTACCCCGTATAAAAAAAAGTATAAAACTCTTAAAATTGCAAAGTTTGGGGATTGTTTTAATCTAATATTTTTACATAAGGGAAAATACGAAAATCGCTGCGGAGGTGAAATATTTAGAATTAAACAAATATTTGTATTGATGAAATATCTGTATGAAATATGAAAGTTTTTTCAAGGTGAGATTATATGCTTACACAATGCAAGCAGCTTCTACTAGTGTGATATATATATATATATATATATATATATATATATATATATATATATATATATATATGTGTGTGTGTGTGTGTTATATTTTATAAGCTATATCCTCTTCTGTAAGGAACGTCTATATATAATGATGACATCATTATATGTGGACGTTCCTTAGAGAGGAGGAGGATATAACATGCTAGTAAAACGTGTTTGCATTCTGCAATCATATCATCTCACCTTGAAAAAACATTCTTTTCAGATAGATATTTCATCATTACAATTATTTTTTATTCTAAAGATTTCACCTCCGCAGCATTATTTATTTTTCCCTTATGTAAAAATATTTGATTAAAACAATCCTCAAACTATGCTATTTTATGTTGTATGCATGTTATTTGTATGTTATCATTATATATAAACGTTTCTTACAGAGTAGGAGGAGGATTTAACATACTAGTAGAAGGTGCTTGCATACTGCAAGCATTTTATGTCACCTTGAAAAAACATTTATTTTTCAGTCAGATATTTCATTGTGAGATATATTTCTTTAATTTAAAAGATTTCTCCTAGGGACCAAATTTCTTATTTTCCTTTTGGAACAATAATGGAGTGAAACAATTGCTAAATTTGCAATTTTATGAATATTATACTTTTTCCACATTGGCTTAATAATGCCACACATTTATGCCAAATTAAAAATTTGTAGCACGTTTAGCAGTGACATAACATTTATCTAATTGTTTAAATTTTAATATTTTTTAATGGCCGCAATAAGAATTACATAGATACAATGAAGTGTTAATTCGTTTAAATTGACTAAACTCTAAATAAGTTGAAAATATCAGCTCTCTAACTTGCCCCGTAGCATCTAAACATTTTAGCTAATATATATATATATATTGTTTTCTATGTGAAAATTCACTTTGCATAAATCCAATGATTTACAGGCCAGTGGATCAGCTGAGAGCCAGATGACCCTGGAAATCAACGAGGAGGGCTGTGTTCCTCCTTGTAATATTTCGGTTCATAGGTTCCTCATAAGGGGAGAGGTATCTAAAGTTATGGTCTGCAGCTGCGGAAACTTCTATCCGACCTCAGGTTTTGTGAGTACTATTAATGGCGCATCTTTCAACAATATTTACTTCTTAGTAAGAGTTATTGGTGCTTGCATACTGCAGCACTGAATGTAATCACCATTCACCGACTCCTACATTTGTAAATAAACCAGTACGATCTCAAAGACAATGTCCTGTGAGCCACTTGCAACCCTTGCATATGAGATAATAAATTGCAAGAGCTGGCAGTATATTTTTCATTTTCCATCCAGAATTTCAAATTTTGCCGGCAATTGGATTGTGTTCAAGTTTTTTTATTTCATCTTTCATAGCCCAGTGTTAGTCCTGTGTTAGTCTATGTGCTATATTAAATTTATGGTAAACAAAAATATTTGTGTTAGAGTTAGGGCGTCACTTTCAGTGCCATTTAATACATGTCTGGACTTTAAAAATCACAAAATACATATGATGTAACATTATATTTTTTCATTGAAAGTAATAATAAATTGTGTCATCACTGCTTCCGCAATTTCATCAAACCATATTCCAGTTCTGTCTTTCATCAATTCCATTTGAAAAAACATTGAATCGATGCTATTACAATACAGATTACCAATTCCTATTTTGAAGACATGTATGTACCTACTCGTTGCAATGGTAGTTGACAAAAGTTCCACTTAACCAGAACTCTATCACAATTAAATCATGGACTAGACTTAAGACACTGGCATTTGTATACTCAACCATCTATGCAGGTATGCATCAATTATATCTAAAACTAGACAAAGATATGGGTTATTAGAGGTGTGCTATTCTTAGGAAAATATGATTTACATTTTCACAAAAGTCTCTAGTTTAAGAAAATATATTGTGACAACTCTTTTATTTTCTTAAAAATAATGTGTTTTTAATTTTTTTAGCTTACCCCAAAATTCCTGGATATGGAGAATTTGAGGAAATCCATCTTATTAAAAAATGCAGGCAAGTTTCTAACAGTCAAAACTTTTTATGGACCTTAATGAGAATGGAGTAAATGTAAGTATGCATTTATTTTGATTAAATAAATTTTCACAAAATTAGAGTTGGATTTTATTCTTTTCCTGGAAAAATATGTTATCTATTTTAACCAATGTACCTTCCAGTTGCAGAAAACTATTTATGCCCATATAGTATTAGAATTAGTATTTTTATTGATTCCGTTGATTTACATAATAAACATGGAATAGGTCAGTAAAATATACATAGGATGGTCATAGAAAATTAGTAATAATATACATATTATATATACCTAAGCCGTGTTACTATTTTTGTAAATACTCATCAATACTGTAAAATACATTTTTTACAAGATACAATTTAACATGTTTTTTAAATATATTTATGTTGTTTATGTCTTTTATTTTATTGGGGAATGAGGGAAAAGTATACAACACATAACACTAGGATTGTGTTTTGTCAGGGTTAAACATTACCTTTTTATATAAATGTCACTTTTATTTCTTGTCGAGTAATCATGTACGGCAGAATTTCAGATAAAAAGGTGAGAGTTCTCTTTAAAAAATACTACTGATTCATAAATCAATATACAAGGAAGAGTTATGATTTTTTTTCTATGTATTTTGGTTTGCATGATATATATTTATTTAACTTATACATTGCTCTTATGGCTCGTTTTTGCATTATAAATAGTCGGGCTGTATGGGGTGATGATCCTCAAAAGATGATGCCATATCTGAGAATTGAGTGAATGTGGCTATAGTAAAGCATGAGTAGAGAATCCATGGTAATCTTGTCATGCAGTGATCGAATTATGAATATTGTCTGGTTGACCTTATTGGTAACTGCTTGTATGTGTATTATCCAATCTAGGGTGTCTGATATGTTTAGGCCTAAGAATTTAGTCTGGGATGATTTTTTAATGCAGTTATTGTTGATATTTATATTGAGGGCACTTTGGCTTGCTTGGTTTGGATGGAAATGTAAATAGGTAGTTTTTGAAATGTTTATGTTGAGAAGATTTTTGTTTGATTGTTGTTATTGATTGTTTAGTATCTGTGGCTAGATCTGTGAGTGTTTGGAATGATACGAATTGAGAAATGTCAACTGCAAAGATTGTTTCAACTCCTTTGGATTGGATAATGTTTATATCATTTACATAAATCATAAACAATAGTGGGCCAATAAATGTCCCCTGCAGGGTTCCATAATTTGTATTTTTACAGTCTGAGGAAATATGGTTTATCCATTTCCCATTTATATAGGATATTGTTACCTTTTGTGTTCTGTTAGTCATGAAGGAGGTTACCCAGTCTAGGGCACTTCCCCTTATTTCCAATGTGTACAACTTTTAAAATAACAGTTCATGATCAACTGAGTTAAAATTTTATGAAAATCTTAGAATATACCTAGAGCTTTGATTATTTTGGTCAAGGGTATTGTATACTTGTGACAGGAAGTGGAATATGGCTGTTGTGGTGGACATTTATTTTCTAAAACCATGTTGTGATGGATTTATGAGGTTATGATTTTCCAGAATAGTGGTTAGACGACATGTCATGATATTTTCAAATAATTTGGAAAAGTATGATAGATGAGATATTGGTCTGTAGTTATCTGGATATGGTTATGATTCTTTTTGTGTATGGGTATTATCAAATGAAATACGCAGCTTTTCCTCGTTCCTCAAAGACCTTGCTGTATCGGACAAACTATCCAATGATGCTGAATTACCGGACCAATACAAAACTCTTAAAAAGCAATATCGGAAACTCCTAGCAACAACAAAAAAAACTTACAACAATAACAGGATACTTGCAGCGGACAATTATTTTTACGTGGGAAAAACGAAAATCGCGGCGGAGTTGAAATCTTTAGAATTAATAGAATATTTGTAATGATGAAATATCAGACTGAAAAATTAATGTTTTTTCAAGGTGAGATGAAATGCTTGCAGTATGCAGTATGCCGGGTAGGGAGGAAATATATGAAAATATTATGAAGTTAGGTGAAATTTTAGGCCACAAAATTTTGTTAGCTATAGAGCTAAGGGGGCTATGTGAGCCAAGAGGGTTCCACGTGGTCCCCAACCGTTTGGATCACCCCACGGCCGGAAAAGACTGCAATTTTGCAGCTTAACACCCCTATGATGGTAGACATGTTGTAAATATAAGGTGGTTGATGTATATGATCTGTATTTGATATGTTTTGAAAATTGTGATATTTTGTGTTTGATTTAAATTTTGCTTTATAATGGGTAGTGATATGTATGTTGTTGTATTGTGTTTTGGTAATTTTGATATGTTTAAAGTAATGTAATGGTATGAGTTGCTGTTTATGCAGCAACTAACTTTTGGGGGGAAGTGGATGTAAGTGGCGTATAGTGGAGGCAGCACTTTTGCTAGCTGGCCACCTGCCTTTTGCTGTGTTATATTAACTCGGCTACATGATACTTCCCGCCTCGGGTCGGTTAACACCGGGAGCCGCAAGTGTGGGAATTGCTACCGTAGCCACGCCACTCGAGGTAGCCAATGGGAAGGGCTGTCGGCGGTCATGTGATGACGCCGAAGACCGGCAAGAAGTAGTTGGAGAAAGGCAGTGGAAACTCGGGCGGCAAGACGTAAGGTTGTATTGAGAGGATGAGCGGAAATACAGCCTTTGTGGAAGATCACCGGTGTGTTTACTGACTCCGTTCCCTTTTCGGGCCGCGTGGGACCCGGCAGAGTTTACAATAGTGATTATTTCTTTACGAAAAAAATTAGTGATAATATTCTTGGGTAAAATATTGCTGCAATCAATGTATTTTATATAGAAACATCCCAGTTCTCTTCTTTCAATGTTATTGAACAGTATAACATTTCAGTATTCTATACAAATATAATTGTCATCTTAAAGTTGTAGAAGATATCTACATATTATTGTTTCTATTGTAATGTTAAATTATTTAGTATAAGACTTGTGAGATTATGTAATTGATATATAGGAATGGGGAATGTAATTGTATGAGTATAGAAATTGATATTTTTATTTTTTCAGATACTACGTATATCAATTTAACCTCCTTTTTCCTAACCTGTGTTTATATAAATTCTGAGTTTTTTTATTTCTTTCATTGTTTTTGAAGAGGCTGGGATGGAAACACTGTGAGTTGGGTTTCGTATATTTTAACCCACGTTATCGCGCAGCGGATGAAATGAGCGACGTTCATATGTGACACGTGATACAGAGAGGTGGAAACCGAGTTGTAGAAATAGAATCGGCGGTGAGGAATCGTCTAAAGACATTTTGGGTGAGTGTAGATGGAGTGAATAGAGATATTATCACGTTTTTAGACGGTATTAGGGAAATTTTGATAGGTAAATTAGCGAACAGTTGGCAAATACGGCTCTGAAAATTAATATAATTTTTAAAGCTATGTTTAAAAAGGAGAATGAATCGAGTGAGAGAGTTTTCAAAACGAAAAATATTAGAGTCCTTCAGGCTAATGATATTGACGAAATTTTAAATAAATTGTTTGGAAAAATATTGAAGGAAAAGTCTGAGCAGCAGGCAAAAGATTCCGGTAGGTCGTTATCCGAAATTCTTGGGTTGGAATTGAGGATCAATAAATACAGACCTTTGAGAGGGTTCTCTTTTATTAAGTTGCCGCCAAAAATAAAAAACACTTTCGGTTTTGTTTAGTTTTGGTATCCTCCACGGGAGAGATTTTCGATCCCGTTCTATATCGTGGTGCGGATGCCGCCGAGGTATTCATTAAGAATTTAAGAGAGGTCTCAGAGCTCATATGCAGAGTGTACAAAAACGTGACCCCTATGGTTGCGATGACCCCGGAGGAACAGGAGGCATTCAAAACGGCAACCGTTTGTCACATTTACGGGGAGGAATTAGGTAATGATCGCGTGAGAGATCACTGTCATCTCACAGGTATGCATCGAGGACCTGCTCATTCAAATTGCAATTTAAATTTGAAAATGCCAAATTTTCTCACCGTCTTCATGCACAACCTATCCAGTTACGTCTCCCACCTGTTCATTCCTCATTTAGGTTACGACGAAAAGGAAATGCATTGCATCCCCAATTCGGAGGAAAAATATATTTCCTTTTCAAAGAAGGTGAGTGAAAACTTTTCCATCAGATTCCTCGATACATTTCGTTTCATGGCTTTTTCCCTCTCAAAATTAGTTGAAAATCTCCCCCAAGATATGTTCGAACAAACTGCAAAGATTTTTGGAGAAAAACTGGACTTGGTCACTTAAACGTGTTTTCCCGTATGAATACGTAGACTGCTGGGACAAATTGAACGATGGGTGCTTACCACCCAAAGAGGAATTTTATAGTCAGCTGACTCAGGAACACATAAAAGACGAGGACTATGACTATGCAAAGAAAATTTGGAACGATTTTAATTGCTCGACTTTAGGTGAATATAGCGATCTTTACCTGAAGACTGACGTTTTGTTGTTAGCTGTTGTTTTTGAAAACTTTAGGGAAGTATGCTCGAATACGTACAAATTAGACCCAACATGGTACTTCACCACACCAGGTCTTGCTTTCGACGCCATGTTGAAATCAGTGGCGGCTTTTCAAGTGAAGTTAGTGAAGTGCCACTTCACGTATAATTTATGAATGTTTTCCAGCTGTCCTGTTTTCTCGTCGGAAAAAATCACTCTGCCCCAGAATTCTTCTCCTTTCCTTGTGTGCATTAGCAAATTCTAGGCGAGCAGCAATGTGAGCAGGAGTTAAAATTTCTTTTAGGTATAGGAAGGTATAGGTATGGAAGGCGGGAGGAAGAGAGGAATGTTACCAGAGGCCGGCATTTGCCTGCTCTTACTGTTAGAGAAAGATGCCAAGGAAGGGGAGTCCGGTCCCATCTGACAGACGGCGCACCTAAGGTTTCTCCTGAGTATACCCCAAGCCAGCCGCCTCGTTTGTTTCAACCTCAGTGGTTATTCAGGAGTTTATTAAGGCAGAATGGGATAGCATATGCACTGGATTATGCGGGAACGTTCTTAAATCCATGCCGAAGAGATTGGAAATATTTATCCAGAACAGAGGAGGGTGGATTTATTATTAATTAAAGATATAATGTTAGATTTATCATTTCATTTGTATTTCATTCGCATTGCCTGGGCAAAGGTTTCGGTGATGATTATAAATAGCATTTAGCATTTTTTCTCCGTCGACTCTCTCTCCGTGCTTTCTAAATTGTAAGATCGCTTCCCGAGTTCCGAGAGTAGGAAGCTCGGATGCAACGAGAAAACTTCGCTACACAACCGAGAAACCTTAAACCATACCCCGAATTTATCAAATACACTGTCGGCGCTTCCTCACCCCCTCAGCGCTCGGATCCTCCCCTACTCCTGCACCTGTTCAGGGTTGCCATTCCGTCGAAAGAGACTTTGCTCGTTTAAGTTCTCGCAAATGCCGCCGTAGAACGCCACGAGGTGTTGCGTTAATTTTGGCCAGGGCTGTACAATTCGTTTACTTGGAAATATAAAATTTCAACAAAAAAATTTGAATTTTGCCTTGAATTTTGTCAGAAGTAAAGCCACAGTTCCATGCTCTTCTTCAAAACGTTATTTCACAAAATATGACCATGAGCTATGTGAGTAGCTGCTATTCACGCCGATTGCCGCTATTTGAGCTGCGCGCGCAGTAGTGAAGTCGAGACACTTAGTCGGCTTACTCACCATGGTAAAGATGGACGCACCGACTGCCTAACGTTGACCTTGGTTGACTAGAGTGCAGCTCTTCTCACCCACGTGATTTCCAGCTTCACTCTCCCAGTTGGGACAAGCCTGCGTAACTTCGCTAGCCGTGTACATTGAGCGCCCGTTATTTCAGTGAACCCTGCGAGTGTACGTGCTATTTTGAAGCGCATTCAAAACGACGACGACACGAGATGGGCTTTTACATGCTTGTTTTTCACTGTTCGAGCTAATTTTTCCCTCTTACGATGATAAAAAAGGATAAAGGAGCAAAATTTTTGGTCTTACGAAATTTCGCATATCTCGAGCTGCATTTCTAAGTTCCACTTTAGAAATGGAGATGGAGGTTTTGCCTTCAGAGGAAAACACAGATGATCCATCACCTATAAGGCCGAATAAAAACTAAGACCTACCACCACCGCAATATTATATATATTTTATATGCAGAGCCGCCGGACTTTCGGTGTTTTTATGTATTATGAGTTTGATTCGTAAGTGTAATTTCAGTGTATAACTTGAATGTATTAAGTGATTTTCTGAACTCGGGATCGTATCGTAGTGTTTTTCATGTACGGCTATGTGAATTTACTTCTCGTTATACGAGATTTCGCTTACGAGCAACATTTTCGGAAGGGATTTAGCTCGTATAGCGAGGGATGGATGCTATGAATACCTATTTTTTATCCCTGACCTATATATGAACTTCACCTACTTTTCTGGGCACAAGCCGCCACTGGTTTAAATACAATAAAATTAACCTTGAACTGATGAATGACTATGACATGATTTTAATAATATAGAATGGTATTCGTGGTGGAATCAGTCAGTGCATGAAAATGTATTCTGAGGCCAACAACAAGTATCTAGATAATTTTAATTCAGAGATAGAATCTCGATATATTGCTTATTTAGATGATAAAAACCTCTATGGTTGGGCACCTGCCCCATAGTGGGTTTAGTTGGCTTGATCGGGAGGAAATTCAAAATTTTAACGTAACTTCTATTTCAGATGATCATTCGAAAGGTTACATTTTAGAAGTCGATTTAGAATATCCGACTGATCTCCACCACGAACACAACGATCTACCGTTATGTCCTTAAAATAAAATTCCTCCAGGTGGTAAGCATACAAAACTCTTGACGACTCTAGACTATAAGACAAAGTATGTTATTCACTACGTTAACCTAAAACAGGCTCTACCCCTTGGACTAAGACTCAAGACAATTCACCGAGTCAATGAATTTAACCAATCTCCGCGGTTGAAATCATATATCGATTTAAACACTGAGCGTAGGAAAATTGCAGAAAATGATTTTGAAAAGGATGTTTACAAATTAATGAGTAATTCCATTTATGGCAAATTTATGGAGAACGTTCGGAAGAAGATAAATTTGGAATTGGTTTCCAATGAAAGACGATTGGATAAACAAATATCCAAATCAGCATTCCTCGACCGAACGATCATTAATGAAAATTTAGTAATCGTTCTCTTGAGAAAATCTAAAATTAAAAGGGATTAACTTATTTATATAGGATTATCCGTTTTAGAATTAAGTAAAACATTGATTTATGACTTTCACTACCGGAGGAGGAAGCCTAAATTCGGTGACGGGTTAAAACTATGTTACATGGACATTGACAGCTTCATTTATGAAGTAAGGACTGATGTTTTTTACAAAGGTATGTTGACTGATTTTGACTTTTACGACACATCCAACTTTCCAAAGGACCATCTTTGCTTTTCCGATAAAAATAAAAAGATGATTGGAAAATTTAAAGACGAGTGTACCGGACAGATAATGACTCATTTTGTAGGACTGCGGAGCAAATTGTACGCATTTAATGTAGGAGAAAAGAAAAATGCAAAAGGAATAACCAAAGCAGTTATCAATAAAGGTTTAAAATTTAAAGACTATGTAAATTCTTTAAGATATAATTCTGTTTCATTTCGCAAAATGAATGTGATTAAAAGTAAAAAGCATGAACTTTATTCGATGGAAATGAATAAATTTGCCTTGAGTGCTTCTGACGACAAACGTTATCTTTGTGACGACATATCTTGTCCTGGGGAAACAGTAAAATTCCATTTTTAAATAGAAACTGGGAAGAAGCGTTTGAAGGCGATCTTTGAATAAATATTTGAAGAGAGCTATTTCGAAAAAACTGAAAACTCTTTTATATATTGCGTAAGGTATTATTTATATCCAAACGTTTCAAACAAAAGTTATAGCTTGCACTGAGATGTAAATTTTAAGTTATATACTGTTTTCCAATAAAATTCATCATCATGAGGTGTTCTGCCTCTAGGCAGGTCCCTGGCACCAGCGTTGTCTCCACTCATTTCTGTTCCTTGCCATTTCTTTCATTTCCTGATACCCTCCCCTTTCTTTCAGATCGTCAAACATTTTTATTCTTCTACGTCCCCTTTTCCTTTCCCCTTCTACTGATCCTTCCAACACCATCAATAGTAAACCTTCTCCTCTCAAGATATGCCCTAACCAGTTACTTTTCCTCCTCTGAATTGTTTCAAGTAATCTTCTCTTCTCATTCACCCTTGTTAGTATTGCTTTATTCCTTATCCTATCCGTCCACTTAACCTTCTCCATCCGCCTCCACACCCACATTTCAAATGCCTCTAGTCTTTCTTTCTCTCTTTTCTTTAGCGTCCATGTTTCACACCCATAAAGCAATACACTCCAAACATAGCACTTCACAAGACCTTTCTTCAGATTTAAATCCATTTTACCACATAGTACCCGTTTTTTCTTATTAAATGTTTCTTTTGCCATTGCTATTCTTGTTCTTATTTCTTTTTCACTTCTCCAGTCTTCAGTTAGCATGCTTCCCAAATATCTATACTGTTTTACTTGCTCCACTCTTCCATCCTTTATTGACACATTCATAATCTCTCTATCCCCTATTCTCATCACCTTTGTTTTCTTTATGTTCATTTTCATTCCATATTCCATCATCCTGTCTTCTAGCTTTGTAACCATTTCCTGAATATGCCTCGTTTCATCTGCCAAAATTACCATGTCATCAGCAAACCTTATACAATTTATTATTCTACCCCCAAAACTAATTCCTTTATCATTCCCTATTCCATTGTCAATCATTTCTTCAGCATATATATTGAACAGGGTTGGCGATAAGCAGCAACCTTGCCTTACTCCTCTTCCTAAATCATACCATTCGGTCTGTGCATCTTTTATCCTCATAGCTGCTTTCTGTTTCATATACAGCTCTTTAATTAACCTTCTATCTTTCCAGTCTACTTTTTTTGCTTTTAGTATTTCCATCAGTTTTTCCCAGTTCACTCGGTCGAATGCCTTCTCCATATCTATGAAGCACAGACTAATTCCTTTACCCCTTTCTATATATCTCTCTCCACTCATTCTTATCAATCCTATTGCATCTCTTGTACCTCTACTCTTTCTAAATCCAAACTGTTCCTCTGCAACATTTTCTTTCATTTTGCTAATTAGTCTCCTGTTCATAACCCTAAGTAGAACCTTTGCTGCATGTGTAATTAAACTGATTGTTCTGTGTTCACTGCATTTTCTTGTTCCTTGCTTTTTCGGAATTGGAATCATAATTGTTTTGACGAAATCCTCTGGCCACATCCCCTTGTCATAGATTGCATTACACAACTTCACTATTTCTTCCAGTCCTTCCTCATTAAGACACTTAAATAATTCTATCAATAAAATTATATTTGTTAAAATTTAGTATGTATTTACCATCTATCAAATCTGTTTTAACTTAACGAACTTTAAATCAATTTTATCGGTTATAGCCTTAGATGCCACCTGTATTTCATAAGTGGTTCCATTTGCAAATAATCGAGTTATTAACATTTGAAATTTTAGGATCCTCTAAATAGACTTTTTGTTAATTAACATAATGATATCTAAGGTGCAGTAGCGACTATTTCACAGATTAAGATTGTTTAAATTCCGTTTATAATCGATATTATATAAAAAAATTATAATACGGGTAATAAAATATTCAATTTAACCTGATACGATATAATTCTCTTCTTTCATCCGAATCTTCTAAGTGGAGAGTCTATCCAACAATGAAAAAATTCCCGTATCCCATTTGGATTTGATAAAGTACGTATAAAATCATCGCGAGATTTAAATAGAAAGTCTCCACGCGTATCTTTCTTTTCCGCTGGGGAACTAAGAGGGAAATGCCTGCACGCGCTATCTGAAAGAATGCCACCTTGCATTTTGAAGACGCTATCTACATCTAGGGATACAAAATCGAACCGAAAGAATCGATACCTTACTCATATGATGTATCGAATGAAAATTATCGATGCCACAGAAGTATCGGGCCTGAAGTACCGATATGAGTAAGTATCGTATCGGAACAATTGAAAATATTACATTAATTGAATATAAATAACGTCACATACGTAATATGAGTAGTTATCGAATCAAAACAAGCAAAAAATTACATTTATTGAACATAAGGAAAGGCACATTCGTCTATGAGTAGGAATCAAATCAAAACAATTAAAAATATTATATTTATTGAAAATAATAAGGCACATTCTTCAAGTACAATAAGATCTATCCCTCTTACTCCTCCTCTGTGCAATCTCCTAAAAACATTATCTTTTCCAGGCGGCTTCCCGTTAACCGATTCCTGGCTTACGTTACGTTTGCCCCCGCCTTAGAAAAGAGACGTTCTCTAGGCACCGATGTGGCAGGAATTATCAAGTACGCTCGTGTGAGCTTGTAAATATTAGGGAAAACACACTTCATATCTTCCCAGGTCTTCAAAGGATCAGAAGAGAAACTGGATTTCATAAATACACAGCTCATCTCTTTCCTCAATATTATTTGTTTTCTTTTTTTGCTTGCCATAGACCAATGCTTTGTGGTGGCTCCAAAAGTCATACTCGGATTCTGTATTCAGAGTAGAATCACTGTCTGTGTCACTGCTTGATGTCTCACTTCTAATCAAGGAACGGATATTAGATTGAGCCTTTGCACAAGCCTTGATATCAATAATATGTATATTTTTAAATCGCGGATCTAATAAATTGGATATAGCTAATAGATGAGACTTCGCAATATGAGCGAACCTGTGATTAATTCCAATAGATTGCAACTTATTTTAAGCAATGGATAAGTGGAATCACTTTGCTCAGCGTTACAAATTTTTGCCCCGCAATCTCATTGGTAATGTAATCCAATGGTTGAAGCAAATTCAACATATGTTTCAGTGTTAAGCTCAACGGAAGTTAATGCTAATGGAGCCTTAGGGTTTTCAAGGAGAATCTTATGCACAAATTTTGACAAGGCTACTTATCTTTCTAACATAAAATACACAGAATTTCATCTTGTGCTTACATCTAAAATCAACTTAAGAGGGGTTTTATTAACTTCTATCATTTTAGCACGAAGCAAGTCACTATTCATAACACTTCTTCGAAAAAACTTCACAACCTGTCTTGCCTGGCTAGTGAGTTTTTGTAGATGTTACCTTTTCTACCACCAAATGAAGCGTGTGTGCAAAACATGGAAGGTGTTTTCCCTTGCCGAGAAACATGTTAACTGCACCAACAATATTGGAAGCGTTATCAGTGACTGCACATACTACCTTACTTTTGGGGATAGAGTACTTCGTGCAAACAGCTTCAAGTTGCTCACAAATGTTGACTGATGTATGCCTCTCCGTGATCTCCTTGGTTGCAATGCATTTAGAAACAATGTCTGTGCCGTTCAAATGATGTGCTGGAAACTACGGTATGACATCATTTCGGTCCAAATGTCCGAAGTATTTGCAACAATTTCCCAAACTATGATCATTTATTTTGTCAGAATAAACCTTTATAATGGCCTCGTACATCTCATCAAGTCGTGATTTTAGTGTGTCAACGCTGGGGAGCTTGTGCAAATTCTGCCTCACTTTTGTTACTGCATGTACTCATTTGATTCGATACTGAGAAAAACATACGCATATGAGTAAAATATCGAAAGAAAAGAATCGAGTACAATAGTACTTGGTATCGAAAGGAAATTATCGCTATGAGTAAAGTATCGATACTTTCTTCGTATCCCTATCTACATCCGGCCGCGCAATCCTTGAAACCAGATCGTGGCATCATCTCACCAGATCTCACCGTAGAGAATCTCGCTGTTGTAATAATCAGAAAGTCGAAATTGTGCATCTCTTCGTTATTCATTACGCTCCTGGATATCAACAGCATTCATATGTTAATAATAAATAATAATAAACCACATCCATTTCGAAATGTGAGTTCTGTCTCAATAGGATATAATTTTGATTTTAAATTATTAGGTGACATAATTATCGGTTCGATTTTCATTTTCTTTAATTAATGGACTCGACTAATGATATAATCTTACAAAAGATCGGGTTAGATTTGCGTTAAGATGAAACACATCTTGCGAAGAATTATTTACCCTTGGGCTGTGTCGCGTCGCGCGTGGCTCCACCCCCACCCGCCACCTCTCGCAGACCTTCGCATTTTTTGCCACTAGTACGTGCAAAATGAATGTGATTAAAAGTAAAAAGCATGAACTTTATTCGATGGAAATGAATAAATTTGCCTTGAGTGCTTCTGACGACAAACGTTATGTTTGTGACGACGGGGTAAACACCTTGTTCTGGGGGAAAACAGTAACATTCCCAAATTTAAAGAGAAACTGGGGGGAAGCCTTTGAAGGCGATCTTTGAATAAATATTTCTGTAGTGAGGAATTATTGTTCAGTAAGCATCATGAATGTAAAGTGTAAACACCCATTTATTTGCATCTGTGCGGGTCCAAGTTGTTCTGGAAAAACAACGTTAGTAGAAATATTTTTGAAAAATTTACCGCATTTGGTTGAGGGGAAAATTGAATGCATAGTGTGGTGCTGCAGCCCAGGTAGCGAGCCTAACATGAAATGTGTTAAACATAAAATCGGGTCCTTCGAGAACGCTAACGGAATACCGACATTATATGTCATAGATGATTTGATGCATGAAGCATATAATAAGCAAGTCAGCGAATTATTCACGAGAGGTTCCCACCATTTCAATATTTCAGTCATTCTCATTACACAAAACGCATTTTATCAGAGTCCTCAATCGAGAAATATTTCTGTCAGTGCGAAGTATATCGTAGTGTTCCGAAATCCTCGCGATACACTTCAGTTTAGTCATCTAGCGAGGCAGGTATATCCGGAGAATTCGATCAAGTTGACGAGAGTATATGAGGAGGCAACATCGGAACCTTACAGTTATTTAGTCTTAGACCTTTCGCAGGAGGCGGATGATTGCTTTAGACACGAATTTTCCACAATAAAATTACAATCGTTTATGTTCCGAAGCATATGATTGATGATGAAAACATTGAAATCTAGTAAGCATTTGCTGCATGTATTGAAAGTAGCCAAACCTATATTTTGAAAAGAAAACGTTTGAGTTTATTGTTTTTATTGTTTACTAAATGAGTTGCAATTTGGCTACATGCCAGGTGGCAACATTACATGACTCATTGTCAATAAATTTCACATCATCTAACTTACTGCGTAACTTACTCGTCACCCTCTAAAAAAAGAAAACCTTTACATTTTGACCTAAATTGCTTAAGCGATTTAGGAAAGATTTCCTCTGGTAGCTCATTCCTTTTACAGATTCCTCTATTTAGAAAAAAGTTCTTGGCGGCGTTTGTCTTCTGCGGCCTGTATTTAATTTTATATTTGTGGTCGTTTTTTCCTATGTAGTGAGGTTTCTCGATCCCAGATGATAAATTTTCCCATGCCCCCATGAGTTCTCCCCCGACGACTCCTAAGAGGCTTAGTTTGAAGAGTATAACGAAACGTCTCAGGGTAGATAACCAACGTATAGATAAACAATGGAGGCGTATGATGGAAAGAAGAGGAAATATGGAAGAATTTTTAAGAGACGAAGGAATACAGAACGAATCAGATTGGGAAGAAGCAAGGGAAAGCAAATTACCAAGAAGAGAGGAACGAGTTCGAAAACCAAAATAATAGTTTGGAGTCCGATGAAATTTTAGAATCCATTTATTACGATCCCTCTAACCCAGCAGGATTTTCAAAAACCAATAAATTGTATAAAGCACTGGGTAAAAATAAGTTATTGAAGAGATACGTTCAGGATTGGTTGAATTATCAGTACGCTTATACATTACACAGGCCTTTAAGAAAACCTTTCCAAAGAAATTTTTACGATGTTGATTATATCGACGAAACTTGGCAATGTGACTTAAATGATATGCGAAATTTGTAAAAGTATAATAGTGAATTTGCATATATTCTAACCATTATAGATTTTTTCTCAAAATATGCTTGGGCAGTTCCTTTGAAGAGCAAGACGGGGGAAGAAATGGTGAGGGCGTTTGATTATATTTTCAAAAATAAAAAACCTTTAAAATTACAAAGCGATAAAGGCTCCGAATTTAGGAATAAAAAGTTTCAAGATTTCCTTGAGAGAAAAAACGTCACGTTTTATTATACTCAAAACCCCGATGTCAAAGCTGCCGAAATAGAAAGATTCAATAGGATGTTAAAATCTAAGATTATTCGCTGATATAGATCAGGTGCTTTCGATTTTTTTTGGCAGTGCGCCAGGTTGGCGGAATTAAAAAGTCAGGTTCAGAAATATTGAATTTATTCTGCCCGTGGGCGAGGTGAGTCTACAGAAAAAAAGCCCTCTCGGTGCTCCGCACTCTCGCTTATATAATCGACCCAGTCGCCGCGGCGAGGGGCAGTCGGGGTGCCTCCGTAGCCGCCGCTCCTCCATAGCTCGCCGCCTCCGTCGCAGTCCGAGTCGTCAAATACGGTTCATCCTCCTCCTCTCCGTCCACAATTCCGCCGCCAAGGAAAAGACAAGAAGGGCTCAGGGCTGCGTCTGCTTCTGCCGTTGTCCGACGTAGCACCGGGTGACATTCGACTTGTCCAGCGGATACAGCTAACCCGTACACCTCCAACCACCTTCGGATGTCGGCCGTCTCTCCTCGTCCTGCTGCGTCGTCTCTTCGACTCCCTCTACATATCCTTTGAACTCCGTCACGTGCGCCCGCCGAACGATGGCTCCCGATGCAGGGTCTTTCAATTTAAATTCAATTTCTTTCAATTTCGATATGCTCAGCGTCCTTGACCACTGCCTCATCAGCTTGGCGGATTCCTTATTCACAGCAGAGCTCAGAGGATGGGTGCGAACTACGACCTGGTCATCCACCGTAAAATCGTGATCCGTCCTCCCCTTGTCATACCTGGTCGCCACTCGCCTGTTCGCTGCCCTAAGTTTCCGAAACGCCTCTCTCCACCGCCCCTCCATGCTGGTCCTATCCTCGTTGACCCACTCATCCATCAACTCCCACTGTACCTCCAAATGAGAATTAATCTCTCTTCCCAGAAATATGCTGGCGGGTGTACATCCAATCTATTTGTGGTATGCGGAGTTAAACGCGACATTCAGAATGTGAATGGTCTCATCCCATTTAGTTTGGTCTTCGTGATGGTAAATGGTGAGCGCAAATTTGAGGTTCCTGTTAAACCTTTCGGCGTGAGACGTCTGCGGATGGTTCTGGGGCCAGTCTTATGTGTTTCAATCCCAAGGAAAAACAGAAATCCTTAAATAATCTTGACCCAAACAAGGATGCATTATCTGAGACGATACTTTCCGGGATCCCGAAATGAGCGAAGACCTTCTGACTCAGGGCCGCGATGGTGGTTTTGGCGTGTATTCTTTTCACTGGGATGATAAATACAAACTTAGTAAATGCGTCAACAACGACCAGTATGGCAATGTTTCCATTTCTTGACCTCGTAATTTTTCCGACATGGTCTATGAAAATTTTCTCCCACGAACGGGTCGCAAACCAAGCCGAATGCATGCCTACCTTTTGATTGCAGGCAGGTTTAGCCAGCTAGCAATCGTAGCATTCTCTCACATATCTACCGACGTCACCCCGTAACCCCTTCCAGAAAAAGTTTCTTGATACCTTAAAGACGGTTTTCGTCGCCCCAAGGTGGCCTCCAAACACGCCGTCATGGTAATACTTAATAATAGCTGGACGGAGATCCAAGGTTACAAACACTCGTCTTTTCTTGGTTTTAGGGCTTCGTATTTCCACTAGACCTCCACTGTCAATTTCCAAATTCCCCATTCTTTGTCCTTCTTTTAGATTATCATAGATGCTTCGACACTCTCGATCTTTCCTTTGGTGCTCACGCAGCGAAATGAAGGAAGCTGGCATTTCGTGTAGCATAGATATTTCTGCTTCCTTGGCGGGACCCTCGTCTCCTTGGAACATCCGCGCGAGGCAATCGGCCACCACGTTCTCACTCCCCCTTATGTGTTCGACGCGGATTTTGAATGGAGATAGTCTGAGAATCCAGCGGCCGATCCTCCCTAGTTGCCTTGGGTGACGTCTCATCCAAGATATCGCCTCATTATCCGTTCTCAGCAGGAACTCAGAATGTTCTAAATATTGACGAAATTTCTCACAACCAAAAACACACCCTAGGCACTCTTTCTCGTAGGTAGTGTAATTTTTCTCATCCGCATTGAAACTTCGGGAAGCAAAGGCTATCGGTGCTAAACGCCCATTCACTTCCTGACTCAGTACCACGCCCATCCCTTCCTCCGATGCGTCCGTTTGCAATATAAATTCCTTGTCAAAGTCCGGCATATGGAGCGCGGGGGCCGTCCCTAAACATTCCTTCAGTCGGTTATAAGCACGTTCATGCTCTGATCCCCAGTCGAAGCGGGCTCCCCTTCTCTTGAGCTTATTCAGAGGCAGACAAATTGATGAAAAATTAGGGATAAACCTAGAGTAAAAGCTACACATCCCTAAAAATCTCCTTACTTCCGTAAGATTCCTTGGCGTAGGGAATTCAAGAACTGGCCTCACTCGTTCGGGATTAAATCTAATTCCATCCTTCGAGACGAGGTGCCAATGCGGACCTTTTCCGGGTTCACGGTAAGGCCATTCGTCCACAAACGCGTCAGCACTTCTTTTAAAGGTTCCATGTGCTCTTCTTCACTTTCACTATAAACAACTAAATCATCCAAATAGTTATAAACATATTTATATTTTGTCAAAAGAAATATCGTCCAAAGCTCTCGACAGCACTTGACCTCCTACACATATTCCGAAGGGGAGCTTCTGGAACTCGAATAGACCTAGTGGCGTAGTAAATGCAGTATATGATTTCGATCGTTCATTTAGTGGGATTTGGTAGTATGCGGAATTCAAATCTATAACAGAAAAGACTGCAGCCCCTTTAAAATGTTGAAAGGCATTCTCTACTGTCGGGAGGGGAAAGCAGTCGAAAACTACCTTTTCGTTTAACTTTCGATAATCAACTACCATTCTATAACCCCCTTCCCGTTTTGGAACTGGACTCGAATAACTTGATTGTGACCTTGCGATGACCTCCTTCGATACCAGTTCGTCAAGATGCCTTCTAAGGAAATCCAATTTCGGGGGCGGTAGCTGATATGGCGAGCACCGTACCGGAATATCGTCCTTTAAGGAGATCGAACAGGTAAAACCCCGTGCAGTTCCTAATTTTGGCGTCAAAACGTCAGGAAACAGACTTACCAATATCTTGAGTTTCTCAGTCTCCTTCACTTTCCCGGCTTCCAACCCGTTTTCTCCTCGAGGGAGGTCCATTATGGAAAACATTTTCCCGGTACTATCGAATTTAAAACAACATGACCGCTCCACAAAATTCAACACCATCCCGCTCTTTCTCATAAAGTCCACCCCCAATATAATGGGCACAACTAAATAGGGCGACACTAGAAACTCGTGTCTCCAAGTGAATTTACCTACTTTTACCAGCAACTCAGCCTTTTCATGGACGTCAAAGGTTGACCCTCCTGCCGTCCTACAGGTCACCTTGACCAATTGGACTGCCGCTTTATGATGGTTCTTTCTAGTCCCAAGAATTGAGGGATGTATAAAAGAAAGCGTCGCCCCAGAGTCTAATAACGCCAGCCGTTCAGTTCCCTCAATGAGGCAGGACACGTGTGGAGCTGGCGACGCTGCCGCCTCTAACCGTAGGCCGAGAGCGATGGCGTCCTTCCGAGAAATACCGTTCATTGCGGGCGGTCGCTTCCGACCCCATAGCGACCGCCTCTCTCGTTTCCCACATTGTCTCTCCTCCCCCCGTTCGGGCACTCTATGGACATATGCCCCCTTCTACGGCACTTCCAGCACTCGACTCCCGAGTTCCTCCCCCGAGTATCAGTCCTAAGGCTCTGCCTCTCAGAAAAATTCGTTGCCTAGACACGTCTTCCATTCCGAAATCCACTGAACCCATAAGAGTTTTCATGCGGCTGTGGATTCGAACTTCGCCCTTCGCACCGCTGACCGGCCGCTTTTTCCAGGTTAGCCACATCTCCCACAATGCGAAACAGCTCGACGAAAGACTTAGGCTTACTCTGAAACACAAAAAATCCTCGCGCTTCGGGGCAGATGTTTTGAAAATAACATCCACTACAACATTTTCGTTCTTTCCCCAGTAAAGCACCTCGGCTGCCGTTTTAATTCTCTCGATAAAGACCCACAAATCCTCTTCCTCTTGTTGAAAATTGCGTGTGACGTACATACGCGTAAATTCTTCCCGCAGACGAGGCGGCATAAAATTCGTCAACACGATCTCTTTAATTCGCTCCCAGGATCCGAGGTTCAAGGATTCGGCCATCAATATCGTAAGTAGCCCATCGGTCTTCGGCAGCAGATTCATAATAATTTCCTTTAACGGAAACATTTTCAAAAGGACTAACCTTTCTCCGGACATTAGAAAATGCATGACGACATGTGGATCACTACCGTCACACCGCGGGTAGGCCTTGACGAAATCGAGGAGTACGTCTCTTTGCGACTTAGTGATGTCTCCTTCATGTTGTCCCAACTGGTATAGTCCATCCCGGCTACTCTCCGTTCCTGAGCGGCCGCCTGATGGTTGTTGCGCTGATTCTTGGGCCGTCCTGTGTGCTTCCACTTGGGCACTGAGAAATTGCCGAAACGTTGCCCGCAGACTATCTAGAGTTCCACTGAGTTCTTCCTCCTTGAAACCATTCTCCTTCATGGCCTCAATTAATTCCTCCTTCTTTAACGTGTATATGCACGAAGTTCCTCCTTCAGCCATTCTGCCCTTCCAGCACTCAACTCGCTACTCGAAACACGAACCACGCTCTGCTACCATTGCGCCAGGTTGGCAGAATTTAAAAGTCAGTTTCAGAAATAATGAATTTATTCTGCCCGTGGGAGAGGTGAGTCTACAGGGTGGAACAGGTAAAAAAAGCCCTCTCGGTGCTCCGCACTCTCGCTTATATAGTCGACCCAGTCGCCGCGGCGAGGGGCATTCGGGATGCCTCCGTAGCCGCCGCCCCTCCATAGCTCGCCGCCTCCGTCGCAGTCCGAGTCGTCAAACACGGCTCAGCAGTAAGGTTCTGATGGACTGGTATATATTTACCCCATTTAGTATTCAATTGACAAAATAATAAAAGATTTAATAGTTTTTTCTACTTTGATGATCTACGAAAGTTTCTGATTATTTTTGCAATATTTTAATGGCGTATGTATTCACTCTCTCCGTCCGTGCGCCGAATTTTGAAGCAATGAGTAAAGTTGGGACGCTAAGATCATCCGAATAGCTTAGGCTGGTGACATGTATGAAAGCCACTTACTTTTAGGAATCCGTCCATCTGTCCGTTTAACTTTAAGCAGGATTTTAAAACCCCTTGCGAAATATGTATATGGATCCGTTAATATGGAAATTTTCATTTTGTTTGCGTTGCTACAACAATAAAAGCGAAGCGTATATTTCAATTTACATTATACGCTCACTTTATCACTTTTGGTGGCAAATGTCACCGTATTGAGCCTGGATTTGACGAATAATATCCATAGATTTAACACCTTCTGCAAGCAAGAATAGAATAATTCCCCGCATTTCTTCTTTTTTTGCAAATCGAAAATGTAGCTTCCATCTTTAACGGTTAACTACGACACACAATAATAACCCGCTTCCATAACGCTACGGCACAATAACTGACACTAAACTAAACCACTACAAGCAGTGTTACAACTGATACTGATACTGATCGCGTCAGAGGAGGAACATGAATGTCACCTACGCGAGCTCTTCGCGCGGCTTCGCGAGTATGGCGTGCTCATCAACCCCGGGAAATGTGTTTTCGGTAAGCCCGATGTTAGATTCCTCGGCTATACTGATAATGCGGAGGGTACGAAGCCCTTACAGGAGTAGGTAGACGCCTTCAATGATTTCCCCGAGCTCGGGAGCGTGAAGCAGCTCCGACGTTTCCTCGGGATGCTCAATTTTTATCGGCGTTTCATCCCCCGCGCGGCGGCACTACAGGCACCGCTCAACAAGGTGCTCGGGGGTCCGAAGTCCACGGGGCACCGTCCCGTTCCTTGGATGCAGGAGCTTCGCAAGGCATTCCAGGAATGCAAGGATAGCCTCGCCCGCGCAGCCCTGCTCTCACACCTGGCGGCCGAGTTAACTATTTTTACCGATGCATCCGATTCCACCGTCGGGGCAGCGCTGCAGCAACGGAGGGCTAAGGGATGGCAGCCGTTAGCTTTTTTTACGAAACGGCTCAGCGCGGCGCAAAGGAACTACAGCCCGTATGACCGCGAGCTCCTCGCGATGTATAAGGCTGTGAAGCACTTCCGGCATATGGTCGAAGGGCGTTTTTTTTCCATTTTTACTGACCATAAGCTTTGCCTTTGCCTTTCAGCAGAAATCTGAGAACCGTTCACCGAGACAATTTCGCTACTTAGATTTTATCGGGCAGTTCTCCATGGACATGCAGCATGTGTCCGGCGCGGAAAACGTCGTCGCAGATGCGTTGCCGCGGATCGAAGAGGTCTCCGCGGCGATTGATTTCGAGGCCCTCGCCAAGTCCCAGTCCGAGGACGAGGAACTCCGCGAAATCCTTCAACGGGAGTCGTCTCTTCAGCTGAAGAAGATGCAGGTCCCCGGCTCTATTGCGACGTTGCCACATCGACGATCAGGCCTTTCGTGATGCAGCCTTTCCGCAGACAGGTATATGATTCCTTGCACGGGTTGGCGCATCCAGGGACGAAGGTCTCAGCTGATCTCGTCGCGCAGCGCTTCGTGCGGCCATCTATGGGGAAAGACTGCAACACTTGGACACGAACTTGTGTTCCTTGCCAGCGTTCCAAGGTCACGAGGCACGTTGCAGCGCCCATCGGAAGATAGGACGCACCGGGAGCCCGTTTCGAGCACGTCCACCTGGATTTCGTGGGTCCCCTTCCCGTGAGCACGTCCACCTGGATTTCGTGAGTCCCCTTTCCGTCTCTCAAGGATTTCGGTATCGCCTCACATGCGTGGATCGCTTTACGCGGTGGCCGGAAGCTGACACCGCCGCCGGGGCGTTTTTCGAGGGATGGATCGCGTGCTATGGAGCGCCGCTGCGCATCACGACGAACCAGGGACGACAATTTGAGTCCTGCCTGTTCAGAGAGCTAGCCCTCTTGACAGGCACCTCGCATATCCGCACGACGGCATATCACCCAGACGCGAACGGCCTCGTGGAGAGATTCCACCGCCAACTTAAGGCCGGCATCATGTGCCATGCCAACGAACGCTGGTTGGATATGATTATTATTTATAAATTGGTCACAAAACTCGGCGTGATTATTTACGCACCCACATACTCATCAACCGAGTAGATGAAATTTTCTAAGAGGAAGTTTTTTAGTTAGCTCATTAACAAATATTTTCTTTTCATTTTTAACACGATGGTATGCTGTTAATAAGTTTGCACCCCATACAAAATTGGTCCATTACTATATAATTATAAATTGTGACCCATTACATTTCAATTGAGTTTTCTTCTCGAATTATAATTGTGGACATCATATTACACTTTATTTCTAATGATTTCATATTTTCCTTAATATGCAAGATAGAATAATAAATGTAGATACAAGGAAGAGGAAGTATTTTCATTTTCTTAAATAAACCTTTGCAACTCTCTTACCTATCATGGTGGGAATAACCCCAGGCTGCAATGCCATATTTTAACCTGCTAAATATGTAGGCATAATATACAATCATAGCAGTATTGACATTTGTAAGATACATCAACCTCCTTAGAATGAAGCAGCCTGAAGCTACTTAACCACAAATGTAATTAATATGGTGTTCCCAGCATAGGGACTCATTAATGTGTAGCCCCAGAAATTTTGTAGTAGGAGAACTTCTTAAAGTACTATTGGCAAATTTCAATAATGGACAGGAAATGACTTTTTTCTGTGTAGTATGAAACAGCAGAAACACATTTACTATTTTTGATTGAAACATTATTTGTTAATATTGTTGGTATCATCTGCAAGCATATATATCCTTCCATTCAAAAAAGATGGAAGATCATTAATATAGAGAATAAAAGGCAACGGTCACAATACAAACCCTTGTGGCACACGTCTTTCAATATTTAAATAATTAGAAACATATTTCTTCTTATCTCTAGATGAGTAAATTGATACTGACTGTTTCCTATTATAAAGGAAGGATCTAATTAAGTTATTAGCTGTCCCAGAAATTCCATAGGATTGAATTTTCCTTAATAAAATATTGGGATCCACTGAGTCAAAGGCTTTCGATAGGTCATAGAAGATACCAAGGGTGTCATAGTGCCCATCAAGGCCTTCGAGGACTGAATTGATAAATTTGTAGATGGCATGTTCTGTTGAACATCCTTTTATGAAACCAAATTGAGAATTTGATAGAACATTGAATCTTACCAAGAAAGACATAATCCTCTTAGAAATAACGGTTTCAAAAATTTTTGAAAATACATATAGTTGTTACGAGCAACACCATTTTTAAACAATGATATGACAATTGTTATCTTTAACTTATCAGGGAAGATGCCAGCATAAAATGATGCATTGACTATGTGTGTAATTGGGGCAAGAAGATGGTGTTTTAAATTACCTTTGAGAAGTGTACAGGGAATTTCATCCCATCCAGCAGAATGTTTTGAACTAATTTTATCAATAACTTATTGAACCTCTTTTTCATAGGTGAGATAAAGAAACATGTTATTTCCTATGACTCGGGGCAAGTGAGAAACCTCAATTGAATTGTTATTGGATTGATTAACATACAATCTGTCAATGGCACCTAAGAAATATTTGTTAAACTTGGTGACAATTTTAATTGGGTCAGTTAATGTGACATCTTCGTAAGAAATCTTGTCAATTTCTTGATTCCTAACCGTTTTACCAGTGAAACTGTTGATGATATTCCAAGTAGTTTTAGCTATGTTGTTAGATTGACTGATTAGATTAATATTAAAGGTATTTTTAGTAGCAGAGATTAATTTGGAATAATACTTTTTGCAGGAAATGTATTTTTTATTAATACTGATATCTTTTATTAATTTTAAATTTATTAAACAAGTGTATTAATTCCTGTGATAGCAATATAATTTCAGGAGTGACACAGTTCTGACTTCGAACTGTTTTAACTCTGAGGGTTTTTAGTGGGAAGCAAATGTTGAAAATTCCAAGAAAACTTTTGAAGAAATTATTGAATTTGTCATTTACTGAGAACATGCGGTACAATGAATCCCAGCTGGTGCCTTGGAGGATGGAACAGAACCTTTCAGTGCCATCAGAGCTAAAATATCTTTTTAGCGAGAAAGTAGTATTTCTATAAGTATCTTTAGGCAGAACTGGCAAGCTAACTTGAGTTATTTGAGCTAAATGGTTAGGAAAATGTGAGTTGACAACTATTCCTTCATTGAAATTAATGTTTGTGAAGATATTATCAATGATGGTGGCTAATTGAGAGGTTATTCTAGTGGGCTGAAACATAGTCCGTTTTATGTTAAATGAGAGAAATATATCAATTAAACAGTTTTTCATAATACTATCAATGTTGAAATCAACATTAAAATCACCACAAATTATCAGTGATTTAGTATGACTATAGGAAATATGTAATACATCAGCAATTCTATCTTTAAAAACTGAAAAAATACCAACTGGTGATCTATACATGCATGGAATGAAAACACGATGTTTGTTGATCACTAAGTCTGCAACACAGCATTCAAAATTAAATTCTGACAAAGGCTCAGAGCAATTTTTTAATGCCTTCAGATCATTTCTTGCTAGGATTAAATCTCCTCCAAATTTGGCTTTTTCTCTACAAAAAGCATTATCAATCGAATAGTTATTAATTTTAACACTTGTCAATTCATCATGGTGAAGCCAATGCTCTCTAATACACACAACATCTATTTTATGTAAATTAATAAACACTTCAAATTCATCAACCTTATTCCTTAGATATTGCATATTAACATTTAAAACTTTCAGGTTTTCCCTTTCTAGTCACTGTTTTGATTTGGGCGTACTAATTCCCTGTTTCCCTCTAGTAGTTACACTGATGGTGGAGGGGGAGGGAGCAGCAGGTGCATTGGGAGTGGCTGATGCTTTATAACATGAACTCTCATACACTTAGATACTCGATTTCTCCTGAGGCTTATTTAAATCTACTCGATTTTTGGGAGGATGGGGTTTACTCGTTTCAGTGTTCATTTCAGTAGAATCAGACAACTCAGCCGACAAATTTCGGCTGAACCATCGGACATGATGGGAAGTCCGATCCAAAAACTAAATTTTGATTTCGTTGTCGTTTTCTTCTAATCACCGTCGTGAATCCGTTATTGTCTCCTGTGGGTGTTGCTGGGACAGCACCGCTATTTTCTGAAGCATAGATCTCGTTGGTAGTTATTTGTGATGCTGGAGGATCTGGGGTGATACACTCGTTTACTTCAACAATTTTTGGCGAAATTGGCTGGACCTTCCTCACCGCGAAAATCTTATTATCCGAAATCGCACCGAAATTATTGGTAACGAGTGCGCTGGACGATCAACTTTAATTTAGAAGATTAACCTGCGTTTTCGATATACCATATTGATTACGTCCCGGTGACGGCTTAGGCGACAATTTGCACACATCCAAAAGATAGATGACGCCTCGAATATTAATTTTAAGCTAGGTTCATTAAAGTCTGAACATTTATAATGTTACACAAGTAAACATATACCACACGAGATGAATTTTTCTGACGATTTTACGACTTTTTCGCAAGAGCCACAAGCGTGATAAACTACACTACACGTCACATTGGATTGTCGTACACTATTCATGAATATAAGACTGTTACACTTCCTAACTCAAAGAACCAATTTATGCGGAGTTAATAAAAATAGGTCTTTTGTCACAAAAATGTATCATAACAAAAAATAACCATAATTAATTATTGTATGGACTTCTTTTGCTCCGTTAATTAATTTTTCATTATAAAAAGTATACAATATGAATTTATAAAATAGAAGACAGGCATTAAGGGGATTGCAGATAAATTCATTCATTCGTCTTAAACAGGATTTTGAGGTGGTGGAATGTATGGCAAAAAGGTAAAGAAATTCGAAGGATCAATTGGATTATATTGTAAGAAAGTTTTAATAGATAAAGGAAGAATATTTTGACATTCAAAGTATCAGACGTGCATAATACTTGCCAATTGTGTCACATTACATTCTTCTTGGGCATTAGTATATACTTTTAATTTTTGATTTCTATGTGAAATTTAATTACGGATATTTTCAATGATTGACAGAGGTGTCACCACCCAGAAAAAGGCTTACCACCAAAAAATGAAGTGGATCACGATAGCAGAGAATGCAACCATTCAGTAAACGATAGCAGAGAATGCAACCTTTCAGTAAACGATAGCAGAGAATGCAACCATTCAGTAAACGATAGCAGAGAATGCAACCTTTCAGTTAACGATAGCAGAGAATGCAACCTTTCAGTAAACGATAGCAGAGAATGCAACCTTTCAGTAGGTATTTACCTACAAACACAGGATGCAACCTATGAACTGGCATGCGAATGTGGGGGATTATATGAACTCTCCAGAAGGGTTAGTACCATTACTGGCACATCTCAACATTATTTACTTAGTAGTATTTGCATGAGTTGCCGTAGTTGGGTATGAAAATTATGCGTATTTTTTACAGATTCTTAGTTTACTTTAATGAAAAACACATTGATGATGATTTCTAGTCTTGTTTTTTATGTACTATGTCTGCAGTGTCAAATGATTATTTGTGGGTATTAGCATTCAAAAGAGACATGCTTCTTAATGCTGCTTTATATGCCATCAAATATTCCTTGTTAACATTAACTTATAAGTACACAAAGAATTATATTGCTGAAAACCGGACCAAAGTTCCATTTTATCAGAGCCTAATCAAACAAATTCATGGACAATACATTCTCATTTGTAAGCTCAACCATTTACTCAGATATACATCAATTATTTCCAAGATGAAATAGAAATGAGGGAGACAGGAGGATTACTATATTTAGAATTTATCATTTTCCTAGTCACATCTGCCTTAACCATTCATCTGGGTATTTAATTTTTTGAAGCCGCACCGGTGTTGGGCATTAAAATAGGAATGGAGTATATGCATGAAATGCTGTAGTTGGGTATGAAGATTATGTATTCTTTTAAAGATGCTAAGCTTACTGTAATAAAAAATACATTGATGATGATTTCAATAGAATAGAATAGACGTTAATTGGTCTAAGAGACAACTGTACTGTTGTATAGGACAGGTGAAATAAAATACAAAATAATACAAACAAGAATGTACATATGGAGATTAATACAAGGACTAGCATAATAGTGAAAAAGTACAAGTTAAAGATACAAATAAGTTCAACAATGCAAAAAAAAGATATTCATAAAACATTATTTGGTCATATATAAAATAAAATATAAACATAGGAAATGCATTCAAAAGATATCACATAAATATAATTTACACATAATCACCATAAAGGTAGAATAACAGTAAAGCACAAACAGAGTAACTTATAGAGTATTGTCAGTCAAATATTCAGACAGTGTAATACAATTTATTCAGTAGTAACTTTTTTAGTTTAATTTTGAATACCTCTGTGCTTGATATCAATTTCAGTGCAACAGGCAATTTATTGTACAGATGAATACCAAGCTCTTTGGGCCCCAGTGCAGTTTTTTTATAATGTGTTTGGTATAAATGTAAGTCATTCTGCCTCCTAGTAGGATAGTTATGTATATTAGAATTTTTAGGATATAAATTAATATTTTCGCTGATTAAGATTATGGAAAAGAAAATATATGTACATGGCAGTGGCAAGATTTTTAGGGTTGTAAAAATTGAATGACATGGAGAGTGATAGGGTTTCCCTGCTACAGTTCTAACAGCTCTTTTCTGTAACTTAAATAGCCTTAGGGAGTAGGAAGAATTACCCCAAAAAGTGATTCCATAAGTAATTTTGGAATAGAATTCACTGGAATACACCGTGAGAAGAACACTATTACTTACAGATTGTTTTAAAAACCTTAACATAAAACAAAGTGAGCTTAGTTTCCTTGCTAGGGCAATGACATGGGATCCCCAGCTAAAATTTGTATCAATATAAAGGCCCAGGAATTTTGTTTGATTAACCTGTTTAATGGTTTTTCTATTGGTTCTACATAGTAGACTTTCATGTTGAGAATTAGGTGAGAAATATATCATTTGAGATTTGTCAACATTAAGCTTAATGCAGTTGATATCACACCACTTAGTCAACTGTTGAAGGACATAATTACTACTGGATATTAGACTGCTTTGAGATGGAGCAGATAGTAAAATATTGGTATCATCTGCATACAATATTATTTTAGACCCATTAACTGAACTGAGGTATTCAGGTAGGTCATTTATATAAATCAGGAAAAAGACAGGCCCGAGTATTGATCCCTGCGGAACACCGAGACTTACTGTTTTGATCGCTGAAGAATGGTTTGTGCCACCAGCATTGATGACTACTCTACAAGCTCTACTGTCTGGGTAAGATTGAATCCAGTTAAGCGGTGTACCTTTGATACCTATCCTGCTGAGTTTATTGAGCAGATGTTTATGATTTACATGATCAAAAGCTTTTGAGAAATCTAAAAATAATCCCCAAGTATTAAGTCTATGGTCTAGGGATAGAAGCAGGAAATCAATAGCAGATGTTGTGCATCTATTTTGTCTGAAGCCATGCTGGCAATTAGAAAGGATCTTATTAGTTTCCAGGTATCTAATTAGGCGGGAATAAAAGATATTCTCAAAGATTTTTGCAAATTGGTTAAGAAGAGTAATTGGCTGATAGTTATTAATATTGTAAACACTTCCCTTGTTCTTATAGATGGGTTTAATCTTAGAAGATTTAAGTGAGGATGGGAAAACACCTTGGCTCAAAGATTCATTAATAAGATATAAAAGAGGATGTTTGATGAGATCAAAAGATAATAAGATAATGCTGCCTGGGATTTCATCAGGACCAGCCACATTCTTGTGAGATAGTTTGAGAACTATATTTTTCAACTCATTTTCCTGACAGGGATTGAGAAAAAAAAATTAGCGATGGAGATGGGAGCGAGAAGCATGTCAGAGTTAGAAGAGGCATTAAGGCTTGGTTTCACTGAAAAATTATCCAAAAAAAGAGAAGAGATGGATGTAGCATCAGAAATAAGTTCCCTGGAAGGAGTAGACAGCTGAATGGGAGTGCATTGCGTTCTCTGCCGTCTAGATTCTTTTATGATTTTCCATAATTCTCTAGTTTTATTATCAGAGCTTAATATCCTATCATTATTAAAAGATTTTTTGGCATTTGAAATATATTTGTGGTATTGTTTTTTAAGGGTTTTATACCTTAAAAGGCTTTCGTTATCATTCCATACCTTATATATAGTAAAGCAAAATTTGTTAAAACAAGATCTAGCAAAGAGGCAGAGCTGTTACTGACCCTTGTTGGTTCAGAGTTAGTCACAGTTAATTTAAAAATATTAATGACATGTAAAAACTCGTTTGCAGCAGCATTCTTGATAAGAAGATTGCAATTAAAGTCACCAGTAGCAATAATATTAGGATTAGGAGGGATATTAAATATGAGTTCCATAAGGCCACCAAAATTTTCTAATAATACACTCATATCACCCAATGGTGACCTATAAAAAGACAAGATACAAACCTTAAACTCATTGAAGGAGCAACAAGTTACACAACACTCAAATTCTCTTTCAACAAGTAAAGAACTATAGTTGAAGGTAATGGGTACAGTTTGTAACACATTTTTTACAAAAATAATAACACCACCGTTTTTACAGGCCGAGCATGCATAGTGGTCCGCTACAGTAAATCCAGGAAGTGTGATGTCAGATACTTGTTTTTATGTATGTTTACAGTGTCAAATGATTATATGTGGGTATTAGCTTTACAAAGAGTCATCCTTCTTACTGCAGCTTTATATGCCATCAAATATTCTTACGATAACATTAACTAATAAGTACACAAAGAAAAATATTGCTGACAATATGAAAAAAGTTGCCCCTACCAGAACTCTATCAAACAAAGTCATGGACAAGAATTAAAGCATTCACATTGTTTAAGTCAACCATTTATTCAGGTTCACATCAGTCATTTAAAAATCAAATAGAAATGATGAAGACATGGGGATAAATATATATATACTTTATGATTTTCCTAGTCACAACTGCCTATATTTTAAGAATATCTATTGTGTGGAATATGACTAATGCTGACAATTCTTTTATTTACTTGCCAATAATGTAAAATGAATTTCATATTTTTTAGTTGAGCCCTAATGAAGTGGTTGGGGACCTTTCACAGATGACTGGAAAGTTACGCAAGCAGGCCTTATTAAGAAATGCACTCCAATATTTAGAAGTGCGTACTATTGATATAGGTGATTAAGGAACCCAATTTAAGCCTTGGCTGTAATAATAAATCGGATCCTTTATTTTTATATAATAATGAAAAGGCTCCATGGTTTGTTCTATTTTTGAGGTTCACTTTAATGGAATAAAAAATTAACAAAACTTATGGTTTTCTACTTATTTCCTTAATTTATTCATTTATAATATTACATTTTCTAAGAGTTTTTGCATTTTACATGATGTCATCCTTAACAAGCAGTCATGCAAAAACATAATGTAAACATTTGCCTATAGCAAATGCTGAAATTGTTTCAAGCTTTACTATAAAATGAGAAAATTGCTTTTTATGTTGAAAGTATCTAAACAAGCTTTGCAAATGAATAGTCTGTGATTTGGACATATGAACTTCACATAGCACTAACACTACTTTTGAATCATATGATTCTTATCTCTTGAACACATGGAGAACCTTCTTTGTGATGCTAACTAGCAATGCTGATGACATGGAGGAAGATGAAGATGTGGCTTAATATTTTTGAAAAATATTTGCATATTGCATTTGTGTATCCACAGTGCTATATCTGAGAATGTATATGTGTCCCTCTGTTTTTTCTCATTTCTATTGGGAGATTATCTTTTCTGGCAGATTTCATATCATGGTCACATGATAGATTCATAAAGAAAATATGAGGAATTTAGAAAATTTTTATCTAGAAGCTTCATGGAAAAAGGTGAAGAGGGTGACATCTGTAACAAATTAAATAATTTCACGATTTTTTCAACAAAATTGAAGAATAAACACATTGTTTGGACAAAGATCAGCATTCATTATAATTTTTGAAGTATTTCTAAGGTATTAAGTTTTTGCAGGGGAATATATTAGGAATAATATAATGAATGTGTCCAGTTTCTAGTTACTTGAAGGTTATCCACTGGTCAAGATCATGTGCTTTCGATTCTTTTTTTGCAGTAAGGTTCTTATGGACTCAGTGGAGGATCCAAGGGAGGGGTGATGGGGGTGATCGCCCTCCCCTTGGAGGACCCCATTGCCCTCCTCTAGGTGCATTCTTAAATTCATCCATTGTTTCTACATCGAAGATTATGCCTGTTGTATGACAAGGGAAAGAATGATTCGGATGGGGTAGGAATTTTCAAAATGTATGGTTGTCAGCAGAGAAGGAAACAAGATGGTGAGGGGTAATTGGGGTGATCGCCCTTTTCTTGGGAAGGTTCTGGATCCGTCCCTGCATGGACTGATATAGAACCACATTGTATATTACATTTTAGTAAATGGATGAAGAAGAATTAGAAGAAATCTCACATTTTATATTAGTGGTTTTTGAGACAATTT
Organism: Tanypteryx hageni; assembly: GCA_028673005.1. Classification (NCBI taxonomy): domain Eukaryota; kingdom Metazoa; phylum Arthropoda; class Insecta; order Odonata; family Petaluridae; genus Tanypteryx; species Tanypteryx hageni. Next base: position 174,106,069 of record CM054120.1, read on the forward strand.
AATTTTTTATTATTTGTGGAATTTTTAGGCTTCATGGTCATCTGAAATATGTTTTACTCCTTGTTGTGAGTACACTGTCTGTCATGGAAATGAAAACTTCAATTTCATTACATCCATGGAAATGTTATTATGTACTTGACTTTGATGTTGTTATGACTACTGACATGCTTTTCATGTCTGATACTCTTTTATGTTGTTCCTTAAGAAGGGTAGATCAAAGAAAGGTTATAATCCATATTCTATGCAATTATAAGTGAATAAATAGTCTTTGAAGAAATTTTCTGATCTGATGTTGTTGAGGCTGAAGTTGTAGAAATGTCCTCTATTTAGGCAGTCATTGAGATTAGTTACTATGTCTGTGGCAATCATATTGATAAATGGCTTTACTTTGATTGGGAAATGGGATTTCTATAGCAGAGCATCATTAGTAAGCTAATGAATGGTATGGTTAATTTAAAAATCCTAATTATATAGTTGTGACTTCTGACATTCTTTTGATGTCTGATTGTATATTTCTATATCTAAATTTCTTCCAGTTACAACAGAGCATATAAAATGTTCTGCTCAACTAACTCAAAGCTCTCCCTATTAGCTATAGTTCCAATGAAACTATGAGTTAAACCATTCATAAATATAATCCGAGAAATTGTTATATATATTGGGTGTATGGGGACAAGAGAATATTTTGTGCAATGAACATAGAGCTTATTTACGATTGATGTATTTCTGTGGATTTTTCTTCTAGAATTCATTTGGTGCTCTGAGGAAATCTGCACATTAATCAGGAAAAATTGATAGTGATAAAATTTTCAGTATCTGTAACAGGTAGATTCTTAATGTCTTTAAAGAAGATCATAAAAAATTTATATAATGTCCTTTCTATAGAATAATCTGGAGTTAATGTTCCAGCCCCTTTTATGTGTTAAGTGAGGAAATTATGGCAGAAGTGGTGGGCCTCAAAAAGTTTTTCTTTTTACATTTGTTTTGAACATTATAGGTATACGGATATGATGCCATCAATGTGAGGAGACAATAATTGCGTTGTCTTTCCTGGTTGATGTTGTGTTAGGCTAGGGCCATCCAACTTCAAACCACAATGTGGCCATAATGTCCCTTATGTAGTTACCCATGGGTCGTGTTATAACAATCTAAATATATTCACCACAATACTGATTAATAATGTAAAATTCATATGATAATTAAACAGTAGAATTTTATGGCACCTAGTTAACTTAATTAAACACAATAATAAGTAATAATAAATAGAAAAATTACAAGTAATATAAACAAAAGATATATAGAAATCATATATACAAAACAGTGATCAAGGTCAACAAGGAAACAATTTATAAACCATTCAAACATATTTTCTCAAATGCTTTATAGGCAATTATAACAATTATTGATGGTCCATTTGATCAGTCTGGAAATTTTACTCTAAAAAAAGTAGCCCAGGAAATAAAATGGTCTTATGATGTAATTATGTTATTGTCATGTTTACTTCAATGTGTACTACATAAACTCATAGAATTATTCACCTTGGACACTCAAAAGTAATTACATATGTGTTTTACATTGATAACTTAATCCATATTCATAGTGGACATAGTTTTAGATCAATATAAAATATGTAAAATATATAAAATATATTAAATCTACTGAACTAATTTGAATCCTAGTACTTGAACCTCAGCAGCTCAATATCTTTTCAATTACAACAGCCACTATTTTGATTATGAATGGACTCCTGTATCTTCTGATCAAGTTTAGTTATTTATTCATTTATTTATAAATGATTTTACATACAGCTTTAAAATTCCATTTTACAGTGACATAAAAACACAAATATAACATCAATAAATAACATCAAATAATAATATTAGCATATAGTGTAACTTACTTAAAAACTGAGAGGACAGTTTCATGAAAGAGGGAAGAGAGAGGCGAAAAACATCAAGACCAGATGGGAGGGAATTTAATAAGGATGGAAGATGGAAGAAAATACAATGCTGGATAAATGAAATCCTAGGGATGTTAGTGTGAAGAAGGTGGGATAATTGGGTTGATCTGCACGGCACATGAAAGTTAAAAAAAAAGGTAATTACTCAGGGCAATTAATATGAGAATTTAGAATTTTGTGGAGAAAAGAAATATCTTGTTTATGATAATTGGTAGAGAGATTGTCAATAGCTATTGTGGAGAGGACTGTATGTTTTGTAGCATAACAAAGAGAAGGAATACGTATTCTAATAATTTTTATAAAGAAATTCATAATTTGCTCAAGGGAGCATAAATTAGTTATGCAGGATGAGGACCAAATTGGTGAGCAATAGTAAATTACAGGAAGTACAATAGAGCAGAAACATGTCCTCAAAGCCACAGGATCCCTCAGCTCTGTGTATCTGTAAAGAATGCCAAGAAGAGAGAGAGCAGTTCTCTTCATTGTGAAAATGTGTTCTGAAAAGTTAAGTTTAGTGTCTCTCAAGACACCTAAATCTTTTTGCAGTGTCACCCTTTTTAAAGTAGTTCCATTCATTGTATAATCCCAGAGAATGAGGTTTTTGCAGAGAGTGTCAGAGAGAACACTACATTTAGGCAAGTTTAGTTGCAATTGCCAAGTATCACACTGATTTGTTACATTATTAATCGTATGTTGGAAGGAAAGACAATCAGGGAGAGAATTAATTGGTTGAAAAACTTTACAAACATCAACATATAATAAAATTTGAGCTTGAGAATTAGATACTGAAATTGCTAGGTCATCTATAAACAAAGTAAATAAATAAGGTCCAAGGACACTGCCTTGGTGAACACCAGTTGATATCATTGACCAGTCAGAAGAAGCACCACAGATACTAACACATTGTCTTCTATTATTTAAGTAGCTGGAAATCAGGCTGAGAAAACAACCATGAACACCAATGCGGTGTTGGGGTTTATGTAAGAGAAGTGTGTGATTCAAAGAATCAAACGCTTTAGTGAGGTCAAAAAATACATTTTCTAACTGTGATTTATTTGTTATTGCATCAGTGGCATGTTTCTGAAAAACAGCCAAGTTAGTTAAACAGGATCGGCTGGGAAGAAAACCATGCTGCTTTGATGAAATATGGGGTGATGTGAAATAATAGAGGCAATTTAGGATAATTTTTTCACAGACAGATGAGAGAATGGGAAGGATAGAGATTGGACGATAGTTAGCAGTAATGGATTTTGAAATGGATTTGTGAATAGAAAAGACTTTCGCAGATTTCCATTTGGCAGGAAAAATCCCTGCTGAAAAGCAGTGGTAGAGAGAGGTAGAATAGAATACATTTATTAGAACCTGGGACAACTAGTCCCCTAGGTTCTGGTGAGATGAATACATAAGAATAACATAAACAGTCAAAATAACTACAAAATACTACATGTACATTAAAAAGAACATAGCCTGCAGACATCACAGCTGGATAATATAAACAAACTATATATAAAAAATTGTATATCTGGAACCAAGACAAAAAAAGTACATAGCCTTCTGACTTCAGAGTTGCTTATAATACACGTATCCATATACAACTTACATGTATGTACATTATATTATTAGGATTCTACAAAAAAAATAACTTAACCTTCAGACTTTATAGTTGCCAATAATGCACTATGGTTGGTGAATTGCAACTAAGTGGATGATACAACAAACTAAAAATATGGATGTACATTAAATTATCTAGATTCGACAAAAAACCTAAACATCTGACTTTTCAGTTGCTTATAATGCCATATAGTTGATGAGATGCATACCTATGGATAATATGATATAACTAAAAAAAATACGTATATATCAAGTTATCAAGGTGCAACAAAAACAACCTTATAACTTTACAGCTGTTATAATGCACTATAGCTGATGAAATGACACACAAAAAATACATTAGATTATCAGGATTTTTTTCTGCGATTGAGCATAAAAAAATCGGAAAATTTGGGCCGAAACGAATAAATGGTCTGTGAATGGCGGATATTAGAATAGATGGAGTTCCATAGTTTGACCACATACTCATCAACCGAGTAGATGAAATTTTCTAAGAGGAAGTTTTTTAGTTAGCTCTTTAACAAATATTTTCTTTTCATTTTTAACACGATGGTATGCTGTTAATAAGTTTGCACCCCATACAAAATTGGTCCATTACTATATAATTATAAATTGTGACCCATTACATTGCAATTGAGTTTTCTTCTCGTATTATAATTGTGGACATCATATAACACTTTATTTCTAATGATTTCATATTTTCCTTAATATGCAAGATAGAATAATAAATGTAGATACAAGGAAGAGGAAGTATTTTCATTTTCTTAAATAAACCTTTGCAACTCTCTTACCTATCATGGTGGGAATAACCCCAGGCTGCAATGCCATATTTTAACCTGCTAAATATGTACGCATAATATACAATCATAGCAGTATTGACATTTGTAAGATACATCAACCTCCTTAGAATGAAGCAGCCTGAAGCTACTTTACCACAAATGTAACTAATATGGTGTTCCCAGCATAGGGACTCATTAATGTGTAGCCCCAGAAATTTTGTAGTAGGAGAACTTCTTAAAGTACTATTGGCAAATTTCAATAATGGACAGGAAATGACTTTTTTCTGTGTAGTATGAAAAAGCAGAAACACATTTACTATTTTTGATTGAAACATTATTTGTTAATATTGTTGGTATCATCTGCAAGCATATATATCCTTCCATTCAAAAAAGATGGAAGATCATTAATATAGAGAATAAAAGGCAACGGTCACAATACAAACCCTTGTGGCACACATCTTTCAACATTTAAATAATTAGAAACATATTTCTTCTTATCTCTAGATGAGTAAATTGATACTGACTGTTTCCTATTATAAAGGAAGGATCTAATTAAGTTATTAGCTGTCCCAGAAATTCCATAGGATTGAATTTTCCTTAATAAAATATTGGGATCCACTGAGTCAAAGGCTTTCGATAGGTCATAGAAGATACCAAGGGTGTCATAGTGCCCATCAAGGCCTTCGAGGACTGAATTGATAAATTTGTAGATGGCATGTTCTGTTGAACATCCTTTTATGAAACCAAATTGAGAATTTGATAGAACATTGAATCTTACCAAGAAAGACATAATCCTCTTAGAAATAACGGTTTCAAAAATTTTTGAAAATACATATAGTTGTTACGAGCAACACCATTTTTAAACAATGATATGACAATTGTTATCTTTAACTTATCAGGGAAGATGCCAGCATAAAATGATGCATTGACTATGTGTGTAATTGGGGCAAGAAGATGGTGTTTTAAATTACCTTTGAGAAGTGTACAGGGAATTTCATCCCATCCAGCAGAATGTTTTGAACTAATTTTATCAATAACTTATTGAACCTCTTTTTCATAGGTGAGATAAAGAAAAATGTTATTACCTATAACTCGGGGCAAGTGAGAAACCTCAATTGAATTGTTATTGGATTGATTAACATACAATCTGTCAATGGCACCTAAGAAATATTTGTTAAACTTGGTGACAATTTTAATTGGGTCAGTTAATGTGACATCTTCGTAAGAAATCTTGTCAATTTCTTGATTCCTAACCGTTTTACCAGTGAAACTGTTGATGATATTCAAAGTAGTTTTAGCTATGTTGTTAGATTGACTGATTAGATTAATATTAAAGGTATTTTTAGTAGCAGAGATTAATTTGGAATAATACTTTTTGCAATAAATGTATTTTTTATTAATACTGACATCTTTTATTAATTTTAAATTTATTAAACAAGTGTATTAATTCCTGTGATAGCAATATAATTTCAGGAGTGACACAGTTCTGACTTCGAACTGTTTTAACTCTGAGGGTTTTTAGTGGGAAGCAAATGTTGAAAATTCCAAGAAAAATTTTGAAGAAATTATTGAATTTGTCATTTACTGAGAACATGCGGTACAATGAATCCCAGCTGGTGCCTTGGAGGATGGAACAGAACCTTTCAGTGCCATCAGAGCTAAAATATCTTTTTAGCGAGAAAGTAGTATTTCTATAAGTATCTTTAGGCAGAACTGGCAAGCTAACTTGAGTTATTTGAGCTAAATGGTCAGGAAAATGTGAGTTGACAACTATTCCTTCGTTGAAATTAATGTTTGTGAAGATATTATCAATGATGGTGGCTAATTGAGAGGTTATTCTAGTGGGCTGAAACATAGTCCGTTTTATGTTAAATGAGAGAAATATATCAATTAAACAGTTTTTCATAATACTATCAATGTTGAAATCAACATTAAAATCAGCACAAATTATCAATGATTTAGTGTGACTATAGGAAATATGTAATACATCAGCAATTCTATCTTTAAAAACAGAAAAGTTACCAACTGGTGATCTATACATGCATGGAATGAAAACACGATGTTTGTTGATCACTAAGTCTGGAACACAGCATTTAAAATTCAATTCTGAACAAAGGCTCAGAGCAATTTTTTAATGCCTTCAGATCATTTCTTGCTAGGATTAAATCTCCTCCAAATTTGGCTTTTTCTCTACAAAAAGCATTATCAATCGAATAGTTAATAATTTTAACACTTGTCAATTCATCATGCTGAAGCCAATGCTCTGTAATACACACAACATCTATTTTATGTAAATTAATAAACACTTCAAATTCATAAACCTTATTCCTTAGATATTGCATATTAACATTTAAAACTTTCAGGTTTCCCTTTCTAGTCACTGTTTTGATTTGGGCATACTAATTCCCTGTTTCCCTCTAGTAGTTACACTGATGGTGGAGGTGGAGGGAGCAGCAGGTGTATTGGGAGTGGCTGATGATTTATAGCATGAAAATGAATGTATATCCAAATGTGCTACGGAGCTGAAAATTTATTAGATGTAGTATTTGAAAAAAACGAAATAGGGATTATAGAAATTTTGATATTTTAATTTGTGTTGCCGTTAAAAATTTTTAAAGTTTAAACAAAAAGTTAACTGTTTAGGTACTAAGGGATGAGCTAGGAAGCTGAAATATTTTCAAGATATTTACAGAGTAGTGCATTTGCGCAAATACACATTTGAATCTCTCCATAAATATATTGCAGCGGCCATTAAAAATTTTTAAATTGCAAACCATTGGAAAAATATAATTTCACTACTAGAAGTGCTACAACTTTAAAATTATTAAAATAGCATTAGTACCCCATAATGGAGAAAGTGTAAAATACTTAAAACTGCAAAGTTTGGGTATTGTTTTAATCACTTATTTTTACATAAGGGAAAAACGAAAATCGCTGCAGAGGTGAAATTTTTAGAAATAAAAATATATTTGAAATGATGAGGTATCTGTCTGAAAAATGAATGTTTTTTAAAGGTGAGATGATATGCTTTCAGAATGCAAGCACCTTCTACTAGTATGTTATATCCTATTTTGTCAGGAACGTCTACATATAATGATAACATTTCGGAGGATAATAATATTTAAGCACTTCCAGATGAGCTGGAGATTCGAAATTGTTTTCTTATTTAGGATTTTGTGCAAAACCGGCTAGAAAAATGGAAAATGTTGAAAAAGTGCAACAATGCGGCCGCTAAAAATTCCCCCATCGCGAGACATTCCGTTTGCTTATAAAAATTATTATTATTATTAATTATTTTCAAAAAGAAAAACGTTTTGCTCAAAATACGCTTCAAGTAAGTTACAAAAATCAGTTATCAAAAATTGATTGACACCTGCTTTGGAAAGCATGTCTACAACCAAAACCACGGCTTCTTTAACGGGAACAAAAGAAACAAGATTACAAACATCAATAGAGACAAATTTTGAATTGTTCCCTATATATAAGGAGCGATTTATATAATTTATCACCTGATGATGCTAAGATCGTAGTGAAACCGGTCATGCCAAATAAATTTGTGGAAGTGACTAAGTTCTTTCTTTTTTTAGATTCATTTTGTTTAAGAATCCATTCCAAATTAGATGATATTGCGATGCTTTGTTTTCCATACAAAGTCAAGTAAATGTGAAAGCGATCTTCACTCTCGCTATGGAATTGACTGGTGTAATTCAATGACAATGGATAAGTAATTAGATTAATTAATAGCATTGTTGCCGAACGCTTCTGAGAATTATTCTACACAGAACGTCAGTGCTTTAACGGATCCTTAAGCAAGAAGAGTTTGAGCATTAATATGGTGAGTATAGAACATTTATTTGGATTTTTTTTAAATTTGAACTTTAATATCTTAAATATTGTTTTCCTGATATGTGATGTGTATGACAGTACTTATGCCCGAAGTTTTATCTTGGAGGAATTATCTTACGGAATTCATATGCGTCGGTTGAGGCGAATTCGGGACGTTCGTATAGGTACTCAATTTAGTACAGGTATCTACTGTTGATTTTGTGAAGTGAGTTTTATACTTGCATAATACTTGTTTGCCGTTATTTCGGAAGCACGTAGGTGTTGGTTCTAGAACATCGAAAAAATTATACACAAAGGTTGAGCATATTATTTAATAGACCTATCATAATATTTTCTAAGCTTTCAAAAAAACTAACGATTAATGATTCATGATTTGTTCCATCAATTTCCAGAAAATATTGCATTACTAAGATATGTTGCGTTCTTGCTACATTCGCCGATTTGGTGAATTATTTTCATCACTCGTTTATACAAGGTTAAAAAGCGTTATCATATGATTTTATTAAAAAATTTCAACCTAACTATAGACAATATTGTCTATTGCGTGTATTTACAATCACATGTAATACCAAGAAATACGTCAATCTTCTAAATTAAATAAATAAGTTACGCTGAGCTGAGCAGAATATGCCTGTTGTCACAAAAATGCATCGTACCGAATCTTATCCTATTTTTATTGCTCTCATTATGAAAAGTATCATTATACGTAGACGTACCTGACAGAGGAGGAGGATACAATTCCTACCTTTAAAAAATATTTCAGCTCCTTAGTACATTCAGAAAAACATAAATAAATCTTGAGAATTTTTTAAACGATTGCGAATATTTAGCGACCGCATTGTTGCACTTTTTCAAGATTTTTGTTTTTTCTAGTCGTTTTTGCACAAAATCCTACTTAAGAAAAATTTTTGAATCTCCGGGTCCTCTGGAAGTGCCTAAACATTAGTATCTTCCTATGTGTTATATATATGTTATATACTCCTCCTCCAAGAAACGTCCATATATATTGACTAGTAGAATGTGCTTGCATACTGCAAGCATTTAATCTCACTTTGAAAAAAACATTAATTTTTCAGAAATATATTTCATCATGAGAAATATTTCTTTAATTCTAAAGATTTCTCCTCTGGACGGGTTTCCGTTATAAATTCGCAATTGTTTAAACAAATTTTCAATGTTTATGTATTTCCTTATGTTCTACGGAGCTGAAATTTTTTTAATTGACAGAATTTATAAAAAAAAACGAAATAGGGATTATAGACATTTTGATATTTTAATTTGTTTGGCAGTTAAAAATTCTTAAATTAAAAAAAATTGATAATAGTTTAGATACTACGGGATAAGCTAGGAAGCTGAAATTTTCAAGTTATTTACAGAGAAGTGGATTTGCACAAATAGACATTTGATTCTCTCCGTAAATGTATTGCGACGGCCATTAAAATGTTTAAAATATAAACAATTAAAAGAATATTATTTCACTTCTAGAAGTGCTACAACTAGAACATTTGGCAGAAATGTGTAGCATTGGTACCCCATAATGGAGAAAGTATAAAATTCGTGAAATTGCAATGTTTGGGGATTGTTTTAATCAATTATTTTTGCATAAGGGAAAAACGAAAATTGCTGTGGAGGTGAAATCTTTAGAATAAAAAAATAATTGTAATGATGAAATATCTGTCTGAAAAATGAATATTTTTTAAAGGTGAGACGATATGCTTGCAGGATGCAAGCACTTTCTACTAGTCATTATATAAAAACGTCCCTTACAGAGGAGGATATAACAAAACATATATATAGGAGCATACTAATGTTAAGGCACTTCCAGATGAGCTGGATATTCGAAATTTTTTTCTAGGGTAGAATTTTGTGCAAAACCGACTAGAAAAACGAAAATCTTGAAAAAGTGCAACAATGCGGCCGCTAAAAATTCGCAATTATTTAAACAAATTTTAAGGTTTATTTATTTCTGCATGTGCTACGGAGCTGAAATTTTTTTAGAGGTTGGAATTGTAAAAAAACGAAGTAGGGATTATAGAAATTTCGATATTTTAATTTGTTTGGCAGTTAAAAATTTTGAAATTAAAAAAAATAGATAAATGTTTAGGTACTACGGGATGAGATAGGAAACTGAAATTTTTAATTTATTTACAGAGTAGTGCATTTGCACAAATAAATATATTAATCTCTCCATAAAAATATTAAAAATGTTAAAAATTTAAATATTTAGAGAAAAATATTTCACTTCTAGAAAATTCTACAATTTTAAAACTTGCCAAAAACATGTAACACTAGTACCCCGTATAAAAAAAAGTATAAAACTCTTAAAATTGCAAAGTTTGGGGATTGTTTTAATCTAATATTTTTACATAAGGGAAAATACGAAAATCGCTGCGGAGGTGAAATATTTAGAATTAAACAAATATTTGTATTGATGAAATATCTGTATGAAATATGAAAGTTTTTTCAAGGTGAGATTATATGCTTACACAATGCAAGCAGCTTCTACTAGTGTGATATATATATATATATATATATATGTGTGTGTGTGTGTGTTATATTTTATAAGCTATATCCTCTTCTGTAAGGAACGTCTATATATAATGATGACATCATTATATGTGGACGTTCCTTAGAGAGGAGGAGGATATAACATGCTAGTAAAACGTGTTTGCATTCTGCAATCATATCATCTCACCTTGAAAAAAAATTCTTTTCAGATAGATATTTCATCATTACAATTATTTTTTATTCTAAAGATTTCACCTCCGCAGCATTATTTATTTTTCCCTTATGTAAAAATATTTGATTAAAACAATCCTCAAACTATGCTATTTTATGTTGTATGCATGTTATTTGTATGTTATCATTATATATAAACGTTTCTTACAGAGTAGGAGGAGGATTTAACATACTAGTAGAAGGTGCTTGCATACTGCAAGCATTTTATGTCACCTTGAAAAAACATTTATTTTTCAGTCAGATATTTCATTGTGAGATATATTTCTTTAATTTAAAAGATTTCTCCTAGGGACCAAATTTCTTATTTTCCTTTTGGAACAATAATGGAGTGAAACAATTGCTAAATTTGCAATTTTATGAATATTATACTTTTTCCACATTGGCTTAATAATGCCACACATTTATGCCAAATTAAAAATTTGTAGCACGTTTAGCAGTGACATAACATTTATCTAATTGTTTAAATTTTAATATTTTTTAATGGCCGCAATAAGAATTACATAGATACAATGAAGTGTTAATTCGTTTAAATTGACTAAACTCTAAATAAGTTGAAAATATCAGCTCTCTAACTTGCCCCGTAGCATCTAAACATTTTAGCTAATATATATATATATATTGTTTTCTATGTGAAAATTCACTTTGCATAACTCCAATGATTTACAGGCCAGTGGATCAGCTGAGAGCCAGATGACCCTGGAAATCAACGAGGAGGGCTGTGTTCCTCCTTGTAATATTTCGGTTCATAGGTTCCTCATAAGGGGAGAGGTATCTAAAGTTATGGTCTGCAGCTGCGGAAACTTCTATCCGACCTCAGGTTTTGTGAGTACTATTAATGGCGCATCTTTCAACAATATTTACTTCTTAGTAAGAGTTATTGGTGCTTGCATACTGCAGCACTGAATGTAATCACCATTCACCGACTCCTACATTTGTAAATAAACCAGTACGATCTCAAAGACAATGTCCTGTGAGCCACTTGCAACCCTTGCATATGAGATAATAAATTGCAAGAGCTGGCAGTATATTTTTCATTTTCCATCCAGAATTTCAAATTTTGCCGGCAATTGGATTGTGTTCAAGTTTTTTTATTTCATCTTTCATAGCCCAGTGTTAGTCCTGTGTTAGTCTATGTGCTATATTAAATTTATGGTAAACAAAAATATTTGTGTTAGAGTTAGGGCGTCACTTTCAGTGCCATTTAATACATGTCTGGACTTTAAAAATCACAAAATACATATGATGTAACATTATATTTTTTCATTGAAAGTAATAATAAATTGTGTCATCACTGCTTCCGCAATTTCATCAAACCATATTCCAGTTCTGTCTTTCATCAATTCCATTTGAAAAAACATTGAATCGATGCTATTACAATACAGATTACCAATTCCTATTTTGAAGACATGTATGTACCTACTCGTTGCAATGGTAGTTGACAAAAGTTCCACTTAACCAGAACTCTATCACAATTAAATCATGGACTAGACTTAAGACACTGGCATTTGTATACTCAACCATCTATGCAGGTATGCATCAATTATATCTAAAACTAGACAAAGATATGGGTTATTAGAGGTGTGCTATTCTTAGGAAAATATGATTTACATTTTCACAAAAGTCTCTAGTTTAAGAAAATATATTGTGACAACTCTTTTATTTTCTTAAAAATAATGTGTTTTTAATTTTTTTAGCTTACCCCAAAATTCCTGGATATGGAGAATTTGAGGAAATCCATCTTATTAAAAAATGCAGGCAAGTTTCTAACAGTCAAAACTTTTTATGGACCTTAATGAGAATGGAGTAAATGTAAGTATGCATTTATTTTGATTAAATAAATTTTCACAAAATTAGAGTTGGATTTTATTCTTTTCCTGGAAAAATATGTTATCTATTTTAACCAATGTACCTTCCAGTTGCAGAAAACTATTTATGCCCATATAGTATTAGAATTAGTATTTTTATTGATTCCGTTGATTTACATAATAAACATGGAATAGGTCAGTAAAATATACATAGGATGGTCATAGAAAATTAGTAATAATATACATATTATATATACCTAAGCCGTGTTACTATTTTTGTAAATACTCATCAATACTGTAAAATACATTTTTTACAAGATACAATTTAACATGTTTTTTAAATATATTTATGTTGTTTATGTCTTTTATTTTATTGGGGAATGAGGGAAAAGTATACAACACATAACACTAGGATTGTGTTTTGTCAGGGTTAAACATTACCTTTTTATATAAATGTCACTTTTATTTCTTGTCGAGTAATCATGTACGGCAGAATTTCAGATAAAAAGGTGAGAGTTCTCTTTAAAAAATACTACTGATTCATAAATGAATATACAAGGAAGAGTTATGATTTTTTTCTATGTATTTTGGTTTGCGTGATATATATTTATTTAACTTATATATTGCTCTTATGGCTCGTTTTTGCATTATAAATAGTCGGGCTGTATGGGGTGATGATCCTCAAAAGATGATGCCATATCTGAGAATTGAGTGAATGTGGCTATAGTAAAGCATGAGTAGAGAATCCATGGTAATCTTGTCATGCAGTGATCGAATTATGAATATTGTCTGGTTGACCTTATTGGTAACTGCTTGTATGTGTATTATCCAATCTAGGGTGTCTGATATGTTTAGGCCTAAGAATTTAGTCTGGGATGATTTTTTAATGCAGTTATTGTTGATATTTATATTGAGGGCACTTTGGCTTGCTTGGTTTGGATGGAAATGTAAATAGGTAGTTTTTGAAATGTTTATGTTGAGAAGATTTTTGTTTGATTGTTGTTATTGATTGTTTAGTATCTGTGGCTAGATCTGTGAGTGTTTGGAATCATACGAATTGAGAAATGTCAACTGCAAAGATTGTTTCAACTCCTTTGGATTGGATAATGTTTATATCATTTACATAAATCATAAACAATAGTGGGCCAATAAATGTCCCCTGCAGGGTTCCATAATTTGTATTTTTACAGTCTGAGGAAATATGGTTTATCCATTTCCCATTTATATAGGATATTGTTACCTTTTGTGTTCTGTTAGTCATGAAGGAGGTTACCCAGTCTAGGGCACTTCCCCTTATTTCCAATGTGTACAACTTTTAAAATAACAGTTCATGATCAACTGAGTTAAAATTTTATGAAAATCTTAGAATATACCTAGAGCTTTGATTATTTTGGTCAAGGGTATTGTATACTTGTGACAGGAAGTGGAATATGGCTGTTGTGGTGGACATTTATTTTCTAAAACCATGTTGTGATGGCTTTATGAGGTTATGATTTTCCAGAATAGTGGTTAGACGACATGTCATGATATTTTCAAATAATTTGGAAAAGTATGATAGATGAGATATTGGTCTGTAGTTATCTGGATATGGTTATGATTCTTTTTGTGTATGGGTATTATCAAATGAAATACGCAGCTTTTCCTCGTTCCTCAAAGACCTTGCTGTATCGGTCAAACTATCCAATGATGCTGAATTACCGGACCAATACAAAACTCTTAAAAAGCAATATCGGAAACTCCTAGCAACAACAAAAAAAACTTACAACAATAACAGGATACTTGCAGCGGACAATAAGTCCAAGGCCTCATGTGAAATTATTAATGCAGGCAAAGGAAAATCCCCAGTTCATCCTCTATCAAAAATTAAGGACCCCTCAAATAACTCCCTTCAAAATTATTCAACACTTGCCAATTATTTCAATCAATTTTTCACAATAGATTCCACACCATCTCCAATTTTAAGTACTTATACCGGTTCTCTCCCAAACACTCTTAACTCATTCTTTATTCGACCCTGCCTAGAATCCGAACTAAAATTAATTATTTCTAAATTAGTGCTGGCCCTGATGAAATACCAGGAAAAATTATCTTTCGTTGCTATGACTTCATAAAACTTCCTCTTTTATTTCTTATAAATGAATCATTAAAACTTGGTATATTTCCCTCCTCTCTAAAAGTTTCTAAAATAGTTCCCATTTATAAAAACAAAGGATGTACAAATGACATGAATAATTACAGGCCCATAACAATACTGAATATTTTCTCCAAAGTTATTGAAAAAGTCTTTTATAAACAACTAATCTCCTTCCTGGAAAAACACCACCTGCTGTCCACATGTCAGCATGGTTTCAGACAAGGAAGATCAACTACATCAGCAATATATCATGCTATTGACTATATTCTGTCATCACTTGATCGGAAGCAAGAAATCCTAGGCTTATTTTTTGATTTTTCAAAAGCATTTGATCATGTCAATCATAGTCATCTCATGGTTAAACTAGAAAGAATTGGAGTCAGAGGGGTCCCCAATAATTGGATAAGATCCTACCTACAAAACTGTTCCCAAGCTGTAACTCTTAACGTGAAAGGTATAAAATATTCCTCCAACTATAAAACTAACTCATTAGGTGTTCCCCAAGGATCTATTTTGGGGCCTGTCCTATTCTTAATATACATTAACAATCTTGCATTCACTTTTAATGAAATAGAAGGTGCAAAATTGCTTTTATATGCTGATGATACCAACATTATACTTTCTGCCTCATCACGCAACAGCCTTGTACACAACTCAAAACTAGTTAGTCTCCATCTGAGCAACTGGTGTCAAGATCACCTCCTAAATCTTAATGTACAAAAATCCCAAATGATCCATTTCTCACATAGCAAAAAGTCAACAGAAAGTCTGTTAATAAAAATTGATCAAAAATCTATCCAACAAGTCTCTACTAGCAAATTTCTTGGTGTTCACCTAAATGCTAATATCTCTTGGGAATCACACATTGACATTTTATCCCATAAGCTAAGCTCTACATGTTACCTGATTAGGCAACTGAGAGAAAGAGTTAGTAGAGACGTCCTCTTGAATCTATATTATGGCACATTCTATTCCCATATCACACACAATATTATCTTCTGGGGTTCTTCATCTCATTCCATCAAAATTTTCAAGATCCAGAAAAGAGCAGTTAGAATAATCTCTTGGAAACCATATGACTCTCCTTCAAGGCCAATTTTTATGACTTTGAAGCTTCTTCCTCTCCCATGTATTTATATTCTGTCAGTAGTACTGTTTGTGAAAAATAACTTAAATGATTTCACAGTTAATTCAGACCATCATCACTACCTCACTAGAGGACAATCTGATTTGCATCTTAATTTAATAAGGACCAAAACCATAAAATTAGGACCTAGAGAAATGGGAATCAGACTTTTTAATAAACTTCCCCCACAACTTAAACTTATCCAAAACTATGATTCCTTTAAGATAAAGGTGAAAAGGTTTTTACAAGGTAATATGTACTATTCTGTTAATGAATATTTAAATGATAGGTCATTGTAATTAAGTATGACAGCTAACTTTATATTATCTTATATTATCTTTTTTTATTGCATTTTTTTAATTTTTACTTTTAGCGTTATTTTATTGTATATTGTCCTATATCATCTGAATGTATGATCCCCGGACCAATAAAGTTGAATTTGAATTTGAATCAAATTATTTGTTAGTTTGGAAGGAAAAATACCACACATTAGTGATTCATTTATAATGTGAATAAGGGGATCTATAATATATTGTTTTGATTTTAGCATAATAGAACCTGGAACTTTATATCTACCTGCTGAGTGTTTTGTACCTATTTTCTTTAAAATGGTTTCAACCTCATTTTTATCAACTGGTTTCAGAAATATTGTACATATGTTGGATATGTAGTGGCAATCTACATTCTCAGGATTATTTACAACTGAAGGTTTAGTAGGGGTTATTTTTGGATTGTAACAGAAATGGTTATTAAATATGTTAGCTATTTCTAAAGGGTTTTTAAATATGTTATTGTCTTGGAGTAATTGAATGTTCTCAATCAGAGAGTTTTTTTATTGTAATGAGTTTTTAATTATCTGCCATGCTGCTTTAGAAGTGCATGTGGCTTTGTTGAGGTAGTTATCATTGTAATGTTTTTTGCTATTATGATTTGCTTTTTATAATGTTTTAATAAAGATTTGTCATGATTTTTGTATCCTTTGATAATTTTGCTTTTGCATAGAGTTTACATAGATGTCGACCCATTTGTTTTAGTTCAGGAGTAATCCATTTTTGCACTGCATTGTGACTTGTTTTTTTACCACTAATTGAAAGGAGGTGTTGAAGTGATAGAAAAATATTTCATAAAAATTATTAACTTATTCATTTACTGTAGTTGCTTCATATACAGTGTGCAAATCAGTGTGTGAATGTTGATGTAAGAAGGTGTCAATTTTGGCTGGGCTATATTGTATATTGTACTCATGTCTTTGTCAATTTTTTATCTTCTGTTTGAAGTTCTACAAGTTGCCCAAGATGATCTGATAAACCTATGTCTAAAGTTTTACTTGAGAATCTACTGAAGGAATTTGTGATAAAAATATTGTCTATTGTAGTACTTGAGGATGCGGTTATTCTTGTAGGAGAATGGATTGTAGGTATCACGTTGAAGGAGGATGTCAGATCCAAGATAACATTTTATGTGTATTTTGTGTTTGCAGATTAATGTTAAAATCACAACAGAGAATTACATTAATATCATGAGTTACTGTTTCACATAGCATTTTATCAAGGTTATACAAGAAAACATTTATATCACTATTTGGAGATCTATGAACACAAATTACAAGAAACACTTCCACTTTTGATTTATATATAGCAGCAACACACTCAAACACTTTTTCAGTGGAAATCACTTCCCCTCATAGTCAATTTTGTGAATAACATAACTCCAACATTTTGTATGTTTTACGGCGAAAAGAAGAAAAATTTTGTATCCTGGCAGGTTAATTATGTCAATTTCCCTTTTTTAATGCAATGTTCTGAGATGCAAATAATGTCTTGGTTTTTGTCTGTGAGACCTACTTCTAGCTCATCATGTTTGTTTTTGAAGACTGTATGTTAATGTGTAGAATATTGAGAGATTCATGTCATAATTTCTCGAATTCGCTAATTTCTGCTTTTAATCACGTGGCCATATTGAACTGTGCATGTTCTTTGTCTTTGCAGTCAACTGTTGATTTTAAAGATGGGCTTCCTTCAGGGTTCTCTTGATTTTTTGGTGGCGGTAGTGTTTCTGGAGGTAGAATTTCTGACATACTGAACTTTTTGAATTTAAAGCATAGGACTGATGCCCCAAGAGGCCAGTAGGTGCTGTCATATAGTTTGGATATTAGTGAAAGATCTGCACTTATTTTAAATGATGACATCACTTAATTTGAGTGGACTTTTTTACATGTTAATTCATGTCCCTTAAATTTGTTGCTTAGGTAATTGATTACAACACTATGTGTCGTAGTAGATGAATCCATGCTTTTTTCTGTATTCCAATGTTTTCCATTTGTGCATCATTAATATTTCAGTAAATTGTGCATTGAGGTCTTTGTTGTATTCCCCTCTTTTTAATTACAGTTGTAAATTCTTCATTGTTCTCCATAGATGCCTTGTTGTTGTGCACTTCATTTATTTTGTTGTGTTTATGGTTTGTGTCAATTAGTGGCTGTTGATCATTGAAAAGGTGTTGCTTTGCGATATTTGCATAATTATCACTTTTCCGTTTCTTTAGATTTGTAATGATTTCATTGGGTGTTCCTGGTTTTTCCACACTTCCTGTTGTATTTTTAACAATACTAACCTCAGGTGGTACATAATTTTTGCGCATCACCTGGATTAAAACTGCTATCATGTTTCAAAGCAAAGCAAAGGTGCCCTCTGTAGCAGCTAGATTGTGTTCTGGTTTACTGACAGCTTTGGCAAAAAATCCTGTACCCTTTCCCGAAGAGGTGCTTCCTTATGCTCATATGATTCAATGTGATGCTTTAAATCACCAGCCCCTTTTTTAGCCATTGAAACATATGTCCCCATTCTGCATTATTTATACTCAGCTTCTCACTCATCTTGGCCAAATGAAAACCATGGAAATTTGTCTTTCATCTTTTCTGTGAACACGCACCTCCTTTTATGCATTTTTAAAGGAATGATAGTCTTTAATAATATTAATTTTATATATGAAATAATCATAACCAATTTTATATTATAAGTAATGAATCATAAAATCGTATTGTCTAGAACTACAAAAGTGAAAAAAAAATTCGTATTTACAGTGAAGAACTATGGTTTTAAACAAATCTGAACTTCAGTACTAAATGTATTAGTGACTGCACCATTGGTTGGTCTTCTGGTAAATATTCCAAAATTATTCAACAGAACACAACTATGGATCAATGCTGTACTCAGTGGCTCAAGTCCACATTTCCATGTTGCTGTATTGTTTGAGAAAACAGGGTCCTGAAACACCTGGCAGGTTATACCACTACAAATATCTATTTATATATGAGTGAATTCTGGAGTAAGCATAGGTTGACAATGCTTTGATGTAATGAAGTTAGCATCATCAGGGTCTTCCACACCTGCTTGGCTCACACGAAAAATTTGAATTGACCAACCATCTCTCTGAATCCGAAAGAGATATCAGATAACGTAATTCAGCATTATTCGTTGTGCTTGCTTAAAACAAAATGTTGCAGGAAGTAAAAATCCGGACATTTCTACAATTTTATAAAAATTCTCCTGGACAGATATTTTAGACAAAAAATCAGGACAAATCCAGATAAAAGAGGATGGATGGTAACTCTAGTCCTGATGGCATTCCCATGCTTATTATCAAAGCCTCTTCTTAACCTATCATTCTGTACTGGCAAGTTTCCATCTCACCTCAAACTTGCACATGTGTCACCAGTCCCTAAAAAGGGTTTGCTATCTGATTCAGACAATTTTCGACCTATCTCTTTTCTGTCACTTTTTTTCGTAATTTTTGATATATTTTTATATACCATATTCTAAATTTCCTCAAATCCTACCAGATTTTTTCTCCTAATCAACATGGCTTCAGACATGGACTATCTACCAGTAGTGCCTCATTTGAAGTATTGAACAGTATACATCTTGCCCTGAATAGAAAACTATTCACTGTTGGTATATTCCTCAATTTAAGCAAAGGGTTTGACTGTATGAACCATCTCATTCTTAAACATAAACTTGCCAATATGGGCATTACTGGCATTGCTTTGAACTGGATTGTCTTTTCTTAGTGGTAGGAGTCAAATTGTTAGTTACTCCCAATGTACCTCCAAGGGCATTATTACAAAAAACTCCAAACCATTGAAAGTAGTAGCTGGTGTTCTACAAGAATCCATTTGAGGCCCCCTTTTTTAAATCTTATTCATGAATGAGCTCCCAGATAATCTAACTAGATGCAAAACTATACGGTATGCTGATGATACCTCCAGCATTGTTACATCCAGAATCTTGCCTGGCCTAATGATGTCTGCTAACCAGACTATTACCAAAATGACTGATTGGTGTCATGGTAATGACCTTCTGATGAACAATAATTAATGCACAGATTTGCAATTTTATACAAAACAATCTTCTCTCTGCAACCGAGCTCCCATTTTGAATGATCTTACTATTTGCCATTCACCAGTTACTAAGTTCCTTGGCTTTGCATAACAGAAAATTTAAACTGGTCAGCTCATACTGATGTACTTATGAATAAACATGCTGTTGATGTCTTTATGATTAGAAGGTTAGCACCAATTGTATCTAATGATGTTTTAAAATGTTATTATTTGCTGAAGTGCATTCCCTTATATCCTCTGGAGTTATGTTTTAGGAGAATTCTGAAGCTGCTATTAGTGTGTACTCAATGCAAAAAAGATCTGTAAAAGCAATATTTCATGTTCCCATATGCACACCTGGCAAACCTCTTTTTCCATCTCTTAAGAAACTAACCCATCCATCACTTTACATCTATATGCGTACCTCATTTGTAAAACCATATAATAATAAATTTTCCACTAATTCTGATTTCCATAACTATCACAACTCGAAAAAAAGATGACATTCATTACAATCACAATAATTATTCCCTTAGTCTCTGAAACTCTCTTTTTTATTTCATAGCATTCCCCTGAATTTAATAGAAATGTGATTGATTAAAACTGTTACAATGTTCCTCATTGCTATCAATATATTCCATCTTAAGATTTGTCATATCTCCTACATTCTGGTATGCAACATACTTCAATCAATTCACTTGTTATATTGTTAGGCCAAAACCTATGTTATCATAACTTTTATTTACCATAATTTCTTGAATTTTTGTTTGTCTATCTGAATCAGAGTCAATGGTTTCATGTAGATGCTTGTATGGAATCTTTAAAGAGGAATGTTTCTAATGAATTTAGCTGCTTTTTCCTTTCAGCTTGACTTAAAAGACTTTTTTCCACTTCTTGACCACTGGTTCAAATGATTCATTCATATTTTAAAAAGGCAATGGGTATATACATATTGTCGTTTTTCATTTTAATTTTAATTAATGGCACATAAACAAATATTTAAAATTACAGCAATAGCATTTTACTGATTAGTAATTATTTTCAACAAATTTATGCTAATATAATGTATTAAAAAGTCATTAATTTTTTTATTATAGCAAAAAAATAATTCATACATACGAAAAACTAGCAATCCTGATTTAGAAGTCCTCTTGTTCACAAGATAATAAATCTCATGTGGCCACCACATGGCTTTATCCATACCTGTAATATTTCTAAAAATTCCTAATAGGTTAAATGACAATAAACATTATAAGGAACTGTGAGAAAAATTTAGACTTTTCAAAGAAACATACTCAAACCATTGTCTTATGAGAATGGATATAGCCCTAAAGCTCCAACAATTAAGATAATAAAAATGAGTGTAAGGTGTTTCTAATAGACACCGGTTAGTGGTGTGGTTGTGGCAGCTAGTCTTCACTAATATTAATGCTTGTTCTGACAAAACAAAGTAAAAGACTTTGTGATGGACTCTTGTCTGATAAACCCAGGTATCTGGCTTTTAAGACTGAGCCAAAACTTGGCTCATCTAATAACAATCTGGGGTGGTTTTATTGCTCATGCCAAAATATCTAACAATTTGTCAGTGCCTGAGAGGATCTCTTTCATTTGTGTGCCTCCAATTTAACTTTTAACCCTTGAGCGGGCATGCTGGCATAAATCTAAGTAATGAATTCACCACCCAAACTTCTCGTATTTACACCTGGAATGATTCACACATCTTGATTGACTTATGTATACAAAACACAGTAAAGGCCTGCATATAGGATGCATCCGTGCATAGGATGCAAGAAGGTTTTCCCTTGTAGTTCTAGGAATAAACAATAAGTTGCAATAAAAGACTCATATCCATTCTATTAGATGAATTCTGTTGAATATACTTTCTGCTAAGTATGATCTGAAAAATGAATTCGTAAAGTAGATATATAACCAATCTGTCAGTAGATCATTGAAGGATGAAATGACCTCCTTTCAGAAACTATAATTAGGGGAAAAAAATGTTGCATCTGTTTTTACTTTGTAATTCTGCGATCCAAGGACTGCCATAATGAAGCCTTTAACCCAACTGTCCTTTGATCATTCCTTATACTGTCTCACCATCATCCTGTCACCATCTCTAAAGGATCTTACAGCATCACTTTCTTGTGTCCTAACTTGGGCTCTTTATCATTTTAATACTGTCTCTCTTTAGTTTGGCTTCACTAAGGCTAACCATGAACTAAGTAGCCTACCTACCAGTAGCATGCTAGGTGCTTCACCTTTGGTCAAATTAGGTGTGATCCTTAAATTCAAAAGTAACCATGGTAAGGCAATGTGCAAAGGAATCTTTGAGTGCAAGAGGGCTTTAATTTTTTATTTGAAAATTTTACCAAGTTTTCAGCTGCCCCATTTTTGGCTGGATGATAGGGAGGAGAGATTCTCTGCTCTATGTCATTCATCCTGCAAAACACTTTGAACTCGGTTGATGAAAAAGGGGACCTATTGTCAGTTTCCAAAATTTCTGGGAGCCCAAATGTGGCAAACAAAACTCTTAGTTGTGATATTATTTCCTCAACATCCCCATTTTTTAATTCCTTCACTTCAGGCCATTTTGAATGACTGTCCACCACTATCAGGGATATTTTGTTCTGAAAGGTCCCAGCCAAGTCAATGTATAATCTTTGCCATGGTTTGTCAGGCACATTCTATGGTTTGACTGGCTCTGTGTTGGGCATTGGTTTGTGAACCAGACATGACTGACAAGAGTTTGCACGTAATTCCACTGGCTGATCAAATTTTGTCCATCAAATATATGATATAGCCAGGGATTTCATTTTCACAATACGTAAATGGCTTGAGTGTAACTCATCCAGTAGGCATCTTTGGCCTTAGTGACTTTGGGTTCACAACTCTGTTTCCCCATAACACACATCCATACTCAATATTGAGTTCATTTCTTCTGCTAAAAAAGGGTTTTTAATCCTCCCCCACTACTGATGGCCATCCAAACATGCAGAAGTCTATAACCTGCTTATTTCACTGTCTACTCTAGACTCCTGGCTGATGGTTTTTGCAGTGACTGGTAGGAATTCCCTTTCTCCTAAGTCTATGTATGAGAATTCCTCAATGGGAGACCCTTCTACTGACAATGGTAGCCTTAACAACCCGTCGGCTACCCTATTCTCAGCTGCCTTGATATACTCTATCCTATAATTGTAAACCTGCAAAATACCTGCCCATCACTGCAACCTGTTAGCTGCCATTTGAAGAATTTCTTTCTTTTCTCCAAAAATATTAATCAGGGATTTGTGGTTGGTCTTTAAAGTAAGGTTCCTAACATATAAATATTGATGGAACATCCTGACTCCAAAAATAATAGCCAAGGCCTCATTATATGGGTTTAGCATAATTTATCTCGGCTTTAGCAAAAGCATTTAGGAAATTGTGAAATATAACTGCTCCTAACCCATAAGGGGATGCATCACATTCTAGTATGACTGGAAGGGATGGGTGATAATGAGTTAAGACTTGGGTAGAGGTGATATAGTCCTTGATAATCTGAAATGTGGCATTACATTCATTTGTTCATTGCCAATTTGATTCTTTTCTGAATAATCCATGCAAAGGGGACAACTTATTAGATAAACCTAGCAAAAACTTTGAATAATATTCAACTAATCCTACTAATCCTCTTAGTTGAGGCACATTCTGCAGTAATGAAGAATTAACTATGGAATTTTCTTTGTTTTTAGAAGCATAAAGCCTGTTTCTGTTGATAGTATGCCCCAGAAACTATACAGACACTAGTAGTAATCAGCATTTGCTCCTATTAACCTTAAATCATGATCTATGTAACTTGTCTAATAGTGTCTTTGGGTTTCTCAAATGTTCTATGTCATTTGTGCCTGTCGTGGTTATGTTATCTTGAAAGCAGGAGACCTATTCTAAGCTTTATAATAATTGATCCATTATTCTCTGAAAGATAGCAGGGGCAGATGCTGTTCCAAATGGAAGTCTAATGTATCTAAAGAGTCCTCTATGGGTATTTATGGGGCAATACTCTTGGGATTTTCTGAAGCCAATTGCTGTTAGGCTTGGGATAAATCAATTGTTGAGTATTTCTCTCCACCTTGCAATTTGGAAAAAAGTCCTTCCACCCTAGGTAATAGGTAATGCTCAGTTTCTAGCTGAGGATTGACTGTGATTTTAAAATCCCCACATATTCTGACACTACCATAGCTTTTGGCCACCGGAATGATATGAGTTGCCCAGTCACTAAATTCTACTGAGTAGAGTACTCTCGATTGCACCAGCCTGTCCGATTCCTTCTCTACCTTACTTTGTACTGCAAATGCCAAGGCTCTAGGATGACAGAAGAATGGTCTAGCATAGTCCCTTAAATATAATTTGACATTTCCTTTGTTGAAAGATCCTAGTCCTCCATCCCACATCTCTTTAAACCTTTCTCACAAGTCCTTGACATCCGAAATTGTTGATAACTGAATATTGTTACTGGTTGGCAAAATATAATTTCCTGGGCCAATTCCTTCCTTTCAGTGGTGAACCCTCATTTTTGACAATAAAAAGTGGTAACCTAAGGCAATCATTTTTAAAATCCACTTTTACCATGCGACCCCCTTTGGGTGAATCATTGCGTTGGCGTATGTTTTTAACCTGATATTGGTACTTGGTGAGAACTGGTCTTTTCCACTCTTCAGCTCCTGGTTCATTTGCATCTTGCTTCTCTCCTTGCAATTTATTGTGCACGATATAGAAAAACTTTTGGCGAATCACAGAAATTACTTCTCTTGTCAGGAGATAATGGACATTTACATATTCTTATGAAAAGGAAGGCACAATTCTTTGGGTTGATCCCAAGAAGACCCTAAAACACTATAGCTATCCATTGACTCATGATTCAATTAACCAAAGTAAGTGATTCCAATAAGAGAAGAATTCGGAGTACTTTGCATACAAAATGGTTTGGGTTTTTCTATTTTGATTCAATAAAGTGGCTGATTCAATTAGCCACTGACTCAATAAAACAGAACCCACTGTACCTATAAAATAATTTCAATTCCTTAGCACATCGGGAAATCCATTATACTTGAATATTTGTTTTAAAAATTTTGATTTTTTAGCACCCACATGTAGAACCTTTTGAAGATATTTGTTTTTTTAGTCAGGTTTGCGCATAATCCTAATGAGAAAAAACATTTGAGAGTGTCACTTTTATGTAAGTGCCTAAAATTTGTATCCTCCTATATATAAGTTATATATATATATATATATATGTTACGATTATATATAGACATTCCTTACAGAGGAGAAGTAACATATAACATATAGCATTTAGTATTTAGCATATAGCACATAGTATATAGCATAAACCATATAGCATATACCATATAGAATATAACATATATAGGAACATGTATAGGAAGATACTAATATTTAGGCACTTCCAGAAAAGCGGCATGCTTGAATTTTTTTTCTAAGTAGGAACATATGAAAAATCGACTAGAAAAAACAAAAATCTTGAAAAGGTTCTACATTTGGACGTTAAAAATTCAAAATTGTTTAAACAAATATTCATGCAAAATGTATTACCAAATGTGCAACGGAACTGAAATTTTTTTATAGTTAGCATTTGTTAAAAAATTAAATAGGGATTATACAAATTTTGATATTTTAATTTGTTTGCCAGTTAAAAATTCTTAAAAATTAAAAAAGAGTTAAGTTTATATACTGCAGGCAAGTTATGGAGCGGAAATGTGTTGTTTACTTAGAGTTTAGTCTGTGTAAATGAATAATCATTTCAATGTATCCATGAAATTGTTATTCTGGCTGCAAAATTTATTGAATTTTAAACAATTTGATAAATGTTATTTCACTTCTAACAGTGTTTCAAATTTAAAAATTGACAGAAAAGTAAGGCATGATTAACCCAATGTGAAAAAAGTATAATATTCTAAAAATAACAAATATTAGTGATTGTTTTACTCCACTATTGTTCCATAAGGAAAAAACTAAAATCGGTGCAGAGAAGAATTCTTTTGAATTTGAGAAAGATTTCCAATGAAAAAATACCTCTGTGAAAAATAATTGTTTTTTCAAAGTTAGATGAAATGCTTGCAGAATGCAAGCACAAACTACTAGTATGTTAATTTGAGTTGAAGGCTTTCGCAGCGTTGCTGAATGCTGGTGGAGGTTTTCGAGTTTCGCTGCATTGGCGGCATTTCTGGCTCTCGACGTTTCGCAGACGTTGCAGTCTGCATCTTCATCTCCTGAAGATGCAGACTGCAATGTCTGCGAAACGTCGAGAGCCAGAAATGCCGCCAACGCAGCGAAACCCGAAAACCTCCACCAGCATACTAGTATGTTATGTTACTCCTCCTCTGTAAGGAACATTTATATATAATGATAACAAATATATAGGAGGATACTAATATTTAGGCACACCCAGAAAAGGGCAGACTCGAAATTTTTTTGTTGGTAGGATTATGTACAAAACCGACTGGAAAAAATTACAACATTGACATAGTTCTACAATGTGACAGATAGAATTTGATATTTTTTAAACAAATTTCCAAGGTTTATGTATCTCCGGATGTGCTATGGAGCTGAACTTATTTTCTAGGTGGAAATTGTAAAAAAACAAAATATGGATTATACAAATTTTGATATTTTAATTTATTGGCGGTTTAAAAATATTAAAATTCAAAGATATAGGTAAATGTTTATATACTATGGGGCAAGATAGGTAGCTGAAGTTTTAACGTTATTTAGAGATTTGTCTATACAAATGAATAAACACTTAAGTGTATCCATGAAATTGTTATTGTGGCCATTAAAAATTAATTAATTTTTAACAATTTGATAAATATTGTTTCATTTATAAATGTGCTAAAAATTTAAAATTTAGTAAAAATGTGTGGCATTATTAACCCAATGTTGAAAAATTAAAATAATTATATTATTCCTAAAATGGCAAACAATAGTGATTTTTTTACTCCATTACTGATCCTTAAGGAAAAAACGAAATTCGCTCCAGAGGAGAAATCTTATGAATTAAAGAAATATTCCTCATCATGAAATATCTTTCTCAAAAATTAATATTATTTCAAGATGAGAAGAAATGCTTGCAGTATGCAAGCACCTTCTACTAGGATCACACAAACACACATATATATATATTCCTCCTCTGTAAGAAGAGTCTATATATAATAGATATGTTATATCCTCCTCTGTAAGGAACATCTATATAAAATGACTAGTAGAAGGTACTTTCATACTGTAACCAATTCATCTCACCTTGAAAAAAACATGTAGTAAAACAAATTACTAAAATCTGCAATTTTAAGAATATTATACTTTTTCCACATTTGGTTAATAATGCCACACATTTCTACGAAGTTTTAAAGTTGTACCACATTTAGAAGTCTATTAACATTTAGCTCATTGATTAAATTCAAATAATTGTTAAGATTTGCAATAACAATATCATGCAGATATTGAAATTTTTATTTGTTCACATAGACCAATATCTAAATTACTTAAAAATTCCAGCTCTCTATCTAAACTGGTAGCATGTAGATATTAACCTATTTTTTTACCATTAATAATTTTTAACTACTAACTAAATATGATATATATATATATATATAGTCGAGGGGGATTACATTGAAAAGTTATATTAGTTTCATTTCTTTATATTTAAAATAAATGTGCTTTTTTGAAGAGTCCCTTTAATTTTTGAATTACCCTCGTAGTTTTTGCTGTTTTTGTTGGAATGTGAACCAATTTATCAATTCCTTATAATTACCCCATTTTGTATTAATTTGACAAAACAACAAATGATTTAATAGTATTTTCTACTTTGATGATCTACGAATGTTTTTCAATATTTTTAATCGCATTTGTACTCACTCTGTCTGCCCATGTGCCGAATTTTGATGCAATGAGGAGAGTTGGGACTCGAAGATCATCTGGATAGTTTAGGCTGGTGGCACGTATGAAAGCTATTTATTTTTTGGAATCCATTCTCATTTTTAAGCTCAATCATTTACTCAAGTATACATCAATTATTTTCAAGATCAAATAGAAATGAGGGAGACAGGAGGATTAATGTATTTAGAATTTATGATTTTCCTAGTCACAACTGCCTTAACCACTCATCTGAGTGTTTAATTTTTTGAAGCCACACCGCTGTTGAGCATTTAAATAGGAATGGAGTATGTGCATGAAATGCTTTAGTTGTGTATGAAAATTACATATTTTTTAAATGATGCTTTGCTTACCGCAATAAAAAATACATTGATGATGATTTCAATGATTGCTTTTTGTATGTTTACAGTGTCAAATGATTATATGTGGGTATTAGCTTTACATAGAGACATCTTTCTTACTGCAGCTTTATATGCCATAAAATATTCTCATGATAACTTTAACTAATAAATACACAAAGAAAAATTTTGCTGACAATATTAAAAAAGTTGCCCCTCTATCTCCATCAAACAAAGTCATGGACAAGAATTTAAGCATTCACATTTTTTAAGTCAACCATTTATTCAGGTTCACACCAGTCATTTAAAAATCAAATAGAAATGATGAAGACATGGGGATAAATATATTTTTTACTTTATGATTTTCCTAGTCACAACTGCCTATATTTTAAGAATATCTATTGTGTGGGATATGACTAATGCTGACAATTCTTTTATTTACTTCACAATAATGGACAATGAATTTCAGATTTTTTAGGTGACCCCCGGAAACCTTGTTGGAGACCCTTCACAGATGACTGAAGTTTTACTTAAGGAGGCCTTACAAAGAGATGAACTAAAACATATATCATATAGGTTATTAAGAAACCTATTTTAAGCCTTGGCTGTAATAAGAAATCGGCTCCTGCAGTTACAGAAAATAATGAAAGGCTCCAGATTTGTTTTATTTTTATGGGTCACCTAACGAAATAAAAAATTAACAAAAAACTTATGATTTTCTACTTATTTCCTTAATTTATTCATTTATAAATTTACATTTTCTAAGAGTATTTCATGTTTTACTAATTGGAGGAGGCTTTTAGAAAATTATCATAGATATATAATAAACAAAGAATATTCCAAAATATACGTCTTAAATCAAGCGAAAATTTTGATAGATTTAATACCTATTAAACTACAAATCAGGCCCCACTCACAGGGGATTCACTGACAGTATATCCTTAAAAGATTAACTTTAATAAATATTTAAAAAATATATCCTTTTTTTGCATTTTACATGAAGTCATCCTTAACCCTTAAGAAGTCATTCAAAAACATAATGTAAACATTTTCCTGAATATCAAATGCTGAAATTGTTTCAAGCTTTAATATAAAATGAGAAAATTACTTTTTATGTTGAAACTATCTAGACAAGCTTTGCAAATGTATAGCCTGTGATTTGGACATATGAGCATCACATAGCACTAACAGTACTTTCAAACCATATGATTCTTATCTCTTGAACACATTGAGTACCTTCTTTTTAAAGCCAACTAGCAATGTTGATGACATGGAGGAAGATGAAGATGTGGCCTAATATTTTTGAAAAATATTTGCATATTGCAATTGTGTATCCACAGTGCTATATCTGAGAATGTACATGTGTCCCTCTGTTTTTCTCATTTCTATTTTGAGATTATCTTTTCTGGCAGATTTCATATCATGGTCATATGATAGATGCATAAAGAAAATGTGAGGAATTTAGAAAATTTGTGTCGAGAAGCTTCATGAAAAAAGCTGAAGAGGGTGACATCTGTAACATATATAAAAAAATTAAATATTTTCACAATTTTTTCAATGAAATTGAAGAATGAACAGGTTGTTTGGTCCAAGATCAGCATTCATTATAATTTTTGAAGTATTACTAAGGTATTTAGTTTTTGTGGGGTAATATATTCGGACTAATATTGTGAATATGTCTAGTTTCTAGTTACTTGAAGGTTACTCACTGATCTAGATCAGCTGTTTTCGATGTTTTTTTGGCAGTAAGATACTGATGGAGTGATATAGAACCACATTGTATATTAAATTTTAGTAAATGGATGAAGAAGAACTAGAAGAAATATCATTTTTATATTAGTGGTTTATGAGACAATTTAATTTTTTATTATTTGCAGAATTTTTAGGCTTCATGGTCATCTTAAATATGTTTTACTTCTTTTGTGAGAACACTGTCTGTCATGGAAATGAAAACTTCAATTTCATTACATCCATGGAAATACTATTACTTGACTTTGATGTTGTTGTGACTGCCGACATTCTTTTAATGTCTGATACTCTTTTATATTGTTCCTATAGAGGGGTAAGTCAAAGAAACATTATATTCCATATTCTATGCAATTATAAGTGAATAAATAATCATTGAAGACATTTTCTGCTCTGATGATATTGAGGTTGAAGCTGTGGAAATTTTTTGTTGGTAGAATTATGTTCAAAACCGACTAGAATAAATGAAAACATTGAAATAATTCAACAATGCGACCAATTACATTAAAAATTTTCAAAACAAATTTCCAAGTTTTATGTATTTCCGGATGTTATAATTAGCTGAAATTTTTTTAGGTGGAATTTGTAAAAGAACAAAATATGAATTATACAAATTTTGATATCATAATTTTTTTGCCGTTTTAAAATTATTGAAATTCAAACATATAGTTAAATGTTTAGATACTATGGGGCAAGATAGGTAGCTGATTATCCTCTTATTTTTTAGAAATTACCGATGCCTGGCGTCAACAAAGAACTGAGCGGGTTCCAGAAAGGAGAAAGGAATAAGGAGAAATTGCAGAAGGAAAAAGAGCTTCTTCGTAATGTTCCTAAGTTGGACTCGTTCTTCGCCTCTTCCAGACCTAGTACTAGTACCAGTGCATCAGCCTCTGGCGATAGGAGTGACGACCGTCAACCGGCAAGCGTGTCTGACTGTGACGAGATACCTCAAATTTCTCAAAACTTGATTTCCGAAAACCCCGCAGCAGTCATTGGAGAAGATTCTGGTGAACATCCTGAATCGCATGCGAACACATGTTTTGCGATGCCATAATTTCCATCTGTTAGTGACGATCCTGCCGAGTGGATACTGTACGATACCGATGCCACACTCGAACACTTCGTACAAAATGGCGTGAAACAAAATGCGGATGCAGATTTATCTTCTTTGAAGCGCCAGTTGGTAGATACACCCTTTCACTATTTAGCCGAACATTGCCTAATGGTTAAAAACGACCTCAGCCTTGGCTAGTATTTTTGAAGAGCAAAGGTACCGTGTTCTGCGCCCCTTGTAAGATGTTTGAAAAATCGGGGTAACTAGCAAATGATGAAGGGTAAAATGACTGGAAAAATGCAGGTCAGAGGATGAAGGAATATGAAAATTCAGACGATCGCAGGTCAGCATGTGCGACGCTGTTAGCGAGGAAGAACGTTGGCGGTAGAGTTGACAAGAGTCTTGTTCTTCAAACAGAAGAAGAAAAAAAATACTGGCATGACGTTTTGAGGCGTATTGTGGCTGTTGTGAGATCACTGTCTGCACGTGGATTGCCGTTTAGAGATTCACAGGAGAGATTTGGATCGAGAAACAGTGGGAACTATGTCATGACCCTAGAACTTTTGGCTGAGTTCGATCCTTTTCTGGACACGCACATAAAACGCCACGGAAACAAAGAATGCGGCATAACATCATACCTCTCGTCTAGAATACGCGAAGAAATTATCAACATCATGGCAGAAAAGGTCATAAGCACGATCGTGACTGAGATAAAGCATGCCAAGTATTTTTCCATCTCTGTCGACTCGACTCCTGACATCTCCCATGTGGATCAACTTTCATTCATAGTACGATATGAGTCTGCAGAGGGATGTCCTGTCGAACAAATTATAAGATTCATACCAAATTGTGGTCATATAGCAGAAGACCTGGCTAACGTCGTTCTCGAGACCTTGAAAAATCACGACTTGGATATCGCCAACTGTCGCGGACAGTCTTATGACAACGCAAGCAACGTGTCGGGTGTATATTCTGGTCTTCAAGCGAGAATAAAACAAGTGAATCGTCTGGTAGTTGTCGTCCCCTGTTCGGCTTATTCACTGAATCCTGTCGGATCATGTGCTGCTGAGTATTGTGAGGCTGCTATACCTTTCTTCGGTATTTTACAGGAATTGTACAATTTTTTCTCGGTCTCGACACACGGATGTGAAGTTTTGTTATCTCAACTGAAGCCAAATTCAACAGTTGTGAAGAGCCTTTCTCAGACAAGATGGTCTGCTCGGGGTGACGCCTGCCGAAGTCTCTGTTGCTCCTGGAATGAGATCATGGCAGCTCTTCAGATAATCGCCAGTGACACAAGTGAAAAACCATCTACGCGTTCTGAGGCTTCAGGTCATTTTAATTCAATTGGCTCCCTGGAAATGTGCTTCCTGACCCTGCTGTGGAATGATATCCTGGACAGATTTAACAAAGTGAGTAAATCTCTGCAATCTGTGAACATCGAACTGGGTACGATCGCTGAACTTTATCGGTCCTTGGTAACATACCTAGAAGATATAAGGAAAGTCGTTACCTTTGATGATTATGAGTCGAAAGCTGTGGAAACAAGCGGTGAACAGAACTACGCATACGATATGAAGAGGAAACGTAAGCGAAAGGTCCAGTTTGACGAAGTAAAGGAAAACGAGGTCGAACTCTCCGGCAGGGACAGATTCAGAGTTACCGTCTTCAACGCCATTATCGACAGGTTGATTGCAGAACTACAGAGACGTGGCTCTGCTTACGAGCTGTTAAGTAAAAAGTTTGACTTTCTCACGAAGCTACATAGTTTGGAATCTCAAGACGTCCGTGACGGAGAACGGAACCTGGAAGCCTTTTATCCGGGGGATTTGGACGGTACTTTGGAAAACGAGTGTCTGCAACTGCGAGCTAATTTGTTGTCCGCTGAGGCTACAGGGGGAAAAGGGTTATCGTCACTGGAGCTATACAAGTACATCCTGGAAAATGGCTTTTTGCACATTTATGCAAACGTGGGAATAGCGCTCCGGATGCTGTTGTGTACACCAGGGTCAAACTGTTCAGCAGAACGGTCGTTTTCAGCGCTAAAGAGAGTAAAGAATTATTTAAGATCTACCACAGAAGAGAACAGGCTTAATTCACTCTCTGTGCTGTACATAGAGTCAGAAATAACGCAGTTTGTGGACTATAGTGAGGTCATCCGTTCCTTTGCAGAGAAGAAAGTTCGTCGCGTGGCAATGTTATCTTGTAATTTATATGTAAATGTAAAAATTACAATTTGTAAAAAAGTATAGTTGGTACTTGTCCATTTCATTTCTAAGTCTGCTTGTCTATTTTCTAAAGTCAAAGTACGTTAAATAAATAAAAAATAAAAGTAAAGTTTGGTTTTTGCTAAATTACCAAAAAGGGGGCCCCGACGCTGTTAACTGCCTAGGGGCCCTGGGTCTCTATGTCCGGGCCTGATTGTAATACACTTGTCTTTGTTTTCGCCGTCTGCCGCGCTGCTGCGTGCATGCGCGTCTTCGTGCGGACTTGGCAGTCTGGTATGGTCTTGTCGGGTGTCTGCATTGCTCTCTCTCTCTCGTGATATTTCCTCGAGTAGACGCGGGGAACATAACATTTTGGCGACGAGGATGATTGTACGTATACGTTCACATGGCTGGTCATTCTGATGGTGATCGACATGATGATAGCGATGCAAAACCCGTCACTAGTGTTGTGTCAAACAATCTCCCTGTTCCGGTTTATGAGCCTTCATCGGAGTCATTTGAGTTATTTTGGAACGATTTGGTCTGTACTTTGATGTGTCACAAATCAATCATAATGAGAGAGTTAGTCATCTGTGTCTATATTTGGGAGCAGAGAAGTACAAGTTATTGTGGGAAAGTCTTAGCCCTAGGAAACTAAAAGATTGCAGTTTCGATCAGTGTGTAAAATTTCTCACGAATAAGTTCGCTTCAAAAAAGTGCACGATGTTAGAGCGATACAAGTTTTTTAGTCGTAACCAGCACCCTGGTGAGTCATTGTATGATTTATATCAGCTTCACTCTCCCAGTTGAGACAAGCCTGCGTAACTTCGCTGGCCGTGTACGTTGAGCGCCCGTTATTTTAGTGAACCCTGCGAGTGTACGTGCTATTTTGAAGTGCATTCAAAACGACGACGACACGAGATGGGCTTTTACATGCTTGTTTTTCACTGTTCGAGCTAATTTTTCCCTCTTACGATGATAAAAAAGGATAAAGGAGCAAAATTTTTGCTCTTACGAAATTTCGTATTTCTCGAGCTGCATTTCTACGTTCCACTTTAGAAATGGAGATGGAGGTTTTGCCTTCAGAGGAAAAAACAGATGATCCATCACCTATAAGGCCTAATAAAAACTAAGACCTACCACCACCGCAACATACCCGATGTCAACTTGTTTAGGTGATTGCTCATTTCTCATTTTATTTTATCTATTTAAAACGTCATTTAAGTATTACAAAGTATTGTTTCAATGTAAAATAGTTTTGCTTCGCTATAATTTTCTATTCGGTAACTTTGGAGATGAACTTTTTTGCCGTATTTTTTTATATGCAGAGCCGCCGGACTTTCGGTGTTTTTATGTATAATGAGTTTGATTCGTAAGTGTAATTTCAGTGTAAAACTTGAATGTATTAAGTGATTTTCTGAACTCGGGAACATATCGTAGTGTTTTTCATGTACGGCTATGTGAATTTACTTCTCGTTATACGAGATTTCGCTTACGAGCAACTTTTTCGGAAGGGATTTAGCTCGTATAGCGAGGGATGGATGCTATGAATACCCATTTTTTATCCCTGACCTATATATGAACTTCACCTACTTTTCTGGGCACGAGCCGCCACTGGTTAAAATACAATAAAATTAACCTTGAACTGATGAATGACTTTGACATGATTTTAATAATAGAGAAGGGCATTCGTGGTGGAATCAGTCAGTGCATGAAAATGTATTCTGAGGCTAACAACAAGTATCTATATAATTTTAATCCAGAGATTGAATCTCGATATATTGCTTATTTAGATGCTAACAACCTCTATGGTTGGGCAATGTGTAATTACCTGCCCCATAGTGGGTTTAGTTGGCTTGATCAGGAGGAAATTCAAAATTTTAACGTAACTTCTATTTCAGATGATCATTCGAAAGGTTACATTTTAGAAGTCGATTTAGAATATCCGACTGATCTCCACCACGAACACAACGATCTACCGTTATGTCCTGAAAATAAAATTCCTCCAGGTGGTAAGCATACAAAACTCTTGACGACTCTAGACTATAAGACAAAGTATGTTATTCACTACGTTAACCTAAAACAGGCTCTATCTCTTGGACTAAGACTCAAGACAATTCACCGAGTCAATGAATTTAACCAATCTCCGTGGTTGAAATCATATATCGATTTAAACACTGAGCGTAGGAAAATTGCAGAAAATGATTTTGAAAAGGATGTTTACAAATTAATGAGTAATTCCGTTTTTGGCAAAATTATGGAGAACGTTCGGAAGAAGATAAATTTGGAATTGGTTTCCAATGAAAGACGATAGAATAAACAAATATCCAAATCAGCATTCCTCGACCGAACGATCATTAATGAAAATTTAGTAATCGTTCTCTTGAGAAAATCTAAAATTAAAAGGGATTAACTTATTTATATAGGATTATCCGTTTTAGAATTAAGTAAAACATTGATTTATGACTTTCACTACCGGAGGAGGAAGCCTAAATTCGGTGACGGGTTAAAACTATGTTACATGGACATTGACAGCTTCATTTATGAAGTAAGGACTGATGTTTTTTACAAAGGTATGTTGACTGATTTTGACTTTTACGACACATCCAACTTTCCAAAGGACCATCTTTGCTTTTCCGATAAAAATAAAAAGATGATTGGAAAATTTAAAGACGAGTGTACCGGACAGATAATGACTCATTTTGTAGGACTGCGGAGCAAATTGTACGCATTTAATGTAGGAGAAAAGAAAAATGCAAAAGGAATAACCAAAGCAGTTATCAATAAAGGTTTAAAATTTAAAGACTATGTAAATTCTTTAAGATATAATTCTGTTTCATTTCGCAAAATGAATGTGATTAAAAGTAAAAAGCATGAACTTTATTCGATGGAAATGAATAAATTTGCCTTGAGTGCTTCTGACGACAAACGTTATCTTTGTGACGACGGGGTAAACACCTTGTCCTGGGGAAACAGTAAAATTCCAATTTTAAAGAGAAACTGGGAAGAAGCGTTTGAAGGCGATCTTTGAATAAATATTTGAAGAGAGCTATTTCGAAAAAACTGAAAAATCTTTTATATATTGCGTAAGGTATTATTTATATCCAAACGTTTCAAACAAAAGTTATAGCTCGCACTGAGATGTAAATTTTAAGTTATATACTGTTTTCCAATAAAATTATTTTTGTTAAAATTTAGTATGTATTTACCATCTATCATATCTGTTTTAACTTTACGAACTTTAAATCAATTTTATCGGTTATAGCCTTAGATGCCACGTGTATTTCATAAGTGGTTCCATTTGCAAATAAGCGAATTATTAACATTTGAAATTTTAGGATCCTCTAAATAGACTTTTTGTTAATTAACATAATGATATCTAAGGTGCAGTAGCGACTATTTCACAGATTAAGATGGTTTAAATTCCGTTTATAATCGATATTATATAAAAAAATTATAATACGTGTAATAAAATATTCAATTTAACCTGATACGATATAATTCTCTTCTTTCATCCGAATCTTCTAAGTGGAGAGTCTTCTATTCTATCCAACAATGAAAGAATTCCCGTATCCCATTTGGATATCTACATCTAGGGATACAAAATCGAACCGAAAGAATCGATACCTTACTCATATGATGTATCGAATGAAAAGTATCGATGCCACAGAAGTATCGGGCCTGAAGTACCGATATGAGTAAGTATCGTATCGGAACAATTGAAAATATTACATTAATTGAATATAAATAACGTCACATACGTAATATGAGTAGTTATCGAATCAAAACAAGCAAAAAATTACATTTATTGAACATAAGGAAAGGCACATTCGTCTATGAGTAGGAATCAAATCAAAACAATTAAAAATATTATATTAATTGAAAAAATTAAGGCACATTCTTCAAAGTACAATAAAATCTACCCCTCTCACTCCTCCTCTGTGCAATCTCCTAAAAACATTATCTTTTCCAGGCGGCTTCCCGTTAACCGATTCCTGGCTTACGTTACGTTTGCCCCCGCCTTAGAAAAGAGACGTTCTGCAGGCACCGATGTGGCAGGAATTGTCAAGTACGCTCGTGTGAGCATGTAAAGATTAGGGAAAACACAATTCATATCTTCCCAGGTCTTCAAAGGATCAGAGGAGAAACTGGATTTCATAAATACACAGCTCATCTCTTTCCTCAATGGTATTTGTTTTCTTTTTTTGCTTGCCATAGGCCAATACTTTGTGGTGGCTCCAAAAGTCATACTCGGATTCTGTATTCAGAGTAGAATCACAGTCTGTGTCACTGCTTGATGTCTCACTTCTAATCAAGGAACGGATATTAGATTGAGCCTTTGCACAAGCCTTGATATCAATAATATGTATATTTTTAAATCGCGGATCTAATAAATTGGATATAGCTAATAGATGAGACTTCGCAATATGAGCGAACCTGTGATTAATTCCAATAGATTGCAACTGCTTTTAAGCAATGGATAAGTGGAATCACTTTGCACAGCGTTACAAATTTTTGCCCCCCAATCTCCTTGGTAATGTAATCCAATGGTTGAAGCAACTTCAACATATGTTTCACAGTGTCAAGCTCAACGGAAGTTAATGCTAATGGAGCCTTAGGGTTTTCAAGGAGAATCTGATGCACAAATTTTGACAAGGCTACTTATCTTTCTAACATAAAATACACAGAATTTCATCTTGTGCTTACATCTAAAATCAACTTAAGAGGGGTTTTATTAACTTCTATCTGTTTAGCACGAAGCAAGTCACTATTCATAACACTTCTTCGAAAAAACTTCACAACCTGTCTTACCTGGCTAGTGAGTTTTTGTAGATGTTACCTTTTCTACCACCAAATGAAGCGTGTATGCAAAACATGGAAGGTGTTTTCCCTTGCCGAGAAACATGTTTACTGCACCAACGATATTGGAAGCGTTATCAGTGACTGCACGTACTACCTTACTTTTGGGGATAGAGTACTTCGTGCAAACAGCTTCAAGTTGCTCACAAATGTTGACTGATGTATGCCTCTCCGTGATCTCCTTGGTTGCAATGCATTTAAAAACAATGTCTGTGCCGTTCAAATGATGTGCTGGAAACTACGGTATGACATCATTTCGGTCCAAATGTCCGAAGTATTTGCAACATTTCCCACACTATGATCATTTATTTTGTCAGAATAAACCTTTATAATGGCCTCGTACAGCTCATCAAGTCGTGTGTCAACGCTGGGGAGCTTGTGCAAATTCTGCCTCACTTTTGTTACTGCATGTACTCATTTGAATCGATACTGAGAAAAACATACGCATATGAGTAAAATAAAGAAAGAAAAGAATCGAGTACAATAGTACTTGTTATCGAAAGGAAATTATCGCTATGAGTAAAGTATCGATACTTTCTTCGTATCCCTATCTACATCCGGCCGCGCAATCCTTGAAACCAGATCGTGGCATCATCTCACCAGATCTCACCGTAGAGAATCTCGCTGTTGTAATAATCAGAAAGTCGAAATTGTGCATCTCTTCGTTATTCATTACGCTCGTGGATATCAACAGCATTCATATGCTAATAATAAATAATAATAAACCACATCCATTTCAAAATGTGAGTTCTGTCTCAATAGGATATAATTTTGATTTTAAATTATTAGGTGACATAATTATCGGTTCGATTTTCATTTTCTTTAATTAATGGACTCGACTAATGATATAATCTTACAAAAGATGGGGTTAGATTTGCGTTAAGATGAAACACATCTTGCGAAGAATTATTTACCCTTGGGCTGTGTCGCGTCGCGCGTGGCTCCACCCCCACCCGCCACCTCTCGCAGACCTTCGCGTTTTTTGCCACTAGTATGTGCAAAATGAATGTGATTAAAAGTAAAAAGCATGGACTTTATTCGATAGAAATGAATAAAGTTGCCTTGAGTGCTTCTGATGACAAACGTTATGTTTGTGACGACGAGGTAAACACCTTGTTCTGGGGTATAACAGTAACATTCCCAAATTTAAAGAGAAACTGGGGAGAAGCCTTTGAAGGCGATCTTTGAATAAATATTTCTGTAGTGAGGAATTATTGTTCAGTAAGCATCATGAATGTAAAGTGTAAACACCCATTTACTTGCATCTGTGCGGGTCCAAGTTGTTCTGGAAAAACAACGTTTGTAGAAACATTTTTGAAAAATTTACCACATTTGGTTGAGGGGAAAATTGAATGCATAGTGTGGTGCTGCAGCCCAGGTAGCGAGCCTAACATGAAATGTGTTAAACATAAAATCGGGTCCTATCCTTCGAGAACGCTAACGGAATACCGACATTATATGTCATAGATGATTTGATGCATGAAGCATATAATATGCAAGTCAGCGAATTATTCACGAGAGGTTCCCACCATTTCAATATTTCAGTCATTCTCATTACACAAAACGCATTTTATCAGAGTCCTCAATCGAGAAATATTTCTGTCAGTGCGAAGTATATCGTAGTGTTCCGAAATCCTCGCGATACACTTCAGTTTAGTCATCTAGCGAGGCAGGTATATCCGGAGAATTCGATCAAGTTGACGAGAGTATATAAGGAGGCAACATCGGAACCTTACAGTTATTTAGTCTTAGACCTTTCGCAGGAGGCGGATGATCGCTTTAGATTTAGGACACGAATTTTCCCCGATAAAATTACAATCGTTTATGTTCCGAAGCATATGATTGAAGATGAAAACATTGAAATCTAGTAAGCATTTGCTGCATGTATTGAAAGTAGCCAAACCTAAATTGCGTAACGTGATTTTGAAAGAGGGTAGCGACGATTTGATTGAAATTTTGTGCGAGTGCTGTTTGAATACCTTAAACGGAAATATTAAATTGAGTCCCACTTTAAAGAACAAGTTATCTAAATATCGTAAGTATATAAGAGTAAGGTAAGGTAGTAAAAATAAATCATTAAAGCAGGAAAGGATATTGTTGATACAAAAAGGAGGTTTTAT
This sequence comes from Tanypteryx hageni, assembly GCA_028673005.1. NCBI lineage: Eukaryota > Metazoa > Arthropoda > Insecta > Odonata > Petaluridae > Tanypteryx > Tanypteryx hageni. The sequence goes on from CM054120.1 coordinate 174,146,698, forward strand.
TCCGGTTTTACTAGGCGCTTTTCTTTCTAATGTGTTACGAAGTCATCTATTTGGAAAATGAGTCTTAAAAAGATGTTCTTCATTAATCTTGATTTATTCGATAGAGAACAATCCAAAGACCTAGTATCTAGATTGGGTGATGAGATGCAAAATATTTTGAATAGAAAAGATTTGAATGACTTGGATAAATGGCCCCCTTATCAGAATGCTTTAGATACGTACTTAAGTATAGTTGCAGAAAAAAGAAAACCCATTTCTATTCCGATAGTGAAAGAGGAAAAACGTTCCAGTTCTCCTCCTCCGACACCTAAGAGACATATTTTGAAAAGAAAACGTTTGAGTTAATTGTTTTTATTGTTTACTAAATGAGTTGCAATTTGGCTGCATGCCAGGTGGCAACATTACATGACTCATTGTCAATAAATTTCACATCATCTAACTTACTGCGTAACTTACTCGTCACCCTCTAAAAAAAGAAAACCTTTACATTTTGACCTAAATTGCTTAAGCGATTTAGGAAAGATATCCTCTGGTAGCTCATTCCATTCACAGATTCCTCTATTTAGAAAAAAGTTCTAGGCGGCGTTTGTCTTCTGCGGCCTGTATTTAATTTTATATTTGTGGTCGTTTTTTCCTATGTAGTGAGGTTTCTCGATCCCAGATGATAAATTTTCCCATGCCCCCATGAGTTCTCCCCCGACGACTCCTAAGAGGCTTAGTTTGAAGAGTATAACGAAACGTCTCAGGGTAGATAACCAACGTATAGATAAACAATGGAGGCGTATGATGGAAAGAAGAGGAAATACGGAAGAATTTTTAAGAGACGAAGGAATACAGAACGAATCAGATTGGGAAGAAGCAAGGGAAAGCAAATTACCAAGAAGAGAGGAACGAGTTCGAAAACCAAAATAATAGTTTGGAGTCCGATGAAATTTTAGAATCCATTTATTACGATCCCTCTAACCCAGCAGGATTTTCAAAAACCAATAAATTGTATAAAGCACTGGGTAAAAATAAGTTATTGAAGAGATACGTTCAGGATTGGTTGAATTATCAGTACGCTTATACATTACACAGGCCTTTAAGAAAACCTTTCCAAAGAAATTTTTACGATGTTGATTATATCGACGAAACTTGGCAATGTGACTTAAATGATATGCGAAATTTGTAAAAGTATAATAGTGAATTTGCATATATTCTAACCATTATAGATTTTTTCTCAAAATATGCTTGGGCAGTTCCTTTGAAGAGCAAGACGGGGGAAGAAATGGTGAGGGCGTTTGATTATATTTTCAAAAATAAAAAACCTTTAAAATTACAAAGCGATAAAGGCTCCGAATTTAGGAATAAAAAGTTTCAAGATTTCCTTGAGAGAAAAAACGTCACGTTTTATTATACTCAAAACCCCGATGTCAAAGCTGCTGAAATAGAAAGATTCAATAGGACGTTAAAATCTAAGATGTATAAGTATTTTACGAAAAATAATACTATAATTATGTGAACGTATTAATAAATTATTGAAAGGGTTCGATTCGATGAGTAGATGTTTGAGAATCGTTGATTCTAAGAAAAATCGACAGAAATTTGATCTTATTTATTATTTCCCAATAAAAAAAATGAAATCGAAAGCATTGAAATATTGCTAGCTAATCAAAACGGGAAACCTTATAATTTCTCCCCCTTCTAATTTAGTTCTACATTTTATAAAAGTATCAGATTAGTCAAAATCATCATTATAAATCGAAATATCATGCAATGCGGATCGATATTCGACATATTATGTTGGGGAGACATTGGGTCCGTTTATCAGCAAAGTTATGGAGTTCAGAGAGGTAGAGGAACTAAAGCACAAGGTTGGTGTGTCCGTATTTAACGAGAATATTCCCGAGAACCGTGCTTTTATTCCACATGGATGATGGCAGATCAGTTGAACGCAAACATAGTGTGCCACAAATTGGAACTAATTTTACAGAGTAGAAAAGAATTTTTCTCAGACGACAACATGGTGATTATATTCTAGATCACGCCGAAACAGCAAGGGGGTACGGCCTTATTAAAAAAAGGGATGAGGGTTGAGGATTGGCTTTTAAATAAAACATGCGTCCTCAAGATAAATAAATACGATTCTCTCTGCCTTGCGCGTGCTATTGTTGTTGCTACTGCTCGCGCTAATAAAAGCGAATGTACTGAATGGAATTCTATCAGGCAGGGGAGGGATATCCAAAGGAAACGCGCGGTGGAGTTGTGTGATGCTGCAGGGGTAGATTTATCCAACGGGGGAGGAATTGAGGAAATCCGCGATTTCCAAAAACATTTAGCAAGGGAGTATCAACTTATCGTTTACTATCAAGAGTCCTGTCGTGAAAAAATTATTGTTGAAGGTAGTCGTAGTACGACATGTAAAGCCACACTTAGATTACTTTACAGCAATGAAGGACATTACGATGTCGTGTCATCAATAACAGGGCTGCGTAGCTGTAAATATGTTTGCGAAAAATGCAAAAGAAAATTTTATGGGGGAAATCAAAATATGAAAACCATATTTGTGTTGCTAGTTGCTCCGCTTGCCACTGTTTTCCTCCTTGTGAGAAAGAATCCAACGTAAAATCCTGTGAGGAGTGTGGGAGATTTTTTTATGGCGAAGAATGTTTTAGACATCATAAGCAAGGAGACGCAGGGAAAGAATCTCTTTGTAAAATATTATTACGATGCCCCAAATGTTTCAACAGTGTATTCAGAAAGGAAATAAATACTCATAATTGTTGGGAGGGTTATTGTCGGGTATGTCGTGACAAAAGGCCGATAGATCATCCAAAAGTGTTCAGGGAAGATTCATCAAAAAAAGAAGGATAATTTCCTGTTTATCTTTTACGATTTTGAATGTAGGCAAGAAAAGTCATACAATAATATGTTCGAGCATGTGCCTAATCTCTGTGTTGCTCAAAAAGCCTGCAGTAATTGTATAGAAAATCAAAACCTAAATGAAAATTGTGTTTCGTGCGGGGTGCGCCAGGTAATTTTTCTTTCCGATCCTGTTCGGGAATTTAACGAACATATCAGAAAGCCATCTCTACAAAAAAGCTTTTCTTCAATTGTGTGTATTGCGCACAACGCAAGAGGCTATGATAGCCATTTTCTTCTTAAATTCATGGTGGAGGAACTTAAATGGTCGCCGGTGTTAGTGATGAATGGGCAGCAGATACTTTCTATGCGCATCCCTGATACAGACATTTAATTTATTGATTCATTATCATCTCTGCCTATGCCTCTCTTCCTAATGCTTTTGGTCTCCCCATTGGTCTAAAAAAGGGTTACTTCCCACGCTATTTTAATACCTTAGAAAATGCAGATTACGTCGGGGAACTCCCTGACCCTGATTTTTACGGGTTCAATAACATGAAAAGTGAGGAACGCGAGAGGTTTCTGCAGTGGCATCAATTGTAAAAAGCTGAAGGTGTAGTTTTTAATTTTTAGAATGAAATTTTGGAGTATGGTGTGAGTGATGTAGACATCTTGAGGAGAGCATGTTTAGAATTTCGAGATACATTCCTCAGAGAAAATAGCGTCGATCCTTTTAGGGAGTCGATCACAATTGCGGGCGCCTGTAATAAGGTGTTTAGATCCAAGTATCTAAGGGCCGATTCTATCGGGGTTATTCCTAGAGGCGGATATCGCTGGCGGGATAAACAATCTGTATTGGCAGTACAGTGGCCGGTCCATGAGGAAAGAGCCCGAGGAATAATCATCCAACACGCCGGGTGAGGGAGTGAAGCAACTATTTGTGGAAGAAAGGTTGATGGTTTCCATCAGACCCCCAATGGAACTCAAACCGTATTTCAGTTTCACGGATGCTATTGGCATGGACACGAATGCATAAATAGTAGAAAAACTTGTTTGAGTAATGATCCAAACGACAATGCTGATATGCGACGCGAAAGAACGCGAAACGTTACGGAGAGGTTACGACAAAGTGGGTGCATTGTGATTGAAATGTGGGAATGTGATTTTAATCACATGAAGAAGACGCAACCCGAAATTTCAGAATATGTATCTTCCCATCCCCACACTATTAAACAAACTATAAATCCGCGAGATGCATTTTTCGGTGGTCGCACAAATGCTTCAAAAATATACCATAGAACCACAGACAATGAGGAAATAAAATACGTCGACGTGTGCAGTTTGTACCCATACATATGTAAATATGGAAAATACCCCTTAGGGCATTCTAAAGCGGTCCACGTAGACAACCACCCGTCTATTGATCATTTTGAGGGAATCACCCTCTCCCGACAGTAAATGTCGTAATAGCAGCGTACACAACATCGAATGCTCGAATCGAGATATACAAACACCTTGAGGCATTAGAACGCCGAGTTCAATACTATGATACGGATAGTGTAATCTACACTCAGCGTCCGGGGGAGTGTTCACCCCCCATTGGTGATTTCCTTGGAGATCTCACAGATGAATTGATAGACTACGGTAAAATAGTTATATTACCGAATTTGTTAGTGGTGGTCCAAAACATTATGTCTACCGTTTTGCTCGCGGAGGTGATGTGCATGACACAATAACAGTGTGCAAGGTTAAGGGTTGGACTCTAGATCACGCGAGTTCCCAAACAATAAATTCTGAAACAATAAGAACCATGGTCCTTCATGATAACCAAAATTTTGTAACCGTCACTTAGCCAAAAAAGATATGTAGGGCCAAAACTCACGATATCATTTCCCGTAAACAAGAGAAAATCTATAGAATAGTTTTCGAGAAACGACGAAGAGAAAACGAGTATGAAACTTCACCATTTGGATTTAAAAAACAAAATAAAATTTGAAATCAAAACTTTTTATTGTATTCAAACAAACATAGTTTTAAGTATTTTAATTGAGTAAAAAATGTGTAAGTAGTGAATGTGTGCACTTATGTAAATATTATTGTAACAATGTAACAATATTCTTTGTGTAATGAGTTTAAGTTGACCTTTCAGAAAAAGTAATGTAATTTTTTCTCATTGATGTGAACAAAATGTGTATATTTTTTACTGTACATAACTGAAAAAATAAAAGAAAGTGTCAATAGTTTTTATAAATTTTTATGTGAAAAAAATTTGTTTATAATTAAAATGTAAGAAGATGTAAATATCGATTTGATGATGTAAGAATTTCTCTTATACCACTTCTGGAAATTTTGTGACTTTCTTTTTCTGTGTGGTATAAATCTTCCTCATGAGAAATAAAGATTTGGTATAAAAACTGAACAACTTGGCCCTTCGTTTTTATTTATCATTATGGATACAGGCTGGAAGCACCCGTTCACGGCCCTAATTGCTGGTCCTACCTCTTGCGGTAAATCGGTTTTTGTTTCCCGATGGTTGCGCTAGATGAAAGACATGTGTAGCGAAAACTTCGAAGAGATTATATGGTGTTATGGCGAATGGCAATCTTTATACGAGTCCCTTAGCGATGTGAAAAATTTACGGTTTCATGAGGGGATTCCTGACATCAATACAATATGCGAGCAAGACAACCCAAGAGCAATATTAATTATTATCGATGATTTGATGCGAGAGGCGGATGAGCGCGTAGTTGATATTTACACTAAGGGTTCGCATCATGAAAATTTAAGCGTAATTTTTATAATAAAAAATCTCTTTCATCAGGGGAAAGGACGTCGCTATATCGAACTCAATTCACATTATATTGTGTGTCTCAAAAATCCGCGTGATCGCGCTCAGTTTCTTCATCTATCGCGACAAGTTTATCCTGAGAATCAACGTTTCCTTCAAGAGGCGTATCGGGACGCAACCTCTCAACCTCATGGTTATTTATTAGTTGATCTCCAACAATCTACTCCCGACGCCTACCGTTTTCGTGCTTGTATATTTCCTGACGATAAAGAGAACTACGTGTATATCCAGCGGCAAACTTCTGCCTAGGCAAACTAGGCAGCTGCCTAGGGCCCCAACCTCGGCGGGGGCCCCGACCAGGGGCCGAAATGGTACACATTGAGGACACAGGACACGGAAAATAATGTGTCAATTTTTCCGAACGAAATAGAAAATAATTGACCATATTTAATTTTTTGACAAGTCAAGTGGCAACACTGTGTTTGTGTTCTTTGTATGTTTTGCATCGCACCTGATTTCATTCTATAACTTGTCACTACTTGTCAGTTCGCGTTGAAAGTGTGTGTTAGAAAGTTGTATCAATTTCAATTTTGCGGCTCAAAGGTTTATCTTCCAAGCGGATTTGCTGAGGTTAGTTTAGGTTGCGATACGAGTAGTGTTGGCGACGGAAGCTAAAGAATGTGATAGAATTTTCTAATGTATAGTGTCTTAAGATTTTATAGAATAATCCCGTAATATAGAATATTCCGGAAATGATTAGTGAATGGTAGTTCAGGAACATTCTCGAAAGTTCTAGATATTTCGATATTGTATGCGTATAGAAAGTTCTCGGAAGTCTTGGAAGACTCTGGAAAAGTGTCGAATGTTCTAGAACTCTGTGGAGGACTATGGAACATTCAAGAATGTTCTAGAATGTCATTGATCTGTATTCTAGAATGTTCGACTAGGGAACGTTCTGTAATATTTTAGATACTAGCATGTATTCTGATTGGTTGAGCCCCCACCAACTTCCATTATCCTGGGACTATATAAGCAGATGGCTCAGCCCGCAAGGACAGTTTAAATTAAGTTCAAGAGAAGAGATCAAGCGAAAAGAAATCACAGCGACCTGCGATAGTGAAAGTTGATTCTCGTAGAGTGTTAAAGAGTTGTGTGTGAGTTACTATTTAAGCTAAATGATCACGTGACCATTACTCATTATCATCTTATTTTTTAGAAATTATCGATGCCTGGCGTCAACAAAAAACTGAGCGGGTTCCAGAAAGGAGAAAGGAATAAGGAGAAATTGCAGAAGGAAAAAGAGCTTCTTCGTAATGTTCCTAAGTTGGACTCGTTCTTCGCCTCTTTCAGACCTAGTACTAGTACCAGTGCATCAGCCTCTGGCGATAGGAGTGACGACCGTCAACCGGCAAGCGTGTCTGACTGTGACGAGATACCTCAAATTTCTCAAAACTTGATTTCCGAAAACCCCGCAGCAGTCATTGGAGAAGATTCTGGTGAACATCCTGAATCGCATGCGAACACATGTTTTGCGATGCCATAATTTTCATCTGTTAGTGACGATCCTGCCGAGTGGATACTGTACGATACCGATGCCACACTCGAACACTTCGTACAAAATGGCGTGAAACAAAATGCGGATGCAGATTTATCTTCTTTGAAGCGCCAGTTGGTAGATACACCCTTTCACTATTTAGCCGAACATTGCCTAATGGTTAAAAACGACCTCAGCCTTGGCTAGTATTTTTGAAGAGCAAAGGTACCGTGTTCTGCGCCCCTTGTAAGATGTTTGAAAAATCGGGGTAACTAGCAAATGATGAAGGGTAAAACGACTGGAAAAATGCAGGTCAGAGGATGAAGGAATATGAAAATTCAGACGATCGCAGGTCAGCATGTGCGACGCTGTTAGCGAGGAAGAACGTTGGCGGTAGAGTTGACAAGAGTCTTGTTCTTCAAACGGAAGAAGAAAAAAAATACTGGCATGAGGTTTTGAGGCGTATTGTGGCTGTTGTGAGATCACTGTCTGCACGTGGATTGCCATTTAGAGATTCACAGGAGAGATTTGGATCGAGAAACAGTGGGAACTATGTCATGACCCTAGAACTTTTGGCTGAGTTCGATCCTTTTCTGGACACGCACATAAAACGCCACGGAAACAAAGAATGCGGCATAACATCATACCTCTCGTCTAGAATACGCGAAGAAATTATCAACATCATGGCAGAAAAGGTCATAAGCACGATCGTGACTGAGATAAAGCATGCCAAGTATTTTTCCATCTCTGTCGACTCGACTCCTGACATCCTGACGTCACACATTCCTCGGGTGTTATAGTTATGTTGGTCCCTATTAAGCTGTAGTTGTAGCAAGTCAGAATTTGCAACTACCAACAGTATTGTATTATACATATATATCGAAGGTAAAGTCATCAGTTTTACATTTTTGAAGTGGGTCCTACAACTGGAGTATTTGTTGACATGTACCAGAATCCTTATAGCCCACTTCTGTAATTTGAACAAACGTGTTATGTGGGGGGAATGTCCCCAAGCAACAATACCGTACTTAATTCTACTGTAGATGAAGGCATAGTAGACTGACAAAGCAGTGTTGAGATTAGTCAATTTTATTAGCCTTCTTAGTAAGTAGCAGCCAGATGTAACCTTAGTGCACAGTGAATCAATATGAGTTACCCAGTTCAGTGATTCATGAATGTGTACTCCAAGGAATTTAACAGCAGAGGAGGAGGGCAAGACTGATTGATCAATATGTAAAACTGCTGGAGTTAGAATCTTTCTTTGATAGGGGTGAAATTGAATAAAGGATGATTTACTTAGATGGAGAATAACATTGTTAGATTTACACCAGTTAACCATCTCATTAATTTCATGCTGAGCTTCTTGGGTAACATCAAACTGATTTGATAGTAAATGGTTGGTGTCATCAGCATACATATACAGTTCACCATGATTAAATCTAGTAGGAAGGTCGTTGATGTACAGCAAAAAGAGCAGAGGGCCTAGGGTGGATCCTTGTGGAACTCCTCTGGTCATCTTAAGATACTCAGAATGGTATATTTGACCTTCTGCAATCACTCTTACTGATTGCTTTCTATTAGTAAGAAAGCTTTTTATCCATTCATTAGCAGTCCCCGAGATACCATAAAGGGCAAGTTTTTTTTTAAAGAATGCAGTGATCAACTGAGTCAAAAACCTTTTTAAAGTCATAGAAAATGCTTATAGTGTTCATGTGCTTATCTAGGCTGTGTAAGGTTGAATTGAGAAATTTATAGATTGCCATTTCAGTTGATCCATATTGATCAGGGGGCAATACATTAAACTTAAGCAAGAATGATCTAATTCTATTGTACATAACTAGTTCAAAAATTTTGGAAAAAACCGATAGTTCTGAAATTGGCCTATAATTTGCGACATCAGTTGGATCACCACCCTTCCAGACTGGTAGGACTTTAGCAGTTTTTAAAAAGTGAGGAAATACTCCTGAGTATAATGATGCATTTACCATATGGGTAATAGGTCGGACTATACAAGATGAGACCTCTCCCCTAATTAAGGAGCAGGGGATATCATCATAGCCAGATGAGTGTTTAGCACTAACCTTACTAATTATGGCTGCGATTTCATTTTCATCTGTTGGTTGAAGAAAGATGGTATTATGGTACACACGCTCGATGCATTAAGCCTTGTTACTAGTTTTTTGGGTGTTCATGAGGGTATTAGTTATAGCATTAAGAATATGATTATTCAAAATATTAGCAACAGAGGAAACGTTGCCCGCAGATTATCTAGAGTTCCAATGACTTCTTCCTCCTTGAAACCATTCTCTTTCATGGCCTCAATTAATTCCTCATTCTTTAACGTGTAGATCCACGATGTTCCTCCTTCAGCCATTCTGCCCTTCCAGCACTCAACTCGCTACTCGAAACACGAACCACGCTCTGCTACCATTGCGCCAGGTTGGCGGAATTTAAAAGTCAGTTTCAGAAATAATGAATTTATTCTGCCCGTGGGAGAGGTGAGTCTACAGGGTGGAACAGCTAAAAAAAGTCCTCTCGGTGCTCCGCACTCTCGCTTATATAGTCGACCCAGTCGCCGCGGCGAGGGGCAGTCGGGGTGCCTCCGTAGCCGCCGCCCCTCCATAGCTCGCCGCCTCCGTCGCAGTCCGAGTCGTCAAACACGGCTCAGCAGTAAGGTTCTGATGGACTGATATATATTTAGCCCATTTAGTATTCAATTGACAAAATAACAAAAGATTTAATAGTATTTTCTACTTTGATGATTTACGAAAGTTTATGATTATTTTTGCAATATTTTAATCGCGTATGTATTAATCTGTCCGTCCGTGCGCCGAATTTTGAAGCAATGAGTAAAGTTGGGACGCTAAGTTCATCCGAATAGCTTAGGCTGGTGACATGTATAAAAGCCATTTACTTTTTGGAATCCGTCCATCTGTCCGTTTAAATTTAAGCAGGATTTTAAAACCCCTTGCGAACTATCTATATGGGTCCGTTAATATGGAAATTTTCATTTTGTTTGCGTTGCTACAACAGTAAAAGCGAAGCGTAAATTTCAATTTACATTGTACGCTCTTTATATCACTTTTGGTGGCAATTGTGTTAGTATTGAGCCTGAATTTGACGAATAATATCTATAGGTTTAACACCTTCTGCAAACAAGAATAGAATAATTCCCCGCATTTCTTCTTTTGTGCAAATCGACAATGTAGCTTACATCTTTCACTGTTAACTACGACACACAATAATAACCCGCTTCCATAGCGCTACGGCACAATAACTGACACTAAACTAAACCACTACAAGCAGTGTTACAACTCAACCGAGCGAGAAATTTAAAAAATCCCTTTACTTTTTTACATACCCTCGTAATACTCTTTGAATATTATTCTTATTTTGATAATTTTTTACCACAGATTTCTTCCGAAATTAATGCATTGATAATCTTTTGGATTTTTATAATAAAGAATGAAACACTTTCTTGAAAAGGAATTTAGTAGTTTAACTAATGGCATGCATTTCGCGCATTAACAGCATTTTCTTTTTACGGGAGACAGAACTGCATTATTTTGTTATTGGGAACTGTAGGTACGTATTCATTCCGTTTAAAAACCCACAAAAATCGCTCTCAGCTGAACCCAGTCTTAGCATTTTGAGATGCTTTATTTTCCATACAAAATCAAGTGATTGTGGAGGCGTTCTACGCTCTCGGTCTGAACTCGACTGGTGAAATATACTGACAATGGGTAAGTAATTAGATTAATTAATGAAGTTGTTGCCGAACGTTTCCGAGCATTATTGTACGCAGAACCTCAGTCCATAAGTAATCGAGCAGAGGGAAAGTTAGGAATAGAAATGGTGAGCATATCACATTTATTTGGATTTATTTAAATTTTAACTTTAATATTTTAATTTTTCTTTACTGATGCGTTATAAGCAATATACCTATTGCGTATTAACCCATATTGAGTTGTGAAATATGGAGAAACGGCTATATTCTTACTTTAATTGAAAACTTGTGAACCCTAAATGACGAGTGATGCCAATTTGCCTAAACCTGGGTGTGATTTTGTTCATCGACGAAATATCCTTGGAAAGGCATAAGCGCCGGTTGAGGCGAATTCGCAAAATTTGTATACGCATAAGTATTTATTAGGCGCCAGTATCTACTGCTGGCTTTGTGAAGTGAGATTTTTTCCGAAGCTGATAGGTGTTGGTTATAGAATTTCGCAAAAACTACAGGTAAACAGATGTCGTGTTTATTATTGGAACACTTATCATTGCATTTTTTATGTATAAAAAAATCTAACGATTTATGATTCATAGTTTGCACCCTCAATCTTTAAATACTTGGTCTTTGTAGGGCTTGCCGGATACTAACTACTTTCTCTTATTTCATTTATTTACATCATTCATCATTATGTCATTTTTAAAACCTGCTATTCTCAATTGCTATCGCGGGCCTAAATTGCTACTGCACTTTGTAATGAGGGGAAAGACACACTACAAATATAAATAGAGGTCATCCATCATTGTCAGCAATCAAGAAACTTTTGAATACGATGATAGGTGTTTCAATACTGCTGCAGGACATAGGATCTGATGGAGTTATTACCTACTCATAGGCTCATAGTATAGACTTCGAGATAGCGCTGTGAAATGCCAAATTGTCGAGATCGGAGAGTGTATAATTGTTCAAAATGCATTTCCATTGTTGCCTGACGTACAAATTACCTACCCTTTTCATGAATATAATAGTAATATTTATTTGTCCTGAGGATTTGCAATTAAAAATATAAGACCCGTCAATAAAACCTAAGATTAGTAACATAAAGAACAACACAAAGACACCTAAATTACTTAAACATTAAAATACTTGTAGCCGCCGGCACGACGGCATGGTTTTCCCGGCTTACGATTTGATTGCCGGAATAACGCGCAGCAATTGTTTTCTCCCAGCGGCCGTTTGGCGACCATGCGAGAGCGAGAGAAGTAGTCGACGCCGAGTCAGTGGTCCCTGCGTTACGCATTCTTGTTTGTTGTTCGTTGTTTTGTATTTAGCTATTATTAATAAATTGGTCACAAAACTCGGCGTGATTATTTACGCACCCACAAATTGGTGACCCCGACGTGATCCGAGTAGATAGAAAAATTTCCGTTTTTTATCTACCACGTGCAAGACTCCCGCCATGGCATCGGACGACCACGCGGATATATCAGGACAAGGTGCGTCCGTCAGTCGGGTGGCAGTGCGTATCCCACCGGTCTGGCCAGAATGCCTGCATTGTGGTTTTCCCAATTGGAGGGACAATTTTGCCTAGCGGAAATCACTCAGGACCCGACCAAATACTGCCACGTGGATTCGCATTTGAAGTTTCGTTTCGCGTCGGAAGTTGAGGACATCCTTATGAATCCTCCCGCTGACAACAAATACGCGAAGATAAAAGGGGAGCTGATACGAAGACTCTCCGCATCGCAGGAACAGAAGATGCGGAAACTCCTAGAACACGAGGAGTTGGGCGACCGGAAGCCGTCGCAGTTCCTCCGCCATCTGAGGAATCTCGCTGGCCTGACCGTTCCGGATGACTTAAGGACGCTGTGGACAAATCGTTTGCCATCTATGATCCAGCCGATCCTAGCCACACAGGAGGGCGCCGATTTGGATAGTTTGGCGCGGTTGGCGGATAATGTACACGAGGTTGCCCCCCGACCGCTGCTCACCAGCGCATTGCCAGCCGTCGATGTAGACGCGATGCTGAGACGCCTCGACGATCTCACTCTCCAAGTCGTCGCGATACCCGACAATCGACCTATGCCGCGTCCTCGTTCCCGATCTAAAATTCGGAAGAGAAGATTTTCCGGCAGTGCGGAAGGCGCGTGCTGGTATCATGCTCGGTTCGGCGCGTAGGCGAGCAAGTACCGGCTTCCATGATCCTATAAGCCGGAAAACGCCGAGGGCAGTCGATAGAGGCGGCTAACGACCACTGCCCTTCCTTCGCCTGGCCGCCTTTTCGTGACGGACGCCTCATCGAAGGAACGCTTTCTCGTCGACACGGGTGCCGATATCTCCGTCTATCCCCACGCGCTCGTTAGGAACGTCAGGACCAAGACCACGTACGATCTCATCGCGGCGAACGGATCGGTGATTCATACATACAGATGAGCGGTTCTCCATCTGAATCTGGGTCTCCGCCGAGATTTCACGTGGCGCTTCGTCGTCGCCGATGTTTCACAGCCCGTCATCGGGGCGGATCTCATCTCCTTCTTTGGTTTGCTGGTCGATGTGCGCCACCAGCGCCTGATCGACATAGTGACCACATTGTCGGTCGTCGGACCCAGCGCGAGCGGCCCTGTGGAGCACATCAAGGTGGTCCTCGGCAGCTCTAAGTTCCACGACGTTTTAGCGGAGTTTCCGGAGATCACCAGGCCTAACGATACGCTGGGGGAACGCCGCTACTCTACCCTGCACCACATCCGGACAACGCTGGGTCCGCCGGTATCGTGCAAGCCTCGACGATTGGCGCCCGATAGGTTGAAGGCAGCGAAAGCGGAATTCGAGACCATGCTGCCGTGGGGAGTAGTCCGCCTTTCGGAGAGTAGCTGGTCTTCCGCGCTGCACCTCGTCCCGAAGAAGGGAGAAGAGTGGCGCCCGTGCGGAGGTTATCGCGCGCTTAACGCGCGGACCATCCCCGACCGCTATCCCGTACCACACATCGAAGACTTTGCGCAGTCGCTCGCCAGGAAATCCGTATTCACGACTGTCGACCTGGTGCGAGCCTAGAGGCAGTTACCCGTGAACCCGGAGGACGTTCCGAAGACGGCCATCACCACACCTTTCGGCCTCTTTGAATTCCCGTATATGTCATTTGTCCGGCGTAACGCGGCCCAGACTTTCCAGCGCTTCATTGATGAGGTTCAGAGAGGGCTGGAGTTTTGTTACGCATATATCGATGATATACTGATCGCGTCAGAGGAGGAACATGAATGTCACCTACGCGAGCTCTTCGCGCGGCTTCGCGAGTATGGCGTGCTCATCAACCCCGAGAAATGTGTTTTCGGTAAGCCCGATGTTAGATTCCTCGGCTATACTCTTAAAGCGGAGGGGACGAAACCCTTACAGGAGTAGGTAGACGCCTTCAATGATTTCCCCGAGCTCGGGAGCGTGAAGCAGCTCCAACGTTTCCTCGGGATGCTTAATTTTTATCGGCGTTTCATCCACCACGCGGCGGCACTACAGGCACCGCTCAACAAGGTGCTCGGGGGTCCGAAGTCCACGGGGCACAGCCCCGTTCCTTGGACGCAGGAGCTTCGCAAGGCATTCCAGGAATGCAAGGATAGCCTCGCCCGCGCAGCCCTGCTCTCACACCTGGCGGCCGAGTTAACTATTTTTACCGATGCATCCGATTCCACCGTCGGGGCAGCGCTGCAGCAACGGAGGGCTAAGGGATGGCAGCCGTTAGCTTTTTTTACGAAACGGCTCAGCGCGGCGCAAAGGAACTACAGCCCGTATGACCGCGAGCTCCTCGCGATGTATAAGGCTGTGAAGCACTTCCGGCATATGGTCGAAGGGCGTTTTTTTTCATTTTTACTGACCATAAGCTTTGCCTTTGCCTTTCAGCAGAAATCTGAGAACCGTTCACCGAGACAATTTCGCTACTTAGATTTTATCGGGCAGTTCTCCATGGACATGCAGCATGTGTCCGGCGCGGAAAACGTCGTCGCAGATGCGTTGTCGCGGATCGAAGAGGTCTCCGCGGCGATTGATTTCGAGGCCCTCGCCAAGTCCCAGTCCGAGGACGAGGAACTCCGCGAAATCCTTCAACGGGAGTCATCTCTTCAGCTGAAGAAGATGCAGGTCCCGGCTCTATTGCGACGTTGCCACATCGACGATCAGGCCTTTCGTGATGCAGCCTTTCCGCAGACAGGTATATGATTCCTTGCACGGGTTGGCGCATCAGCTGATCTCGTCGCGCAGCGATTCGTGTGGCCATCTATGGGGAAAAACTGCAACACTTTGTGTGTTTGTTTCTTTTGCAGAGCAAAATTTTGGCCAAGGGGGTGACGTAGCGGCCGGCACGACGGCACGGTTTTCCCGGCTTACGCTTTGATTGCCGGAATAACGCGCAGGAATCGTTTTCTCCCAGTGGCCGTTTGGCGACCCTGCGAGAGAATGAGTCGACGCCGAGTCGCCCCTGCGCGAGCACGAACTCTGTCAGCGGTCCCAGCGTTACGCATTCTTGTTTGTTATTCGTTGTTTTGTGTTGTTTAGTTATTATTAATAAATTGGTCACAAAACTCGGCGTGATTATTTACGCACCCACATACTCATCAACCGAGTAGATGAAATTTTCTAAGAGGAAGTTTTTTAGTTAGCTCTTTAACAAATATTTTCTTTTCATTTTTAACACGATGGCATGCTGTTAATAAGTTTGCACCCCATACAAAATTGGTACATTACTATATAATTATAAATTGTGACCCATTACATTGCAATTGAGTTTTCTTCTCGTATTATAATTGTGGACATCATTATTACCCTTTATTTCTAATGATTTCATATTTTCCTTAATATGCAAGATAGAATAATAAACGTAGACACAAGGAAGAGGAAGTATTTTCATTTTCTTAAATAAACCTTTGCAACTCTCTTACCTATCATGGTGGGAATAACCCCAGGCTGCAATGCCATATTTCAACCTGCTAAATATGTAGGCATAATATACAATCATAGCAGTATTGACATTTGTAAGATACAACAACCTCCTTAGAATGAAGCAGCCTGAAGCTACTTTACCACAAATGTAATTAATATGGTGTTCCCAGCATAGGGACTCATTAATGTGTAGCCCCAGAAATTTTGTAGTAGGAGAACTTCTTAAAGTACTATTGGCAAATTTCAATAATGGACAGGAAATGATTTTTTTCTGTGTATTATGAAACAGCAGAAACACATTTATTATTTTTGATTAAAACATTATTTGTTAATATTGTTGGTATCATCTGCAAGCATATATATCCTTCCATTCCATAGTATTGAATTTTCCTTAATAAAATATTGGGATCCACTGAGTCAAAGGCTTTCGATGGGTCATAGAAGATACCAAGGGTGTCATAGTGCCCATCAAGGCCTTCGAGGACTTAATTGATAAATTTGTAGATGGCATGTTCTGTTGAACATCCTTTTATGAAACCAAATTGAGAATTTGATAGAACATTGAATCTTACCAAGAAAGACATATTCCTCTTAGAAATAATGGTTTCAAAAATTTTTGAAAATACAGATAGTTGCTACGAGCAACACCATTTTTAAACAATGATATGGCAATTGTTATTTTTAACTTATCAGGGAAGATGCCTGCATAAAATGATGCATTGACTATTTTTGTAATTGGGGCAAGAAGATGGTGTTTAAAATTACCTTTGAGAAGTGTACAGGGAATTTCATCCCATCCAGCAGAATGTTTTGAACTAATTTTATCAATAACTTATTGAACCTCTTTTTCATAGGTGAGATAAAGAAACATGCTATTACCTATGACTCAGGGCAAGTGAGAAACCTCAATTGAGTTGTTATTGGATTGATTAACATACAATCTGTCAATGGCACCTAAGAAATATTTGTTAAACTTGGTGACAATTTTAATTGGGTCAGTTAATGTGACATCTTCGTATGAAATCTTATCAATTTCTTGATTCCTAACAGTTTTACCAGTGAAAATGTTGATGATATTCCAAGCAGTTTTAGCTATGTTGTTAGATTGACTGATTAGATTAATATTAAAGTTCTTTATTGTAGTAGAGATTAATTTGGAATAATACTTTTTGCAGGAAATGTATTTTTTGTTAATACTGACATCTTTTATTAATTTTAAATTTATTAAACAAGTGTATTAATTCCTGTGATAGCAATATAATTTCAGGAGTGACCCAGTTCTGACTTCGAACTGTTTTAACTCTGAGGGTTTTTAGTGGGAAGCAATTGTTGAAAATGCCAAGAAAAATTTTGAAGAAATTATTGAATTTGTCATTTACTGAGAACATGCTGTACAATGAATCCCAGCTGGTGCCTTGGAGGATGGAACAGAACCTTTCAGTGCCATCAGAGCTAAAATATCTATTTAGCGAGAAAGTTGTATTTCTATAAGTATCTTTAGACAGAAATGGCAAGCTAACTTGAGTTATTTGAGCTAAATGGTCAGGAAAATGTGAGTTGACAACTATTCCTTCGTTGAAATTAATGTTTGTGAAGATATTATCAATGATGGTGGCTGATTGAGAGGTTATTCTAGTGGGCTGAAATATAGTCCGTTTTATGTTAAATGAGAGAAATATTTCAATTAAATAGTTTTTCATAATACTATCAGTGTTGAAATCAACATTAAAATCAGCACAAATTATCAATGATTTAGTGTGACTATAGGAAATATGTAATACCTCAGCAATTTTATCTTTAAAAACAGAAAAGTTACCAACTGGTGATCTATACATGCATAGAATGAAAACACGATATTTGTTGATCACTAAGTCTGCAACACAGCATTCAAAATTCAATTCTGAACAAAGTCTCAGAGCAATTTTTTAATCATATGCCTTCAGATAATTTCTTGCTAGGATTAAATCTCCTCCAAATTTGGCTTTTTCTCTACAAAAAGCATTATCAATCGAATAGTTATTAATTTTAACACTTGTCAATTCATCATGCTGAAGCCAATGCTCTGTAATACACACAACATCTATTTTATGTAAATTAATAAACACTTCAAATTCATAAACCTTATTCCTTAGACATTGCATATTAACATTTAAAACTTTCAGGTTTTACTTTTCTAGTCACTGTTTTGATTTGGGCGTACTAATTCCCTGTTTCCCTCTAGTAGTTACACCGATGGTGGAGGGGGAGGGAGCAGCAGGTGTATTGGGAGTGGCTGATGATTTATAGCATGAACATGAATGTATATCCAAATGTGCTACGGAGCTGAAATTTTATTAGATGTAGTATTTGAAAAAAAAACGAAATAGGGATTATTGACATTTTGATATTTTAATTTGTATGGCAGTTAAAAATTCTTAAATTTAAACAAATAGTTAACTGTTTAGATACTACGGGATGAGCTAGGAAGTTGAAATATTTTCAAGATATTTACAGAGTAGAGCAATTGTTCAAATACACATTTGAATCTCTCCATAAATATATTGCAGCGGCCGTTAAAAATTTTTAAAATGCAAACCATTGGAAAAATATTATTTCACTACTAGAAGTGCTACAACTTTAAAATTATTAAAATAGCATTAGTACCCCATAATGGAGAAAGTGTAAAATTCTTAAAACTGCAAAGTTTGGGTATTGTTTTAATCACTTATTTTTACATAAGGGAAAAACGAAAATCGCTGCAGAGGTGAAATAATTAGAAATAAAAATATATTTGAAATGATGAGGTATCTGTCTGAAAAATGAATGTTTTTTAAAGGTGAGATGATATGCTTTCAGAATGCAAGCACCTTCTACTAGTATGTTATATCCAGAGGCGTATATTCAGGGTGTGCTAGGTGTGCGGTGCACACCCACGGAATTGCTATGTCACCGATATTATATTTTTGCATTTATTACTGTTAAAGACTCCCCTAATCGTTTTCTGGCTTCGCGTGATTCCTACAATCAAATCCAATATACAATGTTTCATGAAGAGGAGAAGTTTCGGCGCGTAAAAATTGTATCACATTCGCGTTAATAGCCCGGGTTTGCGGTAAGAAATACGGACAGCTTTGAGCCCTTTAAACATACGTACAGATAGCGCAGCGGGTCAAATTCTTAGCCTCCTTGTGGTTTTAAACCGTCCAGAAGGCGTGGCAGGGTGTGCGCTGAGACAACAGCACCCAGAAGTAGTTAGTGGTTGTGATTGGCTATTGTGTGAAGCAATCCAATTCAACGTTACTTGTCATGAGCTGCTGTTTTTGTTTTCTGAGTTTCGTCTGTTTTGCGTGCGTGGGGTAAAGTGTGAACCGACGTGTTTATGACACCGATTTAGACAAGTTATTAACATATATTTATAATTTTTTAGATATAATTTATAACTTTTTTCCCATATTTACATTGGGAAACAGTGTTTACGATGTACTGAATGTCCCGTTTTCTGCCAGAGCTCTTGCGGATTGTATGAACATAATGTAAGCCTCGTCCTCCTCTTCCAAATTTACTGTGCAAGCACAAAGGTGCAAAAACTGAGTACATGAGACATTTCTCTGTTTCACAATACGATACAGTAGTATGGTTAACTGGATGTGAAGTGCGGTCAAGACTTTTTTGTTGGCCTTGTTTATTATTCTCCAAAGAGAAAGGTGTTTGGAATAAGCACGGGTATTCCGATCTTACTCATTTAGCTGCAGCAGTGCAGTGATTACTTTTTCAGATTTCGGTGCGTATTATATGGTTGTATTTAAAAATCGTAACAAAATACAGATAATTCATGCCTCACTCTAGTATCTGCCAATGATATTCTAATCTTCTCACAACGAAGCGTTAACCTTTTGTGCTTCTCACATAAATGGCGCGCGTGATGCATAGCTATAGTCTATTTGACGGGGAACCTTTGTGTTGTCCATAATTATGGATTGTATAGTTAAAATTATATCAGTTAGTAAATTAAAGTATTCAAAATTATTCTACGATTAATTGCATTAGACCAGTCAAGAATAGCGCTGCTGCTCTCTTAAAACTTTCACACGTCGATAAAAATGTAATCGTACGTTCAAATTAACACGTGAATTTTGTAGCGCGGGTTGCATAACCCCCAATAAAAGCACACCCAACCTAAATGGGCACGCAACGCCACTGGTTATATCCTACTCTGTCAGGAACGTCTACATATAGGAGGATAATAATATTTAAGCACTTCCAGGTGAGCTGGAGATTGGAAATTGTTTTCTTAGTTAGGATTTTGTGCAAAACCGGCCAGAAAAATGGAAAATGTTGAAAAAGTGCAACAATGCGGCCGCTAAAAGTTTGCAATTGTTTAAGCAAATTTTCAAGGTTTATGTATTTCTGAATGTGCTACGGAGCTGAATTTTTTTTTAGAGGTAGGATTTGTAATAAACGAAATAGGGATTATACAAATTTTGAGATTTTAATTTGTTTGGCATTTAAAAATTGCTAAAATAGAAACAAATAGGTAATTATTTAGATACTACGGGGCGTGTTAGAGAGCGGAAATTTTTAAGTTTTTTTAGAGTTTAGTCGATATAAACGAAAATCTTGAAAATTGCAACATTTGCGGTCGCTAAAAGCTCGCATATTTACCATATTTTTAATCTCACACCCTGGACAACAGAACACAAAAATCCGGAAAAAATCCGATATTTAAAATTTAACACTTTAAACTCAAAAAATTGCATTGTCCTGTTAAAATCCCGCTCAGACGTCCCTGGATACCATAAAAAAGATGATGTGTCCGGGAAAATCCGGATGACTGGTAATCCTTACAGGACAGTGTAATACCATTAACCGCAACAAAACTCAATCGCCAAAGAAGCATTTTAGTGGAGAAGACGGAATCGCTGTTATCAGTTTGGGCGGAGGATATGAATCAACGCCGTATGTCAGATTATAATCGATGTGAAGGCGTAAAGTATATTCGCCAGACTACACGAGCAGCATTTTTATTTATGAGAGCACATTTTCGTAATTTTTATTCATCATTCTTATTACTTAATTATACTAAAATGGTAGTATCCCTTAAACGTTTAATAAAAACTTTGTAAATGACGCGACAATTATACCTATCCGTATACAATGAATGATTTTACACCCTGGTATTACTATATGTTAAACCTCACATACAGAATGGCAAATGTCCTATGGAAGCATAGTTATGTGTGATGTGACTTGTTACAACTTATCAATTAATTTAATGATAATTATTTACCTACTCTTAGAAATGAAATATAGTTTTTATTATCGACATTATTTTGCTATTCGGAACTAAATTCCATGAGCCAACAGTAGATTCATTTTTCAATAATTTACTCATTGAAAAAAGAAGGAACTTTGTCACTTGCACAAATTTATTTGGCACGACCGGTTTCACTACGATCGTAGCATCATCAAGGGACAAATTTTAAAAATCGTTCCATATATATAGGGAAAAAAGGGGGAGGAAGGGATACAGGAGGGGTTACACAGAAAAGTCTGCGCTAACCAAGAGGTTTGGAGACGAGATTAGGCAGAAAATAAACGTTATTTAGAGATAAATTTATCTATTAAATCGGTTTTGTAGCCATTATTGATAGCGATCTGTTTAATTGTGTTAAGTTTTAAAAGGAAATTGGGTTTAGAAGGCGGTGAAGCATAGGATGAAAAGCAGCGTGTTTGTGAGAAAAATGATGGGAAGAGTGATTGGGAATGACCTGATCTGTGTTAGTCGGTTTACGCATAATTGCAATGGTAGGTGTGTTGTTCAGCAGAGACAAAATGAGATCTAAAAAGTTAACCGAACAATTGGTTTCAGATTCAAGCGCAAAAGAAATGTAAGGGTGGAGGGAATTTAAAAGGCTTAAAAAATCAGAAATTTGGTCATCTCTACCACTCCAGAGACACAAAATGTCATCCACATACCTACCCCAAATTCGGAATAAGTTAATAAAGGATGGCCAGAATTAAAAATCTTAACTTTTAAATTGTTGAGAAAAAGGTTGGCAAGGAGAGGGGAAAGAGGAGACCCCATCTCGAGACATTCCGTTTGCTTATAAAAATTATTTTCAAAAAGAAAAACGTTTTGCTCAGAATACGCTTCAAGTAAGTTACAAAAATCATTTATCAAAAATTGATTGACACCTGCTTTGGAAAGCATGTCTACAACCAAAACCAAAAGATTACAAACATCAAAAGAGACAAATTTTGAATTGTTCCCTATATGTATGGAGCGATTTTTATAATTTATCACCTGATGATGCTAAGATCGTAGTGAAACCGGTCATGCCAAATAAATTTGTGGAGGTGACTAAGTTCTTTCTTTTTTAGATTGCTGGGTTCTTCCGTGATGCTGTTTTTGACTATGAAGAACAAGATGCTCTTCATGAAGTCGATAATGATGACTGGAAGCTGTTGCAGTTGAATGATATGACATTTGATGAGTTTGTGACCTTTGATGATAATGTTGCTACTTGTGGTTTACTAACAGTTAGTGAAATTTGTGATTTACAACATGATGACTGTCCTGAAAGTGAAGATAATGATGTAAACGAAACTGAACCACCAAGCTTTAAACAAGCTCTGGAGGGCTTGGTTACCATCAAGTGATATTTTTGGTCCCGTATTGGGACGGAACACCTTTTTGAAGGAACTGATAAACTTGAAAAGGGACTCTATGGTATTCACTCAATTGAAAGAAAGCAACAATGTAAAATATCCGACTTTTTCAAAAAATACTAAATTTTATCATTTATATTTGTATGGTTTTCATTTGTAATTGTCATTCAAAATTAGTAGTGATCTTTTTTCTTCAAATAACATATCCTAAACAGATATGGTATTTACCTTGCATTTTTTAAAAACTTTTAAAGATTTTTTCCTTAAAATCTCTCCAATCAATTTTTTACAATTTAGTGTCTTATTTTATCCATCCGGAAAAAAACATTTTATTCAATCGACGCATGCGCACATGACTTACTTCCGACGCTGTGGGTTCACCATTTAGTTTTGATCTTCGATATTCAGCTGTGTGCACATGCTAATTTTGTTCCTGTTATGGGTATGATATTGGAGGTTAACCAGGTAAGTTGCTAACACCTTTTCTCATGACTTATCTAGAGTAGTTTTCTTCGTTACTACTGTAGTAGAGAAAATTTCAATTACCATTTTTTAATCATTCAATTCTTACCATGGTACTGAGTGCTTTTGATTTTATCTGAATGGTTTAGAAATGTATAGAAAATATCCCCTTACCTTTAAAGACTGACATATTCGTGTTTAATTAGAATAAGAACGAGAGCAAGAATTTGTAATACAATTGAAAATATAAATTTATTTGCGATAAATTAGTACGAAGGCTTCCACGACGTGCTGTTGACATGGTGGTGATTTCCGAGATTCTGCCGTGTTGATCCATTTTCTGGACAATATTTCGCCGGCGTTCCAGACGGCTTCTTCAGGTCACTTCGGACCTGAAGAAGCCGACTGGAACGCCGGCAAAATATTGTCCAGA
The DNA here is from genome assembly GCA_028673005.1 of Tanypteryx hageni. Lineage (NCBI taxonomy): Eukaryota > Metazoa > Arthropoda > Insecta > Odonata > Petaluridae > Tanypteryx > Tanypteryx hageni. Next base: position 174,170,054 of record CM054120.1, read on the forward strand.
AAATGGATCAACAAGGTAGAATCCCGGACATCACCACCATGTCGTTTATTTGCGATGTTTTTCTTATTATAATATATTTGTAAAAACTTTCACTTCAGAAATTACAGGATTTTACGGGACAGTTGATGAAATACAGGATTTTACGGGAATGTTGATGAAATACAGGACATTTGGGCGTCCTGTACAATAATTTAAAATGTACCGGACAAGGTACTATTATGTGCGAATATCATTATGTCCATTTCCGCATCTTACGTTTTTCCGCATCTAAAGTCGATTTCCCTTGGTCCGGCAAAAAAGGTTAGATCGGGAGTTCACTGTATATATATATATATATATATATATATATATATATATATATATATATATATATATATTGCTATCTATGTAAAAATTTACTTTGCATAACTCCAATGATTTAAAGGCCAGTGGATCAGCTGATAGCCAGATGACCCTGGAAATCAACAAGGAGGGCTGCGTTCCTCCTTGTAATATTTCAGTTCATAGGTTCCGCATAAGGGGAGAGGTACCTATCTAATGTTATGGTCTGCAGCTGCAGAAAATTCCATCCGCCCTCAGATTTGGTGAGTACTATTAATGGCGAATCCTTCAACAATATTTACGTATTAGTAAGTGTTATTGGTGCTTGCATACTGCAGCACTGAAGGTAATCACCATTCACCGACATCTACATTTGTAAAAAAACCAGTATGATCTCAAAGACAATGTCCTGTGAGCCACTTGCAACCCTTGCATATGAGATAATAAATTGCAAGAGCTGGCAGTATATTTTTCATTTTCCATGAAATTAAGTCATCCATCCAGAATTTCAAATTCTGCCGGCAATCGGATTGTGTTCAAGTTTTCTAATTTCATCTTTCATAGCCCAGTGTTAGTCCTGTGTTAGTCTATGTGCTATAATAAATTTATGTTAAAAAAATATTTTGTGTTAGAGTTAGGGCGTCACTTTCTGTGCCATTTAATACATGTCTGGATTTTAAAAATCACAAAATACATATGTTGTCATTATATTTTTTCATTTAAAGTAATAATAAATTGTGTCATTACTGCTTCCGCAATTCCATCAAACCATATTCCAGTTCTGTCTTTCATCAATTCCATTTGAAAAAGCATTGAATCAATGCTTTTACAATACAGATTACCAATTCCTATTTTGAAGACATGTATGTACCTACTCGTTGCAATGGTAGTTGACGAAAGTTCCACTTTACCAGAACTCTATCACAACTAAATCGTGGACTACACTTAAGACACTGGCATTTGTAAACTCAAGCATCTATGCAGGTATGCATCAATTATTTCTAAAACCAGACACAAATACGGGTTATTAGAGGTGTGTTATTCTTAGGAAAATATGATTTACATCTTCACAAATGCCTCTAGTTTTAGAAAATATATTGTCACAACTCTTTTATTTCCTTAAAAATTATGTGGATGAATTTAATGCTTTTAGCTTACCACAAAACGCCTGAATAAGAAGAATTTAAGGAAAAACATCTTAATAAAAAATGCATGGAAGTTTCTAAAAGTCGAAACTTTTTATGCAGCTTAATGAGAATGGAGTAAATGTAAGTATGCATTTATTTTGATTAAATAAGTTTTCACAAAAATACAGTTGGATTTTATTCTCTTCCTGGAAAAATATGTTATCTTTTTTAACCAATGTACCTTCCAGGTGCAGAAAACTATTTAAGCCCATATGGTATTAGTATTAGTATTTTTATTGATTCCGTTGATTGACATAATAAATATGGAATAGGTCAGTAAAATATACATAGGATGGTCATAGAAAATTAGTAATAATATACATATTATATATACCTAAGCCCTGTTACTATTTTTGTAAATACTCATCAGCACTGTAAAATCCATTTTTTACAAGATACAATTTAACATGTTTTTTAAATATATTTATGTTGTTTATGTCTTTTATTTTATTAGCGAATGAGGGAAAAGTATACAACACATAACACTAGGATTGTGTTTTGTTAGGGTTAAACAATACCTTTTTATATATATGTCACTTTTATTTCTTGTCGAGTAATCATGTATGGCGGAATTTCGAATAAAAGGGTGAGAGTTCTCTTTAAAAAATACTACTGATTCATAAATAAATATACAAGCAAGAGTAATGATTTTTTTTCTATGTATTTTGGTTTGCGTGATATATATTTATTTAACTTATATATTGCTCTTATGGCTCGTTTTTGCATTATAAATATTCTGGCTGTATGGGGTGATGATCCTCAAAAGATGATGCCATATCTGAGAATTGAGTGAATGTGGCTATAGTAAAGCATGAGTAGAGAATCCATGGTAATCTTGTCATGCAGTGATTGAATTATGAATATTGTCTGGTTGACCTTATTGGTAACTGCTTGTATGTGTATTATCCAATCTAGGGTGTCTGATATGTTTAGGCCTAAGAATTTAGTCTGGGATGATTTTTTAATGCAGTTATTGTTGATATTTATATTGAGGGCACTTTGAATTGCTTGGTGTGGATGGAAATGTAAATAGGTAGTTTTGGAAAGGTTTATGTTGAGAAGATTTTTGTTTGTTTGTTGTTATTGATTTTTTAGTATCTGTGGCTAGATCTGTGAGTGTTTGGAATGATACGAATTGAGAAATCTCAACTGCAAAGATTGTTTCAACTCCTTTGGATTGGATAATGTTTATATCATTTTCATAAATCATAAACAATAGTGGGTAAATAAATGACCCCTGTGGAGTTCCATAATTTGTATTTTTACAGTCTGAGGAAATATGGTTTATCCATTTCCCATTTATATAGGATATTTTGACCTTTTGTGTTCTGTTAGTCATGAAGGAGGTTACCCAGTCTAGGGCACTTCCCCTTATTCCCAATGTGTACAATTTTTAAAATAACAGTTCATGATCAACTGAGTCAAAAGCTTTATGAAAATCTTAGAATATACCTAGAGCATTGATTTCTTTGGTCAAGGGTATATATACTATACTATACTATACTATACTATACTATACTATACTATACTATACTATACTATACTATACTATACTATACTATACTATACTATACTATACTATACTATACTATACTATACTATACTATACTATACTATACTATACTATACTATACTATACTATACTATACTATACTATACTATACTATACTATACTATACTATACTATACTATACTATACTATACTATACTATACTATACTATACTATACTATACTATACTATACTATACTATACTATACTATACTATACTATACTATACTATACTATACTATACTATACTATACTATACTATACTATACTATACTATACTATACTATACTATACTATACTATACTATACTATATAACGAATATTAGTGATTGTTTTGCTCCACAATTGTTCCATAAGGAAAAAAATGAATCGGTGCAGAGGAGAATTCTTTTGAATTTGAGAAAGATTTCCAATGATAAAATACCTCTGTGAAAAATAATTGTTTTTTCAAAGGTAGATGAAATGCTTGCAGAATGCAAGCACAAACTACTAGTATGTTATGTTACTCCTCCTCTGTAAGGAACATTTATATATAATGATAACAAATATATAGGAGGATACTAATATTTAGACATACCCAGAAAAGGGCAGACTCAAAATTTTTTTGTTGGTAGGATTATGTTAAAAACTGACTAGAAAAAATGAAAACATATACATAGTTCTACCATGTGACCGATAAAATTTGAAATTTTTTAAACAAATTTCCAAGGTTTATGTATTTCCGGATGTGCTATGGAGCTGAACTTATTTTCTAGGTGGAATATTTAAAAAGAAAATATGGATTATACAAATTTTGATATTTTAATTTATTGGTGGTTTATAATTATTAAAATTCAATGATATAGGTAAATGTTTAGATACTATGGAACGAGATAGGTAGTTGAAATTTTAAAGTTATTTAGAGATTTGTTTATATAAATGAATAAACATTTCGGTGTATCCATGAAATTGTTACTGTGGCAATTAAAAATTAATTATTTTTAACAATTAGATAAATATTATTTCGCTTCAAAATGTGCTAAAAATTTAAAATTTAGCAGAAAAGTGTGGCATTTTTAACGCAATGTTGAAAAATTATAATAATAATAATATTCCTAAAATGGGAAACATTAGTGATTGTTTTACTCCATTATTGATACTTAAGGAAAAAACGAAATTCTCTCCAGAGGAGAAATCTTATGAATTAAAGAAATACTCCTAATCATGAAATATCTTTCTCAAAAATTAATATTATTTCAAGGTGAGAAGAAATGCTTGCAATATGCAAGCACCTTCAACTAGTATCACACAAACACTTATATATATATATATATATATATATATATATATATATATATATATATATATATATATTTATTTATTTATTTCTTTGACTTGGTAAGTGTTCACTGGGCTTCCTTCAACACCTTGTTGCCACCCTCATAACTACCTTTTCATTTCCTTAAGTCTATATATATTTATTTATATATATATATTTATTTATATAAATATATACCTCCTCTGTAAGAAGAGTCTATATATAATAGATATGTTATATTCTCCTTTGTAAGGAACATCTATATAAAATGACTAGTAGAAGGTACTTTCATACTGCAACCATTTCATCTCACCTTGAAAAAACATGTAGTAAAACAAATTACTAAAATCAGCAATTTTAAGAATATTATACTTTTTCCACATTTGGTTAATAGTGCCACACATTTCTACTAAATTTTAAAGTTGCACCACATTTAGAAGTCCATTTACATTTAGCTCATTGATTAAATTAAAATAATTGTTAACGTTTGATATAACAATATCATGCAGACATTTAAATGTTTATTTGTTCATACAGACCAATGTCTAAAGTACTTAACAATTTGAGCTCTCTATCTTGACTGGTAGCATGTAGACATTAACCTATTTGTTTAACTTTTATAATTTTTAACTGCCAAATAAATATGATATATATATATATATATATATATATATATAGTTGAGGGGGATTACATTGAAAAGTTATATTAGTTTCATTTCTTTATATTTATAATAAATGTGCTTTTTTTATAGAGTCCGTTAAATTTTTGTATTACCCTCGTAGTTTTTGCTCTTTTTGCTGGAATGTGAACCAATTTATCAATTCCTTATAATTACCCCATTTCGTATTAATTTGACAAAACAACAAATGATTTAATAGTATTTTCTACTTGATGATCTACGAATGTTTTTCAATATTTTTAATCGCATTTGTACTAACTCTGTCTGCCCATATGCCGAATTTTGATGCAATGAGGAGAGTTGGGTCTCTAAGATCATCCGAATAGTTTAGGCTGGTGACACGTATGAAAGCTATTTATTTTTTGGAATCCATTCTCATTTGTAAGCTCAATCATTTACTCAAGTATACATCAATTATTTTCAAGATCAAATAGAAATGAGGGAGACAGGAGGATTAATGTATTTAGAATTTATGATTTTCCTAGTCACAACTGCCTTAACCACTCATCTGAGTGTTTAATTTTTTGAAGCCACACCGCTGTTGGGCATTTAAATAGGAATGGAGTACGTGCATGAAATGCTTTAGTTGGGTATGAAAATTACATATTTTTTAAAAGATGCTTCGCTTACCGTAATAAAAAATACATTGATGATGATTTCAATGATTGCTTTTTGTATGTTTACAGTGTCAAATGATTATATGTGGGTATTAGCTTAACATAGAGACATCTTTCTTACTGCAGCTTTATATGCCATAAAATATTCTCATGATAACTTTAACTAATAAATACACAAAGAAAAATTTTGCTGACAATATTAAAAAAGTTGCCCCTCTATCTCCATCAAACAAAGTCATGGACAAGAATTAAAGCATTCACAGTTTTTTAGTCAACCATTTACTCAGGTTCACATCAGTCATTTTAAAAATAAAAAAAGAAATGATGAAGACATTGGGATAAATATATTAATATTTTATGATTTTCCTAGTCCCAACTGCCTATATTTTAAGAATATCTATTGTGTGGAATATGACTAATGCAGACAATTCTTTTATTTACTTGACAATAATGGACAATGAATTTCAGATTTTTTAGGTGACCCCAGGAAACCTTGTTGGAGACCTTTCACAGATGACTGAAGATTTACTTAAGGAGGCCTTACAAAGAGATGAACTAAAAAATATATCATATAGGTTATTAAGAAACCTATTTTAAGCCTTAGCTGTAATAAGAAATCGGATCCTGCATTTACGGAAAATAATGAAAGGCTCTGGATCTGTTCTATTTTTATGGGTCACTTAACGGAATAAAAAATTAACAAAAAACTTATGATTTTCTACTTATTTCCTTAATTTATTCATTTATAAAATTACATTTGCTAAGAGTATTTCACATTTTACTAATTGGAGGAGGCTTTTAGAAAATTATCATAGATATATAATATACAAAGGATATTCCAAATTAAACATCAATCATCAAGCGATAATTTTGATAGATTTAATACCTACTAAACTACAAATCAGGCACCCTCACACGGGATTCACTGAGAGTATATCTTTAAAAGATTAACTTTAAAAAATATTAAAAAATTAAATCCTTTTTTTGCATTTTACATGAAGTCATCCTTAACCCTTAAGCAGTCATGCAAAAACATAATGTAAACATTTGCCTGTATAGCAAATGATGAAATTGTTTCAAGCTTTACTATAAAATGAGAAAATTATTTTTTATGTTGAAAGTATCTACACAAGATTTGCAAATGAATAGCCTGTGATTTGGACATATGAACATCACATAGCACTAACAGTACTTTCGAACCATATGATTCTTATCTCTTGAACACATTGAGAACCTTCTTTGTGATGCCAAATAGCAATGTTGATGACATGGAGGAAGATGAAGATGTGGCGTAATATTTTTGAAAAATATTTGGATATTGCATTTGTGTATCCACAGTGCTATATCTTAGAATGTACATGTGTCCCTCTGTTTTTTCTCATTTCTATTGGGAGATTATCCACAAGGAAAAAATAAAAATCACTCCAGATTAGGAATCTTATGAATTGAAGAAATATTTCACATGATGAAATATGTTTTTGAAAATTTAATGTTATTTCAAGGAGAGAAGAAATGCTTGCAGTATGCAAGCACCTTCTAGTAGTATCTCTCTCTCACACACACACACACACACACACACACACACACACACACACACACACACACACACACACACACACACACACACACACACACACACACACACACACACACACACACACACACACACACACACACACACACACACACACACACACACACACACACACACACACACACACACACACACACACACACACACACACACACACACACACACACACACACACACACACACACACACACACACACACACACACACACACACACACACACACACACACACACACACACACACACACACACACACACACACACACACACACACACACACACACACACACACACACACACACACACACACACACACACACACACACACACACACACACACACACACACACACACACACACACACACACACACACACACACACACACACACACACACACACACACACACACACACACACACACACACACACACACACACACACACACACACACACACACACACACACACACACACACACACACACACACACACACACACACACACACACACACACACACACACACACACACACACACACACAGACACACACACACACAGACACACACACACACACAGACACACAGACACACACACACACACATATATATATATATATTCCTCCTCTGTAAGAAGAGTCTATATACAGTAAAACCTATATATAGTGAAATTGAAGGGACCAGATTTTTGCTATTTTGATATATAGAGGTTCACTATAAAGAGGTTAACGACAAATTTAGGAATAAAAAATGAGAAAGCAAGTTAGTTCACAAACAATGAAAAAGAAATCATATATATTGTTATTATATCCAATTTAATTATAAATATAAAAAATATTATATTCAAAATTCAACATAATAAATTTAAAACACAAAATAATAGCAACTTAAGAAATCTAAGATCTTGTCAAAATTATTTACTTATAATACATTTATGTTGTCAATAGGTATTCCAAATACACAGATTTTCATTATTTTTTATTAAAATAGTTAACAATTAATTTTTGCCTTTTTTGTTACTGAAATTCTTGTGTAACAACATTTTCTATTTGGCTTAAAAGAAGAAGATGCCTGGATTCATAGTCATCTATATTGCTTAGTAATCTCTTTAACACATTTAAAGCATTTTGGATCTTAGATTTTTTTATGGTTGTCTCTCAACCTCTTCCTCGTCTTCATCATCTGCTACCTCATCTTCAATTTCTTTATCAGTGTTTTCTCCATTAACAATTTCCTTTACCTCATAAGTTCCTGTAGTAGCACAAGTAATCAGGGCTACATCAGCTGTAACAAACTCTTCAAATGATGATTGCACTTCCAAGGTTTCTTTTATTTGAGCCCATTCTGGAGGCTCATCACACATACTGTTATCCTCATCTGCATCATTATGCACTTCCTTAACAAAGCCTGCCTTTAAAAAACATTTTGAAATAGTTCTTTCATTAATTTTGTTCCAACATAAACAGAGTCTATGCATAGCCTGCTAAAGGTTCCATTTTATCTTTGGCAAATCAATATTCCCTTCCATATTTCTTAATAAATACTGCACCAGTTTTATAGCTTCTTTTAATTACAGAAATTATTCCTTTGTCCAAAGGTTGCAGTTTACTTGTGCAATTAGGGGGAAACAACAAAGTTTTTATATTTCTAAGTGTTATTCCTGCATAGTTATGTGCAGTACACCTATCAAGGAACAAAATAATATTACTATTCCTCATACCATCTATGAATCAAGCATGACCAGCCATTCTCTAAAAATGGATGTTGTCATCCATGAATTTTTTGAATGCCTGTACATGCAAGGGAGTTTCTTAATATTTTTAAAACACCTTGGCTTCTTATATTTACCAATAATTAGTGGCTCTAGTTTTTCACTGCCATCTGCGTTGCAAAAAAAGAGAATTGTGAACCTTTCTTTGCTTTTTCTTCCACCATGGCAAGAATCTCCTTTCACTGCAAGAGTCTTATCTGGTAGTGAATTTAAAAAAATCCGGACTGATCAGCATTGGATATGTCATTTGTGTCAAACCCACTTAAAAATGCTTGTAGTGTTCCTTGCCACTCATCTAGAACACAAGGACTTACTGATGCTACTTTCCCTGACATCTTTAATGTTGCCAAGGTCCAACGTGTCTTGAACTTTTGCAACCAGCCATTAGAAGCATGAAAGTCTTGCATTCCCATTTTAGTTGATATCTCTGTAGCTTTTTGCTGTAAAATCGGCCCTGAAACTGTAAGATTTTTGGCTCTGGCCTCCATCAATCAATAAAATACACACCTATCTATTTCTTCATTTTTCACAGTGCGAAATTGTTTCCCATTTGGACAAACCTGTGCAGCAGCTTCTATGTCTCTGCATTTATTTAAAATGGATGTTAGCGTTGAAGGTGATATTCCAAATGTCCTGGCAACATCTTTCTTTTTCCATCATCAATAGCCTTAAAAATATTTAGTTTGGTATCTGTTGATAACATCTGTCTTTTCTTCGGCACATTCATGTCTTTTAAGAGTGTGTAAATTAAAAATGTTACATTTATTATAATTTACTGACTATACATATTAACATAAAAATAAATGGTGCAAAAGATCTTGCGTGTACTTTCCCATATGAATAAGTCACAAATTGCTGTATTTTCGCATCGATAACACACACAATTTAATATGTTTAACGCTGATTGAAACAGTCGAAATCTTGAAACTGGAATCAAAGACTGCCAAAATAATAAACTTTCTTTGCCCAACTTTCGATTTCTGAAAATACATCAAATCTGTACATAAATCTCTGATAAACTTAAAAATTATATGTTGTTAGCACCCTGTGGAAAAATGCAATTGAAACGAGCTGAAACTTGGATCACCTCGTACAATCCGTACTTCAAATGGAAATAATGAGTGCCCAATGTTTTTAATTGCGTTTTCCTTTGCATATGGACTTCACACATACTGAACTATTTAACGTGTAACTAGCAACAATTTGTAACAACCCGTCCCAACTCTTGGAGCCTTTGTCCAAAATTCGCTGCCCCAGAGACTGAGAAAACTGCCTACGTCATACATGAATAATTTTTTAAACGCATGCCTAAATGTATCAATATCGGAAAATATTTTTCACTATACAAAGGAAATGTTACTGTCAGTTCGTACCAATGAACAATAAGACACCTTGATAACAAAATAATTGTAATTATTTAATTTAACTTAAATAACATTTATCAGATATTCTAATCTTGAAAAGATGATGATATTTATCAAGTTTGCTTTTTCTGCTGAACAAAAAAGTATGAATGATGGAAATAAGATGAGATAAAAAGCGAAGTAAAACATATCATTCTTAATACATTTATCATTGGCATATTATTTAACCATTATTCGAATGCAAAACAACCAACTGAGTAGCGATGAATATTTTGGAAGATTTTTCTAAGTTCAGCTATCATCGTTGGCAATGTATTTACCGTAAATACCCGCGTATAGTGCGCACCCTCGTATAAAGCGCAGGGGTGTTTTCAGCCTCGTAATCTATGATTTTTCTATATACATGCGTATAGTGCGCACAGATTTTTTTTGACGTTACCGTTTTAGAATAAAGTAGATGGTGTAACGTGTTCTAAAGCAATGCTCGAATTATTGGTATTATGAATTGGTAACATAAGTGCGAAATGAAATTTTCGAATAACGTTCCAAAAGATCGTCAGCTAACTCAATCATTACATACTCTGTTTACTTACAAGGTGATATTAGGATATACACAATAAATCGAATTATATTAATTTTATAGTATGGCATATGACATTCTTTGAGCTAATAAAATGAAGGAATGACGATAATCCTATTTTTTACATACGTTTTTGTCACGCCTAAGGTGGACGGGTTCGCCCAACCTTCAGTTTTACCCTTATTAGAACACTCTGGAGCGCGTAAACACGATAGCAAATAACCATAATTAACTACAGACTAAGAATCAAGAATAAATCACGTATCACCCGGCCGGGCACCGGTGTAGGGTGACGTCATGATTAAGATGCCGATTCCGATAACAACATCGAAGAAGAATGGTCCGGTGACGAAGTATTTCTTGGCTTTTAAAATGAATAAATACTGAATTCATTCTTTTCATATCTAATTAATGATTGTTTGTAAAATTAATTAATAAATTTTAACTATTATCTATTGTGGCGATTTTTTTCCTCCCCTCCCCCTTTACTCCCGCACTTATACGATAGCACTTAACGAATCGCATGTACGAACATGCAAGTACGAAATCGCTAGTTCGAATATCGCTAGTTCGAATATCGCCGATTTTCGTGATATCGCCGGACTGAAAGCCACACCCACGAACGCCACGCTACGGTCGACACGCCCTCCCGGGGTGCCTCTCTTCTTTATATACCCTAATTACCCCTCACCTCTTTAACCTTCCCTCTTTCCCATGGTTATGCAAGAACAGTGGAAAGGCGACCAATCATCGAGAATATTTCAACTAGTTCGAATTACCCGCCTGACGTCATTCCCTCCCTTCTTCACCACCGGCGTCACGTGACAGCCATTCCGATAGTGGCCTTCCGAGCTACATGCTACGTGGGAAATACGTCAGGGTCAAAGACAAAACGAATTATGTAATACGACTTGAAAATAGTTAATGCCATTTAAAACTAGTTCACAATAAGGTTAGTTTTAACGATTTGAAACGGGTTCATTGGAGGAAAGATGAGAGAAATTGATTCGACTTCAAATGAGTTAAAACAATGGTCTATGATGAAACCATCATAATAATTAAACTTATGAGGTAAAACCAGTTAAATGTACAAGTTAGAGCAAGTTGAAAACATTTAATGGAAATTTTCCACAGGGTGTTGATAATCTTGCGTCAGCCATTTTCACGAAATTACATTACTTCCAATTGGTTAAACGGAATTAGAGAAAGATTTCGTAAAAATAACATGAACAAGAATAATTATAATAAACTTAAGTAACAGTTCTACCAAAAATAAAAGTTATTAAGCAATATCAGTGTTGCCTAATTCTAAGAGTCATCAGTCTAAAATTTTCAAGGACATGTTCACTGAGATTACTCACCACATTTAATTTAAAATTAGTGAGCAACAGAAAAGTAGCTTTACAGCCAATAAACTATGAAGTGAGCTTTACCTTTACTTCGAAGTTGTTTTCCGGAGATTCTTCACAATCGCGCACGGTCAAAACAAGTTATGTTAGTTATGCCAAAATGACGAAAATTAAATTAACATTAGAAAATTATAAAAAAGGGGAAAAAATAAGCCCGTTTGCTTCAAAAATAAACAAATCGTAATATGCACTAATAAAAATGATGCTATGAGAGGCAATTTTTAAAAAAAATTCGCAATCGGTTATTTCAAACTCGATTCAATATTTACAAAATAAAAGTGGATGTTCTATAAATCACCTTTTCTTGATATATGCTGTTTCCAAAACCTTCTACACTATTTCACCACTGAAATCGAATCACGTGTACCGTGTACGCGTACATTCAGACTGATGCGCTGACGCCAAGCGATGATGATTCATTGCAATCCATCAGTAATAGAAACACACTGATTGGTTAATTACCAAAGTTACTTTCACCTTGTCGATTGGCAAAATGATTATCACCAAAAAAAATTTTAAAACGTTATTTATGCGGAATGAATAAAGGAAAAAAAGATAGCGATTTCGAAATATGGAGGTTATTTTTCATTTCTGAGTAATATTTTTGTTACGATATATAGAGGAATACGAAATTAGGAGGTTACGCATTAGAGAGGTACATTTCCTATGATATTACATAGGATCTGTTCGGGACCGAAATATTACTACGATAAATGGAGGTTTACGATATAAAGAGGTTCGATATGTAGAGGTTTCACTGTATAATAGATTTGTTATATCCTCCACTGTAAGTAAAATCTGTATAAAATGACTAGTAGAAGGTACATTCATGCTGCACCCATTTCATCTCACCTTGAAAAAATCATTATTTTTTCAGAAAGATAATTTATCATTAGAAATATTTCTTAAATTAAAAAGATTTCTCCTCTCCACCGATTTTCGTTTTCTCCTTATGGAAAGATAATGCCATAAAAAATTACTAAAATCTGCACTTTTAAGAATGATATACTTTTTCCACATCTGTTTAATAATTATAATAATAATGCATTGTACGCAATTTTAAAGTTGCACAACATTTAGAAATCCATTAACATTTGGCTCATTCATTAAATTCAAATAATTGTTAACGTTTGCAATAATATTATCATGCAGACATTGAAATGTTTATTTGTTCATATAGAACAATATCTAAATTATTTACAAATTTTAGCTCTCTATCTTGACTGGTAGCATGTAGATATTAACCCATTTGTTTAAACTTTAATAATTTTTAACTGCCAAACAAATATGATATATATATATATATATGTGGGGTGCGGATAAAGGAGACGAGAGAACTTATTTCGGATAAATTTTATTATCCTTCAATCACTAAGCACACTGGTAAACTTCCGTCGTACACACACCGTCCATTCTGCTACTCAGCTACATTCACGTCATCGTCCCACTTTCACTCGCGCCAACCTCTCGCCATCTTGCCATCACCCAACTCTCTCATTCCCAGCATCCACTCTGAACAACTGACGATCACCACCCGTCACAAACAAGCGACGATCACCACCCGTACACCATCTCAGTCCCAGAACTCGGCCATCCTATTAATCGTGACAGGTCATCCTCCATGTCCCGGAAGAACCCTCTCCATGGCTTCATGTTCTCTGCTACGGCGGAAGTGTGTCCTGGACCCTCATGGCTACCAACCTTCTCCACATCATAGCGGTCCTTAGGGTACACCTTTGTGATTCGGTAAGGTCCCAGGAACTTGTTCCTCAACTTCAGGCCTGCTCCAAACTGCGTCCTCTTCACCGCCACTATGTCACCCACCTCATACTTTGTGGCCTCCTTTCGTCTACGATTGAAGCTCCGTCTATTCTCCTCCTGGACCCTTGCAATGGCTTCCTTGGCCCGCTTACGCAGGTCGTTCCTTGCCCCTGTAATAGAGGTACGCATCTCCTCCTCAATTATCTCCTGCAGTTCGACTTTCTCTGGATTCCTCATCATCGTCCCCATTAAAAGTTCAAATGGGGTGATGCCAATGGACCGTTGGGGTGTGCTGTTCACTGCCCGCTGCACCCGACTTATTGACTTGAACCACTTCAATGGCTCCTCTGCAGACAGCTTCGCGAAGACAGCCACCAGGATACTCTGCATCCTCTCTACCTGACCATTCCCTCTTGGCACACCTGTCGTAATGGTGAAATGTTTAATATTCCCCTCCTGGCAATATTGCTCAAACTCTCCAGCCATAAATGCCTTGTTGCGATCCGTAATGATCCGCCTTGGATTACCAAAAGTTTGCTGGTGGACCCTCAGCTTCTCTAGCACCTCTGCCGTTTCCAACGTCTTAGTCGCAAAGAGCCAGGCAAACTTAGTAAATGCATCCACAAGCACAAGGAGTACTTGTAGCACTTTTTAGTTGATGGCAATGGCCCCAAATGATCTATATGTAACGTGTCTATAGGGAGGTCTTCTTTTGGAATAGGGTTCAGGAAACCCTCCGCCTTTCCTTGCTTTCTAGCCGCCAATATGCATGGAATGCAGTTTTGGATATACTTCTCTATCTTTTTCTCCATATTATTCATCCAGTACTGCCTCCCAATCATTCTCATTGTTTTCTTGATGCCATAGTGTCCTGTGTCATGGGACCTCTGAATAATCTCCAACTCCATACCTTTTGGGATGACTAGTCTCTGTACTCCACCTTCTTCCTTGTAAAGTAAATCTCCCCTCAGCAAAAAATCATCAAATGTTCCACCTCCACGTAGGACCACCTTAATTGCCTTTAGTCCTTTGTCCCCATTCTGCGCCCTGTCTACTCGGTCCAGCAGCACATCCCGTAAAGCAAGCACATAGGGATATCTGATCAGGGCATCAACATGCCTCATTCTCGTCCCAGCTCGGTGCTCGACCTCGTAATCGAACTGTTCTAGCTCCATTACCCATCTTGCGACCTTAGGTGCTAGGCTGTCCTTCTTAAGGGTTTGTTCAAATGCCTCAGTCTGTGATGATCTTAAAGTGAATTCCAAGCAAATACACCCGGAACTTCTGCACTGCTTTTACCACAGCCAACACCTCCAACTGGTAGCTGTGAAGCTTCTTCTCTGCTTCTGATGTCTTCCTGCTCATGTAGTAGACCGGGTGGAGCTGGTTATAATCCTTGGACCTCTGTAGGAGAATCGCCCCTAAGCCATCCATGGATGCATCTGTGTGAAGCTCCGTCTCCAACCTTGGATTGTAAATGCGCAGCACAGGCTCAGCTGCCATTGCCCTCTTCAGCATCAGGAATGCTTGATGTTCATCCTTACCCATCAGAACTTTTCTCCCGCTCTTTAGAAGATCACTAAGTGGCTTGGCAATCTTAGCATAGCTTTTCACATATTTGCGGAAGTAACCTGCTAATCCCAAGAAACTCCGTAGTTGTCTCTCTGTCCTCGGCTCGGGAAAATTGACAAGGGCAGCTACTTTGTCCGGCGACGGCTGAACTGTACTATTCATCACAACATGTCCTAAGAATTCAATTCGTCTATGCAGCAGTTGGCATTTCCTCCAATTGATCTCTAATCCATATCTGCTTGCGATTTCTAGCACTTCCCTCAATCTATCCACTGCCTCACTCTCGCATTTAGCCACAATTATTATGTCATCCAAATACATTAGTACAATCCCACGCTTCACCAGCTCCCGAAAAACAAATGAAATGAATCTCTGAAACACAGCTGGGGAATTGCACAACCCAAATGGGACCCTAGTGAACTCGTACTGTCCTGTAGGTGTCACAAAGGCGGTATATTTTCTGCTCCCTTCTGCTACTTGCACATGAAAAAAACCATCTTTTAAGTCCAGCGTAATAAACACCTTTGCTTCCACTAACCTATCCAAAATGTCCTCTATCAAAGGCAGGGGAATATGCTGTCTAACAATGACCTTGTTAATCGGTTTGTAGTTTACACATATTCTTGCACTCCCATCTTTCTTTCTGGCCATAACCACCTGGCTAGCGAACTCAGAATGGCTGGTCGTGATTATCCCCTTTTCCAACCACTCTTCCACCTGCTCGTCAACTTCGGCCGACTCCTTAGGTGATAACCGCCGTGGTCTCCGGCTAATGGGCGTCTCATTCTTTAGGACTATTTTCATCTTAATCGGCACCTCTTCCATCTTCTTAGGCTGGTAATCCCCGACTAATTCTCTAACCTTGCTGCCTAATTCTGGGTCTAAATGACTGCACTGGTCGTCATCTGCGGCAATAAGCAGCATACAGCCCTCTTCTGGCCATATCTGAGCCTCGCTCCTGCTTAACTTCACTGAAGCATGGTTCAACAGTTTATCACCTAAGAGAGCTCTCACGTAAGGAATGGTTCCAGCAGGCACTACCGAGTACAACAGTGGATATGGGACTCCGTCGATAACAGTCGTCGTCTTAAGTCGGCCCAGCGTCTTGATCATCCCCCCACCTGCGGCTTCTAGAACCTGCTCGTGCCTTTCAAAGTCCAGTTCACCTAACTCCTTGCAAAGATCTTCGGCAATGATATTGTAGTCACTGCCACTATCAATTAGACAGTCCACATTGACTCTGTTAATTTTCAGTCTTAATCATATTTTTCCGGCCCTCTGACCGTAACTGTAACAAACCTGCTCTATCAGTGCTCTTTTCTACATGGAAAACATCCCGTTGACCACCACTCGAAGGCGAACCTGGGCATTTCGCGGCAATATGCCCAAACCTGAGGCACTTGAAGCACTTGGTCCCCCTTTCCTTAAACTTACAATCACGGCTCAAATGTCCTACGCCCCCACAATTGAAGCACCTAGCCTGTTTTGTTTTGTTAGAAAAGTTCGACCCAGGACTCCTTGGTACTTCCACCTCACGCTGCGGCCTATTCGTAGACATTTTGCTCCTCATCATCTCGTAATATTTTACCTTGTCCCGAAACTCGGCAAATGTCTTAGCCCCATACAGGATCGCCTTATTTACCTCACTGTCCCGAAGACCGTCGATAATATATTGAATAGTGATTTCCGGTTCCAGGTCAATCCTACTAGCTATTTTCCTCATCTGCAGAATGTACTCTTGGTGGGATTCCCCTTCCTTCTTTTTGCGCCTAAATAGCAACTGATGAATCTCACGACTGTTTGTCTTCGATTCAAACTCCTCCGTCAGGGCCTCCTTAAGTGCTCCCCACGTCTTGAATACTGGTTCCGCCTCCAGCCACAGCTTCGCGGTTCCCTCGAGGCACTTCTTCGCAAAAACCAACATCCGTAGTGGCGACCACTCGTACAATTCACTGTGCTCCTCGATGAGTTCAATCCACTTGCCTACTGGGAAGGCCTTGTCCTCTCCGGTGAATTTCGGGATCGTCCCTTCTATATCCCTGAACTGAAGCTGTCCCCTCATAACTTCGTGGCCCTCATCTCCTCCGCGAGATACACTACTTTCGCTCTCCGACTCTTTGATTCGGCGTTGTTAGTCGCGCAACGCGTCACGCTCAGCTTCGGCCTCTGCCAACTCGCGCTGTAGTTGCTCTACGGTTCGACTTGTTGCCCGCCTCTCTCTCTCAGAAAGATCTTCAGGTGGAGCCATCTTCCAACGCCTATTCACACTAACACAAAAAGTACTTTCCCCTCCCCTCGGCTATACCAGGCACACGCTAGTCTCAGGCTACTTCCTCGTCACGTGATCCTACGTCAGTCCAACACTACCTTCCCGCGCTTTTCTCGTCATGTGACCCACCAGCTAGATAGCGTCCATTACGTGAGAAGTGACTTCACCAAAATGGCTTCCCACGCTTTTTCTTTCGAAATCTTAAATGTTTCAACACACAATGTTTATCAGCTAGGTAATTATACCACACTAAAATATCACTCTTCTAACAACTTTTCTCGTCTCTCGGCAAATAAAGTCCAAAATATGCAGCGTGCTCCTATCGTCTTTAGGCAAACACAATTACACTTTGATGAGAAATGCAAGGTCTCGTCTTTCGTAAGATAACATCTCGTCTTTCGAAATACAACGTCTCGTCTTTTGTAATATAACGTCTCGTCTTTCGTAAGATAACGTCTCGTCTTTCGTAAAATAACGTCTCGTTTTTCGTAAGATAACGTCTCGTCATTCGTAAGATAACGTCTCGTCTTTCGTCTTACATATAAACTTCTATTCGTCTTATAAATAAACTGAAATTCGTCCTACTGGTTTCATGGCGCGTCTTCATCTCACGTTCCTTACCACATCCCGGACGAGCCCCCAAAAGTTGTGGGGTGCGGATAAAGGAGACGAGAGAACTTATTTCGGATAAATTTTATTATCCTTCAATCACTAAGCACACTGGTAAACTTCCGTCGTACACACACCGTCCATTCTGCTACTCAGCTACGTTCACGTCATCGTCCCACTTTCACTAGCGCCAACCTCTCGCCATCTTGCCATCACCCAACTCTCTCACTCCCAGCATCCACTCTGAACAACTGACGATCACCACCCGTCACAAACAAGCGACGATCACCACCCGTACACCATCTCAGTCCCACATATATATATACATATATACATATACATATATATATGTATGTATATATATATATATATATATATATTATATATATATATATATATAGTAGAGGGGATTACATTGAAAAGCAACATTAGTTTAGTTTGTTTATATATAAAAAAATCTGCTTTTTTTGAAGAGCCCATTTAATTTTTCTCTTACTTCGTAATTTCTGCTCTTTTTGCTGGAATGTGACCCAAGTTATCAATTACTTATAATTACCCCGTTTCGTATTCAATTGACAAAATAACAAAAGATTTCATAGTATTTTCTACTTTGAGGATCTACGAAAGTTTTTGATTATTTTTGCAATTTTTTAAATGCATATGTATTCACTCTGTCCGCCCGTGCCACGAATTTTGAAGCAATGAGGAGAGTTGGGACGCTAAGATCATCCGGGTAGTTTAAGCTGGTGACATTTATAAAAGCTACCTATTTACTTTTTGGAATCCGACCATCTGTCCGTTTAACTTTAAGCAGGATTTTAAAACCCCTCGCGAACTTTCTATATGGGTCCGTTAATATGGAAATTTTCATTTTGTTTGCGTTGCTACAACAGTAAAAGCGAAGCGTAAATTTCAATTTACATTGTACGCTCACTTTATCACTTTTGGTGGCAAATGTCACCGTATTGAGCCTGGATTTGACGAATAATATCTATAGGTTTAACACCTTCTGCAAACAAGAATAGAATAATTCCCCGCATTTCTTCTTTTGTGCAAATCGACAATGTAGCTTCCATCTTTAACTGTTAACTACGACACACAATAATAACCCGCTTCCATAGCGCTACGGCACAATAACTGACACTAAACTAAACCACTACAAGCAGTGTTACAACTCAACCGAGCGAGAAATTTAAAAAATCCCTTTACTTTTTTACATACCCTCGTAGTACTCTTTGAATATTATTCTTATTTTGATAATTTTTTACCAAAGATTTCTTCCGAAATTAATGCATTGATAATCTTTTGGATTTTTATAATAAAGAATGAAACACTTTCTTGAAAAGGAATTTAGTAGTTTAACTAATGGCATGCATTTCGCGCATTAACAGCGTTTTCTTTTTACGGGAGACAGAACTGCATTATTTTGTTATTGGGAACTGTAGGTACGTATTCATTCCGTTTAAAAACCCACAAAAATCGCTCTCAGCTGAACCCAGTCTTAGCATTTTGAGATGCTTTATTTTCCATACAAAATCAAGCGATTGTGGAGGCGTTCTACGCTCTCGGTCTGAACTCGACTGGTGAAATACAATGACAATGGGTAAGTAATTAGATTAATTAATGAAGTTGTTGCCGAACGTTTCTGAGCATTATTGTACACAGAACCTCAGTACATAAGTAATCGAGCCGAGGTAAAGTTAGGAATAGAAATGGTGAGTATATCACATTTATTTTGATTCATTTAAATTTAAACTTCAATATTTCAAGTTTTGCTTTACTGATGCGTTATAAGCAATATACCTATTGCGTATTTGCCCATATTGAGTTGTCAAATATGGAGAAACGGCTTTATTCTTTCTTTAACTGAAAACTTCTAAACCCTAAATAACGAGTGATGCCAATTTGCCTAAACCTGGCTGTGCTTTTGTCCATTGACGAAATATCCTAGGAAATGCATATGCGCCGGTTGAGGCGAATTCGCAAAATTCGTATATGGAAAAGTATTTAGTAGGCACCGGTATCTACTGCTGGCTTTGTGAAGTGAGATTTTTTCCGAAGCTGATAGGTGTTGGTTTTAGAATTTCACATAAACTTTAGGTAAACAGAAGTCAAGTATATTATCGGAACCCTTACCAGTGCATTTTTTAAGTATAAAAAAATCTAAGGATTTATAATTTATAGTTTGCACTCTCAATCTTGAAAATATTTGGTCTTTGTAAGGCATGCCGGATACTAACTACTTTCTCTTGTTTCATTTATTTACATCATTCATCATTATGTCATTTTTAAAACCTGCTATTCTCAATAGCTATCATGGGCCTCAATTGCTACTGCACTTTTTAATGAGGGGAAAGACGCACTACAAATATAAATAGAGGTCATCCATCATTGTCATCAATCACGAAACTTTCAAATACGATGATAGGTTTTTCAATACTGTTGTAGGACATAGAATATGATGGAGTTATTACCTACTCATAGGCTCATAGTATAGACTTCGAGATAGCGCTGTGAAATGCCACATTGTCGAGATAGGAGAGTGTATAATTGGTCAAAATGCATTTCCAATGTTGCCTGACGTACAAATTACTTGCTCTTTTCGTGAATATTTATGAATATAAGACTTACATTTCCTAACTCAAAGGACCAATTTATGTGGAGTTAACCAGAATAGGTGTTTTGTCACGAAAATGTATCATAACAATAAATAACCAAAATTAATTATTGTATGGTCTCCTTTTGCTCTGTTAATTAATTTTTCATTATAAAAAGTACACAATATGAATTTAAAAAATATCTTTATTGTAAAAAAGACAGGCATTAAGGGGATTGCAGATAAATTCTTTCCCATACAATTTTATTTCATGTCATATTTAAATTTGACGTCTTAAACAGGATTTGAGGAGGTAGAATGTATGGCAAAAAGGTAAAGAAATACAAAGGATCAATTGGATTATATTGAAAGAAGTACATTCCGAGGAAGTTTAAATAGATAAAGGAAGAATATTTTGACAATCAGAGTATCAGACATGTACAATACTCGCCAATAGTGTCACATTACATTATTCTTGTGCATTAGTATATATACTTTAATTTTTTGCTGTCTATGTGAAATTTAATTATGGATATTTTTAATGATTGACAGGAGAGTCACCGCCCAAAAAATGACTTATCACCACAAAATGAAGTGGATCACGATAGCCGAGTATGCAATCTTTCAGTAACTGTTTACCGACAAGCACAGGATGCAACCTATGAACTGGCATGTGCATGTGGGGGGTTTTATCAGCTCACCAGAATGGTTAGTACCATTAATGGCATGTCTCAACATTATTTACTTAGAAGTATTTGCATGAATTGCCGTAGTTGGGTATGAAAGTTATACGTATTTTTTACAGATATTTAGTTTACTTTAATGAAAAAATAATTGATGATGATTTCTAGTCTTGTTTTTTATGTACTATATTTGCAGTGTCAAATGATTATTTGTGGGCATTACCATTAAAAACAGACATGCTTCTTAATGCTGCTAAATATTTCATCAAATATTCCTTATTAATGTTAACTTATAAGTTTGTATACAAAGAATTATATTGCTGAAATGAGGATGAAAGTTGTGCTTTATCAGAGCCTAATCAAACAATTTCATGGACAAGACATTCTCATTTGTAAGCTCAACCATTTACTCAGATATACATAAATTATTTCCAAGATCAAATAGAAATGAGGGAGACTGGAGGATTACTATATTTTGAATTTATGAATTTCCTAGTCACAACTGACTTAACCACTCATCTGGGTATTTAATATTTTGAAGCCACACCGGTGTTAGGCATTTAAATAGTAATGGAGTAAGTGCATGAAATGTTGTAGTTGGGCATGGAAATTAAATATTTTTTTAAGATGATTAGCTTACTGTATTAAAAAATACATTGATGATGATTTCAATGATCGTTTCTTTGTATGTTTACAGTGTCAAATGATTATATGTGGGTATTAGCTTTACAAAGAGACATCCATCTTACTTTAGCTTAATATGCCATCAAATATTCTCATGATAACTTTAACTAATAAATACACAAAGAAAAATATTGCTGACAATATGAAAAAAGTTTCCCCATACCAGAGCTCTATCCAACAAAGTCAGGGAAGAAGGATTAAAGCATTTGCATATTTTAACTCAAACATTTACTCAGGTTCACATCAGTCATTTCAAAAATCAAATAGAAATGATGTAGACATGGGGATAAATATATTTATACTTTATGATTTTCCTAGTCACAACTGCCTATATTTTAAGAATATCTATTGTGTGGAATATGACTATTGCTGAAAATTCTTTTATTTACTTGCCAATAATGGACAATGAATTTCATATTTTTTAGTTGACCCCTAAAGACCTGGTTGGGGACCTTTCACAGATGACTAAAGATTTACGAAAGCAGGCCTTATTAAGAAATGCACTCAAATATTTAGAAGTGCATAATATTGATATAGGTGAATAATGAACCTAATTTAAGCCTTGGCTGTAATAAGAAATCGGATCCTGCATTTACGGCTAATAATGAAAGGCTCCAGAGTTTGTTCTATTTTTAAGGTTCACTTAAGAAAATAAAAAATTAACAAAAAACTTATGATTTTCTACTTATTTCCTTAATTTATTCATTTATAAAATTACATTTGCTAAGAGTATTTCACATTTTACTAATTGGAGGAGGCTTTTAGAAAATTATCATAGATATATAATAAACAAAGGATATTCCAAAATAAACATTTCTTAAATCAAGCGATAATTTTGATAGATTTAATAAAAATTAAACTGCAAATCACGCCCCCTCACAGGGGATTCTCTGAGAGTATATCATAACAAGATTAAGTTTAATAAATATTAAAAAATTAAATCCTTTTTTTTGCGTTTTATATGAAGTCATCCTTAACCCTTAAGCAGTCATTCAAAAATGTAATGTTAACATTTGCCTGCAAAGCAAATGCTGAAATTGTTTCAAGCTTTAATATAAAATGAGAAAATTATTTTTTTGTTGAAAGTATCTAGACAAGCTTTGCAAATGAATAGCCTGTGATTTGGACATATGAACATCACATAGCACTAACAGTACTTTCGAACCATATGATTCTTATCTCTTGAACACATTGAGAACCTTCTTTGTGATGCCAAATAGCAATGTTGATGACATGGAGGAAGATGAAGATGTGGCCTAATATTTTTGAAAAATATTTACCTATTGCATTTGTGTATCCACAGTGCTATATCTGAGAATGTACATGTGTCCCTCTGTATTTTCTTATTTCTATTCTATTCCATCATTGTCATCAATCAAGAAACTTTCAAATACGATGATAGGTGTTTCAATACTGCTGCATGACATAGGATCTGATGGAGTTATTACCTACTCATAGGCCCATAGTATAGACTTCGAGATAGCGCTGTGAAATGCCACATTGTCGAGATCGGAAAGTATAATTTTTCAAAATGCGTTTCCATTGTTGCTTGACTTACAAATTACCTACACTTTTTGTGAATATAATAATAATAATATTTATTGGTCCAGAGGATTTGCAATTACAAATATAGGACCCATCGTTAAAACCTAAGATTAGTAACATAAAGAACAATACAAAGACACCTAAATTACATTAACACTCGGAGACCCGAAAATTTAATTTTCGAAAATATTTCTTATAAAATTTTTTGCCGAAATTGATACTTTATGTATTCCTAGTGGAACATGTTGGGAGTTTAAAATCAGTAATAAAATTATATTGTAATTTAATTAAGTCATCGAAATCACGTAATGTATAAATGTGAGGGTCTTCGGGGGCCCGGCTCCGTACTCTACGTCGTGTAACTTTTATATCTCTTATGACCGGGCAGATCAAAGTCCGGACAAAATTAGCTCGCTCAGCACGACATTGTAATACATGTTAGTTATTATCGAAGTCTCGACTTCTCGATTTCCAGTTTTCTCTTGTGTCTCCGTTGTTCACATCGTTCTGTTTGCCTCCCGAATCATTTTGTAATATACTTTTTATTTTTTGTGACTCTATGATTCTAAAATGGGAGATAGAATATTTAGGCTTTGGAGTTACGTTGCTCCACAACCTGCAAGAACAAGACCCGAAAATATAGTTCGAAATATTAGTTAAGTTACTGATTACAGCTAAGATGCTATAACACATTTGGAAACATTTGAGTTATTTATTTCAGATGAAATTATAAATTTGATAGTTGCCAATACAAACATAAAAGCAAGAGACCACTTCGCAAACCAGCTGCATACAGACCATCAAAAGGCATGGACTGATGCCGGCATTGTTGAAGTGAAAGCCTTTATTGGAATTTTGTTATTGATAGGACGATTTCGTGAATCCAATGAAGACGTTCAATTCTTGTGGAACAAAACACTGCATTTATAAGACCCGTATATACAGCTGGCATGTCCCGAGATCGCTTCATTGATATTATGAAGTTCATTCGTTTCGAAGATACCAACACCCGAAATACGCGAAGTCAAGAAGATAAATTTGCCCCCTTTCGTGAAGTCTACAATATGTTTGCAGAGAATTGTCGAAAAGCTTATGATGCGTCAGCATATGGGACCATCGATGAGCAGCTTGTGTCCTTCCGTGGACGGTGTCCTTTCAGAGTCTATATGCCAAACAAACCCAAGAAGTATGGCATCAAAATTTGGGTTTTGTGCGATGCAGAAAATTTTTATTGTTGTAATTTTGATGTTTATCTTGGAAAGGTTGGAAATGTTGTGGAAAAACAACAGTCACAGCGAGTAGTGAAGCAGCTATGCGAGTTTTGGTATGAAGTGGCGTAACGTCATCACTGACAATTTCTTTACGCACTTGTCTCTAGCAGAGGAGCTTTTGAAAAAAAAATAACAATGGTTGGAACTGTTAGAAAAAATAGGAAAGGCTTGCCCCTATCGTTGACTTCAACTTGTGGCAGAGAAGTAAGTTCTTATTTACCAAAGACCTCACCCTGGTTTCGTATTTGCCGAAACCAAAGAAGTGTGTTGTACTTTTGTCGTCCATGCATCACGAACATGATATTTCAGGCGAGGAAACTAGTTTCAAGCCTTCAATAAATTTCTTTTACAATACTAACAAGATTGGTGTGGATATGTTAGATAAGCTCATACGAGAGTACTCTTGCGCTCGAGCAGTAAGAAGATGGCCGTTGGTTATTTTTTATAACATTCTTGACATAGCAGCGTACAACGCTTTCGTTGTTTGGACAAAAAATAATAATTTTCTGGAATAAGGTTTGCAGAAGAGAGGAAAATTATTTTGGGAAACTTTAGGAATGGCATTGATCAAAGAAAACATTGAAAGACGAGCCAGGACAATGGAAGACGCAAGTGGGAAAAATTATCTGAAAAGCGTTCTTCGTTGTGTTGAATTGACAGGCAGGAAAGTTTCTTGGGAAAGACAGGAACCTGAAGAAGTTAGAGGTGAAAGAAAGAAGAGAGGTAGGTGCATCTTCTGCACTGGGGTGGGACAATAAATACACTTCAAAATGTGACAAATGTAACAATTTTGTATGAAAGAGCCATTCCATGAAAGAGACTAAAATATTCTATATATTCTACTATCAAAGATGGCGGCGAATGCCTACGTATCGCGTTGTCGCTCTTGTAATAACGACATTTTCAATCAGTCGGAATTATCCTGTGCGGGAAAATGTGGCATGAAATATCATGTAATTTGCTCGGGTCTAAGTGACACTGAAATTCTGGTCATAAAAGGCAATAATTCCATAGTATGGATATGTGATAGCTGTCTCCTGGTCAGGCCCCAAGTCATTAGCAACGGTGACGAAATATCACGCCACTCTTCGACTGACTTCCTTTTGAGATCCCTAGCAAATATGGATAGAAGACTCACCTCCATCGAAATAAAAAATCAAGGTACTACTGCTAGTCCCGTTAACTTTCGCCATGTGCTCAACCCTCCATCAAAACACTGTGAAGTTAGCCCAACCTCTGTCCCGGAAGTCAACACCCCGGTACCGGAAGTAAACACCGCCGTCGGTGCTGCCAACCCAGCCCCGCAAGCCATGCCCGCAATACCGCGCTACTCTCACCCACGAGGCAAAAACCAGCTCATCAACCTTAAGGAGCTTAAGGAAAATTGGGAGGATGTATCAAATGCTCTAGGCACCAATGCTAAATTCAATGCCTTTATGAATTATTTTATGATGTACTTCAATGCTGTTTTTCCCATTAAACGAATTAGGCAGAGAACCTTAAATCTAAATAAAAAAATTTTATTCTAATGATATAATAATCATGGGTCAATTTCTACGGGATTTACACTATAAATGCAAATACATTGATCCCAATCTCTCCGGTTCTTATAAACAATCTCTTAAAAAATTCAAACAATGTGTTTCAGATTACCGGAAACTAATCAATGAAAACTATATTCAGTCATCCAATAATATTATTAAATCTGCCTGGGATGTAATTAAATGCAATACCAAAGCCACAATGATTAACCCAAACCAAAATAACATTAGTTTCAATAATTGCCTTCTCTCCAACCCTGATGAAATAGCTCAGCACTTCAACTTACAGTTCTGTCAAACCACTCCCTTGCATCTACCCCAACTGTTTCTTATCATTCCATGCCTACTCCTTCTTCTAAATCCCTATTTTTAGCTCCTACTAATGTTCATAAAATAAAAAATATTGTTAGGTCCTTTGACAACTCATGGTCATGTGGTCTTGATGAGACTCCAATGCCTATAATTAAAGCTGTCATTAATTATATTGCTCTTCCTCTAGTTAATATAATAAATTCATCTTTTTATGATGGGCAATTCCCCTCTAGCCTTAAGTTTGCTTGTGTTCTCCCCATTCCTAAAAAAGGCTCTCTCTCTAACTCAGATAATTATAGGCCTATATCAGTATTATCAGTATTTTCCAAAATATTTGAAAAAATATTTTATAACTGAGTAATCCATTTTCTTGAATCTTTTCTTCTACTCCATGAATCTCAACATGGCTTCAGGAAAGCTAGATCCACTATATCAGCTTCCTTCCAATTAATTAACCAGGTCCATCAGGCATTAGATAAGAAAGACTTCACTCTTGGTATCTTCTATGATCTGTCAAAGGCATTTGATAGCATTGACAGACAGACAGACAGACAAACGACTTTATTAGGGCGAAATTGAGACTATGTAGTCCCTTCTTACATTTAACCCTTTAACCATGAAATACTATATACTAAACTTCGCAATGTGGGAATAAATGGAAATGCCCTCAATGGGATAAATTCCTTTCTATCTGGCAGGCAGCAAATTGTAAAATACACACATCAGACTTCTAATGGTGTAATCACTTCTAAATCTAAACCTCTAAAAGTGTGGAGTGGTGTCCCTCAGGGTTCAATATTAGGGCCACTGCTTTTCATTATATTCATGACTGACCTTCCCCATAATATTGCTAATAGCAAACTCCTATTATATGCAGATGACACATCATCTGTATTGCACTCCAAAAATCTGCCTGATTTAATTAATATTTCAAACTCTTCTGCGGGCAGCATGCTTCACTGGTGTCAATCCAATAATCTTAAAGTGAATTGAAATAAAACCCTTTACCTTCAATTTCACACAAAAAAGTCACCTCCTTCCTTCAGTCCATTACTAAAAATGGACCACCAACATTGTACGTTCTACCTCGGTAAAATTTCTAGGTATACACATTAGTGAAGACTTTGATTGGTCAATCCATATTAATTCTGTTATGAAAAAAGTGGCCACTGGCATTTTTATGCTAAGAAAATTGGCACCCATTGTCTCCATCAGTACCCTAAAACTTTTCTATTTTGCTAAAATTCATTCTTTTCTGTCCTATGGCATCATATTTTGGGGCAATGTCAGATACTCCAACAAAGTCTTTTCTTTACAAAAGCACGCTATCAAGGCAATGTTGCAATTACCTTACCAAACTCCTGGCAAGCCATTATTTCACTCCCTTAATATATTAACTCTCCCTTCAATCTATATTTTAAACTGTGCTACTTTTGTTAAACAACACCCTCACCTTTTCCCAACAAATTCCAACTACCACTCGCACCATACTCGTAATAAACTAAACATTCATTTAAATGAGTATAACCTGTCCCTTTCCCTAAAAGGACTTCACCATGCTGCCTCTATTATGTTTAATAACTTACCCTCTAGGATTAAGTCAACCTCCTGTACCTTGTCTTTCAAGAGGCGATTGAAGCGCCATCTAATAAGTAAAAATTATTATAGTGTCTCTGAATACTTGACTGATAGTGATTTGTAATGTGACAATAATACCAGCTAATTGTCTTCTCTGTTTTTCATTTCAATTTTTTGTATTGTATTGTCTGTGCTATATTATGTTTTATTATGACCTATTCCATGTATATGTAGACCTACGGAATCAATAAAATTTCATTTCATTTCATTTCATTATGTATTAATTTCACTTCCAACTCAGATGAATCAAACTAACATAAGATTAACTGAATCAAACTAACTGAATATACCTTCAAAAATAAATTTTTTGGTATTGTTAAATGTTATCCTTAAAAAAAGAAAATTATTTCATTTTTATTTATATGCTTAATTATGTATTTAATTTTGCAAATATATACCATTATTACACTATTTATGGTATAAATCATTATCCTTATTCAATTTTCATTCATTGATTATTTGGATGTTAAATATTATTGAGAGAAAATGATTTTAGAAGCTGAGTCCTCTAGGACCCGGGTCTGGAATCGGTGTGAAACCACTTAGGTCCGTACACCAAGTGTTAACATTAAAATACTCATCAATGGAGTAGATGAAATTTCCTAAGAGGAAGTTTTTTAGTTTCCTCTTGAACACAAATATTTTCTTTTCATTTTTAACATATGATGGTATGCTGATAATAAATTTGCACCCCATAAATCATCTGCAAACATATATATCCTTCCATTCAGAAAAGATGGAAGATCATTAATATAGAGAATAAAAAACAAGGGTCCCAATTCAAACCATTGTGGCACACCTTTTTCAACATTTAAATAATTAGAAAAATATTTCTTCTTATCTCTGGATGAGTTAATTGATACTGACTGTTTCCCATTATAAAGGAAGGATCTCATTAAGTTATTAGCTGTCCCAGAAATTCCATAGGATTGAATTTTCCTTAATAAAATATTAAGATCCACTGAGTAACATAAAGAACAATACAAAGACACCTAAATTACATTAACATTAAAATACTCATCAACGGAGTAGATGTAATTTTCTAAGAGGAAGTTTTTTTAGTTTCCTCTTGAACACAATTATTTTCTTATCATTTTCAACATGTGATGGTATGCTGATAATAAATTTGCACCTCATATAAATAGGTCCATTTCTATATCATTTTAAATTGTGACCCATTACATTGCAATTGAGGTTTCTTGTCGTATTATCATTGCAGATATCATTATTACACTTTATTTCTAATGATTTTATATTTTCCTTAATATACAAGAAGGATTAATAAATGTAGATTCATGAAAGAGGAAGTAATTTCATTTTCTTAAATAAACCTCTTCAACTGTCTTACCTCTTGGCATTGCACAATTCTGACTGCCCATTTTTGCAGTTTAAATAGGTGCAGAACATGGTGGGAATAACCCCAGGCTGCAATGCCATATTTCAACCTGCTAAATATGTAGGCATAATATACAATCATAGCAGTATTGACATTTATAAGATACATCAACCTCCTTAAAATGAAGCATCCTGAAGAAACTTTACTACTAATGTAATTAATATGGTGTTCCCAGCTTAGGGACTCATTAATGTGTAGCTCCAGAAATTTGGTAGTAAGAAAACTTCTTAAAGACCTATTGGCAAATTTCAATAATGGACAGGACAAGATTTTTTCTGTGTAGTATGAAACAGCAGAAACACAGATTTACTCTTGTTGATTGAAACATC
The DNA here is from genome assembly GCA_028673005.1 of Tanypteryx hageni. Taxonomy (NCBI): domain Eukaryota; kingdom Metazoa; phylum Arthropoda; class Insecta; order Odonata; family Petaluridae; genus Tanypteryx; species Tanypteryx hageni. The sequence continues at coordinate 174,200,625 of CM054120.1, forward strand.
ATTTGTTAATCTTAGATGATTGTTGCTATCATTTGCAAACATTTATTCAGAAAAGAAAGAATTGAAAAAAGAAGGAACTTTGTCACTTGCACAAATTTATTTGGCACGACCGGTTTCACTACGATCGTAGCATCATCAAGGGACAAATTTTAAAAATCGTTCCATATATATAGGGAAAAAAGGGGGAGGAAGGGATACAGGAGGGGTTACACAGAAAAGTCTGCGCTAACCAAGAGGTTTGGAGACGAGATTAGGCAGAAAATAAACGTTATTTAGAGATAAATTTATCTATTAAATCGGTTTTGTAGCCATTATTGATAGCGATCTGTTTAATTGTGTTAAGTTTTAAAAGGAAATTGGGTTTAGAAGGCGGTGAAGCATAGGATGAAAAGCAGCGTGTTTGTGAGAAAAATGATGGGAAGAGTGATTGGGAATGACCTGATCTGTGTTAGTCGGTTTACGCATAATTGCAATGGTAGGTGTGTTGTTCAGCAGAGACAAAATGAGATCTAAAAAGTTAACCGAACAATTGGTTTCAGATTCAAGCGCAAAAGAAATGTAAGGGTGGAGGGAATTTAAAAGGCTTAAAAAATCAGAAATTTGGTCATCTCTACCACTCCAGAGACACAAAATGTCATCCACATACCTACCCCAAATTCGGAATAAGTTAATAAAGGATGGCCAGAATTAAAAATCTTAACTTTTAAATTGTTGAGAAAAAGGTTGGCAAGGAGAGGGGAAAGAGGAGACCCCATCTCGAGACATTCCGTTTGCTTATAAAAATTATTTTCAAAAAGAAAAACGTTTTGCTCAGAATACGCTTCAAGTAAGTTACAAAAATCAGTTATCAAAAATTGATTGACACCTGCTTTGGAAAGTATGTCTACAACCAAAACCACGGCTTCTTTAACGAGAACAAAAGAGAAAAGATTACAAACCTCAAAAGAGACAAATTTTGAGTTGTTCCCTATATATATGGAGCGATTTTTATAATTTATCACCTGATGATGCTAAGATCGTATTGAAACCGGTCATGCCAAATAAATTTGTGGAAGTGACTAAGTTCTTTCTTTTTTTAGATTCATTTTGTTTAAGAATCCATTCCAAATTAGATGATATTTTCCATACAAATTCAAGTAAATGTGAAAGCGATCTTCACTCTCGCTATGGAATTGACTGGTGTAATTCAATGACATTGGATAAGTAATTACATTAATTAATAGCATTGTTGCCGAACGCTTCTGAGAATTATTCTACACAGGACGTCAGTGCTTTAACGGATCCTTAAGTAAGAAGAGTTTGAGCATTAAAATGGTGAGTATAGCACATTTATTTGGATTTTTTTTAAATTTAAACTTTAATATCTTTAACATTGTTTTCCTGATATGTGATGTGTATGACAGTACTTATGCCCGAAGTTTTATCTTGGAGGAATTATCTTACGGAATTCATATGCGTCGGTTGAGGCGAATTCGGGACGTTCGTATAGATACTCACTTAATTTAGAACAGATATCTACTGTTGGTTTTGTGAAGTGAGTTTTATACTTGCATAATACTTGTTTACCGTTATTCGGAAGCACGTAGGTGTTGGTTCTAGAACAATTATAAACAAAAGTTGAGCATATTATTTAAAAGACCTATCATAGTATTTTCTATGCTTTCAAAAAATCTAACGATTCATGATTTGTTCCTTCAATTTCCAGAAAATATTGCATTACTAAGTTATGTTGCGTTCTTGCTACATTCGCCAATTTGATGAATTATTTTCATCACTCGTTTATACAAGGTTAAAAAGCGTTATCATATGATTTTATTAAAAAATTTCAACCTAGCTATAGACAATATTGTCTATCGCGTGTATTTACAATCACAAGTAATACCAAGAAATACGTGTATCTTCTAAATTAAATAAAAAACTTACGCTGAGCTGAGCAGAACATGCCTGTTGTCACCAAAATGCATCGTACCGAATCTTATCCTATTTTTATTGCTCTCATTATAAAAAGTATCATTGTACGTAGACGTACCTGACAAAGGAGGAGGATACAATTCCTACCTCTAAAAAATATTTCAGCTCCTTAGCACATTCAGAAAAACATAAATAAATCTTGAAAAGTTTTTAAACGATTGCGAATTTTTAGTGACCGCATTATTGCACTTTTTCAAGATTTTCTTTTTTTCTATTCGGTTTTGCACAAAATCCTACTTAAGAAAAAATTTTGAATCTCCGGGTCCTCTGGAAGTGCCTAAACATTAGTATCTTCCTATGTGTTATATATATGTTACATACTCCTCCTCTGTAAGAAACGTTCATATATATTGACTAGTAGAATGTGCTTGCATACTGCAAGCATTTAATCTCACTTTGAAAAAACATTAATTTTTCAGAAATATATTTCATCATGAGAAATATTTCTTTAATTCTAAAGATTTCTCCTCTGGACGGGTTTCCGTTTTTTCACTATGGGACCAGCGGCGAACTTCTGCCTAGGTAAACTAGGCAGCTGCCTAAGGCCCCAACCTCAGCGGGGGCCCCGACCAGGGGCCGAAATGGTACACATTGAGGACACAGGACACGGAAAATAATATGTCAATTTTTCCGAAGGAAATAGAAAATAATTGACCATATTTAATTTTTGTTCAAGTCATGTGGCAGCACTGTGTTTGTGTTCTTTGTTTTTGTTTTGCATCGCACCTTACTTCATTCTATAACTTGTCACTACTTGTCAGTTCTCGTTGAAAGTGTGTGTTAGAAAGTTGTATCAATTTCAATTTTGCGGCTCAAAGGTTTTATCTTCCAAGCGGATTTGCTGAGGTTAGTTAAGGTTACGATACAAGTAGTGTTGGCGACGGAAGCTAAAGAATGTGATAGAATTTTCAAGTGTCTTAAGATTTTATAGAATATTCCAGAAATGATTAGTGAATGGTAGTACAGGAACATTCTCGAAGGTTCTAGATATTTCGATATTGTATGCGTAAATGTAAAAATTATAATGTGTAAAAAAGTATAGTTAGTACTTGTCTATTTCATTTCTAAGTCTGCTTGTCTATTTTCAAAAGTCAAAGTACGTTAAATAAATAAAAAATAAAAGTAAAATTTGTTTTTTGCTAAATTACCAAAAAGGGGTTAACTGTTAACTGCCTAGGAGCCTGGATCTCTATGTCCGGGCCTGTATGGAACCATAATGGAGTAAAACAATCACAAAATTTTGCAATTTAAGGAATATTATACTTTTCCCACACTGAGTTAATAATGCCACACATTTCTGCCAAATGTTAAGTTAATAGCACAATTAGAAGTGAAATAACATTTATCTAATTGTTTAAATTTGAATAATTGTTAAAGGCTGCAATAAAGATTTCATTGATGCAATGAAATGTTTATTCGTTTACACATATTAAACTCTAAATAATTTAAAAATTTCAGCTCCCTAACTTGCGGCGTAGTGTCTAAGCATTTAGATATTTTTTTAAACTTTAAGAATTTTTAACTGCCAAACAAATATACATATCAAAATTTCTATATACCTTATTTCGTTTTTTTATACATACTCCATTTCTAAAAAAATTTCAGCTCCGTAGCACAGTTAGAAATACATAAACCTTGAACATTTGTTTGAACAATTGCGAAATTTTAGCGGCAGCATTGTTGCACTTTTTTAAGATTTTCGTTTTCTTTAGTCGGTTTTTCACAAAATCCTACCTATGAAAAGACATTCTAATCTCCAGCTCATCTGGAAGTGCCTAAACATTAGTATCTTCCTATATGTTATATGTAAAATGTTATGTACTCCTCCTCTGTAAGAAACGTCTATATATAATGATAAGAGTAGGCACTTCCAGATGAGTTGGAGATTCGAAACTTTTTTCTTAGGTAGGTTTTTTTGCAAAACAGACTAGAGCAAACGAAATTCTTAAAAGGTGCAACAATGCGGCCGCTATAAATTCGCAATTGTTTAAACAAATTTTCAATGTTTATGTATTTTCTTAGGTTCTACGGAGCTGAAATTTTTTTAATTGACAGAATTTATAAAAAAAAACGAAATAGGGATTATAGACGTTTTGATATTTTAATTTGTTTGGCAGTTAAAAATTCTTAAATTTTAAACAAATAGATAACAATTTAGGTATTACGGGATAAGCTAGGAAGCTGAAATTTTCAAGTTATTTACAGAAAAGTAGATTTGCACAAATAGACATTTGATTCTCTCCGTAAATGTATTGCGACGTCCATTAAAAATGTTTAAAATTTAAACAATTAAAAGAATATTATTTCACTTCTAGAAGTGCTACAACTATAACATTTGGCAGAAATGTGTAGCATTAGTACCCCATAATGGAGAAAGTATAAAATTCGTAAAATTGCATTGTTTGGGGATTGTTTTAATCAATTATTTTTGCATAAGGGAAAAACGAAAATCGCTGTGGAGGTGAAATCTTTAGAATAAAAAAATAATTGTAATGATGAAATATCTGTCTGAAAAAAGAATATTTTTTAAAGGTGAGACGATATGCTTGCAGGATGCAAGCACTTTCTAATAGTCATTATATAAAAACGTCCCTTACAGAGGAGGATATAACAAAACATATATATAGGAGCATACTAATGTTAAGGCACTTCCAGATGAGCTGGAGATTCGAAATTTTTTTCTAGGGTAGAATTTTGTGCAAAACCGACAAGAAAAACGAAAATCTTGAAAAAGTGCAACAATGCGGCCGCTAAAAATTCGCAATTATTTAAACAAATTTTAAGGTTTATTTATTTCTGCATGTGCTACGGAGCTGAAATTTTTTAGAGGTTGGAATTGTAAAAAAACGAAGTAGGGATTATAGAAATTTCGATATTTTAATTTGTTTGGCAGTTAAAAATTTTGAAATTAAAAAAAATAGATAAATGTTTAGGTACTACGGGATGAGATAGGAAGCTGAAATTTTTAATTTATTTACAGAGTAGTGCATTCGCACAAATAAATATATTAATCTCTCCATAAAAATATTAAAAATGTTAAAAATTTAAACAATTAGAGAAAATATTTCACTTCTAGAAAATTCTACAATTTTAAAACTTGCCAAAAACATGTAACACTAGTACCCCGTATAGGAAAAAGTAAAAAACTCTTAAAATTGCAAAGTTTGGGGATTGTTTTAATCTAATATTTTTACATAAGGGAAAATACGAAAATCGCTGCGGAGGTGAAATATTTAGAATTAAAAAAATATTTGTAATGATGAAATATGAAAGTTTTATCAAGGTGAGATTATATGCTTAAACAATGCAAGCAGCTTCTACTAGTGTGATATATATATATATATATATATATATATATATGTGTGTGTGTGTTATATTTTATAAGCTATATCCTCTTCTGTAAGGAACGTCTATATATAATGATGACATCATTATATGTGGACGTTCCTTAGAGAGGAGGGGGATATAACATGCTAGTAAAACGTGTTTGCATTTTGCAATCATATCATCTCACCTTGAAAAAACATTCTTTTCAGATAGATATTTCATCATTACAATTTTTTTTAATTCTAAAGATTTCACCTCCACAGCATTATTTATTTTTCCCTTATGTAAAAATATTTGATTAAAACAATCCTCAAACTATGCTATTTTATGTTGTGTGTATGTTATTTGTATGTTATCATTATATATAAACGTTTATTACAGAGGAGGAGGAGGATTTAACATACTAGTAGAAGGTGCTTGCATACTGCAAGCATTTTATCTCACCTTGAAAAAACATTTATTTTTCAGTCAGATATTTCATTGAGAGATATATTTCTTTAATTTAAAAGATTTCTCCTAGGGACCAAATTTCTTATTTTCCTTTTGGAACAATAATGGAGTGAAACAATTGCTAAATTTGCAATTTTATAAATATTATACTTTTTCGACATTGGCTTAATAATGCCACACATTTATGCCAAATTAAAAATTTGTAGCACGTTTAGAAGTGACATAACATTTATCTAAGTGTTTAAATTTTAATATTTTTTAACGGCCGCAATAAGAATTACATAGATACAATGAAGTGTTAATTCGTTTAAATTGACTAAACTCTAAATAAGTTGAAAATATCAGCTCTCTAACTTGCCCGGTAGCATCTAAACATTTTAGCTAATATATATATATATATATATATATATATATATATATATATATATATATATATATATGTATATATATATATATATATATATTGTTTTCTATGTGAAAATTTACTTTGCATAACTCCAATGATTTTCAGGCCAGTGGATCAGCTGAGAGCCAGATGACCCTGGAAATCAACAAGGAGGGATGCGTTCCTCCTTGTAATATTTCAGTTCATAGGTTCCTCATAAGGGGAGAGGTATCTAATGTTATGGTCTGCAGCTGCGGAAAATTCTATCCGACCTCAACTTTGGTGAGTACTATTAATGGCGCATCCTTCAACAATATTTACTTATTAGTAAGAGTTATTTATGCTTGCATACTGCAGCACTGAATGTAATCAAAATTCACCGACACCTACATTTGTAAATAAACCAGTACAATCTCAAAGACAATGTCCTGTGAGCCACTTGCAACCGTTGCATATGAGATAATAAATTGCAAGAGCTGGCAGTATATTTTTCATTTTCCATCCAGAATTTCAAATTTTGCCGGCAATTGGATTGTGTTCAAGTTTTCTTATTTCATCTTTCATAGCCCAGTGTTAGTCCTGTGTTAGTCTGTGTGCTATAATAAATTTATGGTAAACAAAAATATTTTGTGTTAGAGTTAGGGCGTCACTTTCAGTGCCATTTAATACATGTCTGGATTTTAAAAATCACAAAATACATATGATGTAACATTATATTTTTTCATTGAAAGTAATAATAAATTGTGTCATCACTGCTTCCGCAATTTCATCAAACCATATTCCAGTTCTGTCTTTCATCAATTCCATTTGAAAAAGCATTGAATCAATGCTATTACAATACAGATTACCAATTCCTATTTTGAAGACATGTATGTACCTACTCGTTGCAATGGTAGTTGACGAAAGTTCCACTTTACCAGAACTCTATCACAACTAAATCATGGACTACACTTAAGACACTGGCATTTGTATACTCTACCATCTATGCAGGTATGCAGCAATTATATCTAAATACAGACAAAAATATGGGTTATTAGAGGTGTGCTATTCTTAGGAAAATATGATTTACATCTTCACAAAAGTCTCAAGTTTAAGAAAATATATTGTGACAACTCTTTTATTTTCTTAAAAATAATGTGTTTTTAATTTTTTTAGCTTACCCCAAAATTCCTGGATATGGAGAATTTGAGGAAATCCATCTTATTAAAAAATGCATGCAAGTTTCTAATAGTCAAAACTTTTTATGCAGCTTAATGAGAATGGAGTAAATTTAAGTATGCATTTATTTTGATTAAATTAATTTTCACAAAATTACAGTTGGATTTTATTCTTTTCCTGGAAAAATATGTTATCTATTTTAACCAATGTACCTTCCAGTTGCAGAAAACTATTTATGCCTATATAGTATTAGAATTAGTATTTTTATTGATTCCATTGATTTACATTATAAGCATGGAATAGGTCAGTAAAATATACATAGGATGGTCATAGAAAATTAGTAATAATATACATATTATATATACCTAAGCCGTGTTACTATTTTTGCAAATACTCATCAACACTGTAAAATATATTTTTTACAAGATACAATTTAACATGTTTTTTTCAATATATTTATGTTGTTTATGTCTTTTATTTTATTGGGGAATGAGGGAAAAGTATACAACACATAACACTAGGATTGTGTTTTGTCAGGGTTAAACATAACCTTTTTGTATATTTGTCACTTTTATTTCTTGACGAGTAATCATGTATGGCAGAATTTCGGGTAAAAAGGTGAGAGTTCTTTTTAAAAAATACTACTGATTCATAAATGAATATACAAGGAAGAGTTATGATTTTTTTCTATGTATTTTGGTTTGCGTGATATATATTTATTTAACTTATATATTGCTCTTATGGCTCGTTTTTGCATTATAAATATTCTGGCTGTATGGGGTGATGATCCTCAAAAGATGATGCCATATCTGAGAATTGAGTGAATGTGGCTATAGTAAAGCATGAGTAGAGAATCCATGGTAATCTTATCATGCAGTGATCGAATTATGTATATTGTCTGGTTGACCTTATTGGTAACTGCTTGTATGTGGATTATCCAATCTAGGGTGTCTGATATGTTTAGGCCTAAGAATTTAGTCTGGGATGATTTTTTAATGCAGTTATTGTTGATATTTAGATTGAGGGCACTTTGACTTGCTTGGTGTGGATGGAAATGTAAATAGGTAGTTTTGGAAAGGTTTATGTTGAGATGATTTTTGTTTGATTGTAGTTATTGATTGTTTAGTATCTGTGGCTAGATCTGTATGTGTTTGGAATGATACGAATTGAGAAATGTCAACTGCAAAGATTGTTTCAACTCCTTTGGATTGGATAATGTTAATATCATTTTCATAAATCATAAACAATAGTGGGCCAATAAATGTCCCCTGCAGGGTTCCATAATTTGTATTTTTACAGTCTGAGGAAATATGATTTATCCATTTCCCATTTATATAGGATATTGTTACCTTTTGTGTTCTGTTAGTCATGAAGGAGGTTACCCAGTCTAGGGCACTTCCCCTTATTCCCAATGTGTACAACTTTTAAAATAACAGTTCATGATCAACTGAATCAAAAGCTTTATGAAAATCTTAGAATATACCTAGAGCTTTGATTTTTTTGGTCAAGGGTATTGTATACTTGTGACAGGAAGTGGAATATGGCTGTTGTGGTGGACATTTATTTTCTAAAACCATGTTGTGATGGATTTATGAGGTTATGATTTTCTAGAATAGTGGTTAGACGACATGTCATGATATTTTCAAATAATTTGGAAAAGTATGATAGATGAGATATTGGTCTGTAGTTATCTGGATATGGTTATGATTCTTTTTGTGTATGGGTATTATCAAATTATTTGTTAGTTTGGAAAGAAAAATACCACACATTAGTGATTCATTTATAATGTGAATAAGGGGATCTATAATATATTGTTTTGAATTTAGCAGTATTGAACCTGGAACTTTATATCTACCTGCTGAGTGTTTTGAACCTATTTTCTTTAAAATGGTTTCAACCTCATTTTTATCAACTGGTTTCAGAAATATTGTGCATATGTTGGATACGTAGTGGCAATCTACATTCTCAGGATTATTTACAACTGAAGGTTTAGTAGGGGTTATTTTTGGATTGTAACAGAAATGGTTATTAAATATGTTAGCTATTTCTAAAGGGTTTTTAAATATGTTATTGTCTTGGAGTAATTGAATGTTCTCAATCAGAGAGTTTTTTTATTGTAATGAGTTTTTAATTATCTGCCATGCTGCTTTAGAAGTGCATGTGGCTTTGTTGAGGTAGTTATCATTGTAATGTTTTTTGCTATTATGATTTGCTTTTTATAATGTTTTAATAAAGATTTGTCATGAATTTTGTATCCTTTGATAATTTTGCTTTTGCATAGAGTTTACATAGATGTCGACCCATTTGTTTTAGTTCAGGAGTAATCCATTTCTGCACTGCATTGTGACTTGTTTTTTTACCACTAATTGAAAGGAGGTGTTGAAGTGATAGAAAAATATTTCATAAAAATTACTAACTTATTCATTTATTGTAGTTGCTTCATATACAGTGTGTAAATCAGTGTGTGAATGTTGACGTAAGAAGGTGTCAATTTTGGCTGGGCTATATTGTATTTTGTACTCATGTCTTTGTCAATTTTTTATCTTCTGTTTGAAGTTCTACAAATTGCCCAAGATGATCTGATAAACCTATGTCTAAAGTTTTACTTGAGAATCTACTGAAGGAATTTGTGATAAAAATATTGTCTATTGTAGTACTTGAGGATGTGGTTATTCTTGTAGGAGAATGGATTGTAGGTATCACGTTGAAGGAGGATGTAAGATCCAAGATAACATTTTATGTGTATTTTGTGTTTGCAGATTAATGTTAAAATCACAACAGAGAATTACATTAATATCATGAGTTACCGTTTCACATAGCATTTTATCAAGGTTATACAAGAAAACATTTATATCACTATTTGGAGATCTATGAACACAAATTACAAGAAACACTTCCACTTTTGATTTATATATAGCAGCAACACACTCAAACACTTTTTCAGTGGAAATCACTTCCCCTCATAGTCAATTTTGTTAATAACATAACTCCAACATTTTTGTATGTTTTACGGCAAAAAGAAGAAAAATTTGCATAATTATCACTTTTCTGTTTGTTAAGATTTGTAATGATTTCATTGGGTGTTCCTGGTTTTTCCACACTTCCTGTTGTATTTTTAATAATACTAACCTCAGGTTGTATATAATTTTTGCGCATCACCTGGATTAAAACTGCTATCATGTTTCACAGTATGAAAAGCAAAGGTGCCCTCTGTAGCAGCTAGATTGTGTTCTGGTTTACTTACAGCTTTGGCAAAAAATCCTGTAACCTTTCCTGAAGAGGTGCTTCCTTATGCTTGTATGATTCAATGTGATGCTTTAAATCTCCAGCCCCTTTTTTAGCCATTGAAACATATGTCCCCATTCTGCATACTTTATACTCAGCTTCTCACTCATCTTGGCCAAATGAAAACCATGGAAATTTGTCTTTCATCTCTTCTGTGAACACGCACCTCCTTTTATGCATTTTTAAAGGAATGATAGTCTTTAATAATATTAATTTTATATATGAAATAATCATAACCAATTTTATATTATAAGTAATGAATCATAAAATCGTATTGTCTAGAACTACAAAAGTGAAAAAAAAATTCGTATTTACAGCGAAGAACTATGGTTTTAAACAAATCTGAACTTCAGTACTAAATGTATTAGTGACTGCACCATTGGTTGGTCTTCTGCTAAATATTCCAAAATTATTCAACAGAACACAACTATGGATCAATGCTGTACTCAGTGGCTCAAGTCCACATTTCCATGTTGCTGTATTGTTTGAGAAAACGGGGTCCTGAAACACCTGGCAGGTTATACCACTACAAATATCTATTTATATACGAGTGAATTCTGGAGTAAGCATAGGTTGACAATGCTTTGATGTAATGAAGTTAGCATCGTCAGGGTCTTCCACACCTGCTTGGCTCACAAGAAAAATTTGAATTGACCAACCATCTCTCTGTACCCGAAAGAGATATCAGATAACGTAATTCAGCATTATTCGTTGTGCTTGCTTAAAACAAAATGTTGCAGGAAGTAAAAATCCGGACATTTCTACAATTTTATAAAAATTCGCCTGGACAGAAATTTTAGAGAAAAAATCAGGACAAATCCAGGTAAAAGAGGATGGATGGTAACTCTAGTCCTGATGGCTTTCCCATGCTTATTATCAAAGCCTCTTCTTAACCTATCATTCTGTACCGGGGAGTTTCCATCTCCCCTCAAACTTGCACATGTGTCACCAGTCCCTAAAAAGGGTTTGCTATCTGATTCAGACAATTTTCGACCTATCTCTTTTCTGTCACTTTTTTTCGTAATTTTTGATATATTTTTTATAAACCATATTCTAAATTTCCTCAAATCCTACCAGATTTTTTCTCCTAATCAACATGGCTTCAGACATGGACTATCTACCCGTAGTGCCTCATTTGAAGTATTGAACAATATACATCTTGCCCTGAATAGAAAACTATTCACTGTTGGTATATTCCTCAATTTAAGCAAAGGGTTTGACTGTATGAACCATCTCATTCTTAAACATAAACTTGCCAATATGGGCATTACTGGCATTGCTTTGAACTGGATTATGTCTTTTCTTAGTGGTAGGAGTCAAATTGTTGGTTATTTTCAACGTACCTCCAAGGGCATTATTACAAAAAACTCCAAACCATTGAATGTAGTAGCTGGTGTTCTACAAGAATCCATTTGAGGCCCCCTTTTTAAAATCTTATTCATGAATGACCTCCCAGATAATCTAACTAGATGCAAAACTATACTGTATGCTGATGATACCTCCAGCATTGTTACATCCAGAATCTTGCCTGGCCTAATGATGTCTGCTAACCAGACTATTACCAAAATGACTGATTGGTGTCATAGTAATGACCTTCTGATGAACAAAATTTAATGCTCCCATTTTGAATGATCTTACTATTTGCCATTCACCAGTTACTAAGTTCCTTGGCTTTGCATAACAGAACATTTAAGCTGGTCAGCTCATACTGATGTACTTATGAATAAAATTTCTGTTGGTGTCTTTATGATTAAAAGGTTAGCACCAATTGTATCTATTGATGTTTTAAAATGTTATAATTTGCTAAAGTGCATTCCATTATATCCTCTGGAGTTATGTTTTAGGAGAATTCTGAAGCTGCTATTAGTGTGTTCTCAATGCAAAAAAGATCTGTAAAAGCAATATTTCATGTTCCCATATGCACACCTGGCAAACCTCTTTTTCCATCTCTTAAGAAACTAACCCATCCATCACTTTACATCTATATGCGTACCTCATTTGTAAAACCATATAATAATAAATTTTCCACTAATTCTGATTTCCATAACTATCACACTCGAAAAAAAGATGACATTCATTACAATCACAATAATTATTCCCTTAGTCTCTGCAACTCTCTTTTTTATTTCATAGCATTCCCCTGAATTTAATAGAAATGTGATTGATTAAAACTGTTACAATGTTCCTCATTGCTATCAATATATTCCATCTTAAGATTTGTCATATCTCCTACATTCTGGTATGCAACATACTTCAATCAATTCACTTGTTATATTGTTAGGCCAAAACCTATGTTATCATAACTTTTATTTACCATAATTTCTTGAATTTTTGTTTGTCTATCTGAATCAGAGTCAATGGTTTCATGTAGATGCTTGTATGGAATCTTTAAAGAGGAATGTTTCTAATGAATTTAGCTGCTTTTTCCTTTCAGCTTGTCTTAAAAGAATTTTTTCCACTTCTTGACCACTGGTTCAAATGATTCATTCATATTTTTAAAAGGCAATGGGTATATACATATTGTCGTTTTTCATTTTAATTTTAATTAATGGCACATAAACAAATATTTAAAATTACAGCAATAGCATTTTACTGATTAGTAATTATTTTCAACAAATTTATGCTAATATAATGTATTAAAAAGTCATTAATTTTTTTATTATAGCAAAAAAATAATTCATACATACGAAAAACTAGCAATCCTGATTTAGAAGTCCTCTTGTTCACAAGATAATAAATCTCATGTGGCCACCACATGGCTTTATCCATACCTGTAATATTTCTAAAAATTCCTAATAGGTTAAATGACAATAAACATTATAAGGAACTGTGAGAAAAATTTAGACTTTTCAAAGAAACATACTCAAACCATTGTCTTATGAGAATGGATATAGCCCTAAAGCTCCAACAATTAAGATAATAAAAATGAGTGTAAGGTGTTTCTAATAGACACCGGTTAGTGGTGTGGTTGTGGCAGCTAGTCTTCACTAATATTAATGCTTGTTCTGACGAAACAAAGTAAAAGACTTTGTGATGGACTCTTGTCTGATAAACCCAGGTATCTGGCTTTTAAGACTGAGCCAAAACTTGGCTCATCTAATAACAATCTGGGGTGGTTTTATTGCTCATGCCAAAATATCTAACAATTTGTCAGTGCCTGAGAGGATCTCTTTCATTTGTGTGCCTCCAATTTAACTTTTAACCCTTGAGCGGGCATGCTGGCATAAATCTAAGTAATGAATTCACCACCCAAACTTCTCGTATTTACACCTGGAATGATTCACACATCTTGATTGACTTATGTATACAAAACACAGTAAAGTCCTGCATATAGGATGCATCTGTGCATAGGATGCAAGAAGGTTTTCCCTTGTAGTTCTAGGAATAAACAATAAGTTGCAATAAAAGACTCATATCCATTCTATTAGATGAATTCTGTTGAATATACTTTCTGCTAAGTATGATCTGAAAGGTGAATTCGTAAAGTAGATATATAACCAATCTGTCAGTAGATCATTGAAGGATGAAATGACCTCCTTTCAGAAACTATAATTAGGGGAAAAAAATGTTGCATCTGTTTTTACTTTGTAATTCTGCGATCCAAGGACTGCCATAATGAAGCCTTTAACCCAACTGTCCTTTGATCATTCCTTATACTGTCTCACCATCATCCTGTCACCATCTCTAAAGGATCTTACAGCATCACTTTCTTGTGTCCTAACTTGGGCTCTTTATCATTTTAATACTGTCTCTCTTTAGTTTGGCTTCACTAAGGCTAACCATGAACTAAGTAGCCTACCTACCAGTAGCATGCTAGGTGCTTCACCTTTGGTCAAATTAGGTGTGATCCTTAAATTCAAAAGTAACCATGGTAAGGCAATGTGCAAAGGAATCTTTGAGTGCAAGAGGGCTTTAATTTTTTATTTGAAAATTTTACCAAGTTTTCAGCTGCCCCATTTTTGGCTGGATGATAGGGAGGAGAGATTCTCTGCTCTATGTCATTCATCCTGCAAAACACTTTGAACTCGGTTGATGAAAAAGGGGACCTATTGTCAGTTTCCAAAATTTCTGGGAGCCCAAATGTGGCAAACAAAACTCTTAGTTGTGATATTATTTCCTCAACATCCCCATTTTTTAATTCCTTCACTTCAGGCCATTTTGAATGACTGTCCACCACTATCAGGGATATTTTGTTCTGAAAGGTCCCAGCCAAGTCAATGTATAATCTTTGCCATGGTTTGTCAGGCACATTCTATGGTTTGACTGGCTCTGTGTTGGGCATTGGTTTGTGAACCAGACATGACTGACAAGAGTTTGCACGTAATTCCACTGGCTGATCAAATTTTGTCCATCAAATATATGATATAGCCAGGGATTTCATTTTCACAATACGTAAATGGCTTGAGTGTAACTCATCCAGTAGGCATCTTTGGCCTTAGTGACTTTGGGTTCACAACTCTGTTTCCCCATAACACACATCCATACTCAATATTGAGTTCATTTCTTCTGCTAAAAAAGGGTTTTTAATCCTCCCCCACTACTGATGGCCATCCAAACATGCAGAAGTCTATAACCCTGCTTATTTCACTGTCTACTCTATACTCCTGGCTGATGGTTTTTGCAGTGACTGGTAGGAATTCCCTTTCTCCTAAGTCTATGTATGAGAATTCCTCAATGGGAGACCCTTCTACTGACAATGGTAGCCTTAACAACCCGTCGGCTACCCTATTCTCAGCTGCCTTGATATACTCTATCCTATAATTGTAAGCCTGCAAAATACCTGCCCATCACTGCAACCTGTTAGCTGCCATTTGAAGAATTTCTTTCTTTTCTCCAAAAATGTTAATCAGGGGTTTGTGGTTGGTCTTTAAAGTAAGGTTCCTAACATATAAATATTGATGGAACTTCCTGACTCCAAAAATAATAGCCAAGGCCTCATTATATGGGTTTAGCATAATTTATCTCGGCTTTAGCAAAAGCATTTAGGAAATTGTGAAATATAACTGCTCCTAACCCATAAGGGGATGCATCACATTCTAGTATGACTGGAAGGGATGGGTGATAATGAGTTAAGACTTGGGTAGAGGTGATATAATCCTTGATAATCTGAAATGTGGCATTACATTCATTTGTTCATTGCCAATTTGATTCTTTTCTGAGTAATCCATGCAAAGGGGACAACTTAGTAGATAAACCTAGCAAAAACTTTGAATAATATTCAACTAATCCTACTAATCCTCTTAGTTGAGCCATATTCGGCAGTAATGAAGAATTAACTATGGCATTTTCTTTGTTTTTAGAAGCATAAAGCCTGAGGGGAAGAGTCAGACTAAGAAGCAGTCTTGGGGGTTTTACATCCCCTTGTGCAAGGGCAGCAGCTTGCACAGTACCTCTGTAGGTGGTGATCATGTGGATCTGAACAGCTACAGATGGGTAATCACTCTGTGAAACTGCAATGAGGAAAGCAAGGGGAAACTACCTCATTATATTTCCCATGATAGGCTGAAAAGCTGAAAATACCTCTATGGATCTTTCTGGGGTAAAATATTCCGGAGGTAAAATAGTCCTCCAATCGGATCTCCGTGTGGGGACTACCCTAGGGGATGCACAGAGGAAATGTAAGATTAATAAGAAAGCAAGTAGTGAGAAATTAAAAATAGGCACATGGAATGTTAGGACTATGAATTCAGGGGGTAAACTAGAGAACATAAAAAGGGAAATGAGAAGGAATAATGTAGGTATAGTAGGTCTTAGTGAAGTTCGGTGGGAAGGAGAAGGCGAGATAAATTCAGACGAATTTAAGATTATTTACTCAGGAGGGGAGAAAAAGGAAAGGGGAGTGGGGATTATAATGAGAAAAGAGATAGCTGAAAGAATTAGCAAGGTAGTGACATTTAATGATAGATTAATAGCCGTAAAACTTCAGATGGAGCCAGTGGAAATGCTTATAATTCAAGTGTATATGCCAACGACTAATGCTGGCGACGACGAAGTAGATGAAATCTATGAACAGATTATGGAGATATTGGAGGAGGAGGGAAAAGGAAGGATCACCACCATAGTAATGGGAGATTGGAACAGTGTAGTCGGAGAGGGACAGGAAGATAACATAGTGGGAAAATATGGACTAGGGAAGAGAAATGAAAGAGGGGATAAACTTGTGGAATTCTGCCATAGAAATAGATTAATTGTAACTAATACATGGTTTAAGCATCACCAGCGGAGACTTTACACATGGAGAAGCCCAGGAGACCAGAGACGATACCAGATAGATTACATACTAGTCAATGAAAGATTTAGAAATAGCATTAAAAATGTGAAAACACTACCAGGGGCAGATATCGATTCTGACCACAACCTTTTGGTGGCAAATATACAATGTAGACTGAAGAGCGTTAAGAGAAACGTAAGAGTTAACAAGAAATGGAACTTAGAGGAACTCCTTAAAAACAGGGAGGCTATCATGACTGAGCTGGAGGAAAGGTTGGGGGAGAGAGATGAAGAAAATAGGAAGAATGTAGATGAGGAGTGGAGATACATCCATAGCAACATTAAAGATGTAATGGAAAAGAAGGTAGGAAAGATAACGGGTGAAAGAAACAAAAAACCCTGGATCACAGCAGCCATGCTGCAAAAAATGGAAGAGCGGAGAAAGTGGAAGAACATAAACACTGAAGAAGGCCAAAGAAAGTACAAGGAGTTAAATAATGCTTTAAGAAGGGAAACAGATAAAGCCAGAGAACAGTGGATAAATGATAAATGCGAGGAGATTGTCGAATGTGAAAGAATTTGTAGAACAGACCTCATGTATAGCAAAGCAAGGGAACTATTCAAGAAAAAAGCAAGAAAGATAGGACGTAAAGGAATCATGAACAAAAGTGGTAAAATAGTATCGGAGCCAGACAATGTAAAGAATGTCTGGAAAGAATACATTGAGGTTCTGTATGACAAAGAAGGTAAGCCAAGAAATATTGAATTAAATGAAGAAGAGGATGTGGAAGAAGATCAGCTAGGACCAAGTATTCTCGAGTCTGAAGTTAAAAGAGCAATTGATGACATGAAAAGAAGGAAGGCTGTTGGGAGTGATGATATACCCGTGGACGTTCTCAAGGTTTTGGGGTCTAAAGCAGTTAAGCAACTCACAAAATTTTTTAACCAAGTATATGATACTGGCATATGGCCTGAAGATTTTTTAGATGTTGTGATGGTACCACTGGAGAAAAAGAACAATGCAAAATGTTGTAAGGATTACAGAACTATTAGTTTAATTTCTCATACAGCTAAAGATCTAACCAGAATAATAACCAAAAGAATTGAATGTAAAATAGAAAAGGAGCTGCAAGATAATCAGTTTGGTTTTAGAAGAGGAAGGGGGACTAGAGATGCTATAGGATGTATGAGGATGATGATAGAAAGAGCGCTAGAAGTCAATAAAGGTATGTATTTTTGTTTTGTAGATTGGGAGAAAGCTTTTGACCGAGTGAAATGGGATAAAATGCTGGGTATTTTAAACAAAATAGGAATAGATTGGAAAGATAAAAGACTGCTTAAAAACCTTTACTTTGATCAAAAGATTAGAGTCAGGGTTGAAGGAGAAGAAACAGAAAGTACTTCAATAGGGAGGGGAGTGAGGCAGGGTTGTCCTATTTCACCAGCGATATTTAATATTTATGCAGAAACAATAACAGAAGAAGCGTTGATGGAAGAGAAAGGATTTAAGATAGGAGGTGAAAGTATTACCACCATTAAATACGCAGATGATCAGGGCTTAATAGCAGAAGGCGAGAAAGAGCTTCAGAGAATGACAGACAGACTAGTGGAGGTTGGCCAACAATATGGAATGAAGATCAATGCTGAAAAAACGAAAGTCATGGTGGTTTCAAAGGAACATAAAGAATTAAATATAATGGTAAATGGCCAAAAATTGGAACAAGTAAGTAGTTTCAAATATCTCGGCAGTATTTTAGCACAGGATGGAAGTAGTACACAGGACATCAGAAATAGGATTGCAATGGCAAAAGCAGCATTTAACGAGAAGAAGGAGCTTCTCACAAGCAAGAAAATAAATTTAGAAACAAGGAAGAAATTAGCAAAATGCTACATATGGAGCATAGCTCTTTATGGTGCAGAGACGTGGACGGTAAGGAGAAAGGAGGAAAAATATTTAGAAAGTTTTGAGATGTGGGTATGGAGAAGAATGATGAAAGTGAAATGGACAGAGAGGAAGAGAAACAAAGAAGTATTAGAAATGGTGGGAGAAGAAAGGACGCTAATAAAAACAATCAGGAAAAGAAAAGCAAATTGGATAGGGCACATATTGAGAAGACAGTGTTTACAAAGGACGATCTTAGAAGGAAAAATTAGTGGAAGAAGAGGAAGAGGGAGAAAAAGAATTGGAATATTAGATAATATAAAGCAGGGATATAATACTTATAGAGGTATAAAAGAGGCTTCTAGGGAGAGAGAGAAATGGAGGCAGCGATTCAGTTAAAACCTGTCTTTGGACAGAAGCATGATGATGATGATGATGATTCTCTGAAAGATAGCAGGGGCAGATGCTGTTCCAAATGGAAGTCTAATGTATCTAAAGAGTCCTCTATGGGTATTTATGGGGCAATACTCTTGGGATTTTCTGAAGCCAATTGCTGTTAGGCTTGGGATAAATCAATTGTTGAGTATTTCTCTCCACCTTGCAATTTGGAAAAAAGTCCTTCCACCCTAGGTAATAGGTAATGCTCAGTTTCTAGCTGAGGATTGACTGTGATTTTAAAATCCCCACATATTCTGACACTACCATAGCTTTTGGCCACCGGAATGATATGAGTTGCCCAGTCACTAAATTCTACTGAGTAGAGTACTCTCGATTGCACCAGCCTGTCCGATTCCTTCTCTACCTTACTTTGTACTGCAAATGCCAAGGCTCTAGGATGACAGAAGAATGGTCTAGCATAGTCCCTTAAATATAATTTGACATTTCCTTTGTTGAAAGATCCTAGTCCTCCATCCCACATCTCTTTAAACCTTTCTCACAAGTCCTTGACATCCGAAATTGTTGATAACTGAATATTGTTACTGGTTGGCAAAATATAATTTCCTGGGCCAATTCCTTCCTTTCAGTGGTGAACCCTCATTTTTGACAATAAAAAGTGGTAACCTAAGGCAATCATTTTTAAAATCCACTTTTACCATGCGACCCCCTTTGGGTGAATCATTGCGTTGGCGTATGTTTTTAACCTGATATTGGTACTTGGTGAGAACTGGTCTTTTCCACTCTTCAGCTCCTGGTTCATTTGCATCTTGCTTCTCTCCTTGCAATTTATTGTGCACGATATAGAAAAACTTTTGGCGAATCACAGAAATTACTTCTCTTGTCAGGAGATAATGGACATTTACATATTCTTATGAAAAGGAAGGCACAATTCTTTGGGTTGATCCCAAGAAGACCCTAAAACACTATAGCTATCCATTGACTCATGATTCAATTAACCAAAGTAAGTGATTCCAATAAGAGAAGAATTCGGAGTACTTTGCATACAAAATGGTTTGGGTTTTTCTATTTTGATTCAATAAAGTGGCTGATTCAATTAGCCACTGACTCAATAAAACAGAACCCACTGTACCTATAAAATAATTTCAACTCCTTAGCACATCGGGAAATCCATTATACTTGAATATTTGTTTTAAAAATTTTGATTTTTTAGCACCCACATGTAGAACCTTTTGAAGATATTTGTTTTTTTAGTCAGGTTTGCGCATAATCCTAATGAGAAAAAACATTTGAGAGTGTCACTTTTATGTAAGTGCCTAAAATTTGTATCCTCCTATATATAAGTTATATATATATATATATATATATGTTACGATTATATATAGACATTCCTTACAGAGGAGAAGTAACATATAACATATAGCATTTAGTATTTAGCATATAGCATATAGCACATAGTATATAGCATAAGCCATATAGCATATACCATATAGAATATAACATATATAGGAACATGTATAGGAAGATACTAATATTTAGGCACTTCCAGAAAAGCGGCATGCTTGAATTTTTTTCTAAGTAGGAACATGTGAAAAATCGACTAGAAAAAACAAAAATCTTGAAAAGGTTCTACATTTGGATGTTAAAAATTCAAAATTGTTTAAACAAATATTCATGCAAAATGTATTACCGAATGTGCGACGGAACTGAAATTTTTTTATAGTTAGCATTTGTTAAAAAATTAAATAGGGATTATACAAATTTTGATATTTTTTAATTTGTTTGCCAGTTAAAAATTCTTAAAAATTAAAAAAGAGTTTACAGTTTATATACTGCGGGCAAGTTATGGAGCGGAAATGTGTTGTTTACTTAGAGTTTAGTCTATGTAAATGAATAATCATTTCAATGTATCCATGAAATTGTTATTCTGCCTGCAAAAATTTATTGAATTTTAAACAATTTAATTAATGTTATTTCACTTCTAACAGTGCTTCAAATTTAAAAATTGACAGAAAAGTAAGGCATTATTAACCCAATGTGAAAAAAGTATAATATTCTAAAAATAACAAATATTAGTGATTGTTTTACTCCACTATTGTTCCATAAGGAAAAAACTAAAATCGGTGTGGAGAAGAATTCTTTTGAATTTGAGAAAGATTTCCAATGATAAAATACCTCTGTGAAAAATAATTGTTTTTTCAAAGTTAGATGAAATGCTTGCAGAATGCAAGCACAAACTACTAGTATGTTATGTTACTCCTCCTCTGTAAGGAACATTTATATATAATGATAACAAATATATAGGAGGATACTAATATTTAGGCACACCCAGAAAAGGGCAGACTCAAAATTTTTTTGTTGGTAGGATTATGTACAAAACCGACTGGAAAAAATTACAACATTGACATGGTTCTACAATACGACCAATAGAATTTGATATTTTTTAAACAAATTTCCAAGGTTTATGTATCTCCGGATGTGCTATGGAGCTGAACTTATTTTCTAGGTGGAAATTGTAAAAAACAAAATATGGATTATACAAATTTTGATATTTTAATTTATTGGCGGTTTAAAAATATTAAAATTCAAAGATATAGGTAAATGTTTAGATACTATGGGGAAAGATAGGTTGCTGAAGTTTTAACGTTATTTAGAGATTTGTCTATACAAATGAATAAACACATAAGTGTATCCATGAAATTGTTATTGTGGCCATTAAAAATTAATTAATTTTTAACAATTTGATAAATATTGTTTCATTTCTAAATGTGCTACAAATTTAAAATTTAGCAGAAATGTGTGGCATTATTAACCCAATGTTGAAAAATTAAAATAATTATATTATTCCTAAAATGGCAAACAATAGTGATTGTTTTACTCCATTATTGATCCTTAAGGAAAAATCGAAATTCGCTCCAGAGGAGAAATCTTATGAATTAAAGAAATATTCCTCATCATGAAATATCTTTCTCAAAAATTAATATTATTTCAAGGTGAGAAGAAATGCTTGCAGTATGCAAGCACCTTCTACTAGGAGCACATACACACACATATATATATATTCCTCCTCTGTAAGAAGAGTATATATAATAGATAAGTTATATCCTCCTCTGTAAGGAACATCTATATAAAATGACTAGTAGAAGGTACTTTCATACTGTAACCATTTCATCTCACCTTGAAAAAAACATGTAGTAAAACAAATTACTAAAATCTGCAATTTTAAGAATATTATACTTTTCCACATTTGGTTAATAATGCCACACATTTCTACGAAGTTTTAAAGTTGTACCACATTTAGAAGTCCATTAACATTTAGCTCATTGATTAAATTCAAATAATTGTTAACATTCGCAATAACAATATCATGCAGATATTGAAATGTTTATTTGTTCACATAGACCAATATCTAAATTACTTAAAAATTCCAGCTCTCTATCTAAACTGGTAGAATGTAGATATTAACCTATTTTTTTACCATTAATAATTTTTAACTGCCAACTATGTATGATATATATATATATATATATATATATATATATATATAGTCGAGGGGGATTTCATTGAAAAGTTATATAAGTTTCGTTTCTTTATATTTAAAATAAATGTGCTTTTTTGTAGAGTCCCTTTAATTTTTGAATTACTCTCATAGTTTTTGCTGGAATGTGAACCAATTTATCAATTCCTTATAATTACCCCATTTTGTATTAATTTGACAAAACAACAAATGATTTAATAGTATTTTCTACTTTGATGATCTACGAATGTTTTTCAATATTTTTAATCGCATTTGTACTCACTCTGTCTGCCCATGTGCCGAATTTTGATGCAATGAGGAGAGTTGGGACTCGAAGATCATCTGGATAGTCTAGGCTGGTGACACGTATGAAAGCTATTTATTTTTTGGAATCCGTTCTCATTTGTAAGCTCAATCATTTACTCAAGTATACATCAATTATTTTCAAGATCAAATAGAAATGAGGGAGACAGGAGGATTAATGTATTTAGAATTTATGATTTTCCTAGTCACAACTGCCTTAACCACTCATCTGAGTGTTTAATTTTTTGAAGCCACACCGCTGTTGGGCATGTATATAGGAATGGAGTATGTGCATGAAATGCTTTAGTTGGGTATGAAAATTACATATTTTTTAAAAGATGCTTAGCTTACCGTAATAAAAAATACATTGATGATGATTTCAATGATTGTTTTTTGTATGTTTACAGTGTCAAATGATTATATGTGGGTATTAGCTTTACATAGAGACATCTTTCTTACTGCAGCTTTATATGACATCAAATATTCTCATGATAACTTTAACTAATAAATACACAAAGAAAAATTTTGCTGACAATATTAAAAAAGTTGCCCCTCTATCTCCATCAAACAAAGTCATGGACAAGAATTTAAGCATTCACATTTTTTAAGTCAACCATTTATTCAGGTTAACACCAGTCATTTAAAAATCAAATAGAAATGATGAAGACATGGGGATAAATATATTTATAATTTATGATTTTCCTAGTCACAACTGCCTATATTTTAAGAATTTCTATTGTGTGGAATATGACTAATGCTGACAATTCTTTTATTTACTTCACAATAATGGGCAATGAATTTCAGATTTTTTAGGTGATCCCTGGAAACCTTGTTGGAGACCCTTCACAGATGACTGAAGATTTACTTAAGCAGGCTTTACAAAGAGATGAACTAAAAAATATATCATATAGGTTATTAAGAAACCTATTTTAAGCCTTAGCTGTAATAAGAAATCGGCTCCTGCAGTTAAGGAAAATAATGAAAGGCTCCAGATTTGTTTTATTTTTATGGGTCACCTAACAAAATAAAAAATTAACAAAAAACTTATGATTTTCTACTTATTTCCTTAATTTATTCATTTATAAATTTACATTTTCTAAGAGTATTTCATGTTTTACTAATTGGAGGAGGGTTTTAGAAAATTATCATAGATATATAATAAACAAAGAATATTCCAAAATATACGTCTTAAATCAAGCGATAATTTTGATAGATTTAATACCTATTAAACTACAAATCAGGCCCCACTCACAGGGGATTCACTGACAGTATATCCTTAAAAGATTAACTTTAATAAATATTTAAAAAATATATCCTTTTTTTGCATTTTACATGAAGTCATCCTTAACCCTTAAGAAGTCATTCAAAAACATAATGTAAACATTTGCCTGCATAGCAAATGCTGAAATTGTTTCAAGCTTTAATATAAAATGAGAAAATTACTTTTTATGTTGAAAGTATCTAGACAAGCTTTGCAAATGTATAGCCTGTGATTTGGACATATGAACATCACATAGCACTAACAGTACTTTCAAACCATATGATTCTTATCTCTTGAACACATTGAGAACCTTCTTTTTAAAGCCAACTAGCAATGTTGATGACATGGAGGAAGATGAAGATGTGGCCTAATATTTTTGAAAAATATTTGCATATTGCATTTGTGTATGCACAGTGCTATATCTGAGAATGTACATGTGTCCCTCTGTTTTTTCTCATTTCTATTGGGAGATTATCTTTTCTGGCAGATTTCATATCATGGCCATATGATAGATGCATAAAGAAAATGTGAGGAATTTAGAAAATTTGTGTTTAGAAGCTTCATGAAAAAAGGTGAAGAGGTTGACATCTGTAACATATTTTAAAAAATTAAATATTTTCACAATTTTTTCAATGAAATTGAAGAATGAACATGTTGTTTGGTCCAAGATCAGTATTCATTATAATTTGTGAAGTATTTCTAAGGTATTTAGTTTTGTGGGGTAGTATATTTGGACTAATATTGTGAATATGTCTAGTTTCTAGTTACTTGAAGGTTACTCACTGATCTAGATCAGGTGTTTTCGATGCTTTTTTTGGCAGTAAGGTACTGATGGACTGATATAGAACCACATTGTATATTAAATTTTAGTAAATGGATGAAGAAGAACTAGAAGAAATATAATTTTTATGCAGCAGACAAAACTGTCTCATTTTACATTAATCTCTCGTAATACTATAAGTATTATAAAATAGTTAAACGATACGTTACATTCGGAGACACTGCTGCTGCCGACCAATTAACAAAAGCATACACTGGATAAATGTCACAAAACGTACTAACAATTATATTGCAGTGACGTTATACAAAACACAAATATATTACAATACTTATAAGAAATGTCCACTTGAATCAGAAATGATATGCCGAAGAGTTCGACGCACCGATCACCTTTCCCACGGGTGCATTCGCTCCGCTGTCTTCGCTCTCTCTTCCCACGTCTTATCTCGCTCTTCCCCTTTCCTTCACTGCTCCCCTCACTTTCGACGTTGTCGGCTCGCAACTAACGCCGTTTACAGTCAGGTGCCGGTAGATTGCGTTCCACTCGTGTACGTTAATTGGTTCTACCCGCGTTCTACTAGTGCCCTCTTCCGGGCTAATGTCCGTTGCTATAAAAGCAGGATTCCCGCAAAAAAGGGTGCGTCGCACGCAGTGTGCGTCGCAGGCAGGGGTCGTCATTTGCTGGAGTTCGGCATTGGAAAGAGTTCGATCACAAAAACTTCTGGCAAACACGAAAAACTTATGGGGAACTCGAAAAACCGTCAAAAGTAGGAAAATGCTGCATCCCCCCTCACTTTCGATGAGTTCCCTCACTGTTTAGTTCAGCAAATAAAGTCACACTCCAGAGTTTACCGACGCACCAGCTTGAAGCACAATGTAAGAATCCGAAAATAATCACAAAAATTCTAATGTACATAAACACAATATTATTATTACCAAGTTACAAAATTAATGAGAAAATATTATTTGCCAACAGGGCGAAATTGAAAATTAATAGCAACTATTAGATGAGAACGAGGAAAAGGAATGCCAACCCTGGCATTGTCCGACCGTTATCAAAATGCAAGAGAGAGTTAATAATTGGAGGGCTAAATAGATTAGACTTGCCTCGCATTGTTTAAGCAGAGTGCTAAGAAATTCACAGTATATAAAAAAATAAAAAAATCACTGTGAAAGGTAGTACATAGATACATATTACATAGATAAACATTTTAAAGTATCCTAGCTCAATTGGGGCTGGAGTACACTAACCGTGGTAAATAGTACCAACGGATATAACATGGCAAGGTTATTAAAATAATTTTGTGCCATGAGACATACATAGATGTCAGGATCCATCTATGATGTCTGAAAATTGACTGCACCGAGCAGTATTGTGGCAATTGGCCAAGTAAATATCAATTTATTTTACCAGATTTGCACCTGGGGGCTGATTGCGATGATTATAAATCACCGGGCGATGAGGTCACTAATTCTCTACACCGGACATTTACCAAGAACAATAATGATTCATAGGAATCAGTGACTCTGTCAACAAGACAGGAAAAAAACACCTCCAAGTGGAAATGAAAAACTAAATCCAAAATGCAATCACCCAAGGATACTCTCTTGCTTGTATATCTAAACAAGCTCACAAAACAAGGTAATTCTTAACATTACAATACAAAGGGTGATTCATTTTTCAAAGCCACAAAATCGAACTTATCTGATAGTCACATAAAGTTTCTTAAATTGATTAACAATAGTATGTGGTAATTTAGAATGACCAATATAACCTTTGGTCAACCAAAGCAATACATAATAGAAATAATATTAACACGTAATATTAAAAATAATCAATTATTTCGTACCAGAAGAAAAATATTTCTTAACTTGACGAATATTTGCTATTCGAAAATAATTTGGGTTGTCTGGCTTCCTTAAAGACAGGGTTACAGGAGTGATTATCCTGTCGACCACGAAGGGTCCTTCCCATAGAGGGGAAATTTTGGTAGACATTTTATTAAGTTTGGAAACTTTTGGCACAGCTCTGAACACAACCTGTTCACCTGGTGAAAAGGCTTGTGGAGAATGTCTAGCATTATGTTTGCTAGCAACGCGCTGTTGTGACTTGGCTAAATTACTTAGCACCTTATTCCAAAGTTGCTGCCCTGAAGCTGAATTACAATCAGCTGATGCCAATTCATTTGGCAAATCCCATTGAAGTGACAATGGGTGTGGAAGCTCACGACCCAAAAATACCTTAGCAGGTGAAACACCTGTAGAAGAGTGTTTAGCAGAATTGAAGGCAAAAGTCAGCCTGGGCAAATATGCATCCCATTTATCATGGGCATCACGTGTGAAAGCAGATAAGGCATACTTCAAATTTCTATGAACTCTTTCTGCATGGTTGGGCCTGGGATAATAGGGGGCAGTATAAATATGTTTAATCCCTAGGCTAAAACACATGTCATAAAATAATTTGGATTTGAAAGAGGAAGCGTTATCTGACACAATATATTTGGGAACCCCAAATTTAGAAAACACAAGCCTGGTAAGGATATCAACAACAGCTTTACTTGTTGAGTTTCTAACTGGTTGAATAATTACAAATTTACTAAAGCCATCAATTATGGTTAAGGCATAGGCATGACCAAATTTACTCCTAGGCAATGGACCTACAAAATCAATAAATATTCTTTCCCAGGGATGAGTCGAGAATCTAGCTGAATGACGACCAGGAGGTAAACAGTTTCTGGGTTTAGTTATTTGACAATCATGACAATTTTTAACTTTTGTTGAAATATCTGCT
Organism: Tanypteryx hageni; assembly: GCA_028673005.1. Classification (NCBI taxonomy): domain Eukaryota; kingdom Metazoa; phylum Arthropoda; class Insecta; order Odonata; family Petaluridae; genus Tanypteryx; species Tanypteryx hageni. Next base: position 174,228,341 of record CM054120.1, read on the forward strand.
CTCATATCCCACCACCAAAATTCACAGGAGATTTTATCACATGTCTTTGCACTGCCTAGATGACCACCAATAGGAGAAGAATGAAAATATTGGAAGATCATCTCTCTTAAAGCAAGAGGAATTACAACTCAAGGTTTCTTAGAGCCCAGGGAATGGTAACGCAATAAGTCGCCTTGCAAAGAATAATTTGGAATGGTTTTCCCTGATCTGATTTGCTCTATTATTTTGCACAAGTCTCTGTCCGAAGCCTGATGATGGCGAATATTAGTGAAGGACAATGGAACATGTTGCAATAGACAGGAAATTTCAACAGGGGTTGGATCAGAATGATGATCCAAGATTCTAACCCGTGACAAGCAATCAGCAGCCCTATTTTTAGAAGCAGAAACATGGTGAATTGTAAAACAAAAGCAAGACAGTTTTAGAACCATGCGACCAATTTTTCCTAATTGTTTAGGGTGATTAAACAGCCAGGTGAGAGCAGCATTATCAGTATACAAATTAAATGGTCTTGCCTGCAGGTATGGCTTAAATTTTTGAGTTACAAAGCAACAGGCCATACATTCCAATTCATAAGTGGACAAACAAGACTCTTGAGTATTGAGTGTTTTGCTAGCATAAGCCACCGGTTTAAAATTACCATCAATCAGCTGATTGAGAGTGGCTCCCAAAGCAATATTGCTATCATCCACAAAGAGATGGAAATCTGAATTAAAATCAGGCAAGTGAAGAACTGGAGGAGAGGACAAGACATTTTTAAGTTTCATAAAAGAATCAGAATGGGAATCAGTCCATTGAAAGGTGGCATTCTTTCTCCTCAAGGCATTCAGAGGAGCAGCCAATTTAGCAAAATTAGAAATAAATTTGGAATAAAAACCTGACATCCCAAGGAAGGAGACAACCTGTTTCAGTGAAGTAGGCACCGGAAAGTTCATTATGGGCTTCACCCTCTCAGGATCTATCTGCAGGGAACCACATGTTATCTGATGTCCCAAGAAGTGAACAGCTGATTGCGCAACTTTCATTTTATCTGGTTGGACAGTGAGACCTGCATGGCGGAGTCTCTGTAGTACCTTGCCGATGTGGTCCAGGTGTTCCTCATAAGATTTAGAATAAATACATAAGTCATCGATATAAGGAAATACCCAATTATATTTCAAGTCCCCTAAAACCTTATCGATCAACCTTGAAAATATCTGTGGGCTTGTACAAAGTCCAAATGGTAACCTACTATACTGATAAAGACCAAAGGGGGTAATAAATGCAGTTACAGGTTTACTCTGAGGTGACAAGGGAATCTGATGGAAAGCAGAATTGAGATCGAAAATCGAAAAGAACCTGGCAGAGCCAAGGTAAGCGAAGGCCAGCTCAATCGAAGGTACCGGATAATTATCATATTTAACCCTTTTATTAATTTTGCGGTAATCGATTGCAAGGCGATCTGAGCCATTTCTCTTAGGGATGAGAAATGCTGGGCTAGCAAATGGGGAATTCGATTCTTCGATCACTCCTTTCTCTAGCAGTGAAGTCACCTGATTTTTCATAGAGGCCAATTTGGGCGGAGACAATTGATACGGATGAGAACGAATTGGGGTAGAATCAGACAATTCGATTTCGTATTCAACTAAAGTAGTGAGGCCAAGGTTTGGGGTGATGACGTCTGGATATCGCGTGAACAGGGACACGATTTCACAACGGTCGTCCTTAGAAAATGGAAGGGGAACACCTAGACTGCCGTTACATGAGTCATCCTTAGCCTTGTCGAAAAAAATGCACGTTGGACGAGGAGCTTTCTCCAACGGCATACGAGGGGGGGGGGGAGGTTACAAAGGGCATAGAAAATCGAGAATTGAAGGAAAAAAATGCCTTACGGGCCCGGCTATCAATTATGATCGAGGATTTTAGTATAAAATCATGGCCCAAAATGTACGAAAAGGGCAATTCGACCAATTAACAAAAGAATGACCCGTTGGGTTACGGGAATCGCGCCGAAAACGGCGATTTTGATTAGGCTGAAATGTAGCCTTTGGCGAAGTTCGAGACGCTGTAGGTGGCGAAACACCCGAGGATAATGGATTCTCGCGAGAATATTCTCTTCTGGTCATGAGGAGTTTATCGGATTGCGTGAGTAAGTCGTCCAACTCGGCTAGATTATTAGGCCTCCCGACGAAAAGAAATGTAGACTGGGTCAGGGGATTAATACCGTCGAGCACGAGTTCCACAATCTCTAACTCCGAATAATTCAGACATAATACCGCGATTGCCGCCTTGACGGACTGGAAAAACATCAGCGGTGACTCGTCTGGGGATTGGAATCTTTTGACTTTAAGCGAGACAAGGCGCTCGAATTCTCTCTTCGAGAAAAAGGTCTGCCAGACTTTCGAGATGACCTGCTCCCAAGAAAGATTCCGTGAAATAGCATTAAACCAGAAATCCCTTAGCGTAACCGGGATTTTAGCGAGGGCGAGAATGAGAAGATAATTATCCGCGACGAACTTAAGTTCGCGAACGTAACGTAATTCAGACAAAAATACGAAGGTGGCTTCGGCTGAAAGCTCTGCAAAGGGAGGAAACTTAGACAAAAGACCATTAACCACTTGAGTAAGATCAGACGGTAAAGGGGAGGAAATTGCGGGTGGATTTTCATTCGACCCGTCCCCTGCGCGAGAGCGCATTTTTTCAGCCCTATCTGAAGCGGTGGTAGAATACTGTTTCTCGTGAACACCCTTAGACGTTTCCATAGTGGAAATGAAACAGCACGAAACCCAAGAACAAAGTGAAATATACAAGACAAGTTTATAATAATGAGCTTTAGATTACAAGAGTACGGAATACACGAATAAACAATAACGAACCTATGTTCAGATCTCGGTGGGACCTCCATTAATGAGACGAAACTGTCTCATTTTACATTAATCTCTCGTAATACTGTAAGTATTATAAAATAGTTAAACGATACGTTACATTCGGAGACACTGCTGCTGCCGACCAATTAACAAAAGCATACACTGGATAAATGTCACGAAACGTACTAACAATTATATTGCAGTGACGTTATACAAAACACAAATATATTACAATACTTATAAGAAATGTCCACTTGAATCAGAAATGATATGCCGAAGAGTTCGACGCGCCGATCACCTTTCCCACGGCTGCGTTCGCTCCGCTGTCTTCGCTCTCTCTTCCCACGTCTTATCTCGCTCTTCCCCTTTCCTTCACTGCTCCCCTCACTTTCGACGTTGTCGGCTCGCAACTAACGCCGTTTACAGTCAGGTGCCGGTAGATTGCGTTCCACTCGCGTACGCTAATTGGTTCTACCCGCGTTCTACTAGTGCCCTCTTCCGGGCTAATGTCCGTTGCTATAAAAGCAGGATTCCCGCGAAAAAGGGTGAGTCGCACGCAGGGTGCGTCTCAGGCAGGGGTCGTCATTTAAAAACTTATGGGGAACTCGAAAAACCGTCAAAAGTAGGAAAATGTTGCAAATTTTAGTAAATGGATGAAGAATAACTAGAAGAAATATCATTTTTATATTAGTGGTTTATGAGACAGTTTAATTTTTTATTATTTGCAGAATTTTTAGGCTTCATGGTCATCTTAAATATGTTTTACTTCTTTTGTGAGAACACTGTCTGTCATGGAAATGAAAACTTCAATTTCATTACATCCATGGAAATACTATTACTTGACTTTGATGTTGTTGTGACTGCTGACATTCTTTTAATGTCTGATACTCTTTTATATTGTTCCTATAGAGGGGTAAGTCAAAGAAAGGTTGTATTCCATATTTTATGTAATTATAAGTGAATAAATAGTCATTGAAGACATTTTATGCTCTGATGTTGTTGAGGTTGAAGCTGTGGAAATTTTTTGTTGGTAGAATTATGTTCAAAACCGACTAGAAAAAATTAAAACATTGAAATAATTCAACAATGCGACCAATTAAATTAAAAATTTTCAAAACAAATTTCCAAGTTTTATGTATTTCCGGATGTTATAATTAGCTGACATTTTTTTAGGTGGAATTTGTAAAAGAACAAAATATGGATTATACAAATTTTGATATCATAATTTTTTTGCCGTTTTAAAATTATTGAAATTCAAACATATAGTTAAATGTTTAGATACTATGGGGCAAGATAGGTAGCTGATTATCCTCTTATTTTTTAGAAATTACCAATGTTTGACTTCAACAAAAAACTGAGCGGGTTCCAGAAAGGAGAAAGGAATAAGGAGAAATTGCAGAAGGAAAAAGAGCTTCTTCGTAATGTTCCTAAGTTGGACTCATTCTTCGCCTCTTTCAGACCTAGTACTAGTACCAGTGCATCAGCCTCTGGCGATAGGAGTGAAGACCGTCAACCGGCAAGCGTGTCTGACTGTGACGAGATACCTCAAATTCCTCAAAACTTGATTTTCGAAAACCCCGCAGCAGTCATTGGAGAAGATTCTGGTGAACATCCTGAATCGCATGCGAACACATGTTTTGCGATTCCATCATTTCCATCTGTTAGTGACATTTTCGGCGGGAGTGCACGGAGAAGGGCGGGTTTACGTGTTTTTTGTGCGGGGAGAAGGGACATTTTGCGAGAGTGCCGTCGGAATGGACCGCAGGTGGCAGGGAGGCCTAAAATGGCGCGCGGGACTTTAAACGACGATGGAGCCGGCGGGGCCGCCCACTCCGGTTCCCAGTAGGGGTGACGTTGCCGCACGTTAGTATGGTGGGGGGATCTACCGACTTGGTGGCGCGCGCGAGATGTGGCGGAAGGGAAGTGAGGCTGATTGACACCGGTGCGCAGGTTTCAATGGTGGCGAGAAGCGTCTGTGAGGGGAAGAAAATCTCTCGGTCGTCCTTTCGCATCAGGGACATATCAGGGAAGCCTCTGTGGACCCATGGGGAGACACAACTGTCTATTGGGGTGGGACGCGAAGTATACGGACTGAAGGCCCAAGTGGTCGATTTTGTGGGGGACTATGAGGGCCTCCTTGGCATGGACTTTTTATACAAGCATAGGGGCGTATTGGACGTAGTGAACAACGAATTACGTTTGGGAGACAATACGGTGAAGCTAGGGTGTGGCGGAATGATGGTTCGATCGGTAGAGGCGAAGGGAGAGGAAAACACACGGAGAAGAGAGGGAGTAACTCCTGCGACGCACCTGACAACGCATCAGATTCCCACTGGGGATGCTCGCCCTATTTACAGAAAACCATATCGCAAGCCACATCATCAAAAACCCATTATTGAGAAATTTGTAAGAGAGCCACGGACTCCGAGTGAACCCTACGCAGAGGACTTGAAAATTATGCTACGCCGGACATGGGAAAAATGTCGGAAGAATAGAAGGAAAGCGCGAGAGTTGCAGGCCCGACAGCATGATAAGACAAGCAGGGAAGTGACGTATACCCCAGGGCAATATGTTTACTTAAGCGACCCATGTCCTAAGGTAGGTACGGCTCGGAAGTTTCATAGACCATGGAAGGGGCCGTATAAGGTGCTTGAGGTTATTTCGCAAAGTAATGTTAAATTAGAGTTCCCTTATTGGACATTGGTTGTACATAAAAACCGGTTAAAGCCTCATATTAGCCATGGCGACTCCCCTCCCCCCACTCTGCCAGGAGACGACGGTGTAAGGAGAAGAGGACGGCCGCGCACGATTCGCCAACCTCCGCCTTTGCCGGCGAATAATCAGCTGGGAAGTACCGCGGATATTTCATCACAGCTGGACGACGTCGTCGAGGGACCACGTGGTGCGTCGGAAGGAGCGTTGGAATCGACAGAGTCCCATCCCATCCCTGTAGTTGTCCTACCACCGCGACGGCCTTCAGGCGAGGTCGTTTCATGTCACAGAGCCCGAGACGCTGTGCCGCCGGTGAAGAGATAACGGAGGAGGTTGACCACGCAGACGAGGCAAAGACACCGAGGGGTTCCCCTGTTCCCCTTCCCCAGCGCTCCCCCTACCTTCTCCGCTCCAAGCGAGCGCGAGAGAAATGCTTGCCCCTCCACACCCTTACCACCTCCGTTCAAGACGACCGCTGCTCTCATCGGAGGAGGAAAGCTGCGTCGAAGCATTCTGAGGATGTGTGTGGGTGGCATTTTTGTTGATAAGTGCCATGGAAACGGGGTAAAGGGGCAGGAGGTTGTTTATTTAACTAGTGGGGTGGTGTTTGAAAGACAGTCGGATGTGATGTTATCCGAAAATACTTGGGTGGTGGTGATAAATTTCGATTTGTTAGAGGTTAAGAATGAATATAAGAAATTGACTGAGATTTTTTAGAAAGCACGAGGGCGAGTGATAAACGGTGGTACGGAACCCATAGGGAATGGGTATAAATTTGCACTCGAAAGGATGTATGTCGAGTATCGGAAGGTGAAGGAAGAATTAGAAATGTTGGTTGATTTGGATTGATGCAGGGGGGACCGTTTTAAAAACGGTATTTGGTACACTCGACGCAGGCGTTTTACGCACTATTGATGGGAGAGTTGAGAAATTAGAGGAAGAGGGCAAGGATATGCGCGCCGAGGTTACAAGTCAACTTATTTTGATGGGAGGATTAGAGGAAAGGGTGTCCAATAACACAAAAGTTTTGCGCAATTTAGTGATGGATATGGTCGATTTTAGCGATAAAACACGAAATTGTGTCAAGGGAGCTGGGGATCGGAATCACCAGCTGGAAAAGCTAATAGTAGGCGAGGATGCGTTAAGGCAAATTGGGCATGCGTTAGTAAACACAAGGATAAATTTGATTGAGTTAAGACAGGCACTAGAAAATAGTGTGTATAACCGCCTTAGCAGTGCATTGGTTTCCCCGGGAAAATTTTTGGAGATACTACGAAGAATACGGGATAATTTGCGTTCCCCTCTTTATATGATAGCTCCCTGTGACCAAGAGAATTTTATATTTACTATGAAATGGCCAAGGTTGCGGCGGTTGTTTTAGGTGACCAACTGTGAGTCGTTGTAGAAATACCGTTAGGAAGCAAGGATAGTATGTTTGAACGGTACCACATAACGGTGTTTCCGGTTTTATACCCGAATTTAGGTGTTTATGGTAAATGGCAAGTAGGGGATACATTGTTGAGAAATATGGATAGGTCATACTATGCGGTATTGGGCAAAGACGACGTGAGAGATTGCCGAAAGGGCCCGTTATATATGTGCCCTGCGAAGTTTATGCTGAAAAGAGCGGCAAATACTGATTGCGAGTATAATTTGTTTTTGTCAAAAGGAACCGTGGGTTGTAAGAAGAAAGCGATGAACTTCACGTCACCCTATTTTCAAAGGGTAGGTGATGGATGGGTGTTTGCCGTACCGGTGACGACTTACGTAACTATTGTATGCCAGAATATGACGGCGGGAACTAAAGCCAAGACGGTACGGCTTGAGGCTAGTGGAATTATTAAAAGTGTTAGACATTATGACATTGTAGGCTATAATTTTAAATTGATGGTGACTTGGCATGGGAGGAGCATGGTTAAGGGAAATCTGTTTGAGATTATGTTTCCCGATATTTATATTTTTGAGGAAGATAGAATTTATTTAGACTTATATAATGGGACTGATTTTGTACAATTAAAGGAGGATATCGAAAGAGAAATGACTTACTTTGCGGGCAGAATGGACTTTAATAGAGTGGTAGAGAAAATTAAAGCGGTTCAAAGGCAAGATTTAAATGTGACTTACTCCGTGAGCGCTAGCCTGGGAACGTTGGGAGTGATAACACTGGGGCTGTTATTGTGGCGGAAGCGCAAGTGGGAAAGGTTGCGAAACCAAAAGTAGTGAACGCTCGCAATGTACGCGTTGTCATAGAGGATAACGAAGAGTAGGTATTTGTGTGAAAGGAAAATAGAGATGCTGGAGTATTTTATTAGATGTTTTATGTAGCTGTTGAATGAAATATTAGATGATTTTCTAAGATTTATTGTATAAGAGACTAGTAGTTGGTGCTTGCATACTGCAAGCATTTCATATAACCTTGAAAAAACACATTTTTCAGACAGACATTTCATTATTACAAATATTTTATAAATTCTAAAGATTTCACCGCCGCAGCGATTCCCGTTTTTCCCACGTGTAAATATAATAGATTAAAACAATCCCCAAATGTTGCAATTTTAAAAGTTTTAGGCTTTCTTCATTATTAAGTACTAATGATACACATTTTAGCCAAATTTTAATGTTTTAGCACTTCTATATGTAAAATAATATTTTTCAATTTGTATAATTTAAATAATTTTTAACGGCCGCCGTAATTCATATACAGTAAAATTGAAACGTTTATTTGCGCAAATTCACTACTCTGTAAATAATTTGAAAATTTCAGCTTCCTAGCTCATCTTGAAGTACCTAAACAGTAGTCTATTTTTTAAACTTTAAGAATTTTTAACAGCCAAAAAATTAAAATATCATAATTTTTATAAAAACTATATCGTTTTTTTAAGAATTCTACTTATAAAAAAAATTTCAACTCCGTGGCACATTCGGAAGTATATAAACCTTGAAGATTTGTTAAAACAATTGCGAATATTTAGCGGCCGCATTGTTGCACTTTTTAAAGATTTTCGTTTTTTCTAGTTGGTTTTGCACAAAATTCTACCTAACAAAAAAATTTCGAATCTTCAGCACATCTGGAAGTGCCTAAACATTAGTATCCTCCTATATGTTATATCCTCCTCTGTAATAGTCGTCGATATATAATGACTAGTAGAATGCAAGCATTTCATCTCACCTTGAAAAAACATTAATTTTTCAGAGATATATTTCATAATGAGAAATATTTCTTTAATTCTAAAGATTTCTCCTATGGACGGGTTCTCGTTTTTTCATTATGGAACAATAATGGATTAAAACAATCACTAAGTTTTGCAATTTTCAAAATATTATACTATTCCCACATTAAGTTAATAATACCAGACACATCTGCCAAATTTTAAATTTATAGTACAATTAGAAGTGAAATAGCATTTATCTAATTGTGTAAATTTAAATAATTTTTAACGGCCAAAATAACGATTTCATGGATAAATTGAAATGTTTAGTCGTTTACATGTACTATCCTCTAAATAATTAAAAAATTTCAGCACCCTAACTTTCGGCGTAGTGTCTAAGCATCTACCTATTTGTTTAAACTTTAAGAATTTTTAACTGACAAACAAATAAAAATATCAAAATTTCTATAATCCCTATTTCGTTTTTTTACTAATACTACCTCTACAAAAAATTTCAGCTCCGTGGTACATTCGGAAAGACATAAAACTTGAAAAATTGTTTAAACAATTGCGAATTTTTAGCGGCCGCATTGTTGCACTTTTTCAAGATTTTCGTTTTTTCTCGTCAGTTTTGCACAAAATCCTACCTAAGAAAAAAATTTAAATCTCCAGCTTATCTGGATGTACCTAAACATTAGTATCCTCCTATATCATCATTATATATCGACGACTCTTACAGAGGAGGATATAACATACTAGTAGTTGGTGCTTGCATACTGCAAGCATTTCATCTCATCTTCGTTATAAACTTTTCCTCTAACTTCGTCGCAGTTGAACTCTGTTCACTGCCAAGGCAGGTTCTCCCCTGAAGATGCCCACTTAGTGGGCGAAATGCATAGGGCTTAACCTACAATTTTTTGGCTGAAGGAGTTTTATACAACTGTTCATTTCATCTCAACATAAAAAAACATTCATTATTCATCTTTCATCATTACACATACATTTTTAATTCTAAATATTTCACCTCCGCAGCGATTTTCGTTTTTCCCACATGTAAAAATAATAGTTTAAAAGAATCCGCAAATTTTATAAATTTTACACTTTCTTCATTATGGGGTACTGATGCTACACATTTTAGCCAAATTTTAAAGTTGAAGCACTAATAGAAGTAAAATAATATTTTTCTAATTGTTTAAATTTATATAATTTTTAATCGCCGCCGCATTTCATATATGGTAAAATTCAAATGTTTATTTGTGCAAATTCACTACTCTGTAAATGATTTGAAAATTTCAGCTTCCTAACTCATCCCGTAGTACCTAAACAGTTATCTATTTGTTTAAAATTGAAGAATTTTTAACTGCCAAACAAATCAAAATATCAAAGTTTGTATAATCCCTATTTCGTTTTTTTAAGAATTCTACATATAAAAAAATTTCAACTCCGTAGCACATGCGGAAATACATAATCCTCGAAAATTTGTTTACACAATTGCGAATTTTTAGCGGCCGCATAGTTGCACTTTTTCAAGATTTTCGTTTTTTCTAGTCGGTTTTGCACAAAATCCTATCTATGAAAAAAATTTCGAATCTCCAGCACATCTGGAAGTGCCTAAACATTAGTATCCTCCTATCTATTATATATCGACGACTCTTACAGAGGAGGAGGATATAACATACTAGTAGTTGGTGCTTGCATACTGCAAGCATTTCATCTCACATTAAAAGAACATTCATTTTTTAATGAATTATCAAGCGTGACAGAATGTAATAAAGAATGATAGCTCATATACATCTTCATCTAAATAATACCCTGCAAGTCACCTTTTTGGTGGATGGCAGGGGGTGCCGTGTACCAAGTGTCCATAGTTTTCCTACGTTATCTTTTCCTATTATGTTCTCTTATCGTCCTAGGGAAAACCGATCCTCTATATCGCTCCATTCTACAGTCGATCTCGCGAATCTTATCCTCATTGTCCTGCATTCCGAGATACGTCAGGCTTCTGATAAGTCCTGCTACCTCATTCGCTAGTTCCTCTGACAAATTTTTCCAGTAGCAGCCTACGTTCCTCTAACGATGTCCATTTCAGATTTTCTATTAATGATGTTTCGCTTTGTTTACTATCGTAATTCCTCTTTACAAATCTAACTGCCCTGCGCTGAACCTTTTCTATCTCGATTGTGAGTCAATTTTCGTAAGGATCCCACACAGCTGAAGCATATTCGACCTGCGGTCGAACCGAGGATAAATAACATAATTCTTCCACTTTTTCGGAGGTATTTCGAACTATTCTCCCTATAAAGGCCAGCTTTTTGTTGGCGGCACCTATCAATCGGCGAATGTGGGTGTCCCACGAGAGATAACGATGAATCGTGACTCCGAGATATTTAATCGAGTCTGAAACTGGAATCTCGACTCCGTCCAACGAATAATTATTATCCAACGAGATACTCTTGGTTCTCCAGAAGTTAATGACGCAGCTTTTCTTTTGGTTGATCTCTAACTGTCATTCCTTACACCATGCAGAAATAGCTTCTAGGTCATTTTGGAGATACTGGTGGTCTTCCAGATTGCTTATTTCTCTATAGATGACAGTGTCGTCCGCGAAAAGCCTAATTTTACTTCTGACTACTGAGCTGATATCGTTTACTTAAATTAGTAATAATAACAGACCAATTACACTACCCTGCGAAACGCCTAAGACTACCTCCACTAAGTTCGAAGATTTCCCATCTATAACAACCTTCTGCTTCCTATGATTTAAAAACTCACATATCCAACTAACGATTTAAAATTAACGCCTAAGGTTTCTAATTTCGTTATTAACATCCTGTGAGATACCTTATCAAAGGCTTTCCTAAAATCTAAGAAGATGGAGTCCATGGAGACAACGATGGCCATCCTCACGCTACCCAACGGACGTCTTCGCCTGGCGTCCTGCTACCTGCCACCTCAGTCACCCTTTGCTGCCTCTGATTTCAACACAATCTTTTCCTCGGACCTTCCTACGCTGGCGGGCGGGGATTTCAACTCCAAGCACCCTAGTTGGAACTCAAGCATATCCAACCCGAAGGGGCAGCACCATCAAGGTGGCGAGCCCAGCAGAGCCCACCCGCTTCCATCACGACGGGAAAGGTGATGTCCTTGACATTGCCTTACACGGCTCGCTGACTTCATCCATCTCGGCCTACAGCGTCCTCTGTTTGTCCGGCGACCATAACCCGGTTGTTGTCGGACTGGGAATGCGGCCCTCTACCATACCGCCTGTGCCTTCCCTGGACCTGAAGGCGGCTGACTGGAAGGCTTTCAGACATCGGATTGCTGACTCCATCCCGCTGGACCTCCTCCCCCCGACAACGGCGATAGAAGTCGATGTCATGGCCCAAGATCTCACTGAGATCATCCACTCGGCTCTCCATGCCTCCACACCAGTCCGGACCAAACTTCCTCCGGACTACATGGAGCTTCCGCAGTGGATCCTTAGCGACATCCGGGAAAAGAACAGAATGAGGAGGAGACTCATGCGCCGCGGCACTCCAGAACTGCGACGTGAGCACACCCGTATGCAGCATAGACTCCGAGATGACATCCGCGAGTACCGACAGCAGCGATGGGACACGAAGATGGCGGCTCTTAACGTCTCCGACGGTTCCATCTGGGGAATGGCCAAGGCACTTCGGTCCTCCAAGTCCCAGGACTTCGCTCTTCAGAAGGACACAGAACTGGCCTGTCCTGATGAGGATAAAGCAAACCTCATGGCAGACAACCTGGCAAACTGCTTTACCAACAATCCACCAGCACCCTCTTCGCCGGACTGCACCTTGGCTGATTTACCCTCTGACTCCAGAGTGGACCAAGAGGAACCGTCGGCTGTTACGGCCGATATCATCAAAGACATCATCTCCCATCTGCCACTAAGGAAGGCTCCCGGAGAAGATGGTCTACCAAACGAAGCCCTTCGTCAGCTTCCCAAAGCGGTCACACCAGTACTGCTTGCCATCATAAACGCTTCCATCCGCATCGGGCACTTCCCGACGCTGTGGAAATCAGCGATATTCAGATGCCTTCCGAAGCCGGGGAAGGCGCCAACCAAGCCGGACTCATACAGACCGATCTCTCTGCTTTCGAGACTTGGAAAGGTCTGAGAGAAAGCGGTCAGAAGCCTTCTGATGGCCCACGTCGACAAACATTCCATCCTTCCGCCGGAGCAGTTCGAATTTAGGACGGCGCGCTCCACCACACAACAGCTGGTCCTGGTGGTAGAATTCATCGTGGATGCCTTCAACCGCGGGGAATGCGTGGTCGGGGCATTCTTCGACTTCAGCAAGGCCTTTGACCGCATTTGGAATGCTAGGCTCCTGAATAAGATGGAGGATATGGACTTCCCATCATGGCAGTGCAGACTGGTGAAATCCTTCCTGATTGGGAGGACCTTCCGAGTCCGCTGGGGTTCAGCACTCGCTGCATACAGGCCAATGCTGGCCGGAGTACCGCAGGGGTCCGTTTTAGGGCCCTTGCTTTACAACAATTTTACTGCGGACGTTCCAAGGAAACATCATTGGAACACCATGCTGGCCATGTATGCGGATGATGCTGCTGTGCTGGCGCGATCAACCATGGCGTACCAGGCAACATCATATCTTCAACGGGTGACTGATAGCCTCACCTCTTGGTATGAAGAATGGAGGATCGCCGTCAACCCCTCCAAGACCCAGATCATGATGTTTCACCGAAAACGAAGAATCCAATATGGGTGCTAGGACAAGAAGCACCCTGGGGAGATACGGCGGTGTACCTAGGAGTCACCTTGAACACGCCGCTTGATTTCCAGGACCACGTCAGGAAGGTCTTTGGGAAGCTGAATGCTTCCAGGTCTTCCCTCTCGCCACTCCTTCTCAACCGCTACGTCTCCACAGCGATGAAGCTCACCATCCATAAATGCATTCTGCTGCGACAGATGCAATACGGATCCCCGGCATGGAGCGGTAGGAAGGTTGGAAGTTTGGCAGAACAAAAACCTCAGACTCATCCTTCGCCCCGGGCGAGGAATCAACATGGCATTGACATGGGGATTGATAATCTATATATTATAATAGCAACCATGTTCATTTATTTATTTATTTGTTTATTTAATTGGTTATTTATTTGTTTGTGTATTGTTTATGTGTTTATTTATTTGTATAGTTCCAAAAACAGCACAGAGGCCAATTAAATTGAAACTTATAGACAATATATAGACAATGACGTCATACCTATTTTGTGATATTTTAAATCCAAACCAGTGGAGTTGCCCTCTCAAGCGAGACTTTAATCTATGGCATTTAGAACAGTATTGTTTACTGTTTCAGTTCATTAACATTGGAACCCAGTCATCCACATGGCAACAGAAAACTACCAAAAGAGCTGGAAGTTGCATTGAGAAGACAAATCCTTTTTTATTTTATTTGGTTCCACTAATACTTTTCATTTTAATTTATAGCATTGATTAAAATCTAGAATAACATATGCATATTTGTAGTTGTTTAGTCCAATAAATATGTGTTCTTTGTTATATATTATTAAATACTTTTTAAAAAATAAAAAACAATAAAAAATGTATATTGTAGTTAGTTTCCTTCTCTAAGACTACAGCCTTACCGTGGCGAGAGGGTTTGTGTGTCCCAAGGATCTAGAGAGCTATACTGGCTGGAGCAAATGCTCCTGGTGGGGTTACCCGTGCCAGGAAGATCTGTATGGAGGGGCCAGACAAATAGTAGTCCAACCAATGCATCAACATTCATAGGCAATGCATACTTTGTAATAAATGGTGAGACCAAGTAAGTTGGAAACGGGATGTTAAAGAAGACTTCCTTAAGCATCTTTATTAAAATAATAGTAATAACCTGTAAACAATTTATATACCATGGAATTAATAATTATAACTTATTAATAAAGTGTCATTAGCGTTTAGTGCATATGCAAAAATAAACATTTGAAAATCTTCATGAAGATGGTAAGACAGGTGTAAAAAATTTTTAATTAAAAAAATAAAAGTTATTTCACTTCTAGATTTGCTTTAACTTTATGATTTTGGAGGAATGTGTGGCATTAGTACCCTAAAATGGAATAAGTATAATATTCTAAAAAGAATATTTTTAGGAATTGTTTTACTCAGGTAATGTTCCATAAAGTAAGATCAAAAATCAAAGTAGAGGTGACATCTTCTAAATGAAAAAAAAATTTCTAATTTAGAAATATCTCACTGATAATATTTTTCAAGGTGAGATGAAATGCTTGCAGAATGCAATCACCTTCTACTATGTTATATCCTCCTCCTCTGTAAGAGTCGTCCATATATAATGATATATAACAGGAGGATATTAATGTCTAGCCCAAACTACAAAAGCTAGAGAGCTGAAAGTTTTAGTTTTTGTAGATATTATGGAGAAACCTACAGATGAAATGAGACTTCTTACCTAAGTGACATGAGTTCGACTCCAGAAATTCCGAAAGTTGCGTTTTTTCCCATAAGAAAAGCATTACGCCATATTTGTAAATCAATTATGGGCATTTGCCGGTAAGCTAGAAAGATGAAGTTTTCAGTGTTGCTATATGGCCACAATATCTATTAGGAATTATTGTCACTCTTGCTTACAGTGTCTTGGGTTCGACTCCAGAGACCCCGGAATATATCCCATAAGTTAGCATGGGAAAACGCAAACCAGTGTGTAGACCAATCTAATAAGTTTAGGAAGCTGAAATTTTGCAAGATTATAGAACTTTTCTCATAACCAACTATAAAAATCGAAAATTTTAAAATTGTGAATTTAGGGGTTGTTTTAACCCCATTTAAACATTAAAGTTTAATAATTTATTAGGTACTACGGGATTAGCTAGGAAGCTGCAATTTTCAAATTATTTACAGAACAGTGCATTTGCACAAATAATCATTTCAATCTCTCCATATATATATTGCGGCACCCGTTAAAAATGTTTAAATTTTAAACTATTAGAAAAATATTATTTTACATCTAGAAGTGCTACAACTTTAAAATTTAGCTGAAATGTGTAGCATTAGTACCCCATAATTGAGAAAGTATAAAATTTTTAAAATTGCAACATTTGGGGATTGTTTTAAGCTATTATTTTTACATGTGGGAAAAACGGAAATCGCTGCGGAGGTAAAATCATTAGAATTGAAAGACTATTTGTAATGATGAAATGTTTGTCTGAAGAATGAATGATTTTTCATGGTGATCTGAAGTGCTTGCAGTATGCAAGCACCAACAACTAGTATGTTATATCCTCCTCCTCTGTAAGGAACGTCTATATAGAATGATATAACATATAGGAGGATACTAATGTCCAGCCCAAACTACAAGAGCTAGAGAGCTGAAAGTTTTTTTTTGTAGATGTGATAGAGAAACCTTCAGATAAAATGAGGTTTCTTACCTAAGTGTCATGAGTTCGACTCCAGAAATTCCGAAATTTGCGTTTTTTCCCATAAGAAACGCATTGCGCCATTTTTGTAAATTAATTATGGGCACTTGCCGGTAAGCTAGAAAGTTGAAATTTTCAGGGTTGCTAGATGGCCACAATATCTATTAGGAATTATTGTCACTTTTGCTAAGTGTCTTGGGTTCGACTACAGAGACCCCGGAATATCTCCCATAAGTTAATTTTAGGGGTTGTTTTAACCCCATTTGAACATTAAAGTTTAATTATTACGAAGGCTTCCACTGCGTGCTGTTGATATGGTGGTGATTTCCGGGATTCTGCCGTGTTGATCCATTTCCTGGACAATATTTCGCCGACGTTCTAGTCGGCTTCTTCAGGTCCGAAGTGTCAGTGCAGATTTTTTGTCGTCTATACACTCCCAGCCAATAAAGGAAACGCGACGGTTATCATCGAGAAAAAAGAATACGAGAACAAAATCTCCAGCCTCTTCAACGACACAACATACCAAGAATTGAAGCTGGACCCGACGGCCAAGTTGGACCGGAAGACCAGAAGTCTCATCAAGGAGTCTTCGATTCCACCAGAAGAGCAACGGTGGCTTATCCAACCAGCACCCAAACCACCACGCCTATATGGACTCCCCAAAATTCATAAAGAAGGGATCCCGCTACGACCCATCGTTAGCGCCATCGACGCCCCGACGCAGAAGCTTGCGAGATACTTAGCCCGGGCTCTCCAACCTTATTCGGGAAAAACTAATACCTTCGTAAGAAATTCGGCGCATTTCATTGAAATTATCCAGAAGGCAACAGTTACCGAAGGAGATCTACTTGTCAGCTTTGACGTAGAGTCCCTGTTCACTAATATCCCCACCAAAGACGCCGTCAACATCACCAGAGTGCTCACAAATCAAGGATTTCCAGAAGATTTTCCAGACCTAGTTGAATTCTGCCTTAACAACGCCTACTTCATATGGAACGGGAAGGTTTACCAGCAAACCATGGGTGCAGCCATGGGCTCCCCACTCTCGTCTGTCATCGCAAACCTGTTCATGGAAGAACTCGAACGGAAAGCCATAGACTCGTACGACAAGAAACCAAAACTCTTTGTCAGATATGTAGACGACACCTTCGCGATTTGGCCCCATGGAATGGAGGAATTAAATAAGTTCCTGCAACACCTGAACAACCAGAATGCCGCCATACAGTTCACGATGGAGATAGAAGAGAACAAGCGTCTGCCCTTCCTTGATGTCCTAGTAACCAAGAAGCCAGATGGAAGTCTGGGACATGCTGTTTACCGGAAGAAGACACACACCGGCCGGTATCTGAAGGCCACCTCACATCACCATCCGCAGCAGAAAGCCTCCGTCATAAAGACCTTATACAACAGGGTGCATTCCATCTCCGACGCCGACTCCATAGTGTCCAAAAAGAAACACCTACTTGCCACCCTCCAAGGAAACGGACATCGTCGGGATCTTATACTCAATACCATCAAAAAGGAAGACCAGAAACGGGATATGGCCCTGAAAAGGACCACCGGGGACACAGCGGAAAACAAGCCGAAACCTGCACATGATACCTTACGTGGCGGGCACCTCGGAGAGGGTCGCACGCATTCTCGCCAAACACGACGTGGTAACGAGATTCAACTGCGTGACGAAGACAGCCGACCTCCTCCGCACCGCCAAAGACCACTTACCCAAAAACATCTATGAGGGCGTGTACGAAGTCAAGTGCAGCTGCGGAAAGTCATACATCGGCCAAACCTCGAGATCTCTCAAGTGCCGCCTGAAAGAACACCAGAGGGCAACTGCTAACAAACAACTCCGCCTTTCCGCCATAGCAGAACACGCGTGGACCGATCCCGGATGCAACATCGACTTCGACAACGCACATATTTTAGTAAAAGAAAATCGTTATTTCCCGAGACTCATCAGGGAGGCGATCGAAATTACAAAACAGCCGTACAATTTTAACCGAGAGGACGGCTACACGCTGTCCAAAACCTGGAAGAGAGTCTTTTCAATTCTACCATCTATTAAATAAGGCGGCCGTTAAAAATTATTTAAGTTTAAACAATTAGAAAAATATTATTTTACTTCTAGAAGTGCTACAACTTTAAAATTTGGCTAAAATGTGTAGCATTAGTACCCCATAATGTAGAAAGTGTAAAATTTTAAAATTGCAACATTTGGGGGTGGTTTTAAACTATTATTTTTACATGCGGGAAAAACGGAAATCGCTGCGGAGGTGAAATTTTTAGAATTAAAAGAATATTTGTAATGATGAAATGTCTGTCTGAAAAATGAATGTTTTTTAATGTTGAGATGAAATGCTTGCAGAATGCAAGCACCAACTACTAGTATGTTATATCCTCCTCTGTAAGAGTCGTCGATATATGATGATAACAGGAGGATACTAATGTTTAGGCACTTCCAGATAAGCTGGAGATTCGAAATTTTTTTCATAGGTAGAATTTTTTGCAAAACTGACTAGAAAATGCGAAAATCTTTAAGGAGACGGAGCCCTTCTTCCTTCCCTTCTTCGGAACGGCTCCTAGTTCCCGTCTTGGTGGAAGAGGGGCTGGTGGCACCGGGGGCTGCGGAAGGGATACCGCGGCAGCGGAAGGCGCTGGTGTTTGCGCCGCCGCAGACGATCCGGCCACGACGGAGGCATAGGGCCTGGAAGGAACCGGTCCCGTCTTGGGTGGAGCGGCAAGGGGCGGGAGGCCTCTGCTCTTCCTGTTGGCAGCTTCCTGCCGTTGAAGGACACGGAGATATTCCGGGCACTCCCGCGACGAGGAAGGATGCTCTCCCTTGCAGTTTGCGCAGCATGCCGGCACGTCAAGAGGCTTATTGCAGTCCTTCGACGTGTGAGGGCCGGCGCAACGGAAGCATCTCGTCAGGATCCCTTTGCCGCCTGGAATACGCCGTACGATTTCATTCCGGAATCACGTCCGAAGGCAATGGCAGCGCCATCGCACAGCGGATCTTCGGGAGCAGCTTGATAATCTGACTTGGGAAGTCCGCCTTCTTCTGCGGGAGCTGCGAGGGGAGATGTGGAGCCGGCACCTCTCAACGCTCTCGCTGGAGGACCATACCATCTGGCGGACATGCAGATATCTAACAAAGCCGCGAGGAAAAGATCCACTCATCCTTCGAGGTGACCAAACAGCTGTCACTCCAATCCAGAAAGCGGCTGTCGTCGCGGAACATCTCTATTCTGTGTTCCAGCCGAACGACGCCACGCCTGAGTCCGACGAAGCTGAGGAGGAAGTCGCTCGCCTTCTCCACTCCTTGGACCGCGGCCCGCTGGATCCTGCCTCTGCAATTGTAGCAAGAGACGGGACCTTTCCCGCCTCGATACAGCTCCACCTTCACGTTGCAGTGGCAGACGTGGGTGATGCTCAGGAACTCTGGGCTGCCTGGATTGCGCTCCAAGCAGGCAATGAAGCGGTCAATAGGGACCCGCTCACTCCCTTTCTTCCGCTCGATTTTAACCTGACGAACATTCCGGACAAGAAATCCTTTGGCCGCCAGATCTGCTGCTACATCCCCTTATTCCAGGTCAGCCGCAACTCCGCGAAGGAGGAGACGAGTGCCCCGGACGCTCTCGAGTGGAAACGAGTGATATTGGATTTTATCCTCATCCAATATCTCCCGCACCTTTCGATGCTGCGCTGCAGTGGAGACGAGGATTCTCGTAGAGATCCGTCGCACCTGCAGCTCGAAGTGTTCGTCCCCCTGTGCCCGAAGTGCAGTGGTGATAAGCTTATGGGACTTGACGCCATAAGCTATGATGGGCGACACCTTGATGCGCTTCTGAGGCACATCTGTCGAACCCCGGGCTGTTCATGGTTGATTCGCAGCAGCCAACGGCAGTGGACGCCCGCGGGATTTTCTCTTCTTTCTGCCGACAGTTGTGAAGTCGTCAGCAGAAGTGGAAGCCTCAGCCCCTTCGACGCCCAGAATAGGAGCTGCCCTTGCAGCCAAGTCATCGGTGGGCGTTGGTGAAGTCGGAGCTTTTCGTTTCCCACGAACGCCCTCGACGACTTCCATCGGCAGTGGATGGTCGCTTGAGGCAGCAAGACTGTCAGCAGTAGTGGCAGCGGGTGATGGATCAGCCGTAGCAGAAGTTTGGTGGCCCTGTAAAGGGCCGTTTGACAGTTGGTTTCCCTCCTCGCAGGGGCGAGGAGTTTCCGTTGCCGAAGGGTCGGCGGAGGTTTCTGTCCGACGAGCAGATTTTTGGCCCTGTAAAGGGCCTTTTAGCAGTTGGACGCCCGGTCTAGGATGGACCTCGCAAGGGCGAGAAGTCACTGGTGCCGAAGAGTCGGCGGAAGTCTTCATCGAACTGCTCGAAGAATCAGCCGAAGAACAGGATTTTTGGCCCTGTAAAGGGCCGTTTGGCGCGAAAGCGCCCGATGACCCCGATGTTCCGGAGGAGATCCGTGCAACAGGGCAAGATTGTTGCTGAAGTCTGGTCTTGCAGGCAGCTTCCCAGCAAACCTGCACAGACGTAGAATTTAGCAGTTTATGGCCCTGCAAAGGGCCGTTTTGCGCATCTGCGCCCTCATCAGAGGCATTCCGCAAATGGAGGCGACTCTGCCGCTGGACCACAGCAGCTTTCTCCATTTCAGTGCAGGCAGCTCCCCATGAAGTCAGAGCTTCAGGGGCGAAGGTTTCGCCCGATGGCTCTCTCGACCAATCAGGTCCCGTCGATGACGAGCGGCGATGGGAATTATCCCGCGGTACACTCATTTTGCGGAGGCTTCATACGCCCTCAGCAGCTCCCTCTCCCGGCCCTTGCGGGAAGGATCTGACTTTCATTGGCGATAACGCGCCAAACGGCCCTTTACAGGGCCAAAAATCTGCTTCGACGGTGGCTGCGCCAATCGTCTCACCTGCTCCGCCCACGGCTCCTGCTCCAACTGCTGCAGAAACCGAAGCCTCACCAATGGACTTCTCCGAGGGCGTATTGGGAAAGCGGAAGGCCTCTTCTCCGTCTCCGCCTCCATCTGACGACTTGGCTTCCAGAGCGGCCCCTATTCTTTGAGCCACTACTGAAGCAACATCCGGTGACTTCATCACCGTCGTCGGCCGAAAGAAGCAGAGGAAGGCGCAGCAACAGCTGCCCTTGATTTCGGCCAGGAAATCACCGTCAACTCCAACACAAGGAGCAAAGGACACGCAGCCGCGTGTCAAGGTGTCGCCCATCATCGCCTATGGCGTGAAATCGCACAAGCGCATCTCTGCTGCGCTTGGTGCGATTGGCGGCGATCATTTTGAGCTGCAGGTGAGGAAGATCTCCACCAGGATCGTCGTCACCACTGCGGCACAACACAGAAGGGTGCGGGAGGTATTGGACGAGGACAAAATCAGGTACCATTCCTTCCCGCTAGAGACCGTCCGGGGCACTCGCCTCCTCTTGCGAGGAGTGGCTGCCGACATGGAAGCGGAGGATGTGGCGGCTGACCTTGCGGGCAAGGGCTTCCTTGTCCGTAATGTTCGGCAGCTGACCGTGGAGCGGAAGAGGGGGGGAGAGCGAGTCCCCGTCGACCGCTTCGTCGCCTGTCTAGAGCGAACTCCCGGGAGCCCGGAGTTTAAATCGATAACTCACGTATGCCACTGCCACGTGACTGTGGAGCTCTACAGGGGTGGCAAGGGGCCAGTCTGCTGCTACAACTGTCAGCGGTTCGGCCACCCTGCGTCGGGATGTCGCATGCCGACGAGATGCTTCCGTTGCGCCGGCCCTCACACGTCGAAGGACTGCAATAAGCCTCTTGACGTGCCGGCATGCTGCGCAAACTGCAAGGGAGAGCATCCTTCCTCGTCGCGGGAGTGCCCGGAATATCTCCGTGTCCTTCAACGGCAGGAAGCTGCCAACAGGAAGAGCAGAGGCCTCCCGCCCCTTGCCGCTCCACCCAAGACGGGACCGGTTCCTTCCAGGCCCTATGCCTCCGTCGTGGCCGGATCGTCTGCGGCGGCGCAAACACCAGCGCCTTCCGCTGCCGCGGTATCCCTTCCGCAGCCCCCGGTGCCACCAGCCCCTCTTCCACCAAGACGGGAACTAGGAGCCGTTCCGAAGAAGGGAAGGAAGAAGGGCTCCGTCTCCTTAAAGATTTTCGCATTTTCTAGTCAGTTTTGCAAAAAATTCTACCTATGAAAAAAATTTCGAATCTCCAGCTTATCTGGAAGTGCCTAAACATTAGTATCCTCCTGTTATCATCATATATCGACGACTCTTACAGAGGAGGATATAACATACTAGTAGTTGGTGCTTGCATTCTGCAAGCATTTCATCTCAACATTAAAAAACATTCATTTTTCAGACAGACATTTCATCATTACAAATATTCTTTTAATTCTAAAAATTTCACCTCCGCAGCGATTTCCGTTTTTCCCGCATGTAAAAATAATAGTTTAAAACCACCCCCAAATGTTGCAATTTTAAAATTTTACACTTTCTACATTATGGGGTACTAATGCTACACATTTTAGCCAAATTTTAAAGTTGTAGCACTTCTAGAAGTAAAATAATATTTTTCTAATTGTTTAAACTTAAATAATTTTTAACGGCCGCCTTATTTAATAGATGGTAGAATTGAAAAGACTCTCTTCCAGGTTTTGGACAGCGTGTAGCCGTCCTCTCGGTTAAAATTGTACGGCTGTTTTGTAATTTCGATCGCCTCCCTGATGAGTCTCGGGAAATAACGATTTTCTTTTACTAAAATATGTGCGTTGTCGAAGTCGATGTTGCATCCGGGATCGGTCCACGCGTGTTCTGCTATGGCGGAAAGGCGGAGTTGTTTGTTAGCAGTTGCCCTCTGGTGTTCTTTCAGGCGGCACTTGAGAGATCTCGAGGTTTGGCCGATGTATGACTTTCCGCAGCTGCACTTGACTTCGTACACGCCCTCATAGATGTTTTTGGGTAAGTGGTCTTTGGCGGTGCGGAGGAGGTCGGCTGTCTTCGTCACGCAGTTGAATCTCGTTACCACGTCGTGTTTGGCGAGAATGCGTGCGACCCTCTCCGAGGTGCCCGCCACGTAAGGTATCATGTGCAGGTTTCGGCTTGTTTTCCGCTGTGTCCCCGGTGGTCCTTTTCAGGGCCATATCCCGTTTCTGGTCTTCCTTTTTGATGGTATTGAGTATAAGATCCCGACGATGTCCGTTTCCTTGGAGGGTGGCAAGTAGGTGTTTCTTTTTGGACACTATGGAGTCGGCGTCGGAGATGGAATGCACCCTGTTGTATAAGGTCTTTATGACGGAGGCTTTCTGCTGCGGATGGTGATGTGAGGTGGCCTTCAGATACCGGCCGGTGTGTGTCTTCTTCCGGTAAACAGCATGTCCCAGACTTCCATCTGGCTTCTTGGTTACTAGGACATCAAGGAAGGGCAGACGCTTGTTCTCTTCTATCTCCATCGTGAACTGTATGGCGGCATTCTGGTTGTTCAGGTGTTGCAGGAACTTATTTAATTCCTCCATTCCATGGGGCCAAATCGCGAAGGTGTCGTCTACATATCTGACAAAGAGTTTTGGTTTCTTGTCGTACGAGTCTATGGCTTTCCGTTCGAGTTCTTCCATGAACAGGTTTGCGATGACAGACGAGAGTGGGGAGCCCATGGCTGCACCCATGGTTTGCTGGTAAACCTACCCGTTCCATATGAAGTAGGCGTTGTTAAGGCAGAATTCAACTAGGTCTGGAAAATCTTCTGGAAATCCTTGATTTGTGAGCACTCTGGTGATGTTGACGGCGTCTTTGGTGGGGATATTAGTGAACAGGGACTCTACGTCAAAGCTGACAAGTAGATCTCCTTCGGTAACTGTTGCCTTCTGGATAATTTCAATGAAATGCGCCGAATTTCTTACGAAGGTATTAGTTTTTCCCGAATAAGGTTGGAGAGCCCGGGCTAAGTATCTCGAAAGCTTCTGCGTCGGGGCGTCGATGGCGCTAACGATGGGTCGTAGCGGGATCCCTTCTTTATGAATTTTGGGGAGTCCATATAGGCGTGGTGGTTTGGGTGCTGGTTGGATAAGCCACCGTTGCTCTTCTGGTGGAATCGAAGACTCCTTGATGAGACTTCTGGTCTTCCGGTCCAACTTGGCCGTCGGGTCCAGCTTCAATTCTTGGTATGTTGTGTCGTTGAAGAGGCTGGAGATTTTGTTCTCGTATTCTTTTTTCTCGATGATAACCGTCGCGTTTCCTTTATTGGCTGGGAGTGTATAGACGACAAAAAATCTGCACTGACACTTCGGACCTGAAGAAGCCGACTAGAACGTCGGCGAAATATTGTCCAGGAAATGGATCAACACGGCAGAATCCCGGAAATCACCACCATATCAACAGCACGCAGTGGAAGCCTTCGTAATAATTAAACTTTAATGTTCAAATGGGGTTAAAACAACCCCTAAAATTAACTTATGGGAGATATTCCGGGGTCTCTGCAGTCGAACCCAAGACACTTAGCAAAAGTGACAATAATTCCTAATAGATATTGTGGCCATCTAGCAACCCTGAAAATTTCAACTTTCTAGCTTACCGGCAAGTGCCCATAATTAATTTACAAAAATGGCGCAATGCGTTTCTTATGGGAAAAAACGCAAATTTCGGAATTTCTGGAGTCGAACTCATGACACTTAGGTAAGAAACCTCATTTTATCTGAAGGTTTCTCTATCACATCTACAAAAAAAAACTTTCAGCTCTCTAGCTCTTGTAGTTTGGGCTGGACATTAGTATCCTCCTATATGTTATATCATTCTATATAGACGTTCCTTACAGAGGAGGAGGATATAACATACTAGTTGTTGGTGCTTGCATACTGCAAGCACTTCAGATCACCATGAAAAATCATTCATTCTTCAGACAAACATTTCATCATTACAAATAGTCTTTCAATTCTAATGATTTTACCTCCGCAGCGATTTCCGTTTTTCCCACATGTAAAAATAATAGCTTAAAACAATCCCCAAATGTTGCAATTTTAAAAATTTTATACTTTCTCAATTATGGGGTACTAATGCTACACATTTCAGCTAAATTTTAAAGTTGTAGCACTTCTAGATGTAAAATAATATTTTTCTAATAGTTTAAAATTTAAACATTTTTAACGGGTGCCGCAATATATATATGGAGAGATTGAAATGATTATTTGTGCAAATGCACTGTTCTGTAAATAATTTGAAAATTGCAGCTTCCTAGCTAATCCCGTAGTACCTAATAAATTATTAAACTTTAATGTTTAAATGGGGTTAAAACAACCCCTAAATTCACAATTTTAAAATTTTCGATTTTTATAGTTGGTTATGAGAAAAGTTCTATAATCTTGCAAAATTTCAGCTTCCTAAACTTATTAGATTGGTCTACACACTGGTTTGCGTTTTCCCATGCTAACTTATGGGATATATTCCGGGGTCTCTGGAGTCGAACCCAAGACACTGTAAGCAAGAGTGACAATAATTCCTAATAGATATTGTGGCCATATAGCAACACTGAAAACTTCATCTTTCTAGCTTACCGGCAAATGCCCATAATTGATTTACAAATATGGCGTAATGCTTTTCTTATGGGAAAAAACGCAACTTTCGGAATTTCTGGAGTCGAACTCATGTCACTTAGGTAAGAAGTCTCATTTCATCTGTAGGTTTCTCCATAATATCTACAAAAACTAAAACTTTCAGCTCTCTAGCTTTTGTAGTTTGGGCTAGACATTAATATCCTCCTGTTATATATCATTATATATGGACGACTCTTACAGAGGAGGAGGATATAACATAGTAGAAGGTGATTGCATTCTGCAAGCATTTCATCTCACCTTGAAAAATATTATCAGTGAGATATTTCTAAATTAGAAATTTTTTTTTCATTTAGAAGATGTCACCTCTACTTTGATTTTTGATCTTACTTTATGGAACATTACCTGAGTAAAACAATTCCTAAAAATATTCTTTTTAGAATATTATACTTATTCCATTTTAGGGTACTAATGCCACACATTCCTCCAAAATCATAAAGTTAAAGCAAATCTAGAAGTGAAATAACTTTTATTTTTTTAATTAAAAATTTTTTACACCTGTCTTACCATCTTCATGAAGATTTTCAAATGTTTATTTTTGCATATGCACTAAACGCTAATGACACTTTATTAATAAGTTATAATTATTAATTCCATGGTATATAAATTGTTTACAGGTTATTACTATTATTTTAATAAAGATGCTTAAGGAAGTCTTCTTTAACATCCCGTTTCCAACTTACTTGGTCTCACCATTTATTACAAAGTATGCATTGCCTATGAATGTTGATGCATTGGTTGGACTACTATTTGTCTGGCCCCTCCATACAGATCTTCCTGGCACGGGTAACCCCACCAGGAGCATTTGCTCCAGCCAGTATAGCTCTCTAGATCCTTGGGACACACAAACCCTCTCGCCACGGTAAGGCTGTAGTCTTAGAGAAGGAAACTAACTACAATATACATTTTTTATTGTTTTTTATTTTTTAAAAAGTATTTAATAATATATAACAAAGAACACATATTTATTGGACTAAACAACTACAAATATGCATATGTTATTCTAGATTTTAATCAATGCTATAAATTAAAATGAAAAGTATTAGTGGAACCAAATAAAATAAAAAAGGATTTGTCTTCTCAATGCAACTTCCAGCTCTTTTGGTAGTTTTCTGTTGCCATGTGGATGACTGGGTTCCAATGTTAATGAACTGAAACAGTAAACAATACTGTTCTAAATGCCATAGATTAAAGTCTCGCTTGAGAGGGCAACTCCACTGGTTTGGATTTAAAATATCACAAAATAGGTATGACGTCATTGTCTATATATTGTCTATAAGTTTCAATTTAATTGGCCTCTGTGCTGTTTTTGGAACTATACAAATAAATAAACACATAAACAATACACAAACAAATAAATAACCAATTAAATAAACAAATAAATAAATAAATGAACATGGTTGCTATTATAATATATAGATTATCAATCCCCATGTCAATGCCATGTTGATTCCTCGCCCGGGGCGAAGGATGAGTCTGAGGTTTTTGTTCTGCCAAACTTCCAACCTTCCTACCGCTCCATGCCGGGGATCCGTATTGCATCTGTCGCAGCAGAATGCATTTATGGATGGTGAGCTTCATCGCTGTGGAGACGTAGCGGTTGAGAAGGAGTGGCGAGAGGGAAGACCTGGAAGCATTCAGCTTCCCAAAGACCTTCCTGACGTGGTCCTGGAAATCAAGCGGCGTGTTCAAGGTGACTCCTAGGTACACCGCCGTATCTCCCCAGGGTGCTTCTTGTCCTAGCACCCATATTGGATTCTTCGTTTTCGGTGAAACATCATGATCTGGGTCTTGGAGGGGTTGACGGCGATCCTCCATTCTTCATACCAAGAGGTGAGGCTATCAGTCACCCGTTGAAGATATGATGTTGCCTGGTACGCCATGGTTGATCGCGCCAGCACAGCAGCATCATCCGCATACATGGCCAGCATGGTGTTCCAATGATGTTTCCTTGGAACGTCCGCAGTAAAATTGTTGTAAAGCAAGGGCCCTAAAACGGACCCCTGCGGTACTCCGGCCAGCATTGGCCTGTATGCAGCGAGTGCTGAACCCCAGCGGACTCGGAAGGTCCTCCCAATCAGGAAGGATTTCACCAGTCTGCACTGCCATGATGGGAAGTCCATATCCTCCATCTTATTCAGGAGCCTAGCATTCCAAATGCGGTCAAAGGCCTTGCTGAAGTCGAAGAATGCCCCGACCACGCATTCCCCGCGGTTGAAGGCATCCACGATGAATTCTACCACCAGGACCAGCTGTTGTGTGGTGGAGCGCGCCGTCCTAAATTCGAACTGCTCCGGCGGAAGGATGGAATGTTTGTCGACGTGGGCCATCAGAAGGCTTCTGACCGCTTTCTCTCAGACCTTTCCAAGTCTCGAAAGCAGAGAGATCGGTCTGTATGAGTCCGGCTTGGTTGGCGCCTTCCCCGGCTTCGGAAGGCATCTGAATATCGCTGATTTCCACAGCGTCGGGAAGTGCCCGATGCGGATGGAAGCGTTTATGATGGCAAGCAGTACTGGTGTGACCGCTTTGGGAAGCTGACGAAGGGCTTCGTTTGGTAGACCATCTTCTCCGGGAGCCTTCCTTAGTGGCAGATGGGAGATGATGTCTTTGATGATATCGGCCGTAACAGCCGACGGTTCCTCTTGGTCCACTCTGGAGTCAGAGGGTAAATCAGCCAAGGTGCAGTCCGGCGAAGAGGGTGCTGGTGGATTGTTGGTAAAGCAGTTTGCCAGGTTGTCTGCCATGAGGTTTGCTTTATCCTCATCAGGACAGGCCAGTTCTGTGTCCTTCTGAAGAGCGAAGTCCTGGGACTTGGAGGACCGAAGTGCCTTGGCCATTCCCCAGATGGAACCGTCGGAGACGTTAAGAGCCGCCATCTTCGTGTCCCATCGCTGCTGTCGGTACTCGCGGATGTCATCTCGGAGTCTATGCTGCATACGGGTGTGCTCACGTCGCAGTTCTGGAGTGCCGCGGCGCATGAGTCTCCTCCTCATTCTGTTCTTTTCCCGGATGTCGCTAAGGATCCACTGCGGAAGCTCCATGTAGTCCGGAGGAAGTTTGGTCCGGACTGGTGTGGAGGCATGGAGAGCCGAGTGGATGATCTCAGTGAGATCTTGGGCCATGACATCGACTTCTATCGCCGTTGTCGGGGGGAGGAGGTCCAGCGGGATGGAGTCAGCAATCCGATGTCTGAAAGCCTTCCAGTCAGCCGCCTTCAGGTCCAGGGAAGGCACAGGCGGTATGGTAGAGGGCCGCATTCCCAGTCCGACAACAACCGGGTTATGGTCGCCGGACAAACAGAGGACGCTGTAGGCCGAGATGGATGAAGTCAGCGAGCCGTGTAAGGCAATGTCAAGGACATCACCTTTCCCGTCGTGATGGAAGCGGGTGGGCTCTGCTGGGCTCGCCACCTTGATGGTGCTGCCCCTTCGGGTTGGATATGCTTGAGTTCCAACTAGGGTGCTTGGAGTTGAAATCCCCGCCCGCCAGCGTAGGAAGGTCCGAGGAAAAGATTGTGTTGAAATCAGAGGCAGCAAAGGGTGACTGAGGTGGCAGGTAGCAGGACGCCAGGCGAAGACGTCCGTTGGGTAGCGTGAGGATGGCCATCGTTGTCTCCATGGACTCCATCTTCTTAGATTTTAGGAAAGCCTTTGATAAGGTATCTCACAGGATGTTAATAACGAAATTAGAAACCTTAGGCGTTAATTTTAAATCGTTAGTTGGATCTGTGAGTTTTAAATCATAGGAAGCAGAAGGTTGTTATAGATGGGAAATCTTCGAACTTAGTGGAGGTAGTCTTAGGCGTTTCGCAGGGTAGTGTAATTGGTCTGTTATTATTACTAATTTAAGTAAACGATATCAGCTCAGTAGTCAGAAGTAAAATTAGGCTTTTCACGGACGACACTGTCATCTATAGAGAAATAAGCAATCTGGAAGACCACCAGTATCTCCAAAATGACCTAGAAGCTATTTCTGCATGGTGTAAGGAATGACAGTTAGAGATCAACCAAAAGAAAAGCTGCGTCATTAACTTCTGGAGAACCAAGAGTATCTCGTTGGATAATAATTATTCGTTGGACGGAGTCGAGATTCCAGTTTCAGACTCGATTAAATATCTCGGAGTCACGATTCATCGTTATCTTTCGTGGGACACCCACATTCGCCGATTGATAGGTGCCGCCAACAAAAAGCTGGCCTTTATAGGGAGAATAGTTCGAAATACCTCCGAAAAAGTGGAAGAATTATGTTATTTATCCTCGGTTCGACCGCAGGTCGAATATGCTTCAGCTGTGTGGGATCCTTACGAAAATTGACTCACAAACGAGATAGAAAAGGTTCAGCGCAGGGCAGCTAGATTTGTAAAGAGGAATTACGATAGTAAACAAAGCGAAACATCATTAATAGAAAATCTGAAATGTACATCGTTAGAGGAACGTAGGCTGCTACTGGAAAAGTTCATGTCAGAGGAACTAGCGAATGAGGAAGCAGGACTTATCAGAAGCCTGACGTATCTCGGAAGGCAGGACAATGAGGATAAGATTCGCGAGATCGACTGTAGAATGGAGCGATATAGAGGATCGGTTTTCCCTAGGACGATAAGAGAACATAATAGGAAAAGATAACGTAGGAAAACTATGGACACTTGGTACACTGCACCCCCTGCCATCCACCAAAAAGGAGATCTGCAGGGTATTATTTAGATGGAGATGTATATGAGCTATCATTCTTTATTACATTCTGTCACGCTTGATAATTCATTAGTTTGTAGGTGGATGTGAAAGCTGAATCTCGAGTTGATAAAACTGATTTATATCCAATAAAGTTGAATTGGTCCTAGTTTAGCAGTAGTTAACATTTGAAATTCATAATAAGAGCAAAGTTGCGTCAAAATTGAAATCTGAAACGTTACATTTTAACAATGGATAGGATTGAGATGAGAACATGGCACTGGGAAAATTAAAATTCGTACAGAATAAGCCCAAAATATAGTTTATTATCAGATTTAATGTTTATCAGATTTATAAAAATCAGAGGCATAATTACCATGATTACCTCGTGCATTGTTGCTACAGTTGAGCTTTCCGACTCAATTATATATTCTGGCATTTACCGAAGAATAGAAAAAACATATACGTATGTTGAAACATTTGAGAATTTTGATATCATTCAGCAATAAATAAAATGTAGTCAGAATATTTAAAACAATAAAATTAAAAAATTCACTTTAACATAAGTAAATAAGATTCTCTATGAAGAAGGTCTACTTTTCATTTGTATTAGGTATGTAATAGTTAAAGTAATTTAAACCATAAGCTGTAAATATGACATGCAGAGAACTTTTATCGGTCTATTGAAATTAATTCCACGTCAATGAATAAACTCAAACTGTGGTTTCGAAACAAAATAAATATAAAATTAACTTATTCGCTATTAATAAAAAAAATTAAAGAGATTTTGAAGCGATGTTTTGATGATCATTAGTAAAATAGCCACAGAAGACGTTTCTCGCTCAAATAAAAAAATGATTAATAATAGAATTTTATACGAGTACGCCCTAAAAAGATGGCTTTGAATTAATGATATATCTTTTGGCGATTATTTGATCAGTTCGATAAAAATTTCAAATTAGATCGCGAATGTCGGAGGAAGCTCAGAACACACAACCGTTTGAAAAGCCGCTGGAAGTGATGGAGAGAAACATACGAGGAGACGTAAGGCGAAGCTTTCGGGTAATAAACTTCTTTAGCCACATATAAAAGACAACACCATTTATTGGATTTATTATTTTTTAATGAATAACAGCGTCACCGGGGTAGAAAGTTCATCCGAGCGAGCACCTAGAATATAGATAAAATAGTTTTATTAATAAAACATTGTTCAATTTTTATGTCAACTTCAAGATAATCGGATAATTAACAAATAGAAAAACTAATTGTTTGGCAAAAGATGCTCTCAAAATAGTCGTGGGTGTTGCGAAAGGGAAGGCAAAAGAAGACTAAAAATGACCGCACATTCGGAAAATGGTGTTATGGAGAAAATTTAAACCAGAGACAGACTATTGGAAATTGCTGAACGTGCCAGCCTCTTCATAATGAATACATGAATGGGATATTTTATTTGAAGATGTTTGCATTCCTGCCAAAAGCACTCAATGCCTTTTTCACTCTACGGTTGATCTCTTCAAGAAGTGATCAGTCCGTAATGACTAGTCTTAGCTTACTTTCTCAAGCTCCTCAGTACTTCTACAAAGCACTTCTCGACTTCCAGCGAATAGTATGATGTCATTAGGAAATCGAAAGTGCTTCAGATATTATCCATTTACCTTTATACCATTATCTTCACAGTCTAGCGTTTTGAATGCCGCATTTTCTATGAGTAATTTAGGAGACATAGTATCTCCTTGCCTCACCACATTTTCGATCATAAAGGCGCTTGTTTCTCCATGCAGCTGGACAGACGATGTCGCGTTCTTGTAGATATTCTTGATTAAAGTAATGTACGTTTCTTCTACCCCTTGTTTCTTTAGTGCGTTCAACATCGACGAAGTTCGGATCGAGTCGAATGCTTTAGCGAAGTCGAAGAACACACACAGAGGAACGATTCGTGCTCATTAGTCTGACTGATTATCTCTATGACGACTTGAATGTGGTCCATCGTATTGAATTTAGTGCGAAATCCAGCTTGTTCCCTGGGTTGGGCGAAATCAGGATGCTTTTAAAGGCGCGTGGTGAGAATCTTTGTGAATACTTTGTAGACTACCGGGAGCAGGCTGATTGGCGGATAGTTCTTCAAATCTTCCTTGCAACCTTTCTTGTGCAAAAGAATGATGCTTGCCTGGGAGAGCATCATATTCATACAGTTACGTATTGCCTTGAATATTTCTGCAGTGATGCCATCATTTCCAGATGCTTTTCCATTCTTTACGCTTTTGATAGCATGTCTCACTTCTTCTGGAAGAATATCTTGCACCTCTTCGGTGGCCATATTTCCTTCTTCGTTTACTTCCTCATTGGTAAATGGATCATCATGCAGTTTCGCGTAGAATTCATCTGCTCGATTTAGTATTTACTTCCTGCTATAGGTAATCGAACCATATTCTAGCATCATTGCCACCAGCTGTCTCTTTCTAATCGAGAGATGTTGCTTCATTATCTTATATCTTCTATTGTTTTCTCGATTAGTTAATAATTTTATTACTTCGCAGACTCCTTGATCAACTTTCGTATAGTTTTTTCATTTCTGTGAAGTGAATCATTTCCATAGGGTCATTAGTCGTTTTAATTTCCTTTATTTTCCTCACCAGCATCCTAGTTTTTTTCAGAAAACTTTTTATCCTGCTTAGCATTATCAGCTCTGCCTATTTCTAGTCCAGTATCTCTGTTAACTTTGATTCCACTCTTTAATCTTCTGCTACACGGTTTAGATTGCGGAGTTAAAGCTGAAATTCTTCTGTTCGTTTTTTTAACATTTGGGCGTTGCTGATAGGCTTAGGATTCCTTACCAGCTTTATTCTTTCCAACTTAAAATTCAATATTACCCTACATCGTACCAATCGATGGTCGCTTCTAGTTTTAAACTGGCTGAGAAGAGAAAAGTCTTCTACCGCATACCTTTTATTGACTATAATGTCATTGTGTCCCTCCCAGGTCCATTTTCTCTTAGGGGTCTTCTTAAAGAAAGAGTTCATTATGTAGAACAGTATTTTTCAACATTTTTGCTTTGGCGACACCTTTTAATTGATCCAGCTCTCGCGACACACCATGAAATAAAATGTCAATTTTCTTCTTAAAAACATAACAAAAATACTAAAAATTCCTTATTTAACAATAAACCATCATAAATATAGCAAAAATATAACAAAATATTTTGTTATGCATAAGAAAGAGGATAACTCTCCTTAACAAAATTTACTTTATGACTAATATAGCCATTATTAACATTTTCGGCGACACACTTTCCAGCTCTTCGAGACACATCAATGTGCCGCGGCACACCGGTCAATAACCACCGATGTAGAGATTGCTACATTCGGCCAAGTCTAAAAGTCGGTCTCCTTATTCGTTCGCCACTTTTAAATGGCAGCTTCCTTTGTCACGCAATTCTCCAATTTCTTGGTAGATATCTTCCACTTTCTCATCTGAGTATGTTGATGTTGACTCGTAGACTTGGACTATTTGCGGTTGATACCTCTTATTTCTTTGAGTAACAAGTCCAGCTGCTCACTCGGATGAGCTTTCTATTTCCATGATACTGATTTTAAAATTTGTTGATGATGAATCTAACTCCTACTCTTCTTGCTGTGTCAGTTCCCCTGCAATAATAAGAAGTTCCAGCAGGTCTTCTCCTTTTCCTCTTACATCACTAAGCCCTAAAATATCCCACATGATTTTCTGCAGTTCCTCTTGATTCTTTTGAAGTTTTCTTGGATGGACAGTCCGGCAATTGAAGATATGAAGGTTGTTGTGTGAGGATGTGAAAGAGTGGCAGTGGGTGTTTAACCTCCGGGGATTCTTAGTACCCTCCGCCTCTATGTCTTGACCCTGACCACTGCCACGCTTAGGGGCAATCAAGCCTCCGGAGAATGAGGGCCGTTTTTTAAGGTTGTAAATAATAAGGAGTTCGGGCCATATAACACCACGCCGGACCAGAGCGGATTGGTGAGTTCCTCTTTCACTTTGGCCGGAGATGACTTTACAGCATGATTGAACCTACCAGTTTCCCAGGATACCACTGCACTTTGCCTTTTAACCTCCGTTCTGACCCTTCTGCCAACTTTAAGGCAGTAACGGAGGCAGTTAGAAGGGATTTATATATACAGCAATACCTCGCATTATGCGACAAGTAGGTTCCTGAAAATTTCGCGCTAAGCGAAATTCGTCCAAAAGGTGGTCGTTATGTCAATGAGAATAGGTTTCATAGAGGTGAAAACTAAAGTGTAATATTAATAAAAATACGCCGTTAACCTGAAAAGAGCTTCTTGTCAGTTTCCATCTATCAACACCAGATCCAAATCTTTACATTTTTTCAATAACCTATCTAATCGGTAATTTTAAAATAGTATAGAAAACTTCATTGTATTCATGCAAAATTGTAAATATTTCCTGAATGTATGAAATCCTAAATAAATCAGCAAGGAGGGTTTATTCGGAAAGTCGCATTCCTTTAAAAATTATAACGTCAAAATAACCGTCGATCGAGAGATAAAAGTTATGTGTCATCCTCTGGATTTCTTGTATAGTATCACATCTTGACCCTAATAAGAATTCACAAAAGATATAACTAACATCCACAAGTCTGTAAAAATGGAATTTATTATTCATACATGTACGCAAGGTAAGGCTGCCTCAATAATGGGCCGCCTTTGTTTTTCTGAACACCTGGGAGTCGCGGACATGCCTCTCGCTATAACAAATCCGCTTAAAACGGGGTCGCGTAAAGCGAGGTAGACCTATATATATATATATATATATATATATATATATATATATATATATATATATATATATATTTATATTTGTATATATATTTAAATGTATATATATATGTGTATATATATATATATATATCATCATCATCATGCTTCTGTCCGAAGACAGGTTTTAACTGAATCGCTGCCTCCATTTCTCTCTCTCCCTAGAAGCCTCTTTTATACCTCTATAAGTAGTATATCCCTGCTTTATATTATCTAATATTCCTATTCTTTTTCTCCCTCTTCCTCTTTTTCCACTAATTTTTCCTTCTAAGATCGTTCTTTGTAAACACTGTCTTCTCAATATGTGCCCTATCCAATTTGCTTTTCTTTTCCTGATTGTTTTTATTAGCATCCTATCTTCTCCCACCATTTCTAATACTTCTTCGTTTCTCTTCCTCTCTGTCCATTTCACTTTCATCATTCTTCTCCATACCCACATCTCAAAACTTTATAAATATTTTTCCTCCTTTCTCCTTATCGTCCACGTCTCTGCACCATAAAGAGCTATGCTCCATATGTAGCATTTTGCTAATTTCTTCCTTGTTTCTAGATTTATTTTCTTGCTTGTGAGAAGCTCCTTCTTCTCGTTAAATGCTGCTTTGCCATTGCAATCCTACTTTTGATGTCCTGTGTACTACTTCCATCCTGTGCTAAAATACTGCCGAGATATTTGAAACTACTTACTTGTTCCAATTTTTGGCCATTTACCATTATATTTAATTCTTTATGTTCCTTTGAAACCACCATGACTTTCGTTTTTTCTGTATTGATCTTCATTCCATATTGTTGGCCAACCTCAACTAGTCTGTCTGTCATCCTCTGAAGCTCTTTCTCGCCTTCTGCTATTAAGCCCTGATCATCTGCGTATTTAATGGTGGTAATACTTTCACCTCCTATCTTAAATCCTTTCTCTTCCATCAACGCTTCTTCTGTTATTGTTTCTGCATACATATTAAATATCGCTGGTGAAATAAGACAACCCTGCCTCACTCCCCTCCCTATTGAAGTACTTTCTGTTTCTTCTCCTTCAACCCTGACTCTAATCTTTTGATCAAAGTATAGGTTTTTAAGCAGTCTTTTATCTTTCCAATCTATTCCTATTTTGTTTAAAATACCCAGCATCTTATCCCATTTCACTCGGTCAAAAGCTTTCTCCCAATCTACAAAACAAAAATACATATCTTTATTGACTTCTAGCGCTCTTTCTATCATCATCCTCATACATCCTATAGCATCTCTAGTCCCCCTTCCTCTTCTAAAACCAAACTGATTATCTTGCAGCTCCTTTTCTATTTTACATTCAATTCTTTTGGTTATTATTCTGGTTAGAACTTTAGCTGTATGAGAAATTAAACTAATAGTTCTGTAATCCTTACAACATTTTGCATTGTTCTTTTTCTCCAGTGGTACCATCACAACATCTAAAAAATCTTCAGGCCATACGCCAGTATCATATACTTGGTTAAAAAATTTTGTGAGTTGCTTAACTGCTTTAGACCCCAAAACCTTAAGAACGTCCACGGGTATATCATCACTCCCAACTGCCTTTCTTCTTTTCATGTCATCAATTGCTCTTTTAACTTCAGACTCGAGAATACTTGGTCCTAGCTGATCTTCTTCCACATCCTCTTCTTCATTTAATTCAATATTTCTTGGCTTTCCTTCTTTGTCATACAGAACCTCAATGTATTCTTTCCAGACATTCTTTACATTGTCTGGCTCCGATACTATTTTACCACTTTTGTTCATGATTCCTTTACGTCCTATCTTTCTTGCTTTTTTCTTGAATAGTTCCCTTGCTTTGCTATACATGAGGTCTGTTCTACAAATTCTTTCACATTCGACAATCTCCTCGCATTTATCATTTATCCACTGTTCTCTGGCTTTATCTGTTTCCCTTCTTAAAGCATTATTTAACTCCTTGTACTTTCTTTGGCCTTCTTCAGTGTTTATGTTCTTCCACTTTCTCCGCTCTTCCATTTTTTGCAGCATGGCTGCTGTGATCCAGGGTTTTTTGTTTCTTTCACCCGTTATCTTTCCTACCTTCTTTTCCATTACATCTTTAATGTTGCTATGGATGTATCTCCACTCCTCATCTACATTCTTCCTATTTTCTTCATCTCTCTCCCCCAACCTTTCCTCCAGCTCAGTCATGATAGCCTCCTTGTTTTTAAGGAGTTCCTCTAAGTTCCATTTCTTGTTAACTCTTACGTTTCTCTTAACGCTCTTCAGTCTACATTGTATATTTGCCACCAAAAGGTTGTGGTCAGAATCGATATCTGCCCCTGGTAGTGTTTTCACATTTTTAATGCTATTTCTAAATCTTTCATTGACTAGTATGTAATCTATCTGGTATCGTCTCTGGTCTCCTGGGCTTCTCCATGTGTAAAGTCTCCGCTGGTGATGCTTAAACCATGTATTAGTTACAATTAATC
Organism: Tanypteryx hageni; assembly: GCA_028673005.1. Taxonomy (NCBI): domain Eukaryota; kingdom Metazoa; phylum Arthropoda; class Insecta; order Odonata; family Petaluridae; genus Tanypteryx; species Tanypteryx hageni. The sequence continues at coordinate 174,265,966 of CM054120.1, forward strand.
TATTTCTATGGCAGAATTCCACAAGTTTATCCCCTCTTTCATTTCTCTTCCCTAGTCCATATTTTCCCACTATGTTATCTTCCTGTCCCTCTCCGACTACACTGTTCCAATCTCCCATTACTATGGTGGTGATCCTTCCTTTTCCCTCCTCCTCCAATATCTCCATAATCTGTTCATAGATTTCATCTACTTCGTCGTCGCCAGCATTAGTCGTTGGCATATACACTTGAATTATAAGCATTTCCACTGGCTCCATCTGAAGTTTTACGGCTATTAATCTATCATTAAATGTCACTACCTTGCTAATTCTTTCAGCTATCTCTTTTCTCATTATAATCCCCACTCCCCTTTCCTTTTTCTCCCCTCCTGAGTAAATAATCTTAAATTCGTCTGAATTTATCTCGCCTTCTCCTTCCCACCGAACTTCACTAAGACCTACTATACCTACATTATTCCTTCTCATTTCCCTTTTTATGTTCTCTAGTTTACCCCCTGAATTCATAGTCCTAACATTCCATGTGCCTATTCTTAATTTCTCACCACTTGCTTTCCTATTAATGTTAAATTTCCTCTGTGCATCCCCTAGGGTAGTCCCCACCCGGAGATCCGATTGGGGGACTATTTTACCTCCGGAATATTTTACCCCAGAAAGATCCATAGAGGTATTTCAGCTTTTCAGCCTATCATGGGAAATATAATGAGGTAGTTTCCCCTTGCTTTCCTCATCGCAGTTTCACAGAGTGATTACCCATCTGTAGCTGTTCAGATCCACATGATCACCACCTACAGAGGTACTGTGCAAGCATATATATATATATATATATATATATATATATATATATATATATAATACATATATATATACACACACACTATGGACCAGCTATAGCGCGGTCCCCGGTGTTTATGTCGGCCAACCTCATTATAGGCTAGGTTGCGTTATAACGAGAGCCTCTCAAAATTTCAGAAGTGCCATGGAACAAATAAACTGATGAAAAAGGCTTTATTAAGAAACCGATATGATTTAATCTAGGCAAAATACTTCCCGTAAAAATTGAAGAAAATTCACGTCAATTAGCGTCCATTTTTCCCGAGTAACTACGTATACATTCTGTTTAGCAAAAGTCTAAACCGCCAATTTGCAGAGAAGAGGTTTTGGAGGGAGAGATCCCTAGAGCAGTGGTTTTCAGAGAAAAATTCACTTGCCTTGTTGTGGTGGCCGCATTGTTAAATATAAGGTCTAAGTGATATTTCTTATTCAACGTAAGGCACCTAAAAAGTTTAACGAGATAAATAACAATAGCGAGTATTAATTATAAAAATGTGTCATCTCAGTATTCATCGCAGTCTGCGTATTAATTATTGTTGTTTAAAAATAATTTTGCTGATGGCCACACTTAAATTTTTTGATGGTCGCACTTGAGAATCACTGAGATAGAGAGAGAGAGAGCGATGTGTATGGAAATAGAGGGTGTTCAAATGTATCTGTGCATTTGGCACCTAAAATGTACATGTATGTCATACACTATTTAATAATATTGTGCACGGTGGTTTCTTGAAAACACTGTATAACGGTATACAATCCTCCATTTTCAATATGGACTAAGAAAGGGCGGAAATTATAAATAAGCTGCCAAAGGCTTAACTCAACTGCAGCATTCATCGAGAAGAAAGGGTCCTTAAGGGAAGCATGCGTAAAGTGCTCTGTCTGCTCTGTCACGCCCTGGGTTCATATGCAGAAGGGTGATTTAATCATGATAGCGCGAAAGGGAAGGAAATTGCATTTTCGGGACCTCTGATCCTACAGAGCCTTGCCTGTAAGCACACCCTCGTTTACATGTCGATTTACGTCGCAAGAAATAATCTATTGTTTTATAAGGGGATCGCGCCTAATATTCAATAAAATATAATTTCTGTCCTCGTCTCACAGTTTTCTCTTTTCCGGGAGAAATTATATCGAAAAACACTATCAGAAGTATTAATTTGTAGTACATTCCTGGCTTTGGCAGTGATCCGTCTAATACAGGATCTGCCTCTCGAAGGTTTAACTATATTTTGCTTATAGAGCGTACAAAATTCAAATTAATATATCTGTTTATATGGTATTTCTGTGCGCATGTCATTCGAATAAAGTTATTGCTGAATATAGTATGCATAACCAGATTAGAGAATGAGGATAAATAACATTAACAACAATACCTTAGAAGTGGGTGAGTTCATATGAGAATTTTTCTGCTACAAACTAAAATAAAATGTTCAGCCGTAAAATACAGAAAACGCTAGTTAATAACTGTAGTTGGTACTCATGCATTAGTAGAATGAAAATCGAGAGAAAACGAGGCTATCCTTCGTTTTCTAAAGAAATAAATTTTATGCGCATTTCATATACCAAAGGACACCAGAAAACACTTCTATTTAGCTTTAACCTTTGGGAAAATAATCCCTTGTTATTTTCGACCTTACCCACTTGCCACTCCATTCACTCATTCAATACTTTGCACCAGAGAGAGTCTTTTAGTTATTTTAATAACACCGATCCGATCTCAATTGGACTCGCTCACAGAGCATTTAAGAGGTGTCTGGTTGCTCTCAGGATCCTCTAAACTCTGGAAAGATCCCATTTTTCGGATTCCTCTGGAGAGAGCCACTTTGAGAAGGGACGTTTTGCACGCCGTGGAATAGCGCGTGGTAATGAATGTGGAAGAATATGAGGTGAAGTGTGGAATCTGTGTTCATTAAACGGTTGGACAATCGCGGAAATTGCATCGGTCGTGCAGTGCACACTTTGAGGTGCGCCGTTATTAGGAATTCAATTACTGTCGATTCCGCGGTGTGGTTTGACGCCGGAATTGGCTTTTTGAGACTTGGTTATTTTTTGGGCGTAGGTGCTCTTTAGGATTCGAGTCGGATGAAATTGCAGTCTCTGAATGGAAAAAGGAATTTTTTGTCTAGAGGCCTTTGAGTGACTCCTCTTGGCGTTTGTCTTTTCCTTAGGCCCGTGTTTCACCGCTGCTTGGTGCGACAGTTAAAGAAAGAATTCCTCATTCGGAAACACCGCCGACCCAGTTAAGCTCTGCTATGCTGTAACAGCAAGATTACGAGTTTTGAACACTTCGATTTGGCATTTCTTTCAGATTTGACGAAAGACTATGCCAAAAAGATAATAAGGAAAAAACCAAGCTAAGTTGTTATTTTGTCAGTTTACTTCAACAATAAATAAACAAAGTTTTCGTAATTTGAATATACTTTTGTTTAATGGGTCGCGATTAAATTTATAAAATATGAATACAAGATTATCACAAAACGGATCAAGGGCTAAGTGAATATTTATTTAAAGTGATCACACAATATACACTTTGTAATAAAATATATACTATGCAAATATCAACGTTACCAAACACTTATTAAAAAAGCACAATATTTAACTTCAATTTTATAAAGCACAAAAGAATCATCAATGATATACTGCTACTCCAACCTGCCTTAATCAAATGAACCATGGCGGTACAAAAATTTATACCACTGTTTTAAAATGTACTAATTAGTAAGCACGGTGGATAAATTCTGACTCATCACATTATCACACTCCTTGTATTTATAGTTGTCTTTTCTAGATGGCAGAGCCATTTGTGTTGCTTGTGTGAATTTGATGTATATTGTTTTGTTTAAACCATATCAAAACATCTGTGGAGCAAAGAAATCATTTTCCCACGAATTCCTGCGCCTGGAAAGAGTTAAAATATTTATGTAATCATTTCTTTAAATGTTCTTTAAATGTTTGCAACCCATATTTAAATTAAATATAAAATAATAATAATTGATGCGCTTGCTTTCTTAAATCTATAGCATGTATACATGTGGCGATATTATTTATTATTTATGTTTGAATTATATATTGAATATATATATATATATATATCGCAAGTAAAAAGTACTTAATGTGTATGTTTTTATATATGTTCTCCGAATTCAGAGCACAAAAAGTGTATCCCAACACCACCCACGACGACGCAGTGTGTTACATTACAATGTTCGAGTAATTTATGTTTTGTAACGTAATGCATTAATAGTGATCTAGTATTAGAACAGTAGAGAGACTCCAGGGAAATTGTCCTTTCAGTTGAACATTTTCGGATACTGGGACAAGTTCCGAAATAGTACCCAGTCAAATGTTATTTTAAAATAAGAAAATTCTCGCGCTATACTGAACCTCGTAATATTTGCAAAATTTTTGAAAGGTAGGTAAGGTATTTACGAGTAAATGTAAGAAAATGAAGTCGAAACTCGTTAAAATAATTCATAATCTTTCATATATTTTAAAATCTTATGCTCTGTGCATTTCTATATTTTTGACGAAGTATTAAAAAAAAACTTTCCCATTAAAATTTCTTTTTCGATTTACAAATGCATTGTTAAGGCATTTGAGAAGTATTTAACTTTAAGTTAAAAATCGACTCGCCTGTATGAGATAGTGTAACCAATACGTTCCAATCGCAGATGTTGATGGGTAAATAGTATACTATATATTCTCATTCTCGTGGGTGGGAATCGCCTAACCTACCCGCGAGACCCCCGGGCGTGTTTAGAATAGGCTTAAAGGGCTTTGATTCGGGAAATAAATAATTTTGAAAGGGTGACAGAGACAGATGTACCATGCGTGCATTGATACGTGAAGCTCTTTATCACCTTCAAATACTCGGCTTTTGTCTTCCCAGTAGCCGCCTCACACTCTTACTTCCCTCTCCTCTTTCTCCCTCCGTACGCTCTCTCCTCCCTCCCCTACGATCCCTCTATTCACGTGCTTCTCCCCCCTCCCTTTTCCCACACCCTCTCTCCCCGCCCCTCCTTACCTCGCCCTCCGGCCCAACCTTATGTACCACCGCTCCCTCCCCGCTCTCCCATAGCGCTCCACTCCGCCTCTCTCCCCGCACAAAACGCCTACTCAAGTCAAATCTCTCATTTAACGCTTTTTACTTTCTCCATATACGAAGTATTGAGAAAGTATAGTTTTCATGAAAAAAATCGAATACGAGATTTCAACGGAAATACGTTTCAAGGTCCCCTGAACACGTTTTGACTATTTTCTCGGTGATGTCTGTGGGTGCCTGTGTGTGTGTCTGTGATCGGAATTTTGTGGGTGCTCTAACTCAAAAACTATTGATCAGGTCAACGCGAAATGTTGTTTGTTTTGTTAAAGGAAAAAGAACTGATTAGTTTTTGGTAAAAATCGGTCAACCGAAAATTGGTGTTTACTCTTGTCACATCCGTTTTTTGAAATAGTTGCTTTAATATTTGACAAATGTAGAAAAGTACAGGAATAAAAGTTGTAGAAGATTTAATTTCTACAACGTTTGTTCGAAACATTTTCCCATATAATGTACTGTTTAAGAGATATTTTAAAAACTAATGTTTTAGCTACCACCACACCACCTACCGGCGACTTTTGTAACACTTTAGGCTTACGTGTTATTAACGCTCCTTTTTATTTTCTTAATTGTTGGATCTTCGTGGCTATATCCAACATCAGAAGGCTACAGTTTGAGTTTATTTCTGTTCTTAGTAGTCATCAAATTTTTCTCGCGGTTCCTTAAAATATTTATTATAATTTAACCTAATTGGATTTTTTTAGATATGTGAGATATTTAACCGAATCCGAAATTGGAATTTTTACTCCGTCGAACGAATAATTAACATCTAGCGAGCTATTTTTGTTCTCCAGAAATTAACGACGCAGCGTTTATTTCGGTTGATTACTAGCTGCCATTCTTGACATCACGCAGAAATAGCTTTTAGATAATTTTTGAGATACTGATATTCCTCTGGATTGCTTATTTTTCTACGAATGACGGTGTAGTCCGCGAAAAGCCTCATTTTACTTCTAACTACTGAGTTGATATAATTTATATAAATTACGAATAATAACGTACGAAGTACATTACTCTGTTGAACGCAAAAGACAACATCCTCAATGCTCGAAGGCTTCTCATCTATTACAACCTTCTGCGTCATATAATTTAAGAATTAACGGATCCAACTAATAATTTTGGAATTAATGGCTAAGATTCTATTTTTAATTGTTTAGGTCTATGCTGAAAAATGTACACTTTTGTTTTTATTGAGAAAGTCTTGAGTTTGAGCCTAGATTTTTGTTTCAGTTTTTATTTGTAAAGTTTTACTTTTTGTTCTTCTTTCATTTTTTAAATCAGTGCACTATTATTCCTGATGCTACTTCATAGTGTTTTTGTTTTCTAATGTTCCAAGTGTTTACAAATATTATTATTATTTCTATATACAATGCAAGTGGGCGCCTAGCCCGGTGGCAATGTTACGAAATTAACACATGAAAAACCTATAAAAAACATATAAAAACATTAAAAAGATTCAGTTTACAATTTTTCACGTACCACATACAATATTCTATCCATATATTTTTCCTGTTAGGAGCTTCGAGTTCGAGCTCCTTCGTTAATTAATTCGTCTTACAATATTATTTAACAATAATTTAACTAAAAGTAACGAATATCGTTCCCAGTGGTATTTTTAACTCTTGACTTAAAGGTTTTAACATTTCTAAGGAAGGGTACACAAATGGAAACATCACGTATCATTATAATGAACGAAAATCAAAATTGTGGAAATTTTTTACACAAATGTTTTAAAGTTCCTTCAATGCTTTCCATTTTTATTAAAAATAAACATTTTGTGATTTTTAAAATGCTTTTACTAAGTGCGCCATCTGAACCAAATGGTGCGCCAACTCACCAAAACATTAAGGAAAACCTATCTAAGTATGCTAAAGAAGGGAGTGGTATACAATATTAACTGTGTGACCTATTTCATCTCCCGATATTCTGTTACTTGGGACTAAAGCGCATATGTGGTCATGATTTCTAACTCAACCTAATGCCACGTACAACTGTCCATGTGCAAAAACATCATTTCTCAAATCTATGCCTACTATTTCTATTGTCTGCCCCTGAGATTTATTAATCGTCACTGCATATGCTAACTATAGGGGAAATTGCCTACGCAGTATTGTTATGCCCGAGCGACTTGCCTGAAATTTAAAACAAATCCGTGGGATAAAAACACTGGCTGATTTATCCTTTCCTGGAATATAAGCCTCAATTAATCTTTTTGAAATATTTTTCACAACTATTTTAGTGCCATTGACTAAACCATCATTAAATGAAATATTTCTAATCAAAATACATACTGCACCTCTCTTAAGCACTATTCTATGATCTGGTATACCTGGCTCTGTTAATGCATGCGACAAATTTGAATTTAACAGCTCAGCCTGCCGACTGTCATCTGAACCCTCGCATCTATCTGCACTATATAATTCTACCGGTTCACCCTGTAATTTCCCTAGGACTAACGAATTGATTTCATCTATACAACTATTTGTCCCAGCCAAGATAGCCCTTCTGCTACAAATGGCAGGATCTGATAAAATGTCCTCAGGATAAACAAACTTAATCAAGTCTTCCAATTTATTTATATTTCTAATTAGATCTAATGGAATTACCTCATCTCCATTCATAACAACCCTATTGACTCTATCCTCCCCAACCTTAAGAATAAACTCAGAATAATCTTTATCTGCACGTGACCTAATTGGGCTAGTTAAATTAAACATATGTACGTTCTGCCACAACTTGGAGTGTTTCAAACTGGATGATACAGAATCCATCACTGACCCTCCTTTAACTATTGGAGCTACTTGCCTAAAATCTCCAGCTAGCAATATTATTTTCCCCCCAAAACAGGTCATCTAGTTGACAAATATCCCTGAATGACCTCTCTAATGTTTCTAAGTTATTTTTAACTGCCATTGGGGCCTCATCCCATATAATTAAGGTAGAAGATCTGATTAATTCTGCCCTCTGACTGTTACCTTTGATGTCACAGTATGACTGGGGATCCTGATTCTCAATAGGCAGCCTAAACATTGAGTGTGCAGTCACTCCTCCATCATGGTTTAAGGCTGCTATGCTGGTCGAAGCTGTACATAAAACAATATGGCCCTGCCTACGTAAACCTGCAGTTATTGTCTTTAAAAGAATTGTTTTGCCTGTACCACTTGGTCCATCAATGAAAATGAAATTTTTTCTAACACTTGCTTTACCCTGAACCATCTCAATGACAAAATCAAAAACTCTCCTCTGATCATCATTTAAGCATGGCAACCACTCATCTAAAAAATGCTGTAGTTCCTCACCTGACCATCTAACTGATTCCCTACCAACTTCTGTAGAATCATCTGTTGCTGGTGGTAAACCAACTTCTTCTAGCGTCCTACCATGACTTCTCAACCTACTCTCAATGTCAAGCAATGCAGAATTGTATGTCCTATTTTCATCACCTGCAAATTTATCCAAAAAATCCTCAGAAAGCTCACTTTTGAATTCACTCCATAAAATCCCTGCAGGTGCACCTGCTATTGTTAAACATGAAAATAATAACCTAAGCCCACTGCCAGTTTTAAAAACCATTGCTTCCTTAATGGCCTCCCTATATTCATTTTCATTTTCCAATAATCCTAATGCATTAGCAGCTTCCTGAAAAGACTCGTACACTACCCCATCCACTCTCCTTAGATCCTCATAACTGTAAGCATGGAATTTCATTAAGAACATTATTAAATAATATACCTCACCTAATGTTGGCAACAACCACTGTAATCTAGCTACACACTGACGTAGAACTTTCTTCGTTATCCAGTGGCAACCTGAAGTATGCTCAATAACTGGAACTCGGCTTCTTTCACGTTGCCTAGTGTCCACATTGTAATTCTCAAAGAAATCTAAATATGTTAGGTGCTCAAACTCTGCTTCTTTTGGTCTTTCAAAATACAGCATTAATTTACTCTTACTAACTCTCAAGGCTAGCTCCTCCTCACCTGGCCTAAAAACTACCTGTTCTCTATTAGGTAAGTGTACTGGCAACATAATTACACTGGGGGATGAATGAGAAATATCAAATTCTAGTATGCGCCACATGGCCTCGGATGCACTAATATATCTTAAGGATACATAATCTTCTATTTCATCAATTTTTCTACATTTTCTGCCACTACAGCAACTCGAGCACGGTCTGGTCCTTTATGAATGTACTTAAAAAGATATTTAATGATTTTAACTGAACTCGCTATCTCTACATTGCAGTGGCACTCTAACATCAAAAGTAAAGCCGGATTATAAGGAACAATCCAATTATCACTAATTACTCTACCGGATCTAATTTTAACCTCATATGTACCTGGGCGCTTATAATGTACATAGCCTTTTTCATCTATAAAAGTGGCCTCACGAATCGGCTTAGGAAATCCTTTAATACAAATTTTCTTTTCTACATCCATACAGGGAGCATTCTGCTTATCGTGCCCACATGGTCCATGAACCATATGCTGTAGGACTAATTTTCTAAGCCTACCTCCTGCATCTTCCTCTGATGGAATTGAAGCCTATATATATTCATCTATTTTTGTAATATGTTTTGGCTCACCCTGAACCTTAAATGCTATGTGGGCATGAGGTAAACCACGTTTCTGAAATTCAATAACATACATTACATATATTAAACTACCAAACAATTTTCCACTACTAATTAATCTCATTATGGCTGCTAATTTTAGCTGGAAAACCCTATTACACAAGTCTGGCCTGTCTGTCGCACTTTGATTTGAGGAAAGGCTATTCTTTATTTCTACCCATTGTGGATTACAGGTAATTGTTATAAAGAAACTTGGTTTTCCATTTCTTGAGACTAATGCCATACAATTCTGCATTTTCACTTGCATGTACCATGAACTATGTCTGAAAGAACTTGGTAAATAAACTGTTCCTGCCCTAGGTCCACCTTCTGCTTCAATAGTTTCATCTATTTCCTGTCTAGAAGCTACCCTAAACAACTTTGCCTGGTTATTCCTACACCATTGAAGCCTTTCCTCTTCAAACCTGGAGTACATATCAACAAAGTACTCTTGCGCTAACCTTCGCATAGATGTAAACCTACTCTCAGATAAAAGAAGCCTCCTATAATATTTAACCTGACTAAATTTATTCCCATTTCTATCTTTGAGGCCAACATGCCATCCAGATGTAGCGTGAGGGAAAAGAAGAGGATACTGGAAAGCTTCGTACGTTTCACTGAAAATGCTAACAAACTGTGGCTCACCTCTACCATGCTTCCAAATTAACACCTGTCTTGGATCACTGTTAGGCTCCATTCTAATAATGGCAGCGATTTCATCAACTATTGGAGTGTCTCCTAAAACTGGTCCATGAGTTCGCCTATTAGTTTTTTCAAACGCTATGTATGCATCCTCAGATGCATGTCTACTTAAAAATTTCAAAGAATACACTATAGGGTTAACAAGATTTAAGAAGCTTTCAATTTCTTGAATGATTTCTGCATTAAGTTGCCTGCCTTCTGCTATTCTCCTACGCTCTGCCCCATCATCAATATAAAGAGCTACATTATTGACACTATTGCCTCTTGACCAACCTAAATTGAATAGTCTGTGGTAAGTCCTTCCCTATATCTTAACTAAAGATGGTCCTTGTCTTCCTGGAGCATCCTGAAAACCATGAGAAACCCCCAGAGCAGAAAATGCAAAAATGTTATTATAGCTCCTAACATTTTTAAGGAAGTCACTGTTATTATAAAATGAAGCATCTAATTTAGGAAGGAAACCCAAAAAATACCTCCCACTCCCACAACACCATTCTTTCCTGCTTTTCTCCTCTTCAAAAAAGATAGCTCCACAGCGATTACACTTAGAACATTTGCTATCTAAAAGGGAAGAAACTTTAAGTTTGAAACAGGCAATATCATTTAATTCATTGCCTGACCTATTTCCTAAACCGGACTTAAGGGGAACAGTTCTTATTATTGGTGGCACATTATAGTAGCCCCTCTGACGTGCAGCTTGTTGTAATGTTTTCTGTTGGAACCGACTTGTATATGCTCGCAGATAACTGGTCTAACCTCATCGAGCAAATTCCACATCAGTAGAGCTTCTTGGGGACGAAAACTGGTATGGAAGGCCAAAATCTCATTGAACTTGCTAACGTGATCACTCGAGATGTAATCATTGCATTCTATCTCGTTAAACGAAGAAGCTGCTAACGACAAAATGGGTACGCAATCACTCATTGTTACTCACTGAGGTGAATCCACTTTCGCAAAACACAAAAAAAGAAACCTATAATAAATAAATACTTATTAAGTAATAAATACTTTTACACAACTAAAACCACACAATAAACAATAACACTATAGCAATGAAGTGTACAATAACAATGTACAATCAAAACTTTCACGGCACAAAAAAAGAAGCAAAAATACTTAATAAGTAATAATAACGTCCACAAAACTAACTCCCGCGTTGTCCACGATCAAGGTGCACTGATGACAGGGATGAAAGCTCCAGAAAAATCTGATAATCACTTTAAGATGACAATGCAGTGAATACAAACACACTGCCAGTTATCTCAAATCGAATGACGTGGCTTCGGTTGACGTCAGTATATATAGCGAGAAGTTGCCGCATACGCATAAAGAAGCGCAGTCGACGATGGACGCCATAGTCGATATATATCGTTCCGTGTATTCCAGACAGGGAACGATTTGGATGTGGGAATATTACGCAGTAAGAAATAAGGACATGACGTAATAGAGAAACCGAAAGTCATGCACTTGAGAAATGTATCGTTCCGAGTATCCGAGATGTGGAACGATATAGTTGCAGGATTAATTACGCATTAAAAAATAAGGACGTGACGTCATAGAAAAGCTGAACGTCATCCAATTGAGAAAATAACGTAGATAAAAATCAATGTAGAATTGTTGCTATTGGCTATAATATATATTTTAGTAAAAACGTAAGTTATTAGTAAGTTTATATTAAAAATAAAAAAATAGTAAAACAAAAAAAAGGATATTTCGTGTATTCGAAAAATGACGCTTTCATATTCTTACGTCAATTATTTTTGTGTTTACATTCTGCAAGCTTTCCATCTCAGCTTGGAAAACATAATTTTTCCAGAGAAGTATTTAATTATTAGAAACAGATATTTCACCATTACAAATATTTTTTTAATTCTAAATATTTCACCTCCTGAGCGATTTTCGTTTTTCCCTTATGGAAAAGTAATAGATTAAAACATTCCCAAAACTTTGCAATTTTAAGAATTAAATACTTTCTCCATTATGGGGTACTAATGCTACACATTTTAGCCAATTTTTAAAGTTGTAGTACTTCTAGAAGTGAAATAATATTTTTTCAATTGTTTAAATTTTAAACATTTTTAACGGTCGCCGCAGAATGTTTATGGAGAGATTCAAATGTTTATTTGTGCAAATGCACTACTCTGTACATAACTTGAAAATTTCATCTTCCTAGCTCATCCCGTAATGTGTAAACAGTTATCTATTTGTTTAAATTTTAAGAATTTTTAACTGCCAAACAAATAAACATATCAAAATTTGTATAATCCCTATTTCGTTTTTTTACGAAGTATACTTTAAAAAAAATTTCAACTCCGTAGTACATGCGGAAATACATAAACCATGAAAATTTGTTTAAACAATTACGAATTTTTAGCTGCCGCATTGTTGCACTTTTTCAAGATTTTCGTTTTTTCTAGTCAGTTTTAAACAAAATCCTACCTAAGAAAAAAATTTCGAATCTCCAGCTCATCTGGAAGTGCCTAAATATTAGTATCCTCCTATATGTTATATATATGTTACTAGTAGTTGGTGCTTGCATACTGCAAACATTTCATCTCACAAAAGAACATTCATTTTTCAGAAAGAAATTTCAACATTACAAATTGTCTTTTAATTCTAAAAAATTCATTTCTGCAGCGATTTTCGTTTTTTGCACATGTAAGAATAATAGTTTAAAACAATCTCCAAATGTCGCAAATTTAAATATTTTACACTTTCTTCATTATAAGGTTCTAATGCTACACATTTTATCCAAATTTTAAAGTTGAAGCACTTCTATAAGTTAAATAATATTTTCTAATTGTTTAAATTTAAATAATTTTTAACGGCCGCCGCAATACATATATGGTAAAATTGAAATGTTTATTTGTGCAAATTTACGATACCGTAAATAATTTGAAAATTTCAGCTTCCTAGGTCATACCATAGTACCTAAACAGCTATCTATATGTTTAAATTTTAAGAATTTTTAACTGCCAAACAAATTAAAATATCCAAATTTGCATAATCCCTATTTCGTTTGTTTTAAGAATTCTACTTATTAAAAAAATTTCAACTCCGTGGCACATTCGGAAATATATAAACCTCGAAATTTGTTTAAACAATTGGGAATTTTTAGCGGCCGCATTGTGGCACTTTTAAAAGATTTTCGCTTTTTCTAGTCGGTTTTGCACAAAATTCTACCTATGAAAAATTTTCGAATCTCCAGCTTATCTGGAAGTTCCTAAACATTAGTATCCTCCTATATGCTATATCCTCCTCTGTAAGAGTCGTCGATATATAATGATGATATGAGGATACTAATGTCCAGCCCAAACTACAAATGCTAGAGAGCTGAAAGTTTCAGTTTTTGTTGTTTTAACCCCATTTGTACATTAAAGTTTAATAATTTTTTAGGTACTACGGGATGAGCTAGGAAGCTGCAATTTTCAAATTATTATACAGAACAGTGCATTTGCACAAATAAACATTTCAATCTCTCCATATATATAATGCGGCAACCGTTAAAAATCTTTAAATTTTAAAAAAATATAAAAATATTATTTTACTTCTAGAAGTGCTACAACTTTACAATTTGGCTGAAATGTGTTGCATTAGTACCTTATAATGGATAAAGTGTAAAATGTTTAAAATTGCAACATTTGGGGATTGTTTTAAACTATTATTTTTACGAGGGAAAAACGAAAATCGCTGCAGAGGTGAAATCTTTCGAATTAATAGAATATTTGTAATGATGAAATATCAGTCTGAAAAATTAATGTTTTTTCTAGGTGAGATGATATGCTTGCAGTATGCAAGCACCTTCTACTAGTATGTTATATCCTCCTCCTCTATAAGGAACGTTTATATAGAATGATATCCTGATCCTCTGTAAGAGTCGTCGAATTGAAATCTTTAGAATTAAAAGACTATTTGTAATGTTGAAATTTCTGTCTGAAAAATGAATGTTCTTTTAATGTGAGATGAAATGCTTGCAGTATGCAAGCACCTACTACTATTCATTATATAAAGACGTTTCTTACAGAGGAGGAGGATGAGGAGGATACTAATGTTTAGGCACTTCCAGATGAGCTGGAGATTCGAAATTTTTTTGATAGGTAAGATTTTGTGGAAAACCGACTAGAAAAAACGAAAATCTTGACAAAGTGCAAAAATGCGGCCGCTAAAAATTCGCAATTTTTTAAAAAAATTTTCAAGGTTAATGTATTTCCAAATGTGCTACGGAGTTGAAATTTTTTTTATAAGTAGAATTCTTAAAAAAAGAAATAGGGATTATACAAATTTTGATATTTTAATTTTGTTTGGCAGTTAAAAATTCTTAAAGTTTAAACAAATAGATAAGTATTTAGGTACTACGGGATGAGCTAGGAAACTGAAGTTTTCAAATTATTTACAGAATAGTGAATTTGCACAAATAAACATTTCAATTTTTCCATAAATGAGTTGTGGCGGCCGTTAAAAATTATTTAATTTTAAACAATTAGAAAAATATTATTTAACTTATAGAAGTGCTTCAACATTAAAATTTGGCTAAAATGTGTAGCATTAGTATCTTATAATAAAAAAAGTGTAAAATTTTAAAGTTGCAACTTATGGGGATTGTTTTTAACTATTATTTTTACATGTGGGAAAAATGGAAATCGCTGCGGAGGTGAAATCTTTAGAATCAAAAGAATATTTGTAATGATGAAAGGTCTGTCTAAAAATGAAAGTTTTTTCAAGGTGATATGAAATGCTTGCAGCATGCAAGCACCAACTACTATTATGTTATATTCTCCTCTGTAAGAGTCGTTGATACATAATGATAACATATAACTTATAGGAGGATACTAGTGTCCAGCCCAAACTACAAATGCTAGAGAGCTGAAAGTTTCAGTTTTTGTAGATATAATGGAAAAACCTACAGATAAAATGAGACTTCTTATCTAAGTGACATGAGTTCGACTCCAGAAATTCCGAAATTTGCGTTTTTTTCCATAAGAAAAGCATTGCGCCATTTTTGTAAATTAATTATGGGCACTTGCCGGTAAGATAGAAAGATAACATTTTCAGTATTGCTAGATGGCCGCAATATCTATTAGGAACTATTTGCACTTTTACTTACAAAGTCTTGGGTTCGACTCCCGAGACCCCGGAATATCTCCCATAAGTTAGCATGAGAAAAGGTTTTCCCAGCGTGTAGACCAATCTAACAGGTTTAGGAAGCTGAAATTTTGCAGGTTTATAGAACATTTGTCATAACCAATTATAAAAGTCGAAATTTTTAAAATTGTAAATTTTAGGGGTCGTTTTAACCCCATTTGAACATTAAATTTTAATAATTTTTTATGTACTACGGGATGATCTAGGAAGCTGGAATTTTCAAATTATTTACAGACCAATGTATTTGAACAAATAAACATTTCAATCTCTCCATATATATATATATATATATATATATATATATATATATATATATATATATATATATATATATATATATATATATATTGCAGCAACCGTTAAAAATGTTTAAATTTTAAACAATTAGAAAAATATTATTTTACTTATAGAAGTGCTACAACTTTAAAATTTGACTCAATTAGTACCCCATAAGGGAGAAAGTGTAAAATGTTTAAAATTGCAACATTTGGGGATTGTTTTAAACAATTATTTTTACGTGGGAAAAACGAAAATCGCGGCGGAGTTGAAATCTTTAGAATTAATAGAATATTTGTAATGATGAAATATCAGACTGAAAAATTAATGTTTTTTCAAGGTGAGATGAAATGCTTGCAGTATGCAAGCACCTTCTACTAGTATGTTATATCCTCCTCCTCCTCTGTAAGGAACGTCTATATATCATGATATATCGACGACTCTTACAGAGGAGGATATAACATCTAACATATAACATATAGGAGGATACTAATGTTTAGGCACTTCCAGATGTGCTGGAGATTTGCAATTTTTTTCATAGATATTATTTTGTACAAAACCGACTAGAAAAAACGAAAATCTCGAAAAAGTTCAACAATGTGGCCGCTAAAAATTCGCAAATGTTTAAACAAATTTTCATAGATTATGTATTTCCGCATGTGCTATGGAGTTGAAATTTTTTAAAGTAGAATTCATACAAAAACGAAATCGGGATTATACAAATTTTTATATTTTAATTTGTTTGGCAGTTAAAAATTCTTAAAGTTTAAACAAATAGATAACTTTTAGACATTACGGGATGAGCTATGGAGCTGAAACTTTCAAGTTATGTACAAAGTAGTAAACTATTACAAAAAAACATTTCAATTTTACCAAACATGAATTTCGGCGGCCGTTAAAAATTATTTAAATTTTAATAATTAGAAAATATTATTTGACTTCTAGAAGTGCTACAACTTTAAAATTTTGCTAAATTGTGTAGCATTAGTACCCCCTAATTGAGAAAGTGTAAAAAAATTTAAATTGCAACATTTGGGGATTGTTTAAAACTATTATTTTTACATTTGGGGAAAACGGAAATCGCTGCGGAGGTGAAATCTTTAGAATTAAAAGTACATTTGTAATGATGAAATGTCTGTCTGAAAAATGAATGTTTTTTCAAGGTGATATGAAATGCTTGCAGTATGCAAGCACCAACTACTAGTATGTTATATCCTCCTCTGTAAGAGTCGTCGATATATTGTTTAATATTTTATACGGAGAGTTTTGCTTCGTGTTTATGGTGATGTATGATGATGAATTATTTTATGTGTATATATTGTTGGAGTTGGGCGATGTATGTCAATTGTTTGGTTTTGTACCAAAAGGGCCCGTGCATGCGAATGAGTATGCCGGTGCCGTGTAGGGAGGAAATATATGAAAATATTGTGAAGTTAGGTGAAATTTTAGGCCACAAAATTTTGTTAGCTACAGAGCTAAGGGGGCTATGTGAGCCAAGAGGGTTCCACGTGGTCTCCAACCGTTTGGATCACCCCACGGCCGGAAAAGACTGTAATTTTGCAGCTTAACACCCCTATGATGGTAGACATGTTGTAAATATAAGGTGGTTGATGTATATGATCTGTATTTGATATGTTTTGAAAATTGTGATATTTTGTGTTTGATTTAAATTTTGCTTTATAATGGGTAGTGATATGTATGTTGTTGTATTGTGTTTTGGTAATTTTGATATGTTTAAAGTAATGTAATGGTATGAGTTGCTGTTTATGCAGCAACTAACTTTTGGGGGGAAGTGGATGTAAGTGGCGTATAGTGGAGGCAGCACTTTTGCTAGCTGGCCACCTGCCTTTTGCTGTGTTATATTAACTCGGCTACATGATACTTCCCGCCTCGGGTCGGTTAACACCGGGACCGGCAAGTGTGGGAATTGCTACCGTAGCCACGCCACTCGAGGTAGCCAATGGGAAGGGCTGTCGGCGGTCATGTGATGACGCCGAAGACCGGCAAGAAGTAGTTGGAGAAAGGCAGTGGAAACTCGGGCGGCAAGACGTAAGGTTGTATTGAGAGGATGAGCGGAAATACAGCCTTTGTGGAAGATCACCCGTGTGTTTACTGACTCCGTTCCCTTTTCGGGCCGCGTGGGACCCGGCAGAGTTTACAATAGTGATTATTTCTTTACGAAAAAAATTAGTGATAATATTCTTGGGTAAAATATTGTTGCAATCAATGTATTTTATATAGAAACATCCCAGTTCTCTTCTTTCAATGTTATTGAACAGTATAACATTTCAGTATTCTATACAAATATAATTGTCATCTTAAAGTTGTAGAATATATCTACATATTATTGTTTCTATTGTAATGTTAAATTATTTAGTATAAGACTTGTGAGATTATGTAATTGATATATAGGAATGGGGAATGTAATTGTATGAGTATAGAAATTGATATTTTTATTTTTTCAGATACTACGTATATCAATTTAACCTCCTTTTTCCTAACCTGTGTTTATATAAATTCTGGGTTTTTTTATTTCTTTCATTGTTTTTGAAGAGGCTGGGATGGAAACACTGTGAGTTGGGTTTCGTATATTTTAACCCACGTTATCGCGCAGCGGATGAAATGAGCGACGTTCATATGTGACACGTGATACAGAGAGGTGGAAACCGAGTTGTAGAAATAGAATCGGCGGTGAGGAATCGTCTAAAGACATTTTGGGTGAGTGTAGATGGAGTGAATAGAGATATTATCACGTTTTTAGACGGTATTAGGGAAATTTTGATAGGTAAATTAGCGAACAGTTGGCAAATACGGCTCTGAAAATTAATATAATTTTTAAAGCTATGTTTAAAAAGGAGAATGAATCGAGTGAGAGAGTTTTCAAAACGAAAAATATTAGAGTCCTTCAGGCTAATGATATTGACGAAATTTTAAATAAATTGTTTGGAAAAATATTGAAGGAAAAGTCTGAGCAGCAGGCAAAAGATTCCGGTAGGTCGTTATCCGAAATTCTTGGGTTGGAATTGAGGATCAATAAATACAGACCTTTGAGAGGGTTCTCTTTTATTAAGTTGCCGCCAAAAATAAAAAACACTTTCGGTAATAAATATCAAGAATAGCGATTCCTAATGTTTTAAGTATGCTATTTGGGCAAAAAATGTTCAGAAAGGTCCTCAACGCCTCTCCAAATACAACAACGAGGAATTTCGAAAAGGGTACGATTGGGATTGCATTGAGTACGCTGTGGAGCTCTCAAAAATTCCAAAATTTGAAAAAACCAACAATATTTCGATTAATGTTTTCGGTATTGATGATAAAAATAACGTGTACCCTATCAAAGTTGTGGACGAGGAACTCGATGACCACCGGAACCTTTTGCTTTTAACGGAAGGCTCCAAGAGCCATTATTGTTACGTAAGAAATTTTGAAAGATTAGTTTACTGCCAGATGACTAAAAAAGATAATGGACTATACATTTACAAAAGATGTTTCACTAATTATCACGATGAATATAAGCTCGTGGAACATAAACGAGACTGCAACACCAATTCTCCCTTGAAAATCCTGCTCCCCACAGATGAAGACAAGTGGTTAAAATTAAAAAAATTCGGGCACACCATGCATGTCCCTTTTGTCATATACCTTATTTCGAATGCATCCTACAAAAATTTGGTAGTTGCAGTAGCCCTCTTGATCATTCCTACTCGATATCCACCCAAAAACATGAGGTAATGTCTTTTTGTTTAGTTTTGGTATCCTCCACGGGAGAGATTTTCGATCCCGTTCTATATCGTGGTGCGGATGCCGCCGAGGTACTCATTAAGAATTTAAGAGAGGTCTCAGAGCTCATATGCAGAGTGTACAAAAACGTGACCCCTATGGTTGCGATGACCCCGGAGGAACAGGAGGCATTCAAAACGGCAACCGTTTGTCACATTTACGGGGAGGAATTAGGTAATGATCGCGTGAGAGATCACTGTCATCTCACAGGTATGTATCGAGGACCTGCTCATTCAAATTGCAATTTAAATTTGAAAATGCCAAATTTTCTCACCGTTTTCATGCACAACCTATCCAGTTACGACTCCCACCTGTCCATTCCTCATTTAGGTTACGACGAAAAGGAAATGCATTGCATCCCCAATTAGGAGGGAAAATATATTTCCTTTTCAAAGAAGGTGAGTGAAAACTTTTCCATTAGGTCCCTCGATACATTTCGTTTCATGGCTTTTTCCCTCTCAAAATTAGTTGAAAATCTCCCCCAAGATATGTTCGAGCAAACTGCAAAGATTTTTGGAGAAAAACTGGACTTGGTCACTCTTAAACGTGTTTTCCCGTATGAATACGTAGACTGCTGGGACAAATTGAACGATGGGTGCTTACCACCCAAAGAGGAATTTTATAGTCAGCTGACTCAGGAACACATAAAAGACGAGGACTATGATTATGCAAAGAAAATTTGGAACGATTTTAATTGCTCGACTTTAGGTGAATATAGCGATCTTTACCTGAAGACTGACGTTTTGTTGTTAGCTGTTGTTTTTGAAAATTTTAGGGAAGTATGCTCGAATACGTACAAATTAGACCCAACATGGTACTTCACCACACCAGGTCTTGCTTTCGACGCCATGTTGAAATCAGTGGCGGCTTTTCAAGTGAAGTTAGTGAAGTGCCACTTCACGTATAATTTATGAATGTTTTCCAGCTGTCCTGTTTTCTCGTCGGAAAAAATCACTCTGCCCCAGAATTCTTCTCCTTTCCTTGTGTGCATTAGCAAATTCTAGGCGAGCAGCAATGTGAGCAGGAGTTAAAATTTCTTTTAGGTATAGGAAGGTATAGGTATGGAAGGCGGGAGGAAGAGAGGAATGTTACCAGAGGCCGGCATTTGCCTGCTCTTACTGTTAGAGAAAGATGCCGAGGAAGGGGAGTCCGGTCCCATCTGACAGACGGCGCACCTAAGGTTTCTTCTGAGTATACCCCAAGCCAGCCGCCTCGTTTGTTTCAACCTCAGTGGTTATTCAGGAGTTTATTAAGGCAGAATTGGATAGCATATGCACTGGATTATTCCGGAACGTTCTTAAATCCATGCCGAAGAGATTGGAAATATTTATCCAGAACAGAGGAGGGTGGATTTATTATTAATTAAAGATATAATGTTAGATTTATCATTTCATTTGTATTTCATTCGCATTGCCTGGGCAAAGGTTTCGGTGATGATTATAAATAGCATTTAGCATTTTTTCTCCGTCGACTCTCTCTCCGTGCTTTCTAAATTGTAAGATCGCTTCCCGAGTTCCGAGAGTAGGAAGCTCGGATGCAACGAGAAAACTTCGCTACACAAACGAGAAACCTTAAACCATACCCCGAATTTATCAAATACACTGTCGGCGCTTCCTCACCCCCTCAGCGCTCGGATCCTCCCCTACTCCTGCACCTGTTCAGGGTTGCCATTCCGTCGAAAGAGACTTTGCTCGTTTAAGTTCTCGCAAATGCCGCCGTAGAACGCCACGAGGTGTTGCGTTAATTTTGGCCAGGGCTGTACAATTCGTTTACTTGGAAATATAAAATTTCAACAAAAAAATTTGAATTTTGCCTTGAATTTTGTCAGAAGTAAAGCCACAGTTCCATGCTCTTCTTCAAAACGTTATTTCACAAAATATGACCATGAGCTATGTGAGTAGCTGCTATTCACGCCGATTGCCGCTATTTGAGCTGCGCGCGCAGTAGTGAAGTCGAGACTCATAGTCGGCTTACTCACCATGGTAAAGATGGACGCACCGACTGCCTAACGTTGACCTTGGTTGACTAGAGTGCAGCTCTTCTCACCCACGTGATTTCCAGCTTCACTCTCCCAGTTGGGACAAGCCTGCGTAACTTCGCTAGCCGTGTACATTGAGCGCCCGTTATTTCAGTGAACCCTGCGAGTGTACGTGCTATTTTGAAGTGCATTCAAAACGACGACGACGCGAGATCGGCTTTTACATGCTTGTTTTTCACTGTTCGAGCTAATTTTTCCCTCTTACGATGATAAAAAACGATAAAGGAGCAAAATTTTTGCTCTTACGAAATTTCGCATATCTCGAGCTGCATTTCTACGTTCCACTTTAGAAATGGAGATGGAGGTTTTGCCTTCAGAGGAAAACAAAGATGATCCATCACCTATAAGGCCGAATAAAAACTAAGACCTACCACCACCGCAACATACCCGATGTCAACTTGTTTGGGTGATTGCTCATTTCTCATTTTATTATATCTATTTAAAACGTCATTTAAGTATTACAAAGTATTGTTTCAATGTAAAATAGTTTTGCTTCGCTTTAATTTTCTATTCAGTAACTTTGGAGATGAACTTTTTTGCCGTATTTTTTTATATGCAGAGCCGCCGGACTTTCGGTGTTTTTATGTATAATGAGTTTGATTCGTAAGTGTAATTTCAGTGTAAAACTTGAATGTATTAAGTGATTTTCTGAACTCGGGATCGTATCGTAGTGTTTTTCATGTACGGCTATGTGAATTTACTTCTCGTTATACGAGATTTCGCTTACGAGCAACTTTTTCGGAAGGGATTTAGCTCGTATAGCGAGGGATGGATGCTATGAATACCTATTTTTTATCCCTGACCTATATATGAACTTCACCTACTTTTCTGGGCACAAGCCGCCACTGGTTTAAATACAATAAAATTAACCTTTAACTGATGAATGACTATGACATGACTTTAATAATATAGAATGGTATTCGTGGTGGAATCAGTCAGTGCATGAAAATGTATTCTGAGGCCAACAACAAGTATCTAGATAATTTTAATTCAGAGATAGAATCTCGATATATTGCTTATTTAGATGATAAAAACCTCTATGGTTGGGCACCTGCCCCATAGTGGGTTTAGTTGGCTTGATCGGGAGGAAATTCAAAATTTTAACGTAACTTCTATTTCAGATGATCATTCGAAAGGTTACATTTTAGAAGTCGATTTAGAATATCCGACTGATCTCCACCACGAACACAACGATCTACCGTTATGTCCTGAAAATAAAATTCCTCCAGGTGGTAAGCATACAAAACTCTTGACGACTCTAGACTATAAGACAAAGTATGTTATTCACTACGTAAACCTAAAACAGGCTCTATCTCTTGGACTAAGACTCAAGACAATTCACCGAGTCAATGAATTTAACCAATCATATATCGATTTAAACACTGAGCGTAGGAAAATTGCAGAAAATGATTTTGAAAAGGATGTTTACAAATTAATGAGTAATTCCGTTTTTGGCAAAATTATGGAGAACGTTCGGAAGAAGATAAATTTGGAATTGGTTTCCAATGAAAGACGATTGGATAAACAAATATCCAAATCAGCATTCCTCGACCGAACGATCATTAATGAAAATTTAGTAATCGTTCTCTTGAGAAAATCTAAAATTAAAAGGGATTAACTTATTTATATAGGATTATCCGTTTTAGAATTAAGTAAAACATTGATTTATGACTTTCACTACCGGAGGAGGAAGCCTAAATTCGGTGACGGGTTAAAACTATGTTACATGGACATTGACAGCTTCATTTATGAAGTAAGGACTGATGTTTTTTACAAAGGTATGTTGACTGATTTTGACTTTTACGACACATCCAACTTTCCAAAGGACCATCTTTGCTTTTCCGATAAAAATAAAAAGATGATTGGAAAATTTAAAGACGAGTGTACCGGACAGATAATGACTCATTTTGTAGGACTGCGGAGCAAATTGTACGCATTTAATGTAGGAGATTCGATGGAAAAGAAAAATGCAAAAGGAATAACCAAAGCAGTTATCAATAAAGGTTTAAAATTTAAAGACTATGTAAATTCTTTAAGATATAATTCTGTTTCATTTCGCAAAATGAATGTGATTAAAAGTAAAAAGCATGAACTTTATTCGATGGAAATGAATAAATTTGCCTTGAGTGCTTCTGACGACAAACGTTATCTTTGTGACGACATATCTTGTCCTGGGGAAACAGTAAAATTCCATTTTTAAAGAGAAACTGGGAAGAAGCGTTTGAAGGCGATCTTTGAATAAATATTTGAAGAGAGCTATTTCGAAAAAACTGAAAAATCTTTTATATATTGCGTAAGGTATTATTTATATCCAAACGTTTCAAACAAAAGTTATAGCTTGCACTGAGATGTAAATTTTAAGTTATATACTGTTTTCCAATAAAATTATTTTTGTTAAAATTTAGTATGTATTTACCATCTATCAAATCTGTTTTAACTTAACGAACTTTAAATCAATTTTATCGGTTATAGCCTTAGATGCCACCTGTATTTCATAAGTGGTTCCATTTGCAAATAATCGAGTTATTAACATTTGAAATTTTAGGATCCTCTAAATTGACTTTTTGTTAATTAACATAATGATATCTAAGGTGCAGTAGCGACTATTTCACAGATTAAGATTGTTTAAATTCCGTTTATAATCGATATTATATAAAAAAATTATAATACGGGTAATAAAATATTCAATTTAACCTGATACGATATAATTCTCTTCTTTCATCCGAATCTTCTAAGTGGAGAGGCTATCCAACAATGAAAAATTTCCCGTATCCCATTTGGATTTGATAAAGTACGTATAAAATCATCGCGAGATTTAAATAGAAAGTCTCCACGCGTATCTTTCTTTTCCGCTGGGGAACTAAGAGGGAAATGCCTGCACGCGCTATCTGAAAGAATGCCACCTTGCATTTGGAAGACGCTATCTACATCTAGGGATACAAAATCGAACCGAAAGAATCGATACCTTACTCATATGATGTATCGAATGAAAATTATCGATGCCACAGAAGTATCGGGCCTGAAGTACCGATATGAGTAAGTATCGTATCGGAACAATTGAAAATATTACATTAATTGAATATAAATAACGTCACATACGTAATATGAGTAGTTATCGAATCAAAACAAGCAAAAAATTACATTTATTGAACATAAGGAAAGGCACATTCGTCTATGAGTAGGAATCAAATCAAAACAATTAAAAATATTATATTTATTGAAAATAATAAGGCACATTCTTCAAAGTACAATAAAATCTACCCCTCTCACTCCTCCTCTGTGCAATCTCCTAAAAACATTATCTTTTCCAGGCGGCTTCCCGTTAACCGATTCCTGGCTTACGTTACGTTTGCCCCCGCCTTAGAAAAGAGACGTTCTCCAGGCACCGATGTTGCAGGAATTATCAAGTACGCTCGTGTGAGCTTGTAAATATTAGGGAAAACACACTTCATATCTTCCCAGGTCTTCAAAGGATCAGAAGAGAAACTGGATTTCATAAATACACAGCTCATCTCTTTCCTCAATATTATTTGTTTTCTTTTTTTGCTTGCCATAGACCAATGCTTTGTGGTGGCTCCAAAAGTCATACTCGGATTCTGTATTCAGAGTAGAATCACTGTCTGTGTCACTGCTTGATGTCTCACTTCTAATCAAGGAACGGATATTAGATTGAGCCTTTGCACAAGCCTTGATATCAATAATATGTATATTTTTAAATCGCGGATCTAATAAATTGGATATAGCTAATATATGAGACTTCGCAATATGAGCGAACCTGTGATTAATTCCAATAGATTGCAACTTATTTTAAGCAATGGATAAGTGGAATCACTTTGCTCAGCGTTACAAATTTTTGCCCCGCAATCTCCTTGGTAATGTAATCCAATGGTTGAAGCAACTTCAACATATGTTTCACAGTGTTAAGCTCAACGGAAGTTAATGCTAATGGAGCCTTAGGGTTTTCAAGGAGAATCTTATGCACAAATTTTGACAAGGCGACTTATCTTTCTAACATAAAATACACAGAATTCCATCTTGTGCTTACATCTAAAATCAACTTAAGAGGGGTTTTATTAACTTCTATCTGTTTAGCACGAAGCAAGTCACTATTCATAACACTTCTTCGAAAAAACTTCACAACCTGTCTTGCCTGGCTAGTGAGTTTTTGTAGATGTTACCTTTTCTACCACCAAATGAAGCGTGTGTGCAAAACATGGAAGGTGTTTTCCCTTGCCGAGAAACATGTTAACTGCACCAACAATATTGGAAGCGTTATCAGTGACTGCACATACTACCTTACCTTTGGGGATAGAGTACTTCGTGCAAACAGCTTCAAGTTGCTCACAAATGTTGACTGATGTATGCCTCTCCGTGATCTCCTTGGTTGCAATGCATTTAGAAACAATGTCTGTGCCGTTCAAATGATGTGCTGGAAACTACGGTATGACATCATTTCGGTCCAAATGTCCGAAGTATTTGCAACATTTCCCACACTATGATCATTTATTTTGTCAGAATAAACCTTTATAATGGCCTCGTACAGCTCATCAAGTCGTGATTTTAGTGTGTCAACGCTGGGGAGCTTGTGCAAATTCTGCCTCACTTTTGTTACTGCATGTACTCATTTGATTCGATACTGAGAAAAACATACGCATATGAGTAAAATATCGAAAGAAAAGAATCGAGTACAATAGTACTTGGTATCGAAAGGAAATTATCGCTATGAGTAAAGTATCGATACTTTCTTCGTATCCCTATCTACATCCGGCCGCGCAATCCTTGAAACCAGATCGTGGCATCATCTCACCAGATCTCACCGTAGAGAATCTCGCTGTTGTAATAATCAGAAAGTCGAAATTGTGCATCTCTTCGTTATTCATTACGCTCGTGGATATCAACAGCATTCATATGTTAATAATAAATAATAATAAACCACATCCATTTCGAAATGTGAGTTCTGTCTCAATAGGATATAATTTTGATTTTAAATTATTAGGTGACATAATTATCGGTTCGATTTTCATTTTCTTTAATTAATGGACTCGACTAATGATATAATCTTACAAAAGATCGGGTTAGATTTGCGTTAAGATGAAACACATCTTGCGAAGAATTATTTACCCTTGGGCTGTGTCGCGTCGCGCGTCGCTCCACCCCCACCCGCCAAATCTCGCAGACCTTCGCATTTTTTGCCACTAGTACGTGCAAAATGAATGTGATTAAAAGTAAAAAGCATGAACTTTGTTCGATATAAATGAATAAAGTTGCCTTGAGTGCTTCTGATGACAAACGTTATGTTTGTGACGACAGGGTAAACACCTTGTTCTGGGGGAAAACAATAACATTCCCAAATTTAAAGAGAAACTGGGGAGAAGCCTTTGAAGGCGATCTTTGAATAAATATTTCTGTAGTGAGGAATTATTGTTCAGTAAGCATCATGAATGTAAAGTGTAAACACCCATTTATTTGCATCTGTGCGGGTCCAAGTTGTTCTGGAAAAACAACGTTAGTAGAAATATTTTTGAAAAATTTACCGCATTTGGTTGAGGGGAAAATTGAATGCATAGTGTGGTGCTGCAGCCCAGGTAGCGAGCCTAACATGAAATGTGTTAAACATAAAATCGGGTCCCATCCTTCGAGAACGCTAACGGAATACCGACATTATATGTCATAGATGATTTGATGCATGAAGCATATAATAAGCAAGTCAGCGAATTATTCACGAGAGGTTCCCACCATTTCAATATTTCAGTCATTCTCATTACACAAAACGCATTTTATCAGAGTCCTCAATCGAGAAATATTTCTGTCAGTGCGAAGTATATCGTAGTGTTCCGAAATCCTCGCGATACACTTCAGTTTAGTCATCTAGCGAGGCAGGTATATCCGGAGAATTCGATCAAGTTGACGAGAGTATATAAGGAGGCAACGTCGGAACCTTACAGTTATTTAGTCTTAGACCTTTTGCAGGAGGCGGATGATTGCTTTAGACACGAATTTTCCCCAATAAAATTACAATCGTTTATGTTCCGAAGCATATGATTGATGATGAAAACATTGAAATCTAGTAAGCATTTGCTGCATGTATTGAAAGTAGCCAAACCTATATTTTGAAAAGAAAACGTTTGAGTTTATTGTTTTTATTGTTTACTAAATGAGTTGCAATTTGGCTACATGCCAGGTGGCAACATTACATGACTCATTGTCAATAAATTTCACATCATCTAACTTACAGCGTAACTTACTCGTCACCCTCTAAAAAAAGAAAACCTTTACATTTTGACCTAAATTGCTTAAGCGATTTAGGAAAGATTTCCTCTGGTAGCTCATTCCATTCACAGATTCCTCTATTTAGAAAAAAGTTCTTGGCGGCGTTTGTCTTCTGCGGCCTGTATTTAATTTTATATTTGTGGTCGTTTTTTCCTATGTAGTGAGGTTTCTCGATCCCAGATGATAAATTTTCCCATGCCCCCATGAGTTCTCCCCCGACGACTCCTAAGAGGCTTAGTTTGAAGAGTATAACGAAACGTCTCAGGGTATGATGGAAAGAAGAGGAAATACGGAAGAATTGTTAAGAGACGAGGGAATACAGAACGAATCAGATTGGGAAGAAGCAAGGGAAAGCAAGTTACCAAGAAGAGAGGAACGAGTTCGAAAACCAAAAAAATAGTTTGGAGTCCGATGAAATTTTAGAATCCATTTATTACGATCCCTCTAACCCAGCAGGATTTTCAAAAACCAATAAATTGTATAAAGCACTGGGTAAAAATAAGTTATTGAAGAGATACGTTCAGGATTGGTTGAATTATCAGTACGCTTATACATTACACAGGCCTTTAAGAAAACCTTTCCAAAGAAATTTTTACGATGTTGATTATATCGACGAAACTTGGCAATGTGACTTAAATGATATGCGAAATTTGAA
This sequence comes from Tanypteryx hageni, assembly GCA_028673005.1. Classification (NCBI taxonomy): domain Eukaryota; kingdom Metazoa; phylum Arthropoda; class Insecta; order Odonata; family Petaluridae; genus Tanypteryx; species Tanypteryx hageni. The sequence goes on from CM054120.1 coordinate 174,294,366, forward strand.
AAAGTATAATAGTGAATTTGCATATATTCTAACCATTATAGATTTTTTCTCAAAATATGCTTTGGCAGTTCCTTTGAAGAGCAAGACGGGGGAAGAAATGGTGAGGGCGTTTGATTATATTTTCAAAAATAAAAAACCTTTAAAATTACAAAGCGATAAAGGCTCCTAATTTAGGAATAAAAAGTTTCAAGATTTCCTTGAGAGAAAAAACGTCACGTTTTATTATACTCAAAACCCCGATGTCAAAGCTGCCGAAATAGAAAGATTCAATAGGATGTTAAAATCTAAGATTATTCGCTGATATAGATCAGGTGCTTTCGATTTTTTTTGGCAGTGCGCCAGGTTGGCGGAATTAAAAAGTCAGGTTCAGAAATATTGAATTTATTCTGCCCGTGGGCGAGGTGAGTCTACAGAAAAAAAGCCCTCTCGGTGCTCCGCACTCTCGCTTATATAGTCGACCCAGTCGCCGCGGCGAGGGGCAGTCGGGGTACCTCCGTAGCCGCCGCCCCTCCATAGCTCGCCGCCTCCGTCGCAGTCCGAGTCGTCAAATACGGCTCATCCTCCTCCTCTCCGTCCACAATTCCGCCGCCAAGGAAAAGACAAGAAGGGCTCAGGGCAGCGTCTGCTTCTGCCGTTGTCCGACGTAGCACCGGGTGACATTCGACTTGTCCAGCGGATACAGCTAACCCGTACACCTCCAACCACCTTCGGATGTCTCTCCTCGTCCTGCTGCGTCGTCTCTTCGACTCCCTCTACGTATCCTTTGAACTCCGTCACGTGCGCCCGCCGAACGATGGCTCCCGATGCAGGGTCTTTCAACTCGACGGTAACGGGAGTGAGGAATTTCGATATGCTCAGCGTCCGTGACCACTGCCTCATCAGCTTGGCGGATTCCTTATTCACAGCAGAGCTCAGAGGATGGGTGCGAACTACGACCTGGTCACCCACCGTAAAATCGTGATCCGTCCTCCCCTTGTCATACCTGGTCGCCACTCGCCTGTTCGCTGCCCTAAGTTTCCGAAACGCCTCTCTCCACCGCCCCTCCATGCTGGTCCTATCCTCGTTGACCCACTCATCCATCAACTCCCACTGTACCTCCAAATGAGAATTAATCTCTCTTCCCAGAAATATGCTGGCGGGTGTACATCCAATCTATTTGTGGTATGCGGAGTTAAACGCGACATTCAGAATGTGCAAACAAGGATGCATTATCTGAGACGATACTTTCCGGGATCCCGAAATGAGCGAAGACCTTCTGACTCAGGGCCGCGATGGTGGTTTTGGCGTGTATTCTTTTCACTGGGATGATAAATACAAACTTAGTAAATGCGTCAACAACGACCAGTATGGAAATGTTTCCATTTCTTGACCTCGTAATTTTTCCGACATGGTCTATGAAAATTTTCTCCCACGAACGGGTCGCAAACCAAGCCGAATGCATGCCTACCTTTTGATTGCAGGCAGGTTTAGCCAGCTGGCAATCGTAGCATTCTCTCACATATCTACCGACGTCACCCCGTAACCCCTTCCAGAAAAAGTTTCTTGATACCTTAAAGACGGTTTTCGTCGCCCCAAGGTGGCCTCCAAACACGCCGTCATGGTAATACTTAATAATAGCTGGACGGAGATCCAAGGTTACAAACACTCGTCTTTTCTTGGTTTTAGGGCTTCGTATTTCCACTAGACCTCCACTGTCAATTTCCAAATTCCCCATTCTTTGTCCTTCTTTTAGATTATCATAGATGCTTCGACACTCTCGATCTTTCCTTTGGTGCTCACGCAGCGAAATGAAGGAAGCTGGCATTTCGTGTAGCATAGATATTTCTGCTTCCTTGATGGGACCCTCGTCTCCTTGGAACATCCGCGCGAGGCAATCGGCCACCACGTTCTCACTCCCCCTTATGTGTTCGACGCGGAATTTGAATGGAGATAGTCTGAGAATCCAGCGGCCGATCCTCCCTAGTTGCCTTGGGTGACGTCTCATCCAAGATATCGCCTCATTATCCGTTCTCAGCAGGAACTCAGAATGTTCTAAATATTGACGAAATTTCTCACAACCAAAAACACACCCTAGGCACTCTTTCTCGTAGGTAGTGTAATTTTTCTCATCCGCATTGAAACTTCGGGAAGCAAAGGCTATCGGTGCTAAACGCCCATTCACTTCCTGACTCAGTACCACGCCCATCCCTTCCTCCGATGCGTCCGTTTGAAATATAAATTCCTTGTCAAAGTCCGGCATATGGAGCGCGGGGGCCGTCCCTAAACATTCCTTCAGTCGGTTATAAGAACGTTCATGCTCTGATCCCCAGTCGAAGCGGGCTCCCCTTCTCTTGAGCTTATTCAGAGGCAGACAAATTGATGAAAAATTAGGGATAAACCTAGAGTAAAAGCTACACATCCTTAAAAATCTCCTTACTTCCGTAAGATTCCTTGGCGTAGGGAATTCAAGAACTGGCCTCACTCGTTCGGGATTAAATCTAATTCCATCCTTCGAGACGAGGTGCCCCAGAAAGGTAATTTCCTGCACGCCAATGCGGACCTTTTCCGGGTTCACGGTAAGGCCATTCGTCCACAAACGCGTCAGCACTTCTTTTAAATGTTCCATGTGCTCTTCTTCACTTTCACTATAAACAACTAAATCATCCAAATAGTTATAAACATATTTATATTTTGTCAAAAGAAATATCGTCCAAAACTCTCGACAGCACTTGACCTCCTACACATATTCCGAAGGGGAGCTTCTGGAACTCGAATAGACCTAGTGGCGTAGTAAAGGCAGTATATGATTTCGATCGTTCAGTTAGTGGGATTTGGTAGTATGCGGAATTGAAATCTATAACAGAAAAGACTGCAGCCCCTTTAAAATGTTGAAAGGCATTCTCTACTGTCGGGAGGGGAAAGCAGTCGAAAACTACCTTTTCGTTTAACTTTCGATAATCAACTACCATTCTATAACCCCCTTCCCGTTTTGGAACTGGACTCGAATAACTTGATTGTGACCTTGCGATGACCTCCTTCGATACCAGTTCGTCAAGATGCCTTCTAAGGAAATCCAATTTCGGGGGCGGTAGCTGATATGGCGAGCACCGTACCGGAATATCGTCCTTTAAGGAGATCGAACAGGTAAAACCCCGTGCAGTTCCTAATTTTGGCGTCAAAACGTCAGGAAACAGACTTACCAATATCTTGAGTTTCTCAGTCTCCTTCACTTTCCCGGCTTCCAACCCGTTTTCTCCTCGAGGGAGGTCCATTATGGAAAACATTTTCCCGGTACTATCGAATTTAAAACAACATGACCGCTCCACAAAATTCAACACCATCCCGCTCTTTCTCATAAAGTCCACCCCCAATATAATGGGCACAACTAAATAGGGCGACACTAGAAACTCGTGTCTCCAAGTGAATTTGCCTACTTTTACCAGCAACTCAACCTTTTCATGGACGTCAAAGGTTGACCCTCCTGCCGTCCTACAGGTCACCTTGACCAATTTGACTGCCGCTTTATGATGGTTCTTTCTAGTCCCAAGAATTGAGGGATGTATAAAAGAAAGCGTCGCCCCAGAGTCTAATAACGCCAGCCATTCAGTTCCCTCAATGAGGCAGGACACGTGTGGAGCTGGCGACGCTGCCGCCTCTAACCGTAGGCCGAGAGCGATGGCGTCCTTCCGAGAAATACCGTTCATTGCGGGCGGTCGCTTCCGACCCCATAGCGACCGCCTATCTCGTTTCCCACATTGGCTCTCCTCCCCCCGTTCGGGCACTCTATGGACACATGCCCCCTTCTACGGCACTTCCAGCACTCGACTCCCGAGTTCCTCCCCCGAGTATCAGTCCTAAGGCTCTGCCTCTCAGAAAAATTCGTTGCCTAGACACGTCTTCCACTCCGAAATCCACTGAACCCATAAGAGTTTTCATGCGGCTGTGGATTCGAACTTCGCCCTTCGCACCGCTGACCGGCCGCTTTTTCCATGTTAGCCACATCTCCCACAAGCCGAAACAGCTCGACGAAAGACCTAGGCTTACTCTGAAACACAAAAAATCCTCGCGCTTCGGGGCAGATGTTTTGAAAATAACATCCACTACAACATTTTCGTTCTTTCCCCAGTAAAGCACCTCGGCTGCCGTTTTAATTCTCTCGATAAAGACCCACAAATCCTCTTCCTCTTGTTGAAAATTGCGTGTGACGTAGATACGCGTAAATTCTTCCCGCAGACGAGGCGGCATAAAATTCGTCAACACGATCTCTTTAATTCGCTCCCAGGATCCGAGGTTCAAGGATTCGGCCATCAATATCGTAAGTAGCCCATCGGTCTTCGGCAGCAGATTCATAATAATTTCCTTTAACGGAAACATTTTCAAAAGGACTAACCTTTCTCCGGACATTAGAAAATGCATGACGACATGTGGATCACTACCGTCACACCGCGGGTAGGCCTTGACGAAATCGAGGAGTACGTTTCTTTGCGACTTAGTGATGTATCCTTCATGTTGTCCCAACTGGTATAATCCATCCTGGCTACTCTCCGTTCCTGAGCGGCCGCCTGATGGTTGTTGCGCTGATTCTTGGGCCGTCCTGTGTGCTTCCACTTGGGCACTGAGAAATTGCCGAAACGTTGCCCGCAGACTATCTAGAGTTCCACTGAGTTCTTCCTCCTTGAAACCATTCTCCTTCATGGCCTCAATTAATTCCTCCTTCTTTAACGTGTAGATCCACGATGTTCCTCCTTCAGCCATTCTGCCCTTCCAGCACTCAACTCGCTACTCGAAACACGAACCACGCTCTGCTACCATTGCGCCAGGTTGGCGGAATTTAAAAGTCAGTTTCAGAAATAATTAATTTATTCTGCCCATGGGAGAGGTGAGTCTACAGGGTGGAACAGGTAAAAAAAGCCCTCTCGGTGCTCCGCACTCTCGCTTATATAGTCGACCCAGTCGCCGCGGCGAGGGGCATTCGGGATGCCTCCGTAGCCGCCGCCCCTCCATAGCTCGTCAAACACGGCTCAGCAGTAAGGTTCTGATGGACTGGTATATATTTACCCCATTTAGTATTCAATTGACAAAATAATAAAAGATTTAATAGTATTTTCTACTTTGATGATCTACGAAAGTTTATGATTATTTTTGCAATATTTTAATTGCGTATGTATTCACTCTCTCCGTCCGTGCGCCGAATTTTGAAGCAATGAGTAAAGTTGGGACGCTAAGATCATCCGAATAGCTTAGGCTGGTGACATGTATGAAAGCCACTTACTTTTTGGAATCCGTCCATCTGTCCGTTTAACTTTAAGCAGGATTTTAAAACCCCTTGCGAAATATGTATATGGATCCGTTAATAGGGAAATTTTCATTTTGTTTGCGTTGCTACAACAATAAAAGCGAAGCGTATATTTCAATTTACATTATACGCTCACTTTATCACTTTTGGTGGCAAATGTCACCGTATTGAGCCTGGATTTGACGAATAATATCCATAGATTTAACACCTTCTGCAAGCAAGAATAGAATAATTCCCCGCATTTCTTCTTTTTTTGCAAATCGAAAATGTAGCTTCCATCTTTAACGGTTAACTACGACACACAATAATAACCCGCTTCCATAACGCTACGGCACAATAACTGACACTAAACTAAACCACTACAAACAGTGTTACAACTGATACTGATACTGATCGCGTCAGAGGAGGAACATGAATGTCACCTACGCGAGCTCTTCGCGCGGCTTCGCGAGTATGGCGTGCTCCTCAACCACGGGAAATGTGTTTTCGGTAAGCCCGATGTTAGATTCCTCGGCTATACTGATAATGCGGAGGGTACGAAGCCCTTACAGGAGTAGGTAGACACTTCCGGCATATGGTCGAAGGGCGTTTTTTTCCATTTTTGCTGACCATAAGCCCTTATCCTTTGCCTTTCAGCAGAAATCTGAGAACCGTTCACCGAGACAATTTCGCTACTTAGATTATATCGGGCAGTTCTCCATGGACATGCAGCATGTGTCCGGCGCGGAAAACGTCGTCGCAGATGCGTTGTCGCGGATCGAAGAGGTCTCCGCGGCGATTGATTTCGAGGCCCTCGCCAAGTCCCAGTCCGAGGACGAGGAACTCCGCGAAATCCTTCAACGGGAGTCGTCTCTTCAGCTGAAGAAGATGCAGGTCCCCGGCTCTATTCCGACGTTGCCACATCGACGATCAGGCCTTTCGTGATGCAGCCTTTCCGCAGACAGGTATATGTTTCCTTGCACGGGTTGGCGCATCCAGGGACGAAGGTCTCAGCTGATCTCGTCGCGCAGCGCTTCGTGCGGCCATCTATGGGGAAAGACTGCAACACTTGGACACGAACTTGCGTTCCTTGCCAGCGTTCCTTGCCAGCGTTCCAAGGTCACGAGGCACGTTGCAGCGCCCATCGGAAGATAGGACGCACCGGGAGCCCGTTTCGAGCACGTCCACCTGGATTTCGTGGGTCCCCTTCCCGTGAGCACGTCCACCTGGATTTCGTGAGTCCCCTTTCCGTCTCTCAAGGATTTCGGTATCGCCTCACATGCGTGGATCGCTTTACGCGGTGGCCGGAAGCTGACACGGCCGCCGGGGCGTTTTTCGAGGGATGGATCGCGTGCTATGGAGCGCCGCTGCGCATCACGACGAACCAGGGAATACAATTTGAGTCCTGCCTGTTCAGAGAGCTAGCCCTCTTGACAGGCACCTCGCATATCCGCACGACGGCATATCACCCAGACGCGAACGGCCTCGTGGAGCGATTCCACCGCCAACTTAAGGCCGCCATCATGTGCCATGCCAACGAACGCTGGTTGGATATGATTATTATTAATAAATTGGTCACAAAACTCGGCGTGATTATTTACGCACCCACATACTCATCAACCGAGTAGATGAAATTTTCTAAGAGGAAGTTTTTTAGTTAGCTCTTTAACAAATATTTTCTTTTCATTTTTAACACGATGGTATGCTGTTAATAAGTTTGCACCCCATACAAAATTGGTCCATTACTATATAATTATAAATTGTAACCCGTTACATTGCAATTGAGTTGTCTTCTTGTATTATAATTGTGGACATCATTATAACACTTTTTTTCTAATGATTTCATATTTTCCTTAATATGCAAGATAGAATAATAAATGTAGATACAAGGAAGAGGAAGTATTTTCATTTTCTTAAATAAACCTTTGCAACTCTCTTACCTATCATGGTGGGAATAACCCCAGGCTGCAATGCCATATTTCAACCTGCTAAATATGTAGGCATAATATACAATCATAGCAGTATTGACATTATAAAGGAAGGATCTAATTAAGTTATTAGCTGTCCCAGAAATTCCATAGGATTGAATTTTCCTTAATAAAATATTGGGATCCCCTGAGTCAAAGGCTTTCGATAGGTCATAGAAGATACCAAGGGTGTCATAGTGCCCATCAAGGCCTTCGAGGACTGAATTGATAAATTTGTAGATGGCATGTTCTGTTGAACATCCTTTTATGAAACCAAATTGAGAATTCGATAGAACATTGAATCTTACCAAGAAAGACATAATCCTCTTAGAAATAACGGTTTCAAAAATTTTTGAAAATACATATAGTTGTTACGAGCAACACCATTTTTAAACAATGATATGGCAATTGTTATCTTTAACTTATCAGGGAAGATGCCTGCATAAAATGATGCATTGACTATGTGTGTAATTGGGGCAAGAAGATGGTGTTTTAAATTACCTTTGAGAAGTGTACAGGGAATTTCATCCCATCCAGCAGAATGTTTTGAACTAATTTTATCAATAACTTATTGAACCTCTTTTTCATAGGTGAGATAAAGAAACATGTTATTACCTATGACTCGGGGCAAGTGAGAAACCTCAATTGAATTGTTATTGGATTGATTAACATACAATCTGTCAATGGCACCTAAGAAATATTTGTTAAACTTCGTGACAATTTTAATTGGGTCAGTTAATGTGACATCTTCGTAAGAAATCTTGTCAATTTCTTGATTCTTAACCGTTTTACCAGTGAAACTGTTGATTATATTCCAAGTAGTTTTAGCTATGTTGTTAGATTGACTGATTAGATTAATATTAAAGGTATTTTTAGTAGCAGAGATTAATTTGGAATAATACTTTTTGCAGGAAATGTATTTTTTATTAATACTGATATCTTTTATTAATTTTAAATTTATTAAACAAGTGTATTAATTCCTGTGATAGCAATATAATTTCAGGAGTGACACAGTTCTGACTTCGAACTGTTTTTACTCTGAGGGTTTTTAGTAGGAAGCAATTGTTGAAAATGCCAAGAAAAATTTTGAAGAAATTATTGAATTTGTCATTTACTGAGAACATGCGGTACAATGAATCCCAGCTGGTGCCTTGGAGGATGGAACAGAACCTTTCAGTGCCATCAGAGCTAAAATATCTTTTTAGCGAGAAAGTAGTATTTCTATAAGTATCTTTAGGCAGAACTGGCAAGCTAACTTGAGTTATTTGAGCTAAATGGTCAGGAAAATGTGAGTTGACAACTATTCCTTCGTTGAAATTAATGTTTGTGAAGATATTATCAATGATGGTGGCTAATTGAGAGGTTATTCTAGTGGGCTGAAACATAGTCCGTTTTATGTTAAATGAGAGAAATATATCAATTAAACAGTTTTTCATAATACTATCAATGTTGAAATCAACATTAAAATCACCACAAATTATCAGTGATTTAGTGTGACTATAGGAAATATGTAATACATCAGCAATTCTATCTTTAAAAACAGAAAAGTTACCAACTGGTGATCTATACATGCATGGAATGAAAACACGATGTTTGTTGATCACTAAGTCTGCAACACAGCATTCAAAATTAAATTCTGAACAAAGGCTCAGAGCAATTTTTTAATGCCTTCAGATCATTTCTTGCTAGGATTAAATCTCCTCCAAATTTGGCTTTTTCTCTACAAAAAGCATTATCAATGGAATAGTTAATAATTTTAACACTTGTCAATTCATCATGCTGAAGCCAATGCTCTGTAATACACACAACATCTATTTTATGTAAATAAATAAACACTTCAAATTCATCAACCTTATTCCTTAGATATTGCATATTAACATTTAAAACTTTCAGGTTTTCCCTTTCTAGTCACTGTTTTGATTTGGGCGTACTAATTCCCTGTTTCCCTCTAGTAGTTACACTGATGGTTGAGGGGGAGGGAGCAGCAGGTGCATTGGGAGTGGCTGATGCTTTATAACATGAACTCTCATACACTTAGATACTCGATTTCTCCTGAGGCTTATTTAAATCTACTCGATTTTTGGGAGGATGGGGTTTACTCGTTTCAGTGTTCATTTCAGTAGAATCAGACAACTCAGCCGACAAATTTCGGCTGAACCATCGGACATGATGGGAAGTCCGATCCAAAAACTAAATTTTGATTTCGTTGTCGTTTTCTTCTAATCACCGTCGTGAATCCGTTATTGTCTCCTGTTGGTGTTGCTGGGAAAACACCGCTATTTTCTGAAGCATAGATCTCGTTGGTAGTTATTTGTGATGCTGGAGGATCTGGGGTGATACACTCGCTTACTTCAACAATTTTTGGCGAAATTGGCTGGACCTTCCTCACCGCGAAAATCTTATTATCCGAAATCGCACCGAAATTATTGGTAACGAGTGCGCTGGACGATAAACTTTAATTTAGAAGATTAACCTGCGTTTTCGATATACTTAGCTCCGTCACCATATTGATTACGTCCCGGTGACGGCTTAGGCGACAATTTGCACACATCCAAAAGATAGATGACGCCTCGGATATTAATTTTAAGCTAGGTTCATTAAAGTCTGAACATTTATAATGTTACACAAGTAAACATATACCACACGAGATGAATTTTTCTGACGATTTTACGACTTTTTCGCAAGAGCCACAAGCGTGATAAACTACACTACACGTCACATTGGATTGTAGTACACTATTCATGAATATAAGACTGTTACACTTCCTAACTCAAAGAACCAATTTATGCGGAGTTAATAAAAATAGGTCTTTTGTCACAAAAATGTATCATAACAAAAAATTACCATAATTAATTATTGTATGGACTTCTTTTGCTCCGTTAATTAATTTTTCATTATAAAAAGTATACAATATGAATTTAAAAAATAGAAGACAGGCATTAAGGGGATTGCAGATAAATTCATGCATTCGTCTTAAACAGGATTTTGAGGTGGTGGAATGTATGGCAAAAAGGTAAAGAAATTCGAAGGATCAATTGGATTATATTGTAAGAAAGTTTTAATAGATAAAGGAAGAATATTTTGACATTCAAAGTATCAGACGTGTATAATACTTGCCAATTGTGTCACATTACATTCTTCTTGGGCATTAGTATATACTTTTAATTTTTGATTTCTATGTGAAATTTAATTACGGATATTTTCAATGATTGACAGAGGTGTCACCACCCAGAAAAAGGCTTACCACCAAAAAATGAAGTGGATCACGATAGCAGAGAATGCAACCATTCAGTAAACGATAGCAGAGAATGCAACCTTTCAGTAAACGATAGCAGAGAATGCAACCATTCAGTAAACGATAGCAGAGAATGCAACCTTTCAGTAAACGATAGCAGAGAATGTAACCTTTCAGTAGGTATTTACCTACAAACACAGGATGCAACCTATGAACTGGCATGCGAATGTGGGGGATTATATGAACTCTCCAGAAGGGTTAGTACCATTACTGGCACATCTCAACATTATTTACTTAGTAGTATTTGCATGAGTTGCCGTAGTTGGGTATGAAAATTATGCGTATTTTTTACAGATTCTTAGTTTACTTTAATGAAAAACACATTGATGATGATTTCTAGTCTTGTTTTTTATGTACTATGTCTGCAGTGTCAAATGATTATTTGTGGGTATTAGCATTAAAAAGAGACATGCTTCGTAATGCTGCTTTATATGCCATCAAATATTCCTTGTTAACATTAACTTATAAGTACACAAAGAATTATATTGCTGAAAACCGGACCAAAGTTCCATTTTATCAGAGCCTAATCAAACAAATTCATGGACAATACATTCTCATTTGTAAGCTCAACCATTTACTCAGATATACATCAATTATTTCCAAGATGAAATAGAAATGAGGGAGACAGGAGGATTACTATATTTAGAATTTATCATTTTCCTAGTCACATCTGCCTTAACCATTCATCTGGGTATTTAATTTTTTGAAGCCGCACCGGTGTTGGGCATTAAAATAGGAATGGAGTATATGCATGAAATGCTGTAGTTGGGTATGAAGATTATGTATTCTTTTAAAGATGCTAAGCTTACTGTAATAAAAAATACATTGATGATGATTTCAATAGAATAGAATAGACGTTAATTGGTCTAAGAGACAACTGTACTGTTGTATAGGACAGGTGAAATAAAATACAAAATAATACAAACAAGAATGTACATATGGAGATTAATACAAGGACTAGCATAATAGTGAAAAAGTACAAGTTAAAGATACAAATAAGTTCAACAATGCAAAAAAAAGATATTCATAAAACATTATTTGGTCATATATAAAATAAAATATAAACATAGGAAATGCATTCAAAAGATATCACATAAATATAATTTACACATAATCACCATAAAGGTAGAATAACAGTAAAGCACAAACAGAGTAACTTATAGAGTATTGTCAGTCAAATATTCAGACAGTGTAATACAATTTATTCAGTAGTAACTTTTTTAGTTTAATTTTGAATACCTCTGTGCTTGATATCAATTTCAGTGCAAGAGGCAATTTATTGTACAGACGAATACCAAGCTCTTTGGGCCCCAGTGCAGTTTTTTTATAATGTGTTTGGTATAAATGTAAGTCATTCTGCCTCCTAGTAGGATAGTTATGTATATTAGAATTTTTAGGATATAAATTAATATTTTCGCTGATTAAGATTATGGAAAAGAAAATATATGTACATGGCAGTGGCAAGATTTTTAGGGTTGTAAAAATTGAATGACATGGAGAGTGATAGGGTTTCCCTGCTACAGTTCTAACAGCTCTTTTCTGTAACTTAAATAGCCTTAGGGAGTAGGAAGAATTACCCCAAAAAGTGATTCCATAAGTAATTTTGGAATAGAATTCACTGGAATACACCGTGAGAAGAACACTATTACTTACAGATTGTTTTAAAAACCTTAACATAAAACAAAGTGAGCTTAGTTTCCTTGCTAGGGCAATGACATGGGATCCCCAGCTAAAATTTGTATCAATATAAAGGCCCAGGAATTTTGTTTGATTAACCTGTTTAATGGTTTTTCTATTGGTTCTACATAGTAGACTTTCACGTTGAGAATTAGGTGAGAAATATATCATTTGAGATTTGTCAACATTAAGCTTAATGCAGTTGATATCACACCACTTAGTCAACTGTTGAAGGACATAATTACTACTGGATATTAGACTGCTTTGAGATGGAGCAGATAGTAAAATATTGGTATCATCTGCATACAATATTATTTTAGACCCATTAACTGAACTGAGGTATTCAGGTAGGTCATTTATATAAATCAGGAAAAAGACAGGCCCGAGTATTGATCCCTGCGGAACACCGAGACTTACTGTTTTGATCGCTGAAGAATGGTTTGTGCCACCAGCATTGATGACTACTCTACAAGCTCTACTGTCTGGGTAAGATTGAATCCAGTTAAGCGGTGTACCTTTGATACCTATCCTGCTGAGTTTATTGAGCAGATGTTTATGATTTACATGATCAAAAGCTTTTGAGAAATCTAAAAATAATCCCCAAGTATTAAGTCTATGGTCTAGGGATAGAAGCAGGAAATCAATAGCAGATGTTGTGCATCTATTTTGTCTGAAGCCATGTTGACAATTAGAAAGGATCTTATTAGTTTCCAGGTATCTAATTAGGCGGGAATAAAAGATATTCTCAAAGATTTTTGCAAATTGGTTAAGAAGAGTAATTGGCTGATAGTTATTAATATTGTAAACACTTCCCTTGTTCTTATAGATGGGTTTAATCTTAGAAGATTAAAGTGAGGATGGGAAAACACCTTGGCTCAAAGATTCATTAATAAGATATAAAAGAGGATGTTTGATGAGATCAAAAGATAATAAGATAATGCTACCTGGGATTTCATCAGGACCAGCCACATTCTTGTGAGATAGTTTGAGAACTATATTTTTCAACTCATTTTCCTGACAGGGATTGAGAAAAAAAAATTAGCGATGGAGATGGGAGCGAGAAGCATGTCAGAGTTAGAAGAGGCATTAAGGCTTGGTTTCACTGAAAAATGATCCAAAAAAAGAGAAGAGATGGATGTAGCATCAGAAATAAGTTCCCTGGAAGGAGTAGACAGCTGAATGGGAGTGCATTGCGTTCTCTGCCATCTAGATTCTTTTATGATTTTCCATAATTCTCTAGTTTTATTATCAGAGCTTAATATCCTATCATTATTAAAAGATTTTTTGGCATTTGAAATATATTTGTGGTATTGTTTTTTAAGGGTTTTATACCTTAAAAGGCTTTCGTTATCATTCCATACCTTATATATAGTAAAGCAAAATTTGTTAAAACAAGATCTAGCAAAGAGGCAGAGCTGTTACTGACCCTTGTTGGTTCAGAGTTAGTCACAGTTAATTTAAAAATATTAATGACATGTAAAAACTCGTTTGCAGCAGCATTCTTGATAAGAAGATTGCAATTAAAGTCACCAGTAGCAATAATATTAGGATTAGGAGAGATATTAAATATGAGTTCCATAAGGCCACCAAAATTTTCTAATAATACACTCATATCACCCAATGGTGACCTATAAAAAGACAAGATACAAACCTTAAACTCATTGAAGGAGCAACAAGTTACACAACACTCAAATTCTCTTTCAACAAGTAAAGAACTATAGTTGAAGGTAATGGGTACAGTTTGTAACACATTTTTTACAAAAATAATAACACCACCGTTTTTACAGGCCGAGCATGCATAGTGGTCTGCTACAGTAAATCCAGGAAGTGTGATGTCAGATACTTGTTTTTATGTATGTTTACAGTGTCAAATGATTATATGTGGGTATTAGCTTTACAAAGAGTCATCCTTCTTACTGCAGCTTTATATGCCATCAAATATTCTTATGATAACATTAACTAATAAGTACACAAAGAAAAATATTGCTGACAATATGAAAAAAGTTGCCCCTACCAGAACTCTATCAAACAAAGTCATGGACAAGAATTAAAGCATTCACATTGTTTAAGTCAACCATTTATTCAGGTTCACATCAGTCATTTAAAAATCAAATAGAAATGATGAAGACATGGGGATAAATATATTTATACTTTATGATTTTCCTAGTCACAACTGCCTATATTTTAAGAATATCTATTGTGTGGAATATGACTAATGCTGACAATTCTTTTATTTACTTGCCAATAATGTAAAATGAATTTCATATTTTTTAGTTGAGCCCTAATGAAGTGGTTGGGGACCTTTCACAGATGACTGGAAATTTACGCAAGCAGGCCTTATTAAGAAATGCACTCCAATATTTAGAAGTGCGTACTATTGATATAGGTGATTAAGGAACCCAATTTAAGCCTTGGCTGTAATAATAAATCGGATCCTTTATTTTTATATAATAATGAAAAGGCTCCATGGTTTGTTCTTTTTTTGAGGTTCACTTTAATGGAATAAAAAATTAACAAAACTTATGGTTTTCTACTTATTTCCTTAATTTATTCATTTATAATATTACATTTTCTAAGAGTTTTTGCATTTTACATGATGTCATCCTTAACAAGCAGTCATGCAAAAACAAAATGTAAACATTTGCCTATAGCAAATGCTGAAATTGTTTCAAGCTTTACTATAAAATGAGAAAATTGCTTTTTATGTTGAAAGTATCTAAACAAGCTTTGCAAATGAATAGTCTGTGATTTGGACATATGAACTTCACATAGCACTAACACTACTTTTGAATCATATGATTCTTATCTCTTGAACACATGGAGAACCTTCTTTGTGATGCTAACTAGCAATGCTGATGACATGGAGGAAGATGAAGATGTGGCTTAATATTTTTGAAAAATATTTGCATATTGCATTTGTGTATCCACAGTGCTATATCTGAGAATGTATATGTGTCCCTCTGTTTTTTCTCATTTCTATTGGGAGATTATCTTTTCTGGCAGATTTCATATCATGGTCACATGATAGATGCATAAAGAAAATATGAGGAATTTAGAAAATTTTTATCTAGAAGCTTCATGGAAAAAGGTGAAGAGGGTGACATCTGTAACAAATTAAATAATTTCACGATTTTTTCAACAAAATTGAAGAATAAACACATTGTTTGGACAAAGATCAGCATTCATTATAATTTTTGAAGTATTTCTAAGGTATTAAGTTTTTGCAGGGGAATATATTAGGAATAATATAATGAATGTGTCCAGTTTCTAGTTACTTGAAGGTTATCCACTGGTCAAGATCATGTGCTTTCGATTCTTTTTTTGCAGTAAGGTTCTTATGGACTCAGTGGAGGATCCAAGGGAGGGGTGATGGGGGTGATCACCCTCCCCTTGGAGGACCCCATTGCCCTCCTCTAGGTGCATTCTTAAATTCATCCATTGTTTCTACATCGAAGATTAAGCCTGTTGTATGACAAGGGAAAGAATGATTCGGATGGGGTAGGAATTTTCAAAATGTATGGTTGTCAGCAGAGAAGGAAACAAGATGGTGAGGGGTAATTGGGGTGATCGCCCTTTTCTTGGGAAGGTTCTGGATCCGTCCCTGCATGGACTGATATAGAACCACATTGTATATTACATTTTAGTAAATGGATGAAGAAGAATTAGAAGAAATCTCACATTTTATATTAGTGGTTTTTGAGACAATTTAATTTTTTATTATTTGTGGAATTTTTAGGCTTCATGGTCATCTGAAATATGTTTTACTCCTTGTTGTGAGTACACTGTCTGTCATGGAAATGAAAACTTCAATTTCATTACATCCATGGAAATGTTATTATGTACTTGACTTTGATGTTGTTATGACTACTGACATGCTTTTCATGTCTGATACTCTTTTATGTTGTTCCTTAAGAAGGGTAGATCAAAGAAAGGTTATAATCCATATTCTATGCAATTATAAGTGAATAAATAGTCTTTGAAGAAATTTTCTGATCTGATGTTGTTGAGGCTGAAGTTGTAGAAATGTCCTCTATTTAGGCAGTCATTGAGATTAGTTACTATGTCTGTGGCAATCATATTGATAAATGGCTTTACTTTGATTGGGAAAATGGGATTTCTATAGCAGAGCATCATTAGTAAGCTAATGAATGGTATGGTTAATTTAAAAATCCTAATTATATAGTTGTGACTTCTGACATTCTTTTGATGTCTGATTGTATATTTCTATATCTAAATTTCTTCCAGTTACAACAGAGCATATAAAATGTTCTGCTCAACTAACTCAAAGCTCTCCCTATTAGCTATAGTTCCAATGAAACTATGAGTTAAACCATTCATAAATATAATCCGAGAAATTGTTATATATATTGGGTGTATGGGGACAAGAGAATATTTTGTGCAATGAACATAGAGCTTATTTACGATTGATGTATTTCTGTGGATTTTTCTTCTAGAATTCATTTGGTGCTCTGAGGAAATCTGCACATTAATCAGGAAAAATTGATAGTGATAAAATTTTCAGTATCTGTAACAGGTAGATTCTTAATGTCTTTAAAGAAGATCATAAAAAATTTATATAATGTCCTTTCTATAGAATAATCTGGAGTTAATGTTCCAGCCCCTTTTATGTGTTAAGTGAGGAAATTATGGCAGAAGTGGTGGGCCTCAAAAAGTTTTTCTTTTTACATTTGTTTTGAACATTATAGGTATACGGATATGATGCCATCAATGTGAGGAGACAATAATTGCGTTGTCTTTCCTGGTTGATGTTGTGTTAGGCTAGGGCCATCCAACTTCAAACCACAATGTGGCCATAATGTCCCTTATGTAGTTACCCATGGGTCGTGTTATAACAATCTAAATATATTCACCACAATACTGATTAATAATGTAAAATTCATATGATAATTAAACAGTAGAATTTTATGGCACCTAGTTAACTTAATTAAACACAATAATAAGTAATAATAAATAGAAAAATTACAAGTAATATAAACAAAAAAATATATAGAAATCATATATACAAAACAGTGATCAAGGTCAACAAGGAAACAATTTATAAACCAATCAAACATATTTTCTCAAATGCTTTATAGGCAATTATAACAATTATTGATGGTCCATTTGATCAGTCTGGAAATTTTACTCTAAAAAAAGTAGCCCAGGGAATAAAATGGTCTTATGATGTAATTATGTTATTGTCATGTTTACTTCAATGTATACTACATAAACTCATAGAATTATTCACCTTGGACACTCAAAAGTAATTACATATGTGTTTTACATTGATAACTTAATCCATATTCATAGTGGTCATAGTTTTAGATCAATATAAAATATGTAAAATATATAAAATATATTAAATCTACTGAACTAATTTGAATCCTAATACTTGAACCTCAGCAGCTCAATATCTTTTCAATTACAACAGCCACTATTTTGATTATGAATAGACTCCTGTATCTTCTGATCAAGTTTAGTTATTTATTCATTTATTTATAAATGATTTTACATACAGCTTTAAAATTCCATTTTACAGTGACATAAAAACACAAATATAACATCAATAAATAACATCAAATAATAATATTAGCATATAGTGTAACTTACTTAAAAACTGAGAGGACAGTTTCATGAAAGAGGGAAGAGAGAGGCGAAAAACATCAAGACCAGATGGGAGGGAATTTAATAAGGATGGAAGATGGAAGAAAATACAATGCTGGATAAATGAAATCCTAGGGATGTTAGTGTGAAGAAGGTGGGATAATTGGGTTGATCTGCACGGCACATGAAAGTTAAAAAAAAAGGTAATAACTCAGGGCAATTAATATGAGAATTTAGAATTTTGTGGAGAAAAGAAATATCTTGTTTATGATAATTGGTAGAGAGATTGTCAATAGCTATTGTGGAGAGGACTGTATGTTTTGTAGCATAACAAAGAGAAGGAATACGTATTCTAATAATTTTTATAAAGAAATTCATAATTTGCTCAAGGGAGCATAAATTAGTTATGCAGGATGAGGACCAAATTGGTGAGCAATAGTAAATTACAGGAAGTACAATAGAGCAGAAACATGTCCTCAAAGCCACAGGATCCCTCAGCTCTGTGTATCTGTAAAGAATGCCAAGAAGAGAGAGAGAGCAGTTCTCTTCATTGTGAAAATGTGTTCTGAAAAGTTAAGTTTAGTGTCTGTCAAGACACCTAAATCTTTTTGCAGTGTCACCCTTTTTAAAGTAGTTCCATTCATTGTATAATCCCAGAGAATGAGGTTTTTGCAGAGAGTGACAGAGAGAACACTACATTTAGGCAAGTTTAGTTGCAATTGCCAAGTATCACACTGATTTGTTACATTATTAATCGTATGTTGGAAGGAAAGACAATCAGGGAGAGAATTAATTGGTTGAAAAACTTTACAAACATCAACATATAATAAAATTTGAGCTTGAGAATTAGATACTGAAATTGCTAGGTCATCTATAAACAAAGTAAATAAATAAGGTCCAAGGACACTGCCTTGGTGAACACCAGTTGATATCATTGACCAGTCAGAAGAAGCACCACAGATACTAACACATTGTCTTCTATTATTTAAGTAGCTGGAAATCAGGCTGAGAAAACAACCATGAACACCAAAGCGGTGTTGGGGTTTATGTAAGAGAAGTGTGTGATTCAAAGAATCAAACGCTTTAGTGAGGTCAAAATATACATTTTCTAACTGTGATTTATTTGTTATTGCATCAGTGGCATGTTTCTGAAAAACAGCCAAGTTAGTTAAACAGGATCGGCTGGGAAGAAAACCATGCTGCTTTGATGAAATATGGGGTGATGTGAAATAATAGAGGCAATTTAGGATAATTTTTTCACAGACAGATGAGAGAATGGGAAGGATAGAGATTGGACGATAGTTAGCAGTAATGGATTTTGAAATGGATTTGTGAATAGAAAAGACTTTCGCAGATTTCCATTTGGCAGGAAAAATCCAGAGGTAGAATAGAATACATTTATTAGAACCTGGGAAAACTAGTCCCCTAGGTTCTGGTGAGATGAATACATAAGAATAACATAAACAGTCAAAATAACTACAAAATACTACATGTACATTAAAAAGAACATAGCCTGCAGACATCACAGCTGGATAATATAAACAAACTATATATAAAAAATTGCATATCTGGAACCAAGACAAAAAAAGTACATAGCCTTCTGACTTCAGAGTTGCTTATAATACACGTATCCATATACAACTTACATGTATGTACATTATATTATTAGGATTCAACAAAAAAAATAACTTAACCTTCAGACTTTATAGTTGCCAATAATGCACTATGGTTGGTGAATTGCAACTAAGTGGATGATACAACAAACTAAAAATATGGATGTACATTAAATTATCTAGATTCGACATAAAACCTAAACATCTGACTTTTCAGTTGCTTATAATGCCATATAGTTGATGAGATGCATACCTATGGATAATATGATATAACTAAAAAAAATACATATATATCAAGTTATCAAGGTGCAACAAAAACAACCTTATAACTTTACAGCTGTTATAATGCACTATAGCTGATGAAATGACACACAAAAAATACATTAGATTATCAGGATTTTTTTCTGCGATTGAGCATAAAGAAATCGGAAAATTTGGGCCGAAACGAATAAATGGTCTGTGAATGGCAGATATTAGAATAGATGGAGTTCCATAGTTTGACCACATACTCATCAACCGAGTAGATGAAATTTTCTAAGAGGAAGTTTTTTAGTTAGCTCTTTAACAAATATTTTCTTTTCATTTTTAACACGATGTTATGCTGTTAATAAGTTTGCACCCCATACAAAATTGGTCCATTACTATATAATTATAAATTGTGACCCATTATATTGCAATTGAGTTTTCTTCTCGTATTATAATTGTGGACATCATATTACACTTTATTTCTAATGATTTCATATTTTCCTTAATATGCAAGATAGAATAATAAATGTAGATACAAGGAAGAGGAAGTATTTTCATTTTCTTAAATAAACCTTTGCAATCATGGTGGGAGGCTGCAATGCCATATTTTAACCTGCTAAATATGTAGGCATAATATACAATCATAGCAGTATTGACATTTGTAAGATACATCAACCTCCTTAGAATGAAGCAGCCTGAAGCTACTTTACCACAAATGTAATTAATTTGGTGTTCCCAGCATAGGGACTCATTAATGTGTAGCCCCAGAAATTTTGTAGTAGGAGAACTTCTTAAAGTACTATTGGCAAATTTCAATAATGGACAGGAAATGACTTTTTTCTGTGTAGTATGAAACAGCAGAAACACATTTACTATTTTTGATTGAAACATTATTTGTTAATATTGTTGGTATCATCTGCAAGCATATATATCCTTCCATTCAAAAAAGATGGAAGATCATTAATATAGAGAATAAAAGGCAACGGTCACAATACAAACCCTTGTGGCACACATCTTTCAACATTTAAATAATTAGAAACATATTTCTTCTTATCTCTAGATGAGTAAATTGATACTGACTGTTTCCTATTATAAAGGAAGGATCTAATTAAGTTATTAGCTGTCCCAGAAATTCCATAGGATTGAATTTTCCTTAATAAAATATTGGGATCCACTGAGTCAAAGGCTTTCGATAGGTCATAGAAGATACCAAGGGTGTCATAGTGCCCATCAAGGCCTTCGAGGACTGAATTGATAAATTTGTAGATGGCATGTTCTGTTGAACATCCTTTTATGAAACCAAATTGAGAATTTGATAGAACATTGAATCTTACCAAGAAAGACATAATCCTCTTAGAAATAACGGTTTCAAAAATTTTTGAAAATACATATAGTTGTTACGAGCAACACCATTTTTAAACAATGATATGACAATTGTTATCTTTAATTTATCAGGGAAGATACCTGCATAAAATGATGCATTGACTATGTGTGTAATTGGGGCAAGAAGATGGTGTTTTAAATTACCTTTGAGAAGTGTACAGGGAATTTCATCCCATCCAGCAGAATGTTTTGAACTAATTTTATCAATAACTTATTGAACCTCTTTTTCATAGGTGAGATAAAGAAACATGTTATTACCTATGACTCAGGGCAAGTGAGAAACCTCAATTGAATTGTTATTGGATTGATTAACATACAATCTGTCAATGGCACCTAAGAAATATTTGTTAAACTTCGTGACAATTTTAATTGGGTCAGTTAATGTGACATCTTCGTAAGAAATCTTGTCAATTTCTTGATTCCTAACCGTTTTACCAGTGAAACTGTTGATGATATTCCAAGTAGTTTTAGCTATGTTGTTAGATTGACTGATTAGATTAATATTAAAGGTATTTTTAGTAGCAGAGATTAATTTGGAATAATACTTTTTGCAGGAAATGTATTTTTTATTAATACTGATATCTTTTATTAATTTTAAATTTATTAAACAAGTGTATTAATTCCTGTGATAGCAATATAATTTCAGGAGTGACACAGTTCTGACTTCGAACTGTTTTAACTCTGAGGGTTTTTAGTGGGAAGCAATTGTTGAAAATGCCAAGAAAAATTTTGAAGAAATTATTGAATTTGTCATTTACTGAGAACATGCGGTACAATGAATCCCAGCTGGTGCCTTGGAGGATGGAACAGAACCTTTCAGTGCCATCAGAGCTAAAATATCTTTTTAGCGAGAAAGTAGTATTTCTATAAGTATCTTTAGGCAGAACTGGCAAGCTAACTTGAGTTATTTGAGCTAAATGGTCAGGAAAATGTGAGTTGACAACTATTCCTTCGTTGAAATTAATGTTTGTGAAGATATTATCAATGATGGTGGCTAATTGAGAGGTTATTCTAGTGGGCTGAAACATAGTCCGTTTTATGTTAAATGAGAGAAATATATCAATTAAACAGTTTTTCATAATACTATCAATGTTGAAATCAACATTAAAATCACCACAAATTATCAGTGATTTAGTATGACTATAGGAAATATGTAATACATCAGCAATTCTATCTTTAAAAACTGAAAAGTTACCAACTGGTGATCTATACATGCATGGAATGAAAACACGATGTTTGTTGATCACTAAGTCTGCAACACAGCATTCAAAATTAAATTCTGAACAAAGGCTCAGAGCAATTTTTTAATGCCTTCAGATCATTTCTTGCTAGGATTAAATCTCCTCCAAATTTTGCTTTTTCTCTACAAAAAGCATTATCAATGGAATAGTTAATAATTTTAACACTTGTCAATTCATCATGCTGAAGCCAATGCTCTGTAATACACACAACATCTATTTTATGTAAATTAATAAACACTTCAAATTCATCAACCTTATTCCTTAGATATTGCATATTAACATTTAAAACTTTCAGGTTTTCCCTTTCTAGTCACTGTTTTGATTTGGGCGTACTAATTCCCTGTTTCCCTCTAGTAGTTACACTGATGGTTGAGGGGGAGGGAGCAGCAGGTGCATTGGGAGTGGCTGATGCTTTATAACATGAACTCTCATACACTTAGATACTCGATTTCTCCTGAGGCTTATTTAAATCTACTCGATTTTTGGGAGGATGGGGTTTACTCGTTTCAGTGTTCATTTCAGTAGAATCAGACAACTCAGCCGACAAATTTCGGCTGAACCATCGGACATGATGGGAAGTCCGATCCAAAAACTAAATTTTGATTTCGTTGTCGTTTTCTTCTAATCACCGTCGTGAATCCGTTATTGTCTCCTGTTGGTGTTGCTGGGAAAACACCGCTATTTTCTGAAGCATAGATCTCGTTGGTAGTTATTTGTGATGCTGGAGGATCTGGGGTGATACACTCGCTTACTTCAACAATTTTTGGCGAAATTGGCTGGACCTTCCTCACCGCGAAAATCTTATTATCCGAAATCGCACCGAAATTATTGGTAACGAGTGCGCTGGACGATAAACTTTAATTTAGAAGATTAACCTGCGTTTTCGATATACTTAGCTCCGTCACCATATTGATTACGTCCCGGTGACGGCTTAGGCGACAATTTGCACACATCCAAAAGATAGATGACGCCTCGGATATTAATTTTAAGCTAGGTTCATTAAAGTCTGAACATTTATAATGTTACACAAGTAAACATATACCACACGAGATGAATTTTTCTGACGATTTTACGACTTTTTCGCAAGAGCCACAAGCGTGATAAACTACACTACACGTCACATTGGATTGTAGTACACTATTCATGAATATAAGACTGTTACACTTCCTAACTCAAAGAACCAATTTATGCGGAGTTAATAAAAATAGGTCTTTTGTCACAAAAATGTATCATAACAAAAAATTACCATAATTAATTATTGTATGGACTTCTTTTGCTCCGTTAATTAATTTTTCATTATAAAAAGTATACAATATGAATTTAAAAAATAGAAGACAGGCATTAAGGGGATTGCAGATAAATTCATGCATTCGTCTTAAACAGGATTTTGAGGTGGTGGAATGTATGGCAAAAAGGTAAAGAAATTCGAAGGATCAATTGGATTATATTGTAAGAAAGTTTTAATAGATAAAGGAAGAATATTTTGACATTCAAAGTATCAGACGTGTATAATACTTGCCAATTGTGTCACATTACATTCTTCTTGGGCATTAGTATATACTTTTAATTTTTGATTTCTATGTGAAATTTAATTACGGATATTTTCAATGATTGACAGAGGTGTCACCACCCAGAAAAAGGCTTACCACCAAAAAATGAAGTGGATCACGATAGCAGAGAATGCAACCATTCAGTAAACGATAGCAGAGAATGCAACCTTTCAGTAAACGATAGCAGAGAATGCAACCATTCAGTAAACGATAGCAGAGAATGCAACCTTTCAGTAAACGATAGCAGAGAATGTAACCTTTCAGTAGGTATTTACCTACAAACACAGGATGCAACCTATGAACTGGCATGCGAATGTGGGGGATTATATGAACTCTCCAGAAGGGTTAGTACCATTACTGGCACATCTCAACATTATTTACTTAGTAGTATTTGCATGAGTTGCCGTAGTTGGGTATGAAAATTATGCGTATTTTTTACAGATTCTTAGTTTACTTTAATGAAAAACACATTGATGATGATTTCTAGTCTTGTTTTTTATGTACTATGTCTGCAGTGTCAAATGATTATTTGTGGGTATTAGCATTAAAAAGAGACATGCTTCGTAATGCTGCTTTATATGCCATCAAATATTCCTTGTTAACATTAACTTATAAGTACACAAAGAATTATATTGCTGAAAACCGGACCAAAGTTCCATTTTATCAGAGCCTAATCAAACAAATTCATGGACAATACATTCTCATTTGTAAGCTCAACCATTTACTCAGATATACATCAATTATTTCCAAGATGAAATAGAAATGAGGGAGACAGGAGGATTACTATATTTAGAATTTATCATTTTCCTAGTCACATCTGCCTTAACCATTCATCTGGGTATTTAATTTTTTGAAGCCGCACCGGTGTTGGGCATTAAAATAGGAATGGAGTATATGCATGAAATGCTGTAGTTGGGTATGAAGATTATGTATTCTTTTAAAGATGCTAAGCTTACTGTAATAAAAAATACATTGATGATGATTTCAATAGAATAGAATAGACGTTAATTGGTCTAAGAGACAACTGTACTGTTGTATAGGACAGGTGAAATAAAATACAAAATAATACAAACAAGAATGTACATATGGAGATTAATACAAGGACTAGCATAATAGTGAAAAAGTACAAGTTAAAGATACAAATAAGTTCAACAATGCAAAAAAAAGATATTCATAAAACATTATTTGGTCATATATAAAATAAAATATAAACATAGGAAATGCATTCAAAAGATATCACATAAATATAATTTACACATAATCACCATAAAGGTAGAATAACAGTAAAGCACAAACAGAGTAACTTATAGAGTATTGTCAGTCAAATATTCAGACAGTGTAATACAATTTATTCAGTAGTAACTTTTTTAGTTTAATTTTGAATACCTCTGTGCTTGATATCAATTTCAGTGCAAGAGGCAATTTATTGTACAGACGAATACCAAGCTCTTTGGGCCCCAGTGCAGTTTTTTTATAATGTGTTTGGTATAAATGTAAGTCATTCTGCCTCCTAGTAGGATAGTTATGTATATTAGAATTTTTAGGATATAAATTAATATTTTCGCTGATTAAGATTATGGAAAAGAAAATATATGTACATGGCAGTGGCAAGATTTTTAGGGTTGTAAAAATTGAATGACATGGAGAGTGATAGGGTTTCCCTGCTACAGTTCTAACAGCTCTTTTCTGTAACTTAAATAGCCTTAGGGAGTAGGAAGAATTACCCCAAAAAGTGATTCCATAAGTAATTTTGGAATAGAATTCACTGGAATACACCGTGAGAAGAACACTATTACTTACAGATTGTTTTAAAAACCTTAACATAAAACAAAGTGAGCTTAGTTTCCTTGCTAGGGCAATGACATGGGATCCCCAGCTAAAATTTGTATCAATATAAAGGCCCAGGAATTTTGTTTGATTAACCTGTTTAATGGTTTTTCTATTGGTTCTACATAGTAGACTTTCACGTTGAGAATTAGGTGAGAAATATATCATTTGAGATTTGTCAACATTAAGCTTAATGCAGTTGATATCACACCACTTAGTCAACTGTTGAAGGACATAATTACTACTGGATATTAGACTGCTTTGAGATGGAGCAGATAGTAAAATATTGGTATCATCTGCATACAATATTATTTTAGACCCATTAACTGAACTGAGGTATTCAGGTAGGTCATTTATATAAATCAGGAAAAAGACAGGCCCGAGTATTGATCCCTGCGGAACACCGAGACTTACTGTTTTGATCGCTGAAGAATGGTTTGTGCCACCAGCATTGATGACTACTCTACAAGCTCTACTGTCTGGGTAAGATTGAATCCAGTTAAGCGGTGTACCTTTGATACCTATCCTGCTGAGTTTATTGAGCAGATGTTTATGATTTACATGATCAAAAGCTTTTGAGAAATCTAAAAATAATCCCCAAGTATTAAGTCTATGGTCTAGGGATAGAAGCAGGAAATCAATAGCAGATGTTGTGCATCTATTTTGTCTGAAGCCATGTTGACAATTAGAAAGGATCTTATTAGTTTCCAGGTATCTAATTAGGCGGGAATAAAAGATATTCTCAAAGATTTTTGCAAATTGGTTAAGAAGAGTAATTGGCTGATAGTTATTAATATTGTAAACACTTCCCTTGTTCTTATAGATGGGTTTAATCTTAGAAGATTAAAGTGAGGATGGGAAAACACCTTGGCTCAAAGATTCATTAATAAGATATAAAAGAGGATGTTTGATGAGATCAAAAGATAATAAGATAATGCTGCCTGGGATTTCATCAGGACCAGCCACATTCTTGTGAGATAGTTTGAGAACTATATTTTTCAACTCATTTTCCTGACAGGGATTGAGAAAAAAAAATTAGCGATGGAGATGGGAGCGAGAAGCATGTCAGAGTTAGAAGAGGCATTAAGGCTTGGTTTCACTGAAAAATGATCCAAAAAAAGAGAAGAGATGGATGTAGCATCAGAAATAAGTTCCCTGGAAGGAGTAGACAGCTGAATGGGAGTGCATTGCGTTCTCTGCCATCTAGATTCTTTTATGATTTTCCATAATTCTCTAGTTTTATTATCAGAGCTTAATATCCTATCATTATTAAAAGATTTTTTGGCATTTGAAATATATTTGTGGTATTGTTTTTTAAGGGTTTTATACCTTAAAAGGCTTTCGTTATCATTCCATACCTTATATATAGTAAAGCAAAATTTGTTAAAACAAGATCTAGCAAAGAGGCAGAGCTGTTACTGACCCTTGTTGGTTCAGAGTTAGTCACAGTTAATTTAAAAATATTAATGACATGTAAAAACTCGTTTGCAGCAGCATTCTTGATAAGAAGATTGCAATTAAAGTCACCAGTAGCAATAATATTAGGATTAGGAGAGATATTAAATATGAGTTCCATAAGGCCACCAAAATTTTCTAATAATACACTCATATCACCCAATGGTGACCTATAAAAAGACAAGATACAAACCTTAAACTCATTGAAGGAGCAACAAGTTACACAACACTCAAATTCTCTTTCAACAAGTAAAGAACTATAGTTGAAGGTAATGGGTACAGTTTGTAACACATTTTTTACAAAAATAATAACACCACCGTTTTTACAGGCCGAGCATGCATAGTGGTCTGCTACAGTAAATCCAGGAAGTGTGATGTCAGATACTTGTTTTTATGTATGTTTACAGTGTCAAATGATTATATGTGGGTATTAGCTTTACAAAGAGTCATCCTTCTTACTGCAGCTTTATATGCCATCAAATATTCTTATGATAACATTAACTAATAAGTACACAAAGAAAAATATTGCTGACAATATGAAAAAAGTTGCCCCTACCAGAACTCTATCAAACAAAGTCATGGACAAGAATTAAAGCATTCACATTGTTTAAGTCAACCATTTATTCAGGTTCACATCAGTCATTTAAAAATCAAATAGAAATGATGAAGACATGGGGATAAATATATTTATACTTTATGATTTTCCTAGTCACAACTGCCTATATTTTAAGAATATCTATTGTGTGGAATATGACTAATGCTGACAATTCTTTTATTTACTTGCCAATAATGTAAAATGAATTTCATATTTTTTAGTTGAGCCCTAATGAAGTGGTTGGGGACCTTTCACAGATGACTGGAAATTTACGCAAGCAGGCCTTATTAAGAAATGCACTCCAATATTTAGAAGTGCGTACTATTGATATAGGTGATTAAGGAACCCAATTTAAGCCTTGGCTGTAATAATAAATCGGATCCTTTATTTTTATATAATAATGAAAAGGCTCCATGGTTTGTTCTTTTTTTGAGGTTCACTTTAATGGAATAAAAAATTAACAAAACTTATGGTTTTCTACTTATTTCCTTAATTTATTCATTTATAATATTACATTTTCTAAGAGTTTTTGCATTTTACATGATGTCATCCTTAACAAGCAGTCATGCAAAAACAAAATGTAAACATTTGCCTATAGCAAATGCTGAAATTGTTTCAAGCTTTACTATAAAATGAGAAAATTGCTTTTTATGTTGAAAGTATCTAAACAAGCTTTGCAAATGAATAGTCTGTGATTTGGACATATGAACTTCACATAGCACTAACACTACTTTTGAATCATATGATTCTTATCTCTTGAACACATGGAGAACCTTCTTTGTGATGCTAACTAGCAATGCTGATGACATGGAGGAAGATGAAGATGTGGCTTAATATTTTTGAAAAATATTTGCATATTGCATTTGTGTATCCACAGTGCTATATCTGAGAATGTATATGTGTCCCTCTGTTTTTTCTCATTTCTATTGGGAGATTATCTTTTCTGGCAGATTTCATATCATGGTCACATGATAGATGCATAAAGAAAATATGAGGAATTTAGAAAATTTTTATCTAGAAGCTTCATGGAAAAAGGTGAAGAGGGTGACATCTGTAACAAATTAAATAATTTCACGATTTTTTCAACAAAATTGAAGAATAAACACATTGTTTGGACAAAGATCAGCATTCATTATAATTTTTGAAGTATTTCTAAGGTATTAAGTTTTTGCAGGGGAATATATTAGGAATAATATAATGAATGTGTCCAGTTTCTAGTTACTTGAAGGTTATCCACTGGTCAAGATCATGTGCTTTCGATTCTTTTTTTGCAGTAAGGTTCTTATGGACTCAGTGGAGGATCCAAGGGAGGGGTGATGGGGGTGATCACCCTCCCCTTGGAGGACCCCATTGCCCTCCTCTAGGTGCATTCTTAAATTCATCCATTGTTTCTACATCGAAGATTAAGCCTGTTGTATGACAAGGGAAAGAATGATTCGGATGGGGTAGGAATTTTCAAAATGTATGGTTGTCAGCAGAGAAGGAAACAAGATGGTGAGGGGTAATTGGGGTGATCGCCCTTTTCTTGGGAAGGTTCTGGATCCGTCCCTGCATGGACTGATATAGAACCACATTGTATATTACATTTTAGTAAATGGATGAAGAAGAATTAGAAGAAATCTCACATTTTATATTAGTGGTTTTTGAGACAATTTAATTTTTTATTATTTGTGGAATTTTTAGGCTTCATGGTCATCTGAAATATGTTTTACTCCTTGTTGTGAGTACACTGTCTGTCATGGAAATGAAAACTTCAATTTCATTACATCCATGGAAATGTTATTATGTACTTGACTTTGATGTTGTTATGACTACTGACATGCTTTTCATGTCTGATACTCTTTTATGTTGTTCCTTAAGAAGGGTAGATCAAAGAAAGGTTATAATCCATATTCTATGCAATTATAAGTGAATAAATAGTCTTTGAAGAAATTTTCTGATCTGATGTTGTTGAGGCTGAAGTTGTAGAAATGTCCTCTATTTAGGCAGTCATTGAGATTAGTTACTATGTCTGTGGCAATCATATTGATAAATGGCTTTACTTTGATTGGGAAAATGGGATTTCTATAGCAGAGCATCATTAGTAAGCTAATGAATGGTATGGTTAATTTAAAAATCCTAATTATATAGTTGTGACTTCTGACATTCTTTTGATGTCTGATTGTATATTTCTATATCTAAATTTCTTCCAGTTACAACAGAGCATATAAAATGTTCTGCTCAACTAACTCAAAGCTCTCCCTATTAGCTATAGTTCCAATGAAACTATGAGTTAAACCATTCATAAATATAATCCGAGAAATTGTTATATATATTGGGTGTATGGGGACAAGAGAATATTTTGTGCAATGAACATAGAGCTTATTTACGATTGATGTATTTCTGTGGATTTTTCTTCTAGAATTCATTTGGTGCTCTGAGGAAATCTGCACATTAATCAGGAAAAATTGATAGTGATAAAATTTTCAGTATCTGTAACAGGTAGATTCTTAATGTCTTTAAAGAAGATCATAAAAAATTTATATAATGTCCTTTCTATAGAATAATCTGGAGTTAATGTTCCAGCCCCTTTTATGTGTTAAGTGAGGAAATTATGGCAGAAGTGGTGGGCCTCAAAAAGTTTTTCTTTTTACATTTGTTTTGAACATTATAGGTATACGGATATGATGCCATCAATGTGAGGAGACAATAATTGCGTTGTCTTTCCTGGTTGATGTTGTGTTAGGCTAGGGCCATCCAACTTCAAACCACAATGTGGCCATAATGTCCCTTATGTAGTTACCCATGGGTCGTGTTATAACAATCTAAATATATTCACCACAATACTGATTAATAATGTAAAATTCATATGATAATTAAACAGTAGAATTTTATGGCACCTAGTTAACTTAATTAAACACAATAATAAGTAATAATAAATAGAAAAATTACAAGTAATATAAACAAAAAAATATATAGAAATCATATATACAAAACAGTGATCAAGGTCAACAAGGAAACAATTTATAAACCAATCAAACATATTTTCTCAAATGCTTTATAGGCAATTATAACAATTATTGATGGTCCATTTGATCAGTCTGGAAATTTTACTCTAAAAAAAGTAGCCCAGGGAATAAAATGGTCTTATGATGTAATTATGTTATTGTCATGTTTACTTCAATGTATACTACATAAACTCATAGAATTATTCACCTTGGACACTCAAAAGTAATTACATATGTGTTTTACATTGATAACTTAATCCATATTCATAGTGGTCTTAGTTTTAGATCAATATAAAATATGTAAAATATATAAAATATATTAAATCTACTGAACTAATTTGAATCCTAATACTTGAACCTCAGCAGCTCAATATCTTTTCAATTACAACAGCCACTATTTTGATTATGAATAGACTCCTGTATCTTCTGATCAAGTTTAGTTATTTATTCATTTATTTATAAATGATTTTACATACAGCTTTAAAATTCCATTTTACAGTGACATAAAAACACAAATATAACATCAATAAATAACATCAAATAATAATATTAGCATATAGTGTAACTTACTTAAAAACTGAGAGGACAGTTTCATGAAAGAGGGAAGAGAGAGGCGAAAAACATCAAGACCAGATGGGAGGGAATTTAATAAGGATGGAAGATGGAAGAAAATACAATGCTGGATAAATGAAATCCTAGGGATGTTAGTGTGAAGAAGGTGGGATAATTGGGTTGATCTGCACGGCACATGAAAGTTAAAAAAAAAGGTAATAACTCAGGGCAATTAATATGAGAATTTAGAATTTTGTGGAGAAAAGAAATATCTTGTTTATGATAATTGGTAGAGAGATTGTCAATAGCTATTGTGGAGAGGACTGTATGTTTTGTAGCATAACAAAGAGAAGGAATACGTATTCTAATAATTTTTATAAAGAAATTCATAATTTGCTCAAGGGAGCATAAATTAGTTATGCAGGATGAGGACCAAATTGGTGAGCAATAGTAAATTACAGGAAGTACAATAGAGCAGAAACATGTCCTCAAAGCCACAGGATCCCTCAGCTCTGTGTATCTGTAAAGAATGCCAAGAAGAGAGAGAGAGCAGTTCTCTTCATTGTGAAAATGTGTTCTGAAAAGTTAAGTTTAGTGTCTGTCAAGACACCTAAATCTTTTTGCAGTGTCACCCTTTTTAAAGTAGTTCCATTCATTGTATAATCCCAGAGAATGAGGTTTTTGCAGAGAGTGACAGAGAGAACACTACATTTAGGCAAGTTTAGTTGCAATTGCCAAGTATCACACTGATTTGTTACATTATTAATCGTATGTTGGAAGGAAAGACAATCAGGGAGAGAATTAATTGGTTGAAAAACTTTACAAACATCAACATATAATAAAATTTGAGCTTGAGAATTAGATACTGAAATTGCTAGGTCATCTATAAACAAAGTAAATAAATAAGGTCCAAGGACACTGCCTTGGTGAACACCAGTTGATATCATTGACCAGTCAGAAGAAGCACCACAGATACTAACACATTGTCTTCTATTATTTAAGTAGCTGGAAATCAGGCTGAGAAAACAACCATGAACACCAAAGCGGTGTTGGGGTTTATGTAAGAGAAGTGTGTGATTCAAAGAATCAAACGCTTTAGTGAGGTCAAAATATACATTTTCTAACTGTGATTTATTTGTTATTGCATCAGTGGCATGTTTCTGAAAAACAGCCAAGTTAGTTAAACAGGATCGGCTGGGAAGAAAACCATGCTGCTTTGATGAAATATGGGGTGATGTGAAATAATAGAGGCAATTTAGGATAATTTTTTCACAGACAGATGAGAGAATGGGAAGGATAGAGATTGGACGATAGTTAGCAGTAATGGATTTTGAAATGGATTTGTGAATAGAAAAGACTTTCGCAGATTTCCATTTGGCAGGAAAAATCCAGAGGTAGAATAGAATACATTTATTAGAACCTGGGAAAACTAGTCCCCTAGGTTCTGGTGAGATGAATACATAAGAATAACATAAACAGTCAAAATAACTACAAAATACTACATGTACATTAAAAAGAACATAGCCTGCAGACATCACAGCTGGATAATATAAACAAACTATATATAAAAAATTGCATATCTGGAACCAAGACAAAAAAAGTACATAGCCTTCTGACTTCAGAGTTGCTTATAATACACGTATCCATATACAACTTACATGTATGTACATTATATTATTAGGATTCAACAAAAAAAATAACTTAACCTTCAGACTTTATAGTTGCCAATAATGCACTATGGTTGGTGAATTGCAACTAAGTGGATGATACAACAAACTAAAAATATGGATGTACATTAAATTATCTAGATTCGACATAAAACCTAAACATCTGACTTTTCAGTTGCTTATAATGCCATATAGTTGATGAGATGCATACCTATGGATAATATGATATAACTAAAAAAAATACATATATATCAAGTTATCAAGGTGCAACAAAAACAACCTTATAACTTTACAGCTGTTATAATGCACTATAGCTGATGAAATGACACACAAAAAATACATTAGATTATCAGGATTTTTTTCTGCGATTGAGCATAAAGAAATCGGAAAATTTGGGCCGAAACGAATAAATGGTCTGTGAATGGCAGATATTAGAATAGATGGAGTTCCATAGTTTGACCACATACTCATCAACCGAGTAGATGAAATTTTCTAAGAGGAAGTTTTTTAGTTAGCTCTTTAACAAATATTTTCTTTTCATTTTTAACACGATGTTATGCTGTTAATAAGTTTGCACCCCATACAAAATTGGTCCATTACTATATAATTATAAATTGTGACCCATTATATTGCAATTGAGTTTTCTTCTCGTATTATAATTGTGGACATCATATTACACTTTATTTCTAATGATTTCATATTTTCCTTAATATGCAAGATAGAATAATAAATGTAGATACAAGGAAGAGGAAGTATTTTCATTTTCTTAAATAAACCTTTGCAATCATGGTGGGAGGCTGCAATGCCATATTTTAACCTGCTAAATATGTAGGCATAATATACAATCATAGCAGTATTGACATTTGTAAGATACATCAACCTCCTTAGAATGAAGCAGCCTGAAGCTACTTTACCACAAATGTAATTAATTTGGTGTTCCCAGCATAGGGACTCATTAATGTGTAGCCCCAGAAATTTTGTAGTAGGAGAACTTCTTAAAGTACTATTGGCAAATTTCAATAATGGACAGGAAATGACTTTTTTCTGTGTAGTATGAAACAGCAGAAACACATTTACTATTTTTGATTGAAACATTATTTGTTAATATTGTTGGTATCATCTGCAAGCATATATATCCTTCCATTCAAAAAAGATGGAAGATCATTAATATAGAGAATAAAAGGCAACGGTCACAATACAAACCCTTGTGGCACACATCTTTCAACATTTAAATAATTAGAAACATATTTCTTCTTATCTCTAGATGAGTAAATTGATACTGACTGTTTCCTATTATAAAGGAAGGATCTAATTAAGTTATTAGCTGTCCCAGAAATTCCATAGGATTGAATTTTCCTTAATAAAATATTGGGATCCACTGAGTCAAAGGCTTTCGATAGGTCATAGAAGATACCAAGGGTGTCATAGTGCCCATCAAGGCCTTCGAGGACTGAATTGATAAATTTGTAGATGGCATGTTCTGTTGAACATCCTTTTATGAAACCAAATTGAGAATTTGATAGAACATTGAATCTTACCAAGAAAGACATAATCCTCTTAGAAATAACGGTTTCAAAAATTTTTGAAAATACATATAGTTGTTACGAGCAACACCATTTTTAAACAATGATATGACAATTGTTATCTTTAATTTATCAGGGAAGATACCTGCATAAAATGATGCATTGACTATGTGTGTAATTGGGGCAAGAAGATGGTGTTTTAAATTACCTTTGAGAAGTGTACAGGGAATTTCATCCCATCCAGCAGAATGTTTTGAACTAATTTTATCAATAACTTATTGAACCTCTTTTTCATAGGTGAGATAAAGAAACATGTTATTACCTATGACTCAGGGCAAGTGAGAAACCTCAATTGAATTGTTATTGGATTGATTAACATACAATCTGTCAATGGCACCTAAGAAATATTTGTTAAACTTCGTGACAATTTTAATTGGGTCAGTTAATGTGACATCTTCGTAAGAAATCTTGTCAATTTCTTGATTCCTAACCGTTTTACCAGTGAAACTGTTGATGATATTCCAAGTAGTTTTAGCTATGTTGTTAGATTGACTGATTAGATTAATATTAAAGGTATTTTTAGTAGCAGAGATTAATTTGGAATAATACTTTTTGCAGGAAATGTATTTTTTATTAATACTGATATCTTTTATTAATTTTAAATTTATTAAACAAGTGTATTAATTCCTGTGATAGCAATATAATTTCAGGAGTGACACAGTTCTGACTTCGAACTGTTTTAACTCTGAGGGTTTTTAGTGGGAAGCAATTGTTGAAAATGCCAAGAAAAATTTTGAAGAAATTATTGAATTTGTCATTTACTGAGAACATGCGGTACAATGAATCCCAGCTGGTGCCTTGGAGGATGGAACAGAACCTTTCAGTGCCATCAGAGCTAAAATATCTTTTTAGTGAGAAAGTAGTATTTCTATAAGTATCTTTAGGCAGAACTGGCAAGCTAACTTGAGTTATTTGAGCTAAATGGTCAGGAAAATGTGAGTTGACAACTATTCCTTCGTTGAAATTAATGTTTGTGAAGATATTATCAATGATGGTGGCTAATTGAGAGGTTATTCTAGTGGGCTGAAACATAGTCCGTTTTATGTTAAATGAGAGAAATATATCAATTAAACAGTTTTTCATAATACTATCAATGTTGAAATCAACATTAAAATCACCACAAATTATCAGTGATTTAGTATGACTATAGGAAATATGTAATACATCAGCAATTCTATCTTTAAAAACTGAAAAGTTACCAACTGGTGATCTATACATGCATGGAATGAAAACACGATGTTTGTTGATCACTAAGTCTGCAACACAGCATTCAAAATTAAATTCTGAACAAAGGCTCAGAGCAATTTTTTAATGCCTTCAGATCATTTCTTGCTAGGATTAAATCTCCTCCAAATTTTGCTTTTTCTCTACAAAAAGCATTATCAATGGAATAGTTAATAATTTTAACACTTGTCAATTCATCATGCTGAAGCCAATGCTCTGTAATACACACAACATCTATTTTATGTAAATTAATAAACACTTCAAATTCATCAACCTTATTCCTTAGATATTGCATATTAACATTTAAAACTTTCAGGTTTCCCTTTCTAGTCACTGTTTTGATTTGGGCATACTAATTCCCTGTTTCCCTCTAGTAGTTACACTGATGGTGGAGGTGGAGGGAGCAGCAGGTGTATTGGGAGTGGCTGATGATTTATAGCATGAAAATGAATGTATATCCAAATGTGCTACGGAGCTGAAAATTTATTAGATGTAGTATTTGAAAAAAACGAAATAGGGATTAGTAGCGCATTTGCGCAAATACACATTTGAATCTCTCCATAAATATATTGCAGCGGCCATTAAAAATTTTTAAATTGCAAACCATTGGAAAAATATCATTTCACTACTAGAAGTGCTACAACTTTAAAATTATTAAAATAGCATTAGTACCCCATAATGGAGAAAGTGTAAAATACTTAAAACTGCAAAGTTTGGGTATTGTTTTAATCACTTATTTTTACATAAGGGAAAAACGAAAATCGCTGCAGAGGTGAAATTTTTAGAAATAAAAATATATTTGAAATGATGAGGTATCTGTCTGAAAAATGAATGTTTTTTAAAGGTGAGATGATATGCTTTCAGAATGCAAGCACCTTCTACTAGTATGTTATATCCTATTCTGTCAGGAACGTCTACATATAATGATAACATTTAGGAGGAAAATAATATTTAAGCACTTCCAGATGAGCTGGAGATTCGAAATTGTTTTCTTAGTTAGGATTTTGTGCAAAACCGGCTAGAAAAATGGAAAATGTTGAAAAAGTGCAACAATGCGGCCGCTAAAAATTCCCCCATCGCGAGACATTCCGTTTGCTTATAAAAATTATTATTATTATTAATTATTTTCAAAAAGAAAAACGTTTTGCTCAGAATACGCTTCAAGTAAATTACAAAAATCAGTTATCAAAAATTGATTGACACCTGCTTTGGAAAGCATGTCTACAACCAAAACCACGGCTTCTTTAACAGGAACAAAAGAAACAAGATTACAAACATCAATAAAGACAAATTTTGAATTGTTCCCTATATATAAGGAGCGATTTATATAATTTATCACCTGATGATGCTAAGATCGTAGTGAAACCGGTCATGCCAAATAAATTTGTGGAAGTGACTAAGTTCTTTCTTTTTTTAGATTCATTTTGTTTAAGAATCCATTCCAAATTAGATGATATTGCGATGCTTTATTTTCCATACAAAGTCAAGTAAATGTGAAAGCGATCTTCACTCTCGCTATGGAATTGACTGGTGTAATTCAATGACAATGGATAAGTAATTAGATTAATTAATAGCATTGTTGCCGAACGCTTCTGAGAATTATTCTACACAGAACGTCAGTGCTTTAACGGATCCTTAAGCAAGAAGAGTTTGAGCATTAATATGGTGAGTTTAGAACATTTATTTGGATTTTTTTTTAATTTGAACTTTAATATCTTAAATATTGTTTTCCTGATATGTGATGTGTATGACAGTACTTATGCCCGAAGTTTTATCTTGGAGGAATTATCTTACGGAATTCATATGGGTCGGTTGAGGCGAATTCGGGACGTTCGTATAGGTACTCACTTAATTTAGTACAGGTATCTACTGTTGATTTTGTGAAGTGAGTTTTATACTTGCATAATACTTGTTTGCCGTTATTTCGGAAGCACGTAGGTGTTGGTTCTAGAACATCGAAAAAATTATACACAAAGGTTGAGCATATTATTTAAAAGACCTATCATAATATTTTCTAAGCTTTCAAAAAAACTAACGATTAATGATTCATGATTTGTTCCATCAATTTCCAGAAAATATTGCATTACTAAGTTATGTTGCGTTCTTGCTACATTCACCGATTTGATGAATTATTTTCTTCACTCGTTTATACAAGGTTAAAAAGCGTTATCATAAGATTTTATTTAAAAATTTCAACCTAGCTATAGTCAATATTGTCTATTGCGTGTATTTACAATCACATGTAATACCAAGAAATACGTCAATCTTCTAAATTAAATAAAAAAGTTACGCTGAGCTGAGCAGAATATGCCTGTTGTCACAAAAATGCATCGTACCGAATCTTATCCTATTTTTATTGCTCTCATTATAAAAATTATCATTATACGTAGATGTACCTGACAGAGGAGGAGGATACAATTCCTACCTCTAAAAAATATTTCAGCTCTTTAGTACATTCAGAAAAACATAAATAAATCTTGAGAATTTTTTAAACGATTGCGAATATTTAGCGACCGCATTGTTGCACTTTTTCAAGATTTTCGTTTTTTCTAGTCGTTTTTGCACAAAATCCTACATAAGAAAAAAATTTTGAATCTCCGGGTCCTCTGGAAGTGCCTAAACATTAGTATCTTCCTATGTGTTATACATATGTTATATACTCCTCCTCCAAGAAACGTCCATATATATTGACTAGTAGAATGTGCTTGCATACTGCAAGCATTTAATCTCACTTTGAAAAAAACATTAATTTTTCAGTAATATATTTCATCATGAGAAATATTTCTTTAATTCTAAAGATTTCTCCTCTGGACGGGTTTCCGTTATAAATTCGCAATTGTTTAAACAAATTTTCAATGTTTATGTATTTCCTTATGTTCTACGGAGCTGAATTTTTTTTAATTGACAGAATTTATAAAAAAAAAAGAAATAGGGATTATAGACATTTTGATATTTTAATTTGTTTGGCAGTTAAAAATTCTTAAATTAAAAAAAATTGATAATAGTTTAGATACTACGGGATAAGCAAGGAAGCTGAAATTTTCAAGTTATTTACAGAGAAGTGGATTTGCACAAATAGACATTTGATTCTCTCCGTAAATGTATTGCGACGGCCATTAAAATGTTTAAAATATAAACAATTAAAAGAATATTATTTCACTTCTAGAAGTGCTACAACTATAACATTTGGCAGAAATGTGTAGCATTGGTACCCCATAATGGAGAAAGTATAAAATTCGTAAAATTGCAAAGTTTGGGGATTGTTTTAATCAATTATTTTTGCATAAGGGAAAAACGAAAATTGCTGTGGAGGTGAAATCTTTAGAATAAAAAAATAATTGTAATGATGAAATATCTGTCTGAAAAATGAATATTTTTTAAAGGTGAGACGATATGCTTGCAGGATGCAAGCACTTTCTACTAGTCATTATATAAAAACGTCCCTTACAGAGGAGGATATAACAAAACATATATATAGGAGCATACTAATGTTAAGGCACTTCCAGATGAGCTGGAGATTCGAAATTTTTTTCTAGGGTAGAATTTTGTGCAAAACCGACTAGAAAAACGAAAATCTTGAAAAACAATGCGGCCGCTAAAAATTCGCAATTATTTAAACAAATTTTAAGGTTTATTTATTTCTGCATGTGCTACGGAGCTGAAATTTTTTTAGAGGTTGGAATTGTAAAAAAACGAAGTAGGGATTATAGAAATTTCGATATTTTAATTTGTTTGGCAGTTAAAAATTTTGAAATTAAAAAAAATAGATAAATGTTTAGGTACTACGGGATGGGATAGGAAGCTGAAATTTTTAATTTATTTACAGAGTAGTGCATTTGCACAAATAAATATATTAATCTCTCCATAAAAATATTAAAAATTTAAATATTTAGAGAAAAATATTTCACTTCTAGAAAATTCTACAATTTTAAAACTTGCCAAAAACATGTAACACTAGTACCCCATATAAAAAAAAGTATAAAACTCTTAAAATTGCAAAGTTTGGGGATTGTTTTAATCTAATATTTTTACATAAGGGAAAATACGAAAATCGCAGCGGAGGTGAAATATTTAGAATTAAACAAATATTTGTATTGATGAAATATCTGTATGAAATATGAAAGTTTTTTCAAGGTGAGATTATATGCTTACACAATGCAAGCAGCTTCTACTAGTGTGATATATATATATATATATATATATATATGTGTGTGTGTGTGTGTGTTATATTTTATAAGCTATATCCTCTTCTGTAAGGAACGTCTATATATAATGATGACATCATTATATGTGGACGTTCCTTAGAGAGGAGGAGGATATAACATGCTAGTAAAACGTGTTTGCATTCTGCAATGATATCATCTCACCTTGAAAAAACATTCTTTTTAGATAGATATTTCATCATTACAATTTTTTTTAATTCTATAGATTTCACCTCCGCAGCATTATTTATTTTTCCCTTATGTAAAAATATTTGATTAAAACAATCCTCAAACTATGCTATTTTATGTTGTATGCATGTTATTTGTATGTTATCATTATATATAAACGTTTCTTACAGAGTAGGAGGAGGATTTAACATACTAGTAGAAGTTGCTTGCATACTGCAAGCATTTTATGTCACCTTGAAAAAACATTTATTTTTCAGTCAGATATTTCATTGTGAGATATATTTCTTTAATTTAAAAGATTTCTCCTAGGGACCAAATTTCTTATTTTCCTTTTGGAACAATAATGGAGTGAAACAATTGCTAAATTTGCAATTTTATGAATATTATACTTTTTCCACATTGGCTTAATAATGCCACACATTTATGCCAAATTAAAAATTTGTAGCACGTTTAGCAGTGACATAACATTTATCTAATTGTTTAAATTTTAATATTTTTTAATGGCCGCAATAAGAATTACATAGATACAATGAAGTGTTAATTCGTTTAAATTGACTAAACTCTAAATAAGTTGAAAATATCAGCTCTCTAACTTGCCCCGTAGCATCTAAACATTTTAGCTAATATATATATATATTGTTTTCTATGTGAAAATTCACTTTGCCTAACTCCAATGATTTACAGGCCAGTGGATCAGCTGAGAGCCAGATGACCCTGGAAATCAACGAGGAGGGCTGTGTTCCTCCTTGTAATATTTCGGTTCATAGGTTCCTCATAAGGGGAGAGGTATCTAAAGTTATGGTCTGCAGCTGCGGAAACTTCTATCCGACCTCAGGTTTTGTGAGTACTATTAATGGCGCATCTTTCAACAATATTTACTTCTTAGTAAGAGTTATTGGTGCTTGCATACTGCAGCACTGAATGTAATCACCATTCACCGACTCCTACATTTGTAAATAAACCAGTACGATCTCAAAGACAATGTCCTGTGAGCCACTTGCAACCCTTGCATATGAGATAATAAATTGCAAGAGCTGGCAGTATATTTTTCATTTTCCATCCAGAATTTCAAATTTTGCCGGCAATTGGATTGTGTTCAAGTTTTTTTATTTCATCTTTCATAGCCCAGTGTTAGTCCTGTGTTAGTCTATGTGCTATATTAAATTTATGGTAAACAAAAATATTTGTGTTAGAGTTAGGGCGTCACTTTCAGTGCCATTTAATACATGACTGGACTTTAAAAATCACAAAATACATATGATGTAACATTATATTTTTTCATTGAAAGTAATAATAAATTGTGTCATCACTGCTTCCGCAATTTCATCAAACCATATTCCAGTTCTGTCTTTCATCAATTCCATTTGAAAAAGCATTGAATCAATGCTATTACAATACAGATTACCAATTCCTATTTTGAAGACATGTATGTACCTACTCGTTGCAATGGTAGTTGACGAAAGTTCCACTTAACCAGAACTCTATCACAACTAAATCATGGACTAGACTTAAGATACTGGCATTTGTAAACTCAACCATCTATGCAGGTATGCATCAATTATATCTAAAACTAGACAAAGATATGGGTTATTAGAGGTGTGCTATTCTTA
This sequence comes from Tanypteryx hageni, assembly GCA_028673005.1. Taxonomy (NCBI): domain Eukaryota; kingdom Metazoa; phylum Arthropoda; class Insecta; order Odonata; family Petaluridae; genus Tanypteryx; species Tanypteryx hageni. Next base: position 174,336,087 of record CM054120.1, read on the forward strand.
GGAAAATATGATTTACATCTTCACAAAAGTCTCTAGTATAAGAAAATATATTGTGACAACTCTTTTATTTTCTTAAAAATAATGTGTTTTTAATTTTTTTAGCTTACCCCAAAATTCCTGGATATGGAGAATTTGAGGAAATCCATCTTATTAAAAAATGCAGGCAAGTTTCTAACAGTCAAAACTTTTTATGGACCTTAATGAGAATGGAGTAAATGTAAGTATGCATTTATTTTGATTAAATAAATTTTCACAAAATTAGAGTTGGATTTTATTCTTTTCCTGGAAAAATATGTTATCTATTTTAACCAATGTACCTTCCAGTTGCAGAAAACTATTTATGCCCATATAGTATTAGAATTAGTATTTTTATTGATTCCGTTGATTTACATAATAAACATGGAATAGGTCAGTAAAATATACATAGGTTGGTCATAGAAAATTAGTAATAATATACATATTATATATACCTAAGCCGTGTTACTATTTTTGTAAATACTCATCAATACTGTAAAATACATTTTTTACAAGATACAATTTAACATGTTTTTTAAATATATTTATGTTGTTTATGTCTTTTATTTTATTGGGGAATGAGGGAAAAGTATACAACACATAACACTAGGATTGTGTTTTGTCAGGGTTAAACATAACCTTTTTATATAAATGTCACTTTTATTTCTTGTCGAGTAATCATGTATGGCAGAATTTCGGATAAAAAGGTGAGAGTTCTCTTTAAAAAATACTACAGATTCATAAATGAATATACAAGGAAGAGTTATGATTTTTTTTCTATGTATTTTGGTTTGCATGATATATATTTATTTAACTTATATATTGCTCTTATGGCTCGTTTTTGCATTATAAATATTCTGGCTGTATGGGGTGATGATCCTCAAAAGATGATGCCATATCTGAGAATTGAGTGAATGTGACTATAGTAAATCATGAGTAGAGAATCCATGGTAATCTTGTCATGCAGTGATCGAATTATGAATATTGTCTGGTTGACCTTATTGGTAACTGCTTGTATGTGTATTATCCAATCTAGGGTGTCTGATATGTTTAGGCCTAAGAATTTAGTCTGGGATGATTTTTTAATGCAGTTATTGTTGATATTTATATTGAGGGCACTTTGGCTTGCTTGGTTTGGATGGAAATGTAAATAGGTAGTTTTTGAAATGTTTATGTTGAGAAGATTTTTGTTTGATTGTTGTTATTGATTGTTTAGTATCTGTGGCTAGATCTGTGAGTGTTTGGAATGATACGAATTGAGAAATGTCAACTGCAAAGATTGTTTCAACTCCTTTGGATTGGATAATGTTTATATCATTTACATAAATCATAAACAATAGTGGGCCAATAAATGTCCCCTGCAGGGTTCCATAATTTGTATTTTTACAGTCTGAGGAAATATGGTTTATCCATTTCCCATTTATATAGGATATTGTTACCTTTTGTGTTCTGTTAGTCATGAAGGAGGTTACCCAGTCTAGGGCACTTCCCCTTATTCCCAATGTGTACAACTTTTAAAATAACAGTTCATGATCAACTGAGTCAAAAGCTTTATGAAAATCTTAGAATATACCTAGAGCTTTGATTTTTTTGGTCAAGGGTATTGTATACTTGTGACAGGAAGTGGAATATGGCTGTTGTGGTGGACATTTATTTTCTAAAACCATGTTGTGATGGATTTATGAGGTTATGATTTTCCAGAATAGTGGTTAGACGACATGTCATGATATTTTCAAATAATTTGGAAAAGTATGATAGATGAGATATTGGTCTGTAGTTATCTGGATATGGTTATGATTCTTTTTGTGTATGGGTATTATCAAATGAAATACGCAGCTTTTCCTCCTTCCTCAAAGACCTTGCAGTATCGGTCAAACTATCCAATGATGCTGAATTACCGGACCAATACAAAACTCTTATAAAGCAATATCGGAAACTCCTAGCAACAACAAAAAAAACTTACAACAATAACAGGATACTTGCAGCGGACAATAAGTCCAAGGCCTCATGGGAAATTATTAATGCAGGCAAAGGAAAATCCCCAGTTCATCCTCTATCAAAAATTAAGGACCCCTCAAATAACTCCCTTCAAAATTATTCAACACTTGCCAATTATTTCAATCAATTTTTCACAATAGATTCCACACCATCTCCAATTTTAAGTACTTATACCGGTTCTCTCCCAAACACTCTTAACTCATTCTTTATTCGACCCTGCCTAGAATCCGAACTAAAATTAATTATTTCTAAATTAGACCAAAAAAATAGTGCTGGCCCTGATGAAATACTAGGAAAAATTACCTTTCGTTGCTATGACTTCATAAAACTTCCTCTTTTATTTCTGATAAATGAATCATTAAAACTTGTTATATTTCCCTCCTCTCTAAAAGTTTCTAAAATAGTTCCCATTTATAAAAACAAAGGATGTACAAACAACATGAATAATTACAGGCCCATAACAATACTGAATATTTTCTCCAAAGTTATTGAAAAAGTCTTTTATAAATAACTAATCTCCTTCCTGGAAAAACACCACCTGCTGTCCACATGTCAGCATGGTTTCAGACAAGGAAGATCAACTACATCAGCAATATATCATGCTATTGACTATATTCTGTCATCACTTGATCGGAAGCAAGAAATCCTAGGCTTATTTTTTGATTTTTCAAAAGCATTTGATCATGTCAATCATAGTCATCTCATGGTTAAACTAGAAAGAATTGGAGTCAGAGGGGTCCCCAATAATTGGATAAGATCCTACTGACAAAACCGTTCCCAAGCTGTAACTCTTAACGTGAAAGGTATAAAATATTCCTCCAACTATAAAACTAACTCATTAGGTGTTCCCCAAGGATCTATTTTGGGGCCTGTCCTATTCTTAATATACATTAACAATCTTGCATTCACTTTTAATGAAATAGAAGGTGCAAAATTGCTTTTATATGCTGATGATACCAACATTATACTTTCTGCCTCATCACGCAACAGCCTTGTACACAACCCAAAACTAGTTAGTCTCCATCTGAGCAACTGGTGTCAAGATAACCTCCTAAATCTTAATGTACAAAAATCCCAAATGATCCATTTCTCACATAGCAAAAAGTCAACAGAAAGTCTGTTAATAAAAATTGATCAAAAATCTATCCAACAAGTCTCTACTAGCAAATTTCTTGGTGTTCACCTAAATGCTAATATCTCTTGGGAATCACACATTGACATTTTATCCCATAAGCTAAGCTCTACATGTTACCTGATTAGGCAACTGAGAGAAAGAGTTAGTAGAGACGTCCTCTTGAATCTATATTATGGCACATTCTATTCCCATATCACACACAATATTATCTTCTGGGGTTCTTCATCTCATTCCATCAAAATTTTCAAGATCCAGAAAAGAGCAGTTAGAATCATCTCTTGGAAACCATACGACTCTCCTTCAAGGCCAATTTTTATGACTTTGAAGCTTCTTCCCCTCCCATGTATTTATATTCTGTCAGTAGTACTGTTTGTGAAAAATAACTTAAATGATTTCACAGTTAATTCAGACCATCATCACTACCTCACTAGAGGACAATCTGATTTGCATCTTAATTTAATAAGGACCAAAACCATAAAATTAGGACCTAGAGAAATGGGAATCAGACTTTTTAATAAACTTCCCCCACAACTTAAACTTATCCAAAACTATGATTCCTTTAAGATAAAGGTGAAAAGGTTTTTACAAGGTAATATGTACTATTCTGTTAATGAATATTTAAATGATAGGTCATTGTAATTATGTATGACAGCTAAATTTATATTATCTTATATTATCTTTTTTTATTGCATTTTTTTAATTTTTACTTTTAGCGTTATTTTACTGTATATTGTCCTATATCATCTGAATGTATGATCCCCGGACCAATAAAGTTGAATTTGAATTTGAATTTGAATCAAATTATTTGTTAGTTTGGAAGGAAAAATACCACACATTAATGATTCATTTATAATGTGAATAAGGGGATCTATAATATATTGTTTTGATTTTAGCATAATAGAACCTGGAACTTTATATCTACCTGCTGAGTGTTTTGTACCTATTTTCTTTAAAATGGTTTCAACCTCATTTTTATCAACTGGTTTCAGAAATATTGTACATATGTTGGATATGTAGTGGCAATCTACATTCTCAGGATTATTTACAACTGAAGGTTTAGTAGGGGTTATTTTTGGATTGTAACAGAAATGGTTATTAAATATGTTAGCTATTTCTAAAGGGTTTTTAAATATGTTATTGTCTTGGAGTAATTGAATGTTCTCAATCAGAGAGTTTTTTTATTGTAATGAGTTTTTAATTATCTGCCATGCTGCTTTAGAAGTGCATGTGGCTTTGTTGAGGTAGTTATCATTGTAATGTTTTTTGCTATTATGATTTGCTTTTTATAATGTTTTAATAAAGATTTGTCATGAATTTTGTATCCTTTGATAATTTTGCTTTTGCATAGAGTTTACATAGATGTCGACCCATTTGTTTTAGTTCAGGAGTAATCCATTTTTGCACTGCATTGTGACTTGTTTTTTTACCACTAATTGAAAGGAGGTGTTGAAGTGATAGAAAAATATTTCATAAAAATTATTAACTTCATATACAGTGTGCAAATCAGTGTGTGAATGTTGACGTAAGAAGGTGTCAATTTTGGCTGGGCAATATTGTATTTTGTACTCATGTCTTTGTCAATTTTTTATCTTCTGTTTGAAGTTCTACAAGTTGCCCAAGATGATCTGATAAACCTATGTCTAAAGTTTTACTTGAGAATCTACTGAAGGAATTTGTGATAAAAATATTGTCTATTGTAGTACTTGAGGATGCGGTTATTCTTGTAGGAGAATGGATTGTAGGTATCACGTTGAAGGAGGATGTCAGATCCAAGATAACATTTTATGTGTATTTTGTGTTTGCAGATTAATGTTAAAATCACAACAGAGAATTACATTAATATCATGAGTTACCGTTTCACATAGCATTTTATCAAGGTTATACAAGAAAACATTTATATCACTATTTGGAGATCTATGAACACAAATTACAAGAAACACTTCCACTTTTGATTTATATATAGCAGCAACACACTCAAACACTTTTTCAGTGGAAATCACTTCCCCTCATAGTCAATTTTGTTAATAACATAACTCCAACATTTTGTATGTTTTACGGCAAAAAGAAGAAAAATTTTGTATCCTGGCACGTAAATTATGTCAATTTCCCTTTTTTAATGCAATGTTCTGAGATGCAAATAATGTCTGGGTTTTTGTCTGTGAGACCTACTTCTAGCTCATCATGTTTGTTTTTGCAGACTGTATGTTAATGTGTAGAATATTGAGAGATTCATGTCATAATTTCTCGAATTCACTAATTTCTGCTTTTAATCACGTGGCCATATTGAACTGTGCATGTTCTTTGTCTTTGCAGTCAACTGTTGATTTTAAAGATGGGCTTCCTTCAGGGTTCTCTTGATTTTTTGGTGGCGGTAGTGTTTCTTGAGGTAGAATTTCTGACATACTGAACTTTTTGAATTTAAAGCATAGGACTGATGCCCCAAGAGGCCAGTAGGTGCTGTCATATAGTTTGGATATTAGTGAAAGATCTGCACTTATTTTAAATGATGACATTACTTAATTTGAGTGGACTTTTTTACATGTTAATTCATGTCCCTTAAATTTGTTGCTTAGGTAATTGATTACAACACTATGTGTCGTAGTAGATGAATCCATGCTTTTTTCTGTATTTGTTGTTTTCCATTTGTGCATCATTAATATTTCAGTAAATTGTGCATTGAGGTCTTTGTTGTATTCCCCTCTTTCTAATTACAGTTGTAAATTCTTCATTGTTCTCCATAGATGCCTTGTTGTTGTGCACTTCATTTATTTTGTTGTGTTTATGGTTTGTGTCAATTAGTGGCTGTTGATCATTGAAAAGGTGTTGCTTTGCGATATTTGCATAATTATCACTTTTCCGTTTGTTTAGATTTGTAATGATTTCATTGGGTGTTCCTGGTTTTTCCACACTTCCTGTTGTATTTTTAATAATACTAACCTCAGGTGGTACATAATTTTTGCGCATCACCTGGATTAAAACTGCTATCATGTTTCAAAGCAAAGCAAAGGCGCCCTCTGTAGCAGCTAGATTGTGTTCTGGTTTACTGACAGCTTTGGCAAAAAATCCTGTAACCTTTCCCGAAGAGGTGCTTCCTTATGCTCATATGATTCAATGTGATGCTTTAAATCACCAGCCCCTTTTTTAGCCATTGAAACATATGTCCCCATTCTGCATTATTTATACTCAGCTTCTCACTCATCTTGGCCAAATGAAAACCATGGAAATTTGTCTTTCATCTCTTCTGTGAACATGCACCTCCTTTTATGCATTTTTAAAGGAATGATAGTCTTTAATAATATTAATTTTATATATGAAATAATCATAACCAATTTTATATTATAAGTAATGAATCATAAAATCGTATTGTCTAGAACTACAAAAGTGAAAAAAAAATTCGTATTTACAGCGAAGAACTATGGTTTTAAACAAATCTGAACTTCAGTACTAAATGTATTAGTGACTGCACCATTGGTTGGTCTTCTGCTAAATATTCCAAAATTATTCAACAGAACACAACTATGGATCAATGCTGTACTCAGTGGCTCAAGTCCACATTTCCATGTTGCTGTATTGTTTGAGAAAACAGGGTCCTGAAACACCTGGCAGGTTATACCACTACAAATATCTATTTATATATGAGTGAATTCTGGAGTAAGCATAGGTTGACAATGCTTTGATGTAATGAAGTTAGCATCGTCAGGGTCTTCCACACCTGCTTGGCTCACACGAAAAATTTGAATTGACCAACCATCTCTCTGTATCCGAAAGAGATATCAGATAACGTAATTCAGCATTATTCGTTGTGCTTGCTTAAAACAAAATGTTGCAGGAAGTAAAAATCCGGACATTTCTACAATTTTATAAAAAATCTCCTGGACAGATATTTTAGACAAAAAATCAGGACAAATCCAGATAAAAGAGGATGGATGGTAACTCTAGTCCTGATGGCATTCCCATGCTTATTATCAAAGCCTCTTCTTAACCTATCATTCTGTACTGGCAAGTTTCCATCTCACCTCAAACTTGCACATGTGTCACCAGTCCCTAAAAAGGGTTTGCTATCTGATTCAGACAATTTTCGACCTATCTCTTTTCTGTCACTTTTTTTCGTAATTTTTGATATATTTTTATAAACCATATTCTAAATTTCCTCAAATCCTACCAGATTTTTTCTCCTAATCAACATGGCTTCAGACATGGACTATCTACCAGTAGTGCCTCATTTGAAGTATTGAACAGTATACATCTTGCCCTGAATAGAAAATTATTCACTGTTGGTATATTCCTCAATTTAAGCAAAGGGTTTGACTGTATGAACCATCTCATTCTTAAACATAAACTTGCCAATATGGGCATTACTGGCATTGCTTTGAACTGGATTATGTCTTTTCTTAGTGGTAGGAGTCAAATTGTTGGTTATTTTCAACGTACCTCCAAGGGCATTATTACAAAAAACTCCAAACCATTGAAAGTAGTAGCTGGTGTTCTACAAGAATCCTTTTGAGGCCCCCTTTTTTAAATCTTATTCATGAATGACCTCCCATATAATCTAACTAGATGCAAAACTATACTGTATGCTGATGATACCTCCAGCATTGTTACATCCAGAATCTTGCCTGGCCTAATGATGTCTGCTAACCAGACTATTACCAAAATGACTGATTGGTGTCATGGTAATGACCTTCTGATGAACAATAATTAATGCACAGATTTGCAATTTTATACAAAACAATCTTCTCTCTGCAACCGAGCTCCCATTTTGAATGATCTTACTATTTGCCATTCACCAGTTACTAAGTTCCTTGGCTTTGCATAACAGAAAATTTAAACTGGTCAGCTCATACTGATGTACTTATGAATAAACATGCTGTTGATGTCTTTATGATTAGAAGGTTAGCACCAATTGTATCTATTGATGTTTTAAAATGTTATAATTTGCTGAAGTGCATTCCCTTATATCCTCTGGAGTTATGTTTTAGGAGAATTCTGAAGCTGCTATTAGTGTGTTCTCAATGCAAAAAAGATCTGTAAAAGCAATATTTCATGTTCCCATATGCACACCTGGCAAACCTCTTTTTCCATCTCTTAAGAAACTAACCCATCCATCACTTTACATCTATATGCGTACCTCATTTGTAAAACCATATAATAATAAATTTTCCACTAATTCTGATTTCCATAACTATCACACTCGAAAAAAAGATGACATTCATTACAATCACAATAATTATTCCCTTAGTCTCTGAAACTCTCTTTTTTATTTCATAGCATTCCCCTTAATTTAATAGAAATGTGATTGATTAAAACTGTTACAATGTTCCTCATTGCTATCAATATATTCCATCTTAAGATTTGTCATATCTCCTACATTCTGGTATGCAACATACTTCAATCAATTCACTTGTTATATTGTTAGGCCAAAACCTATGTTATCATAACTTTTATTTACCATAATTTCTTGAATTTTTGTTTGTCTATCTGAATCAGAGTCAATGGTTTCATGTAGATGCTTGTATGGAATCTTTAAAGAGGAATGTTTCTAATGAATTTAGCTGCTTTTTCCTTTCAGCTTGTCTTAAAAGACTTTTTTCCACTTCTTGACCACTGGTTCAAATGATTCATTCATATTTTAAAAAGGCAATGGGTATATACATATTGTCGTTTTTCATTTTAATTTTAATTAATGGCACATAAACAAATATTTAAAATTACAGCAATAGCATTTTACTGATTAGTAATTATTTTCAACAAATTTATGCTAATATAATGTATTAAAAAGTCATTAATTTTTTTATTATAGCAAAAAAATAATTCATACATACGAAAAACTAGCAATCCTGATTTAGAAGTCCTCTTGTTCACAAGATAATAAATCTCATGTGGCCACCACATGGCTTTATCCATACCTGTAATATTTCTAAAAATTCCTAATAGGTTAAATGACAATAAACATTATAAGGAACTGTGAGAAAAATTTAGACTTTTCAAAGAAACATACTCAAACCATTGTCTTATGAGAATGGATATAGCCCTAAAGCTCCAACAATTAAGATAATAAAAATGAGTGTAAGGTGTTTCTAATAGACACCGGTTAGTGGTGTGGTTGTGGCAGCTAGTCTTCACTAATACTAATGCTTGTTCTGACAAAGCAAAGTAAAAGACTTTGTGTTGGACTCTTGTCTGATAAACCCAGGTATCTGGCTTTTAAGACTGAGCCAAAACTTGGCTCATCTAATAACAATCTGGGGTGGTTTTATTGCTCATGCCAAAATATCTAACAATTTGTCAGTGCCTGAGAGGATCTCTTTCATTTGTGTGCCTCCAATTTAACTTTTAACCCTTGAGCGGGCATGCTGGCATAAATCTAAGTAATGAATTCACCACCCAAACTTCTCGTATTTACACCTGGAATGATTCACACATCTTGATTGACTTATGTATACAAAACACAGTAAAGGCCTGCATATAGGATGCATCCGTGCATAGGATGCAAGAAGGTTTTCCCTTGTAGTTCTAGGAATAAACAATAAGTTGCAATAAAAGACTCATATCCATTCTATTAGATGAATTCTGTTGAATATACTTTCTGCTAAGTATGATCTGAAAAGTGAATTCGTAAAGTAGATATATAACCAATCTGTCAGTAGATCATTGAAGGATGAAATGACCTCCTTTCAGAAACTATAATTAGGGGAAAAAATGTTGCATCTGTTTTTACTTTGTAATTCTGCGATCCAAGGACTGCCATAATGAAGCCTTTAACCCAACTGTCCTTTGATCATTCCTTATACTGTCTCACCATCATCCTGTCACCATCTCTAAAGGATCTTACAGCATCACTTTCTTGTGTCCTAACTTGGGCTCTTTATCATTTTAATACTGTCTCTCTTTAGTTTGGCTTCACTAAGGCTAACCATGAACTAAGTAGCCTACCTACCAGTAGCACGCTAGGTGCTTCACCTTTGGTCAAATTAGGTGTGATCCTTAAATTCAAAAGTAACCATGGTAAGGCAATGTGCAAAGGAATCTTTGAGTGCAAGAGGGCTTTAATTTTTTATTTGAAAATTTTACCAAGTTTTCAGGTGCCCCATTTTTGGCTGGATGATAGGGAGGAGAGATTCTCTGCTCTATGTCATTCATCCTGCAAAACACTTTGAACTCGGTTGATGAAAAAGGGGACCTATTGTCAGTTTCCAAAATTTCTGGGAGCCCAAATGTGGCAAACAAAACTCTTAGTTGTGATATTATTTCCTCAACATCCCCATTTTTTAATTCCTTCACTTCAGGCCATTTTGAATGACTGTCCACCACTATCAGGGATATTTTGTTCTGAAAGGTCCCAGCCAAGTCAATGTATAATCTTTGCCATGGTTTGTCAGGCACATTCTATGGTTTGACTGGCTCTGTGTTGGGCATTGGTTTGTGAACCAGACATGACTGACAAGAGTTTGCACGTAATTCCACTGGCTGATCAAATTTTGTCCATCAAATATATGATATAGCCAGGGATTTCATTTTCACAATACGTAAATGGCTTGAGTGTAACTCATCCAGTAGGCATCTTTGGCCTTAGTGACTTTGGGTTCACAACTCTGTTTCCCCTAACACACATCCATACTCAATATTGAGTTCATTTCTTCTGCTAAAAAAGGGTTTTTAATCCTCCCCCACTACTGATGGCCATCCAAACATGCAGAAGTCTATAACCCTGCTTATTTCACTGTCTACTCTAGACTCCTGGCTGATGGTTTTTGCAGTGACTGGTAGGAATTCCCTTTCTCCTAAGTCTATGTATGAGAATTCCTCAATGGGAGACCCTTCTACTGACAATGGTAGCCTTAACATCCCGTCGGCTACCCTATTCTCAGCTGCCTTGATATACTCTATCCTATAATTGTAAGCCTGCAAAATACCTGCCCATCACTGCAACCTGTTAGCTGCCATTTGAAGAATTTCTTTCTTTTCTCAAAAAATGTTAATCAGGGGTTTGTGGTTGGTCTTTAAAGTAAGGTTCCTAACATATAAATATTGATGGAACTTCCTGACTCCAAAAATAATAGCCAAGACCTCATTATATGGGTTTAGCATAATTTTTCTCGGCTTTAGCAAAAGCATTTAGGAAATTGTGAAATATAACTGCTCCTAACCCATAAGGGGATGCATCACATTCTAGTATGACTGGAAGGGATGGGTGATAATGAGTTAAGACTTGGGTAAAGGTGATATAGTCCTTGATAATCTGATATGTGGCATTACATTCATTTGTTCATTGCCAATTTGATTCTTTTCTGAGTAATCCATGCAAAAGGGACAACTTAGTAGATAAACCTACCAAAAACTTTGAATAATATTCAACTAATCCTACTAATCCTCTTAGTTGAGGCACATTCTGCAGTAATGAAGAATTACCTATGGAATTTTCTTTGTTTTTAGAAGCATAAAGCCTGTTTCTGTTGATAGTATGCCCCAGAAACTGTACAGACTCTAGTAGTAATCAGCATTTGCTCCTATTAACCTTAAATCATGATCTGTGTAACTTGTCTAATAGTGTCTTTGGGTTTGTCAAATGTTCTATGTCATTTGTGCCTGTCGTGGTTATGTCATCTTGAATGCAGGAGACCTATTCTAAGCTTTGTAATAATTGATCCATTATTCTCTGAAAGATAGCAGGGGCAGATGCTGTTCCAAATGGAAGTCTAATGTATCTAAAGAGTCCTCTATGGGTATTTATGGGGCAATACTCTTGGGATTTTCTGAAACCAATTGCTGTTAGGCTTGGGATAAATCAATTGTTGAGTATTTCTCTCCACCTTGCAATTTGGAAAAATGTCCTTCCACCCTAGGTAATAGGTAATGCTCAGTTTCTAGCTGAGGATTGACTGTGATTTTAAAATCCCCACATATTCTGACACTACCATAGCTTTTGGCCACCGGAATGATATGAGTTGCCCAGTCACTAAATTCTACTGAGTAGAGTACTCTCGATTGCACCAGCCTGTCCGATTCCTTCTCTACCTTACTTTTTACTGCAAATGCCAAGGCTCTAGGATGACAGAAGAATGGTCTAGCATAGTCCCTTAAATATAATTTGACATTTCCTTTGTTGAAAGATCCTAGTCCTCCATCCCACATCTCTTTAAACCTTTCTCACAAGTCCTTGACATCTGAAATTGTTGATAACTGAATATTGTTACTGGTTGGCAAAATATAATTTCCTGGGCCAATTCCTTCCTTTCAGTGGTGAACCCCCATTTTTGACAATAAAAAGTGGTAACCTAAGGCAATCATTTTTGAAATCCACTTTTACCATGCGACCCCCTTTGGGTGAATCATTGCGTTGGCGTATGTTTTTAACCTGATATTGGTACTTGGTGAGAACTGGCCTTTTCCACTCTTCAGCTCCTGGTTCATTTGCATCTTGCTTCACTCCTTGCAATTTATTGTGCACGATATAGAAAAACTTTTGGCGAATCACAGAAATTACTTCTCTTGTCAGGAGATAATGGACATTTACATATTCTTATGGAAAGGAAGGCACAATTCTTTGGGTTGATCCCAAGAAGACCCTAAAACACTATAGCTATCCATTGACTCATGATTCAATTAACCAAAGTAAGTGATTCCAATAAGAGAAGAATTCGGAGTACTTTGCATACAAAATGGTTTGGGTTTTTCTATTTTGATTCAATAAAGTGGCTGATTCAATTAGCCACTGACTCAATAAAACAGAACCCACTGTACCTATAAAATAATTTCAACTCCTTAGCAGATCTGGAAATACATTATACTTGAATATTTGTTTTTAAATTTTGAATTTGTAGCGGCCACATGTAGAACCTTTTCAAGGTATTTGTTTTTTTAGTCGGGTTTGTGAATAATCCTAATGAGAAAAAACATTCAAGAGTGCCACTTTTATGGAAGTGCCTAAAATTTGTATCCTCATATATATATATATATATATATATATATATATATATATATATATATATATATATATATATATATATATATATGTTACGATTATATAAAGACATTCCTTACAGAGGAGAAGTAACATATAATGTATAGCATTTAGTATTTAGCATATAGCACATAGTATATAGCATAAACCATATAGCATATACCATATAGAATATAACATATATAGGAACATGTATAGGAAGATTAAGTCTAAGTAGGAACATGTGAAAAATCGACTAGAAAAAACAAAAATCTTGAAAAGGTTCTACATTTGGACGTTAAAAATTCAAAATTGATTAAACAAATATTCATACAAAATGTATTACCAAATGTGCAACGGAACTGAAATTTTTTTATAGTTAGCATTTGTTAAAAAATTAAATAGGGATTATACAAATTTTGATATTTTAATTTGTTTGCCAGTTAAAAATTCTTAAAAATTAAAAAAGAGTTAAGTTTATATACTGCAGGCAAGTTATGGAGCGGAAATGTGTTGTTTACTTAGAGTTTAGTCTGTGTAAATGAATAATCATTTCAATGTATCCATGAAATTGTTATTCTGGCTGCAAAATTTATTGAATTTTAAACAATTTGATAAATGTTATTTCACTTCTAACAGTGTTTCAAATTTAAAAATTGACAGAAAAGTAAGGCATGATTAACCCAATGTGAAAAAAGTATAATATTCTAAAAATAACAAATATTAGTGATTGTTTTACTCCACTATTGTTCCATAAGGAAAAAACTAAAATCGGTGCAGAGAAGAATTCTTTTGAATTTGAGACAGATTTCCAATGAAAAAATACCTCTGTGAAAAATAATTGTTTTTTCAAAGTTAGATGAAATGCTTGCAGAATGCAAGCACAAACTACTAGTATGTTAATTTGAGTTGAAGGCTTTCGCAGCGTTGCTGAATGCTGGTGGAGGTTTTCGAGTTTCGCTGTATTGGCGGCATTTCTGGCTCTCGACGTTTCGCAGACGTTGCAGTCTGCATCTTCATCTCCTGAAGATGCAGACTGCAATGTCTGCGAAACGTCGAGAGCCAGAAATGCCGCCAACGCAGCGAAACCCGAAAACCTCCACCAGCATACTAGTATGTTATTTTACTCCTCCTCTGTAAGGAACTTTTATATATAATGATAACAAATATATAGGAGGATACTAATATTTAGGCACACCCAGAAAAGGGCAGACTCGAAATTTTTTTGTTGGTAGGATTATGTACAAAACCGACTGGAAAAAATTACAACATTGACATAGTTCTACAATGCGACCAATAGAATTTGATATTTTTTAAACAAATTTCAAAGGTTTATGTATCTCCGGATGTGCTATGGAGCTGAACTTATTTTCTAGGTGGAAATTGTAAAAAACAAAATATGGATTATACAAATTTTGATATTTTAATTTATTGGCGGTTTAAAAATATTAAAATTCAAAGATATAGGTAAATGTTTAGATACTATGGGGAAAGATAGGTTGCTGAAGTTTTAACGTTATTTAGAGATTTGTCTATACAAATGAATAAACACATAAGTGTATCCATGAAATTGTTATTGTGGCCATTAAAAATTAATTAATTTTTAACAATTTGATAAATATTGTTTCATTTCTAAATGTGCTACAAATTTAAAATTTAGCAGAAATGTGTGGCATTATTAACCCAATGTTGAAAAATTAAAGTAATTATATTATTCCTAAAATGGCAAACAATAGTGATTTTTTTACTCCATTGCTGATCCTTAAGGAAAAAACGAAATTCGCTCCAGAGGAGAAATCTTATGAATTAAAGAAATATTCCTCATCTTGAAATATCTTTCTCAAAAATTAATATTATTTCAAGATGAGAAGAAATGCTTGCAGTATGCAAGCACCTTTTACTAGGATCACACACACACACACATATATATATATATATATATATATATATATATATATATATATATATATTCCTCCTCTGTAAGAAGAGTCTATATATAATAGATATGTTATATCCTCCTCTGTAAGGAACATCTAAATAAAATGACTAGTAGAAGGTACTTTCATACTGTAACCAATTCATCTCACCGTGAAAAAAACATGTAGTAAAACAAATTACTAAAATCTGCAATTTTAAGAATATTATACTTTTTCCACATTTGGTTAATAATGCCACACATTTCTACGAAGTTTTAAAGTTGTACCACATTTAGAAGTCTATTAACATTTAGCTCATTGACTAAATTCAAATAATTGTTAACATTTGCAATAACAATATCATGCAGATATTGAAATGTTTATTTGTTCACATAGACCAATATCTAAATTACTTAAAAATTCCAGCTCTCTATCTAAACTGGTAGCATGTAGATATTAACCTATTTTTTACCATTAATAATTTTTAACTACTAACTAAATATGATATATATATATAGTCGAGGGGGATTACATTGAAAAGTTATATTAGTTTCATTTCTTTATATTTAAAATAAATGTGCTTTTTTGAAGAGTCCCTTTAATTTTTGAATTACCCTCGTAGTTGTTGCTGTTTTTGTTGGAATGTGAACCAATTTATCAATTCCTTATAATTACCCCATTTTGTATTAATTTGACAAAACAACAAATGATTTAATAGTATTTTCTACTTTGATGATCTACGAATGTTTTTCAATATTTTTAATCGCATTTGTACTCACTATGTCTGCCCATGTGCCGAATTTTGATGCAATGAGGAGAGTTGGGACTCGAAGATCATCTGGATAGTTTAGGCTGGTGGCACGTATGAAAGCTATTTATTTTTTGGAATCCATTCTCATTTTTAAGCTCAATCATTTACTCAAGTATACATCAATTATTTTCAAGATCAAATAGAAATGAGGGAGACAGGAGGATTAATGTATTTAGAATTTATGATTTTCCTAGTCACAACTGCCTTAACCACTCATCTGAGTGTTTAATTTTTTGAAGCCACACCGCTGTTGGGCATTTAAATAGGAATGGAGTATGTGCATGAAATGCTTTAGTTGTGTATGAAAATTACATATTTTTTAAATGATGCTTTGCTTACCGCAATAAAAAATACATTGATGATGATTTCAATGATTGCTTTTTGTATGTTTACAGTGTCAAATGATTATATGTGGGCATTAGCTTTACATAGAGACATCTTTCTTACTGCAGCTTTATATGCCATCAAATATTCTCATGATAACTTTAACTAATAAATACACAAAGAAAAATTTTGCTGACAATATTAAAAAAGTTGCCCCTCTATCTCCATCAAACAAAGTCATGGACAAGAATTTAAGCATTCACATTTTTTAAGTCAACCATTTATTCAGGTTAACACCAGTCATTTAAAAATCAAATAGAAATGATGAAGACATGGGGATAAATATATTTATACTTTATGATTTTCCTAGTCACAACTGCCTATATTTTAAGAATATCTATTGTGTGGAATATGACTAATGCTGACAATTCTTTTATTTACTTCACAATAATGGGCAATGAATTTCAGATTTTTTAGGTGACCCCCGGAAACCTTGTTGGAGACCCTTCACAGATGACTGAAGTTTTACTTAAGGAGGCCTTACAAAGAGATGAACTAAAACATATATCATATAGGTTATTAAGAAACCTATTTTAAGCCTTGGCTGTAATAAGAAATCGGCTCCTGCAGTTACAGAAAATAATGAAAGGCTCCAGATTTGTTTTATTTTTATGGGTCACCTAACGAAATAAAAAATTAACAAAAAACTTATGATTTTCTACTAATTTCCTTAATTTATTCATTTATAAAATTACATTTTCTAAGAGTATTTCATGTTTTACTAATTGGAGGAGGCTTTTAGAATATTATCATAGATATATAATAAACAAAGGATATTCCAAAATAAACTTGTCTTAAATAAAGCAATAATTTTGATAGATTTAATACCTATTAAACTACAAATCAGGCCCCACTCACAGGGGATTCACTGACAGTATATCCTTAAAAGATTAACTTTAATAAATATTTTAAAAAAATATCCTTTTTTTGCATTTTACATGAAGTCATCCTTAACCCTTAAGAAGTCATTCAAAAACATAATGTAAACATTTGCCTGCATAGCAAATGCTGAAATTGTTTCAAGCTTTAATATAAAATGAGAAAATTACTTTTTATGTTGAAAGTATCTAGACAAGCTTTGCAAATGTATAGCCTGTGATTTGGACATATGAACATCACATAGCACTAACAGTACTTTCAAACCATATGATTCTTATCTCTTGAACACATTGAGAACCTTCTTTTTAAAGCCAACTAGCAATGTTGATGAGATGGAGGAAGATGAAGATGTGGCCTAATATTTTTGAAAAATATTTGCATATTGCAATTGTGTATGCACAGTGCTATATCTGAGAATGTACATGTGTCCCTCTGTTTTTCTCATTTCTATTTGGAGATTATCTTTTCTGGCAGATTTCATATCATGGTCATATGATAGATGCATAAAGAAAATGTGAGGAATTTAGAAAATTTGTGTCGAGAAGCTTCATGAAAAAAGCTGAAGATGGTGCCATCTGTAACATATATAAAAAAATTAAATATTTTCACAATTTTTTCAATGAAATTGAAGAATGAACAGGTTGTTTGGTCCAAGATCAGCATTCATTATAATTTTTGAAGTATTACTAAGGTATTTAGATTTTGTGGGGTAATATATTCGGACTAATATTGTGAATATGTCTAGTTTCTAGTTACTTGAAGGTTACTCACTGATCTAGATCAGGTGTTTTCGATGCTTTTTTTGGCAGTAAGATACTGATGGAGTGATATAGAACCACATTGTATATTAAATTTTAGTAAATGGATGAAGAAGAACTAGAAGAAATATCATTTTTATATTAGTGGTTTATGAGACAGTTTAATTTTTTATTATTTGCAGAATTTTTAGGCTTCATGGTCATCTTAAATATGTTTTACTTCTTTTGTGAGAACACTGTCTGTCATGGAAATGAAAACTTCAATTTCATTACATCCATGGAAATACTATTACTTGACTTTGATGTTGTTGTGACTGCTGACATTCTTTTAATGTCTGATACTCTTTTATATTGTTCCTATAGAGGGGTAAGTCAAAGAAACATTATATTCCATATTCTATGCAATTATAAGTGAATTAATAATCATTGAAGACATTTTCTGCTCTGATGATATTGAGGTTGAAGCTGTGGAAATTTTTTGTTGGTAGAATTATGTTCAAAACCGACTAGAATAAATTAAAACCTTGAAATAATTCAACAATGCGACCAATTAAATTAAAAATTTTCAAAACAAATTTCCAAGTTTTATGTATTTCCGGATGTTATAATTAGCTGAAATTTTTTTAGGTGGAATTTGTAAAAGAACAAAATATGTATTATACAAATTTTGATATCATAATTTTTTTGCCGTTTTAAAATTATTGAAATTCAAACATATAGTTAAATGTTTAGATACTATGGGGCAAGATAGGTAGCTGATTATCCTCTTATTTTTTAGAAATTACCAATGTTTGACTTCAACAAAAAACTGAGCGGGTTCCAGAAAGGAGAAAGGAATAAGGAGAAATTGCAGAAGGAAAAAGACCTTCTTCGTAATGTTCCTAAGTTGGACACATTCTTCGCCTCTTTCAGACCTAGTACTAGTACCAGTGCATCAGCCTCTGGCGATAGGAGTGACAACCATCAACCGGCAAGTGTGTCTGACTGTGACGAGATACCTCAAATTTCTCAAAACTTGATTTCCAAAAACCCCGCAGCAGTCATTGGAGAAGATTCTGGTGAATATCCTGAATCGCATGCGAACACATGTTTTGCGATTCCATCATTTCCATCTGTTAGTGACGATCCTGCCGAGTGGATACTGGATGATGCCGATGCCACACTCGAACATTTCGTACAAAATGGCGTGAAACAAAATGAGGATGCAGATTTATCTTCTTTGAAGTGCCAGTACGCAGATACAACCAGGTATCTGTCCCTTTTACTCTTTAGCCGAACATTACCTAATGGTGAAAAATGACCTCGGCCTTGGCTAGTATTTTCGAAGAGCAAAGGTACCGTGTTCTGCGCCCCTTGTAAGATGTTTGGAAAATCGGGGTAACTAGCAAATGATGAAGGGTAAAACGACTGGAAAAATGCAGGTCAGAGGATGAAGGAATATGAAAATTCAGACGATCGCAGGTCAGCATGTGCGTCGCTGTTAGCGAGGAAGAACGTTGGCGGTAGAGTTGACAAGAGTCTTGTTCTTCAAACGGAAGAAGAAAAAAAATACTGGCATGAGGTTTTGAGGCGTATTGTGGCTGTTGTGAGATCACTGTCTGCACGTGGATTGCCGTTTAGAGATTCACAGGAGAGATTTGGATCGAGAAACAGTGGGAACTATGTCATGACCCTAGAACTTTTGGCTGAGTTCGATCCTTTTCTGGACACGCACATAAAACGCCACGGAAACAAAGAATGCGGCATAACATCATACCTCTCGTCTAGAATACGCGAAGAAATTATCAACATCATGGCAGAAAAGTTCATAAGCACGATCGTGACTGAGATAAAGCATGCCAAGTATTTTTCCATCTCTGTAAACTCGACTCCTGACATCTCCCACGTGGATCAACTTTCATTCATAGTACGATATGAGTCTGCAGAGGGATGTCCTGTCGAACGAATTATAAGATTCATACCAAATTGTGGTCATATAGCAGAAGACCTGGCTAACGTCGTTCTCGAGACCTTGAAAAATCACGACTTGGATATCGCCAACTGTCGCGGACAGTCTTATGACAACGCAAGCAAAGTGTCGGGTGTATATTCTGGTCTTCAAGCGAGAATAAAACAAGTGAATCGTCTGGTAGTTATCGCCCCCTGTTCGGCTTATTCACTGAATCCTGTCGGATCATGTGCTGCTGAGTATTCTTCGGTATTTTACAGGAATTGTACAATTTTTTCTCGGTCTCGACACACGGATGTGAAGTTTTGTTATCTCAACTGAAGCCAAATTCAACAGTTGTGAAGAGCCTTTCTCAGACAAGATGGTCTGCTCGGGGTGACGCCTGCCGAAGTCTCTGTTGCTCCTGGAATGAGATCATGGCAGCTCTTCAGATAATCGCCAGTGACACAAGTGAAAAACCATCTACGCGTTCTGAGGCTTCAGGTCATTTTAATTCAATTGGCTCCCTGGAAATGTGCTTCCTGACCCTGCTGTGGAATGATATCCTGGACAGATTTAACAAAGTGAGTAAATCTCTGCAATCTGTGAACATTGAACTGGGTACGATCGCTGAACTTTATCGGTCCTTGGTAACATACCTAGAAGATATAAGGAAAGTCGTTACCTTTGATGATTATGAGTCGAAAGCTGTGGAAACAAGCGGTGAACAGAACTAGGCATACGATATGAAGAGGAAACGTAAGCGAAAGGTCCAGTTTGACGAAGTAAAGGAAAACGACATCGAACTCTCCGGCAGGCACAGATTCAGAGTTACCGTCTTCAACGCCATTATCGACAGGTTGATTGCAGAACTACAGAGACGTGGCTCTGCTTACGAGCTGTTAAGTAAAAAGTTTGACTTTCTCACGAAGCTACATAGTTTGGAATCTCAAGACGTCCGTGACGGAGAACGGAACCTGGAAGCCTTTTATCCGGGGGATTTGGACGGTACTTTGGAAAACGAGTGTCTGCAACTGCGAGCTAATTTGTTGTCCGCTGAGGCTACAGGGGGAAAAGGGTTATCGTCACTGGAGTTATACAAGTACATCCTGGAAAATGGCTTTTTGCACATTTATGCAAACGTGGGAATAGCGCTCCGGATGCTGTTGTGTACACCAGGGTCAAACTGTTCAGCAGAACGGTCGTTTTCAGCGCTAAAGAGAGTAAAGAATTATTTAAGATCTACCACAGAAGAGAACAGGCTTAATTTACTCTCTGTGCTGTACATAGAGTCAGAAATAACGCAGTTTGTGGACTATAGTGAGGTCATCCGTTCCTTTGCAGAGAAGAAAGTTCGTCGCGTGGCAATGTTATCTTGTAATTTATATGTAAATGTAAAAATTACAATTTGTAAAAAAGTATAGTTGGTACTTGTCCATTTCATTTCTAAGTCTGCTTGTCTACTTTCTAAAGTCAAAGTACGTTAAATAAATAAAAAATAAAAGTAAAGTTTGGTTTTTGCTAAATTACCAAAAAGGGGGCCCCGACGCTGTTAACTGCCTAGGGGCCCTGGGTCTCTATGTCCGGGCCTGATTGTAATACACTTGTCTTTGTTTTTACCGTCTGCCGCGCTGCTGCGTGCATGCGCGTCTTCGTGCGGACTAGGCAGTCTGGTATGGTCTTGTCGGGTGTCTGCATTGCTCTCTCTCTCGTGATATTTCCTCGAGTAGACGCGGGGAACATAACATTTTGGCGACGAGGATGATTGTACGTATACGTTCACATGGCTGGTCATTCTGATGGTGATCGACATGATGATAGCGATGCAAAACCCGTCACTAGTGTTGTGTCAAACAATCTCCCTGTTCCGGTTTATGAGCCTTCATCGGAGTCATTTGAGTTATTTTGGAACGATTTGGTCTGTACTTTGATGTGTCACAAATCAATCATAATGAGAGAGTTAGTCATCTGTGTCTATATTTGGGAGCAGAGAAGTACAAGTTATTGTGGGAAAGTCTTAGCCCTAGGAAACTAAAAGATTGCAGTTTCGATCAGTGTGTAAAATTTCTCACGAATAAGTTCGCTTCAAAAAAGTGCACGATGTTAGAGCGATACAAGTTTTTTAGTCGTAACCAGCACCCTGGTGAGTCATTGTACGATTTCATATCAGCAATAAAGAGTTTTTCGATAAATTGCAGGTTTGGTCAGTTTTTGGATGAAGCCCTGAGAGATAGATTGGTCTCTGGGCTGCTCAATGAGTCTATGACACGCAAGCTCTTGTCAGAAGATGAAAAGTTGTCCTTTGGAGATGCCTGCAAGATCTTTCGTGACATGGATACTGTAATGCCAAGTTCCGTTCAGCTTCGTCAGTCAGCCTCAGGTGCCCAGTCAATGGGAGACGTTTGCAAAGTTGAGAAGAACAGATTGACAGATAAACGTGGCCAAGGCGTTCACTACCAGTCCAGAGGTCGTTCTGCAAGCCGTGGCCAACCCAATACCAGTCGAGGTCGGTCCGCAAGTCGAAGTGACCATCATTACGAAGGTGTAGAGCATGAGTCATCCCTTCCTTTTTGGAATCCTTCAAGAGAGAGAGCCAGGAAGTCTTGCACATTCTATTTCAAGAGGCACCAACCATCCAACTGTCCTGCAAAGAGTTGGAAGTGCTTCTCGTGCAATAAAACAGGTCATACGTCTCAGTTATGCAATAATTTTAGTCAAAATTTATTTACCTTGTCTTGTAACGCGATGAATGATTTCTTTTTAGTTCCAATGTCTGTTAACCTGTTTGTAAATGGAGTTGAGGTCGAGTGTCTCGTGGACTGCGGGAGCTCGTCGTCGCTGGTCAGTTTTGGTCTCTACGTTAAGTCTTTTAAGTCACTTAACTTAAAACCATTCCTTGGTCAATTGGTCGCAGCAAATAAAAATACTTTAAATGTCTGTGGGGGTCATATCAGTGAGTGTAGGGTCCGGTCTTGCAACCATGTCTAAATATCCGTTAATTGCTGTTAAGGGATTTTATTGTCCTGCTATATTGGGTCGTAATTGGTTGGACGTATTGTACCCTTCGTGGCGTACATTAGTGTGCCAAAGTCAAGATTTAGTCATGTCTGGTAGTAAGTTTCAGTCTCATGCTGCAAGCCTGTCTCAACGTTTCCCTCGCGCTTTTTCTAAGTCTGATAATGGTCTGCCTATTAGGGATTTTACAGTCAACATCAACTTAAAAGAGGCCGCCTCTCCTGCCTACCATCGGGCCTATGATGTTCCTTATGGTCTGAGGTCAGACGTCAGTAGAGAGTTTGAGTCTTTGGAAGCTCAGAGGGCAATTACTAAAGTCAATAATAGTGATTGGGCGAGCCCGTTGGTTTGTGTTTCTAAGAAGTCGGGAAACTTACGTCTGTGTGTAGATCTAAAAAAAAACTACATTGAACCCCCAAATCAGAGTTGACCAATACCCCATTCCTCGATCGGATGATGTGTTCAATAAGTTTGTAAGGTGAAAAACCTTCTGTCGCCTTGATTTGACCAATGCGTATTTACAATTGCAGGTTAATGACGCTAGCAAGGAGCGGCTCACGGTTAACACTATTAATAGTCTTTATGTGTATAATAGGTTAGTGTTTGGGCTTTCCTCTGCGCCTGCGCTGTTCCAAATGGTTATTGATACTATTCTAAAAGGCGTAGATAACTGCGCAGCTTTTTTGGACGACAAACACGTTGGGTAAGTCAACCACGGGTCATGCCGCGTAGTGCTGGAGAAAGTTTTGAAACGCCTGGACCAGCATAATGTGAAATTAAATGTTGAGAAGAGTGAATTCTTTGTGGATTCTTTGATGTTTCTGGGGTTTACTTTGTCCAGTCGGGGTAAAAGTCCTTCAATGTGTATAGTCCAGAAAATGAAGTCTGCTCCCACACCTCAGAATGTAACTCAGATCAAGTTCTATCTTTCAATGCTTTGTTTTTATAGGAATTTTATTCCCATGTGTCCTACCTTCTCAGAGCCTCTTCTAGAGCTCCTCCGAAAAGGTGTTCCTTGGAACTGGTCCCCGGAGTGTGAGTATGTCTTCGAGACCGGCAAGAACATGCTTTCAGATGAAGCATTGCTGGTGTTGTTTTACCCAGACAAACCTGTTAGCCTCACAGTGGATGCCAGTGCTTACGGGGTAGAAGCCAAAAAGACAGTTTCAGCGCAGTCCACCATTTTGAATGTGACGTCACAACAAAAGACGATTGAAAAGCAGTGGCGCACCGCTGGAAGGCGAGGAATTTGAATCGAGTTAAACTTTCTGGGTTGGTATTTTGGAAGAAAATGTTAAAGCTGACCTGAATTTTGGTCAGAGAACAGCAATTTAAAGTATTTATGTTTGAATATGTGGAGAGATGTTGCGTTTTGGAGGTCAGTAGGTAGGGCGTTCCAAAGTCTACAAGCTGTAACATGGAAGGATTTATTATAAATTTCCGTCCTGTGATGTGGGATCTGGAAGAAATTGGTGCCCCTAGTGGTGGCGTTTTGTACAGAGTTCATTTGGGAAAATTTGGAGTTCAGATACTGTGGGTTTTGAAGAATTATAATTCGGTAAAATAACGAGAGGAGGTGAAGACGTCTACGAGCTTCAGTGCGAAGCCAGCCTAACGTATATAGAGGTTGAGTGACATGGTCTCTCTTTTGGAGACCACAAATGAATCTTACGCAGGAATTTTGTGCACGCTGCAATTTTAGAGATAACTCGTTAGATAAATCTTGATAGACCGTATCGCAGTAATCAAGGTGAGGAAGGACAAGAGCGGTGATAAGTCACTTGCGAAGGGAGAAATGGGTAATGCTTTTCATTCTTTTAATTAAGTGAGTGAAGGGAACTGTTAACAGTATTACATATTTTAGTTATATGATCAGTCCAGAACAATGTGTCATTGAATACTAACCCGAGATTGGTTGCAGTTTTCTGGAAATGAATGACAGAGTTATTGAGCAGAATTGGGGGAAGTTCTGAGAAGTTTAGTGACGAGAGAAGTTTGGGATATCCAATAATAATAGACTGACTTTTTAAAGGATTAATTTTGAGGAAATTTACATTGCTCCATTTGGATAAAGAAGTGAGGTCATGGTTCATTTTATCAATGATAAGAGGGAGATCAATAGAGCGAGAGTGCATATAGATTTGGAGATCATCAGCATAAAGGTGGTATTTATAGTGAGCAATCTGAGAAGATATATCATTAATGTACAGAGAGAAGAGCAGTGGCCCGAGGGTGGAACCTTGTGATACGCCACGTGTCACTATAGTCCATCTTGAGGAATGATTGTCAGTTACGACCTTTTGATGGCGATCATTCAGGTAAGAACTAATTAAGTTTAGGGAATCTGAGGAGAAGTTCATGAGACGCAGTTTGGTTAGAAGTATGTTTATATCTACAGAGTCAAAAGCTTTACTAAAGTCAATAAGGGTCATGATAGTGACTTCTCTTTTGTCCATTGCTAATCTGATATCGTCAGTGATTTTGAGGAGTGCTGTGGTAGTGCTGTGTGATTTTCGGAATCCTGATTGTAGAGAATCGAGGATATTATTACTAATTAGAAAATATGTGATTTGTTCATGTAAAACCTTTTCAAATGCCTTTGATAATACAGGAAGTAAACTGATGGGCCGAAAGTCGGTTATGTCAGAAGTAAGACTTTTCTTAGGTATGGGACGGACTATGGCGAGTTTCCATTGCGATGGGAATTTGTTTTGCATAAGCGACCAATTGAATATATGAGTGATGACGGGTAGAACTAGATGAATAATCTTATGAAGGAAAGCTATTGGAATTTCGTCAGCACCTTGTGCTCTGGACTTGATTTTACGTAAACAATTCAGTACTTCCAGCTGAGTTACAGGAGAAAATTGGAATGGTGGTGATGCTGTGGTGGGAGGAGTGTGTTGAAGTAGGTGGTGTATGTGATTCTGTTTCATTTCGTTGTCATCAGGAGTTGGGGGAGTGGTGAATATAGTGTTAAGTGTATCAAGGCAAATATGAGGAGGAGGTTGTGTAACCTTAGATTTTCCAATACCAAATAATTTTAAGTTACTCCATAGAGCAGATTGTGAAGAATTTGGACGGGTCAGTGAATGAATGTACCGAGTTTTAGAGTTTCTGATAAGTTGATTAGTTTTATTTCTTAGTTTTTTAAATTGGTTGAATGAGATCTGTGTTTTTGTATTTTTGAAAATGCATTGTCACGTATCTTCATTATCAGTTTGATGTCGGTTGTGAACCATGGCGCATAAGGCTTAGAGACTCTTTTAGTCTTTAGTGGAGCGTGAGTGTTGATTAATGACTGTGCAAAATTGTTGAAAGCCTCAACCTTGTCGTTAATGTCGTCCATATACTCAATAGAATACCAAGGCATGGCAGACGCGTCAGCAATTAACTTTTCATTGTTGATGTTTTTGAAGTCCCTATAGGTGATATATTTCTGCTTGTGAGTTGGGTACCTTATTGAATATGCAATGTATATTATGTCATGTGCGGAGATTCCAGGAGCAGAGATTTGGCCATGCGCGAGAACCTTGTCAGGATTGGCGGTAACGGCTAAATCAATTAGGGTAGAGGAAGTAGGAGTATGGTGAGTAGCATTTAGCGGTAGAATACTAAGGCCTAGAGAGTTGAGGGGGTTATATAGATATGTCGAATCGGGGTTTGGTGCGAGTATATTGGCATTAAAATCGCCAGTAATTATTAAATGATTGTAATCGTTAATGTGATTAGAGATGACTTCATCAATATCGGATAGATGGCCGATTTTGGGTGGACGGTAGACAATACCGAAAAGTATTTTCTGTGAATAGATTTTCAATTCAAGAAAGAGAAATTCGGGTCTTTTGCTGTAATTACATTCGCTACTTTCAATATATTTAGTTGAAATATCGTTTCTTACATATATTCCGACACCGCCGCCGCCTTTGCCAACTCGATCGTTGCGGTAAAGTTTAAAACCATCAATGTTAACAGTAGAGGAAGACATAGATGGTTTCAACCAGATCTCAGCAATAGCGATGATGTGTACTTTATTGTTAGGAAGGACACCACGGAGTTCTTCGATATGTGCTGTTAAGCTTTGAGCATTTAAATATAAGATCTGAAAGGAGCGTGGAAAGAGCTTAAACTGTTCAGATAGAATGGCCTTTGTATTGGGATTGTAATATGAGGAAAAGCTTTTATTAGTGATAGGGAGAAGATTAGAAGATGCGGAACCAGGAGATACGTATGGGTAGAATTCAGAGGCATTTGGGTCTAAGGAAGAACGTGGTCGAGTTAGGGAAGGAATGAAGTCAGGAGCATGTGGGTTAAAGTAGGTACGGATTGTGGCTGGATGTATAGCAGGTAGTGAGGGGGGTGGGGACAGGAGTGGAATGGAGGGAGGTAAGAGTTCTGCTGCCTCTGGGTTGAGAGTGTGAGGACCATGCGTATTAAGGTTATATGGTGGGACAGGGGAAGAGGTGATGGGCGAGAGAGGGCATGTGTTGTTATTTTGAGTGCAATGGGAAAAGCGGGGGAAAGGGTGGTCAGCGGGGGGAGGAAAGTCAGAAGAGCTAATGCACGTCATAACGTCCTGCTAGGAGGGTCTACTGATGGGAGGTACGAACGGGAAAGAAGTGCTATTAGTGGGCAAGATTCCAGGTGAAGAATTAAACATAGGTGAGGATATTTTATAGAGTAGGATGCGCAAAGTTAAGAATACAATACACAATACAATATTGCAATGTATAATGGAAAAGCAGGAAAATGCACAAAGGTCAAGTAAAGGATAAGTTATAAACTAATTGCAAAGGAAAACAGAGGAGCACAGGAAGGCGCGAGCACTGCACTGTAGGGATATGAGAACTGCCCTAGAGAGCTAAAGGAACTTATCGAGTGAGTGGAATAAAACACTTAGTGGAGCACTAACACTGTGGAGTAAGAGCTATTGGGAAACTGATTTGGGAGCACTAAGGGTGGAAGGGAGAGACAGTCTTTACCTGGCTGTTGAAGTGAACGGACGTGCCTTTCACTTGCTCCTGCGAGCTCCTACGTAGCCTCGAGCGACTAGAGTAGCTGTAGCATTAGAGTAGCTGTAGTGTTAAGTAGAACTAACAATTTACTTTATTCTATTGTTATCCTTCGGTAATTTTATTTAACATTTGTTTAAGTTATGTAATTAGTTTTGTTATAACATCTACGTTATAGTTTTTATTTTTCTCTACCGTAATAGTTAACTTTTAAGCCTCGTAGTTTCTTGTTAGAAATTTCATTCTCCCTTTTAAAAAATAATATTTATATCATAGTAGTTATTGTGTATTAGCATATTCTCGTTACATTTGTAAGGTTGTTTTAGTTATATGCTCCATAGTATTTATATTTTTCGTTGTTGTGTACTATCATCTCCTGTGCGTGATCTAACCTTGTTTGTGTTGTTTACGCCTTTCATTTTATACCTGCGTTTGACCCTTTCTCGTACACTACACGAAGAGCGTCCCCGCTTTAAAACAGACCAAATTCTTTAGCCTTATCCCATTTCAGCTTTTGTTTTTATATTGTAACTCTTTTGCGTTAGTATATAAATTAGGTAAGTTTAGGATGGCTTCACCGAGGACTCCCGTTTCCTCCTTCTTGTGCGCCGCTGGTTGCGAGGCCATGAGGGCTCGAATCACGGAGCTGGAGAGGGTGGTTGCGGACCTCCTTCAGAGGGTGGAAAGGTCCGAGGCAGCCTTGGTTCGTGTGGGGAGTGCGGGGTCATCCCTGAAATCTCGCCGCGCCAAATTGGCGGCCCGGGTTCGCCTGGGTGCGGCAGCCGGTAGAGTGATCGGGGTTGACTCTGACTCCTTACCGCGGGCTGGGGGTCCTCGGGCTGGGAAATCCGATGAGTGGAGAGTGGTGTCCACTCGGGGAGATCGTGGGGTGGTGCTGCGGAGGCAGGGAGTTGGGAATGCTTCGGCGGACTCTCTTCCTGTCAGTAATAGGTTCGAGGTGTTGTCGGAGGACGACTCCACGGCCATTGCGCCCGTACCCACTCCCGTCTCTTCGATGGAGGCCGGGCCCAAGGGGAGTCGGGTTAGGAAGGGAGGGTTGTTAGTGTTAGGTAGCTCTAACGTTCGGCGTGTAATGGCACCCCTGTTATCCAGTGCCCGCCGGGAGGGAGTTGAAGAGCGGGTCTTCTCCAGATGTATATCAGGAGGCATGGTGCCGCAAGTGACCAACACGGTGAGAGAAGCGGTAGTGGCGACAGGTTGCTCTCGGCTGCGGGTGGTGGCCCATGTTGGGACTAACGAAGCGCGGGTCCGAGGAGATTTTAAGTTCTTTTAAGGACTTGGCCTCTGAAGTTGCTCGTGTCCGAGAGGAGTCGGGTTCCGATGTGCGGCTTACTGTCTGCAGTATAGTCCCTAGGATTGACCGCGGTTCTGAGGTTTGGAGTAGAGTTGAAGGTCTGAACCGAAGGCTGTGGAATTTCTGTCGGGGCTTGGGAGTGGGCTTTGTCGACCTACGACCGAATATCGAATCGTGCAGGGCACCACT
The DNA here is from genome assembly GCA_028673005.1 of Tanypteryx hageni. Classification (NCBI taxonomy): domain Eukaryota; kingdom Metazoa; phylum Arthropoda; class Insecta; order Odonata; family Petaluridae; genus Tanypteryx; species Tanypteryx hageni. The sequence continues at coordinate 174,365,381 of CM054120.1, forward strand.
GGATCACTCTGGTGTTCACTATACGCCCGAATCGGCTCAGAGAGTAGCGAGTAGGATTCTTGAGCACAGTAGGGATTTTTTAGGCTAGAGAGTAGGGCAGGGTGTAGGTCAGTTTTAGGTCAGGGGATAATCGATGCACTTGTAGAAAATAAGAATCCCGAAAGATTATCTAATGATAGAATATACACCGAGCGTAATATGCAGCACCAATTTCGCGATAGGTCATTGATAGAATGTTCCGTAAAGGGCGCGACGGGTCGCAATTCCAATTTTGACGCGACGCCATACAGTCGTGGGAGTGATTGTGGTGGGAACGCATGTAGTTTTAGAGTGGAAGAGAAAGTCAAGGGTGAGATTAGTATGCGAAGTGATAGTGAGAAATTAAACGTCGTCGTACTGAACTGTCGCAGCATCCGTAGGAAAATTGCTGAGTTCGAGCATGTTATTCGCAGTCTGCATGCCGACGTCGTGATAGGCACAGAAAGTTGGTTAACGGATGAGATTCAGAGTCAGGAGATATTTCCTAGAGACTATCGTGTCTATAGAAAAGATCGCGCTAATAGATCGGGCGGGGGAGTTTTCATAGCGGTTAGCGATAAGTACGATAGCAGTGAGATTCCGATAAGTGACGATGATATCGAGAGTGTTTGGTGCCGCATAGGTAAAGATGGCTCCAAAAAGGTGTTCATATGCTCGTTTTACAGGACACCTAACGCTGGTGTAGATTGTATTTTAAGTCTCGAGAAACAATTATCAAAGCTTAGACTGATAAATCAAGATGGTATCGTTATAGTCGGTGGTGACTTTAACTTACACGCAATTGATTTGGAAAATCGATGTTCCGAATCTAGAGGTAAAGAACGCGAATCCTGTGAGGCATTAATCGAAACATTCTGCGAGCACTCTCTCCTTCAATTAGTCAGAAAGCCAACGCGATTGGGAAACATATTAGATTTATTAGCAACTAACGTCCCAGAAAGAATAAACAAAGTCACCATTGAAGATGGGATAAGTGATCATCAGGCCGTATATGCAGAGTGTAAGTTGAAAATCGATAGTCACCCCAAGCCTCAAAGAAAGTTTTATATATTAGGTAGGGCAAACTTTTCAAGCTTCAGGTCGCGCCTACGAGAAATACTACCTGGCTTCCGTGATATGACCGAACGATCAGGTGCTGAGTCGTCATGGAAACTATTCAAGGATATAATGCTAGAGAGTATCGATAAGTACATTCCAATTAAATTGAAGGTCGACAATAAAGAGCCACGTTGGTACAATAAGCAAGTTAGGAGTGCGCTTAGGCGTCAGAGAATAAGCCACGCGAAAATAAAAAATATGCCGTCTACATCATCCGATGAATATAGAGCAACTAAAGTTAAGACGTATAAGGAATCCCGCGCTAAAGCGAGAACTACTATGCGCGAGGCTTTTACTAACTTCCGGAATAAGGTATTAAATAATTATTTGAAGGAGGACCCTAAAGCGTTTTGGTCCTATGTGAGAGAGGTCCAAGGTAGAGGCCCTACAATACCTTCCCTGCGTAATGACTCGGGTGACGTTATTCATGATAGCGTAGAGAAAGCCAACCTGTTAAACGGTCATTTTGTAAAAGCATTCACAGCCGTCAGCGACCAATGCGTACATTATGCACCTGCAATAAGGGGGGGAGAGCTGATGGACGATATAGTATTTTCTGAGGTGGGAATAGCAAAGCAATTAAGTTCCATCAGACATAACAAAGCCACTGGCCCCGAAGAAATTCCTGCTCGCGTTTTAAAAGAATTAGCTGAAGAAATAGCACCTTTTCTTCTGATAATCTTCGAGAAATCCATTTCTCGCGCAGAGGTACCTAGCGACTGGAGGTTAGCGCACGTTATCCCAATTCATAAGGGCGGCGACAAGGGGAACCCAGAAAATTACAGGCCGATTTCTTTAACTTCGATATCGTGTAAGATTCTCGAGCATATACTCGTTAGCAACATAATGCGATTTATTGATAGTAATTTATTGTTAGATGATTGTCAACACGGCTTCAGGAAAGGTAGGTCATGTGATACTCAGCTAGGTCTTTTTCTTAATTGTATACTGAGAAGCGGAGAAAAGAATACGCAGGTCGATGCCATCTTCTTAGATTTTAGGAAAGCCTTTGATAAGGTATCTCACAGGATGTTAATAACGAAATTAGAAACCTTAGGCGTTAATTTTAAATCGTTAGTTGGATCTGTGAGTTTTAAATCATAGGAAGCAGAAGGTTGTTATAGATTGGAAATCTTCGAACTTAGTGGAGGTAGTCTTAGGCGTTTCGCAGGGTAGTGTAATTGGTCTGTTATTATTACTAATTTAAGTAAACGATATCAGCTCAGTAGTCAGAAGTAAAATTAGGCTTTTCACGGACGACACTGTCATCTATAGAGAAATAAGCAATCTGGAAGACCACCAGTATCTCCAAAATGACCTAGAAGCTATTTCTGCATGGTGTAAGGAATGGCAGTTAGAGATCAACCAAAAGAAAAGCTGCGTCATTAACTTCTGGAGAACCAAGAGTATCTCGTTGGATAATAATTATTCGTTGGACGGAGTCGAGATTCCAGTTTTAGACTCGATTAAATATCTCGGAGTCACGATTCATCGTTATCTCTCGTGGGACACCCACATTCGCCGATTGATAGGTGCCGCCAACAAAAAGCTGGCCTTTATAGGGAGAATAGTTCGAAATACCTCCGAAAAAGTGAAAGAATTATGTTATTTATCCTCGGTTCGACCGCAGGTCGAATATGCTTCAGCTGTGTGGGATCCTTACGAAAAGGGACTCACTAACGAGATAGAAAAGGTTCAGCGCAGGGCAGCTAGATTTGTAAAGAGGAATTACGATAGTAAACAAAGCGTAACATCATTAATAGAAAATCTGAAATGGACATCGTTAGAGGAACGTAGGCTGCAGGCTAGAATTAAACTACTGGAAAAATTTATGTCGGAGGGATTAGCGAATGAGGTAGTAGGACTTATCAGAAGCCCGACTTATCTCGGAAGGCAGGACAGTAAGGATAAGATTCGCGAGATCGACTGTAGAACGGAGCGATATAGAGGATCGTTTTTCCCTAGGACGATAAGAGACCATAATAGAAAAAGATAACGTAGGAAAACTATGGACCCTTGGTGCATTGCACCCCCTGCCATCCACCGAAAAGGTGACTTGCAGGGTATAATGTAGATGTAGATAACTACACACTTATTTGCACTGGTGAGATGATTGAAATAAATCACTACGTGAAGCACTAGCACTGGGAAATAGGGGCTCTTTGGATTAGATTTTGGGAGCAACTGCACTAGAGAGAACCGAAAATGAAAACTGACACTAGAGAAATGAGGGGCTATGAATGAATTAATTTGGGATAACTAGGGATGTAGGGGAGTCAGATAAATACCGGCACTAATATACACAGGCACAAATAAACACAGGCACTAATATAAACAGCCACTAATATACACGGGCACTAATTTTCACTTGGGACGCCACGTAAGGGAGGGAAAGAAAGAAAGAAAAGAAAGTCGCTGCTAAAGAAGGGGGGACGGAAACGCACAGGGAGCTTCTTTCTTCTCTCAGGAACACGGAAAACAGCCGAGAATCAGCAAATGCAGGAACGGGAATGCCAGGCGATGACAAAAACGGAGTTAGTGGGAAACAGGAACTCAAGTAGCACAATGCAGTACGCACGACAGATGTTACCTAATGATTATGCCGTAGTGGTCTTTGTCAGTTTCTAAGCAAATCCGAAGTCTTCCTCGTAAGGTTACTTAGCGACGTCCGTCCCCCGGAGTTGATTTCTGAGAGGGCCAGGCCCGCTTCAATGCCTCTAAATCTCTCATGGTGGAGATAAACCGTCTGCTGCCGCCATGCAGGATAACTATTTTTCCGTCTTGGTCCTATCAACATTTTTACCTCTTGCAATAACTTTTTTCGCGTAGAGGTAAGCGACTCGGTGACAAGAAAATTGGTACCTTTGAGGCGTCTCTTGTTTCTCCACACCTTGTCTCTTTCCTAATAGGATTGGAGCTTCTGGGAACACCGATTCTGTGAGCTCTGGAAAGACGCTGCATGTCGTTCTCTTCTTATACTTCGTCCTTGAAGAATTTAGTCACTAGAAGTAAGCAGTCTTCATTCTCCTCCTCCGTTACACCATGAATGAGAAGACAGTTGCGTCGGGAATACTGCTCTAAGGCGTCTTGTCTCTCATCCAATTCCACGCATTTCTTCTCTAGATCACTAAGGCGGTCAGAGAGACGGCGGAAGTCTTCCATCACTTTTGTTCGGAAGCTGTTGAATCTTTCCTCTAAGGATGAAAGGGATTCTTTTCTCTTAGGAGTATCTTCCTTATGGATTTGGCTGAGTTCGTCTTGAAATGAAGACATAGTCTTCATAACCGTTTCCATCATAGCACGGAACTCCGTGCTATCGGACTCAACGTCCTTCTTTAAAGCCTTCGGCGGCATATTCAGCGGTCAGGATGGCTAAAAATGGAAAGTGAAAGGGGACGGAGCGACCTGAAGGCACGTCAGGCTACCACGAGTATTAGACTAGACTAGAGGATAACGAAGAGTAGGTATTTGTGTGAAAGGAAAATGGAGATGCTGGAGTATTTTATTAGATGTTTGATGTAGCTGTAGAATGAAATATTAGATGATTTTCTAAGATTTATTGTATAAGAGATATTGTTTAATATTTTATGCGGAGAGTTTTGCTTTGTGTTTATGGTGATGTATGATGATGAATTATTTTATGTGGATATATTGTTGGAGTTTGGCGATGTAAGCCAATTGTTTGGTTTTGTACCAAAAGGGCCCGTGCATGCGAATGAGTATGCCGGTACCGGGTAGGGAGGAAATATAAGAAAATATTGTGAAGTTAGGTGAAGTTTTAGGCCACAAAATTTTGTTAGCTACAGAGCTAAGAGGGCTACGTGAGCCAAGAGGGTTCCACGTGGTCCCCAACCGTTTGGATCACCCCACGGCCGGAAAAGACTGCAATTTTGCAGCTTAACACCCCTATGAGGGTAGACATGTTGTAAATATAAGGTGGTTGATGTATATGATCTGTATTTGATATGTTTTGAAAATTGTGATAATTTGTGTTTGATTTAAATTTTTCTTTATGATGGGTAGTGATCTGTATGTTGTTGTATTTTTTTTTGGTAATTTTGATATGTTTAAAGTAATGTAATGGTATGAGTTGCTGTTTATGCAGCAACTAACTTTTGGGGGGAAGTGGATGTAAGTGGCGTATAGTGGAGGCAGCACTTTTGCTAGCTGGCCACCTGCCTTTTGCTGTGTTATGTTATCTCGGCTACATGATACTTCCCGCCTCGGGTCGGTTAACACCGGGAGCCGCAAGTGTGGGAATTGCTACCGTAGCCACGCCACTCGAGGTAGCCAATGGGAAGGGCTGTCGGCGGTCATGTGATGACGCCGAAGACCGGCAAAAAGTAGTTGGAGAAAGACAGTGGAAACTCGGGCGGCAAGACGTAAGGTTGTATTGGGAGGATGAGCGGAAATACAGCCTTTGTGGAAGATCACCCTTGTGTTTACTGACTCCGTTCCCTTTTCGGGCCGCGTGGGACCCGGCAGAGTTTTCAATAGTGATTTTTTCTTTACGAAAAAAATTAGTGATAATATTCTAGGGTAAAATATTGTTGCAATCAATGTATTTTATATAGAAACATCCCAGTTCTCTTCTTTCAATGTTATTGAACAGTATAACATTTCAGTATTCTATACAAATATAATTGCCATCTTAAAGTTGTAGAAGATATCTACATATTATTGTTTCTATTGTAATGTTAAATTATTTAGTATAAGACTTGTGAGATTATGTAATTGATATATAGGAATAGGGAATGTAATTGTATGAGTATAGAAATTGATATTTTTATTTTTTCAGATACTACGTATATCAATTTAACCTCCTTTTTCCTAACCTGCGTTTATATAAATTCTGGGTTTTTTTATTTCTTTCATTGTTTTTGAAGAGGCTGGGATGGAAACACTGTGAGTTGGGTTTCGTATATTTTAACCCACGTTATCGCGCAGCGGATGAAATGAGCGACGTTCATATGTGACACGTGATACAGAGAGGTGGAAACCGAGTAGTAGAAATAGAATCGGCGGTGAGGAATCGTCTAAAGACATTTTGGGTGAGTGTAGATGGAGTGAATAGAGAATTTATCACGTTTTTAGACGGTATTAGGGAAATTGTGATAGGTAAATTAGCGAACAGTTGGCAAATACGACTCTGAAAATTAATATAATTTTTAAAGCTATGTTTAAAAAGGAGAATGAATCGAGTGAGAGAGTGTTCAAAACGAAAAATATTAGAGTCTTTCAGGCTAATGATATTGATGAAATTTTAAATAAACTTTTTGGAAAAATATTGAAGCAGGCAAAAGATTCCGATAGGTCGTTATCCGAGATTCTTGGGTTGGAATTGAGGATCAATAAATATAGACCTTTGAGAGGGTTCTCTTTTATTAAGTTGCCGCCAAAAATAAAAAAACACTTTCGGTAATAAATATCAAGAATAGCGATTCCTTTTGTTGTACGCTATTTGGGCAAAAAATGTTCAGAAAGGTCCTCAGCGCCTCTCCAAATACAACAACGAGGAATTTTGAAAAGGGTACGATTGGGATTGCATTGAGTACGCTGTTGAGCTATCAAAAATTCCAAAATTTGTTTTTGGTATTGATGAAAAAAATAACGTGTACCCTATCAAAGTTGTGGACGAGGAACTCGATGACCACCGGAACCTTTTGCTTTTAACGGAAGGCTCCAAGAGCCATTATTGTTACGTAAGAAACTTTGAAATATTAGTTTACTGCCAGATGACTAAAAAAGATACTGGACTATATATTTACAAAAGATGTTTCACTAATTATCACGATGAATAAAAGCTCGTGGAACATACACGAGACTGCAACACCAATTCTCCCTTGAGAATCCTGCTCCCAACAGATGAAGACAAGTGGTTAAAATTAAAATAATTCGGGCACACCATGCGTGTCCCTTTTGTCATATACGCTTATTTCGAATGCATCCTACCAAAATTTGGTAGTTGCAGTAGCCCTCTTGATCATTCCTACTCGATATCCACCCAAAAACATGAGGTAATGTCTTTTTGTTTAGTTTTGGTATCCTCCACGGGAGAGATTTTCGATCCCGTTCTATATCGTGGTGCGGATGCCGCCGAGGTATTCATTAAGAATTTAAGAGAGGTCTCAGAGCTCATATGCAGAGTGTACAAAAACGTGACCCCTATGGTTGCGATGACCCCGGAGGAACAGGAGGCATTCAAAACGGCAACCGTTTGTCACATTTACGGGGAGGAATTAGGTAATGATCGCGTGAGAGATCACTGTCATCTCACAGGTATGTATCGAGGACCTGCTCATTCAAATTGCAATTTAAATTTGAAAATGCCAAATTTTCTCACCGTTTTCATGCACAACCTATCCAGTTACGACTCTTACCTGTTCATTCCTCATTTAGGTTACGACGAAAAGGAAATGCATTGCATCCCCAATTAGGAGGGAAAATATATTTCCTTTTCAAAGAAGGTGAGTGAAAACTTTTCCATTAGGTCCCTCGATACATTTCGTTTCATGGCTTTTTCCCTCTCAAAATTAGTTGAAAATCTCCCCCAAGATATGTTCGAGCAAACTGCAAAGATTTTTGGAGAAAAACTGGACTTGGTCACTCTTAAACGTGTTTTCCCGTATGAATACGTAGACTGCTGGGACAAATTGAACGATGGGTGCTTACCACCCAAAGAGGAATTTTATAGTCAGCTGACTCAGGAACACATAAAAGACGAGGACTATGACTATGCAAAGAAAATTTGGAACTATTTTAATTGCTCGACTTTAGGTGAATATAGCGGTCTTTACCTGAAGACTGACGTTTTGATGTTAGCTGCTGTTTTTGAAAATTTTAGGGAAGTGTTTGAAAACGTACAAATTAGACCCAACATGGTACTTCACCACACCAGGTCTTGCTTTCGACGCCATGTTGAAATCAGTGGCGGCTTTTCAAGTGAAGTTAGTGAAGTGCCACTTCACGTATAATTTATGAATGTTTTTCAGCTGATAGGTACAATTCGTTTACTTGGAAATATAAAATTTCAAGAAAAAAATTTGAATTTTGGCTTGAATTTTGTCAGAAGTAAAGCCACAGTTCCATGCTCTTCTTCAAAACGTTATTTCACAAAATATGACCATGGGCTATGTGAGTAGCTGCTATTCACGCCGATTGCCGCTATTTCAGCTGCGCGCACAGCGGCCTCCCAGTCGCGCGCGCAGTAGTGAATTCGAGACACTTAGTCGGCTTAGTCACCGTGGTAAAGATGGACGCACCGACTGCCTAACGTTGACCTTGGTTGACTAGAGTGCAGCTCTTCTCACCCACGTGATTTCCAGCTTCACTCTCCCAGTTGGGACAAGCCTGCGTAACTTCGCTAGCCGTGTACATTGAGCGCCCGTTATTTCAGTGAACCCTTCGAGTGTACGTGCTATTTTGAAGTGCATTCAAAACGACGACGACGCGAGATCGGCTTTTACATGCCTGTTTTTCACTGTTCGAGCTAATTTTTCCCTCTTACGATGATAAAAAAGGATAAAGGAGCAAACTTTTTGCTCTTACGAAATTTCGCATATCTCGAGCTGCATTTCTACGTTCCACTTTAGAAATGGAGATGGAGGTTTTGCCTTCAGAGGAAAACACAGATGATCCATCACCTATAAGGTCGAATAAAAACTAAGACCTACCACCACCGCAACATACCCGATGTCAACTTGTTTGGGTGATTGCTCATTTCTCATTTTATTATATCTATTTAAAACGTCATTTAAGTATTACAAAGTATTGTTTCAATGTAAAATAGTTTTGCTTCGCTTTAATTTTCTATTCAGTAACTTTGGAGATGAACTTTTTTGCCGTATTTTTTTATATGCAGAGCCGCCGGACTTTCGGTGTTTTTATGTATTATGAGTTTGATTCGTAAGTGTAATTTCAGTGTAAAACTTGAATGTATTAAGTGATTTTCTGAACTCGGGATCGTATCGTAGTGTTTTTCATGTACGGCTATGTGAATTTACTTCTCGTTATACGAGATTTCGCTTACGAGCAACTTTTTCGGAAGGGATTTAGCTCGTATAGCGAGGGATGGATGCTATGAATACCTATTTTTTATCCCTGACCTATATATGAACTTCACCTACTTTTCTGGGCACGAGCCGCCACTGGTAAAATACAATAAAATTAACCTTGAACTAATGAATGACTTTGACATGATTTTAATAATAGAGAAGGGCATTCGTGGTGGAATCAGTCAGTGCATGAAAATGTATTCTGAGGCCAACAACAAGTATCTAGATAATTTTAATCCAGAGATTGAATCTCGATATATTGCTTATTTAGATGCTAACAACCTCTATGGTTGGGCAATGTGTAATTACCTGTCCCATAGTAGGTTTAGTTGGCTTGATCAGGAGGAAATTCAAAATTTTAACGTATCTTCTATTTCAGATGATCATTCGAAAGGTTACATTTTAGAAGTCGATTTAGAATATCCGACTGATCTCCACCACGAACACAACGATCTACCTTTATGTCCTGAAAATAAAATTCCTCCAGGTGGTAAGCATACAAAACTCTTGACGACTCTAGACGATAAGACAAAGTATGTTATTCACTACGTTAACCTAAAACAGGCTCTATCTCTTGGACTAAGACTCAAGACAATTCACCGAGTCAATGAATTTAACCAATCTCCGCGGTTGAAATCATATATCGATTTAAACACTGAGCGTAGGAAAATTGCAGAAAATGATTTTGAAAAGGATGTTTACAAATTAGTGAGTAATTCCGTTTTTGGCAAAATTATGGAGAACGTTCGGAAGAAGATAAATTTGGAATTGGTTTCCAATGAAAGACGATTGAATAAACAAATATCCAAATCAGCATTCCTCGACCGAACGATCATTAATGAAAATTTAGTAATCGTTCTCTTGAGAAAATCTAAAATTAAAAGGGATTAACTTATTTATATAGGATTATCCGTTTTAGAATTAAGTAAAACATTGATTTATGACTTTCACTACCGGAGGAGGAAGCCTAAATTCGGTGACGGGTTAAACCTATGTTACACGGACATTGACAGCTTCATTTATGAAGTAAGGACTGATGATTTTTACAAAGGTATGTTGACTGATTTTGACTTTTACGACACATCCAACTTTCCAAAGGACCATCTTTGCTTTTCCGATAAAAATAAAAAGATGATTGGAAAATTTAAAGACGAGTGTACCGGACAGATAATGACTCATTATGTAGGACTGCGGAGCAAATTGTACGCATTTAATGTAGGAGATTCGATGGAAAAGAAAAATGCAAAAGGAATAACCAAAGCAGTTATCAATAAAGGTTTAAAATTTAAAGACTATGTAAATTCTTTAAGATATAATTCTGTTTCATTTCGCAAAATGAATGTGATTAAAAGTAAAAAGCATGAACTTTATTCGATGGAAATGAATAAATTTGCCTTGAGTGCTTCTGACGACAAACGTTATCTTTGTGACGACATATCTTGTCCTGGGGAAACAGTAAAATTCCATTTTTAAAGAGAAACTGGGAAGAAGCGTTTGAAGGCGATCTTTGAATAAATATTTGAAGAGAGCTATTTCGAAAAAACTGAAAAATCTTTTATATATTGCGTAAGGTATTATTTATATCCAAACGTTTCAAACAAAAGTTATAGCTTGCACTGAGATGTAAATTTTAAGTTATATACTGTTTTTCAATAAAATTATTTTTGTTAAAATTTAGTATGTATTTACCATCTATCATATCTGTTTTAACTTTACGAACTTTAAATCAATTTTATCGGTTATAGCCTTAGATGCCACGTGTATTTCATAAGTGGTTCCATTTGCAAATAAGCGAATTATTAACATTTGAAATTTTAGGATCCTCTAAATAGACTTTTTGTTAATTAACATAATGATATCTAAGGTGCAGTAGCGACTATTTCACAGATTAAGATGGTTTAAATTCCGTTTATAATCGATATTATATAAAAAAATTATAATACGGGTAATAAAATATTCAATTTAACCTGATACGATATAATTCTCTTCTTTCATCCGAATCTTCTAAGAGGAGAGTCCTCTATTCTATCCAACAATGAAAGAATTCCCGTATCCCATTTGGATATCTACATCTAGGGATACAAAATCGAACCGAAAGAATCGATACCTTACTCATATGATGTATCGAATGAAAAGTATCGATGCCACAGAAGTATCGGGCCTGAAGTACCGATATGAGTAAGTATCGAATAGGAACAATTGAAAATATCACATTAATTGAATATAAATAAAGTTACATACGTACTATGAGTAGTTATCGAATCAAAACAAGCAAAAAATTACATTTATTGAACATAAGGAAAGGCACATTCGTCTATGAGTAGGAATCAAATCAAAACAATTAAAAATATTATATTAATTGAAAAAATTAAGGCACATTCTTCAAAGTACAATAAAATCTACCCCTCTCACTCCTCCTCTGTGCAATCTCCTAAAAACATTATCTTTTCCAGGCGGCTTCCCGTTAACCGATTCCTGGCTTACGTTACGTTTGCCCCCGCCTTAGAAAAGAGACGTTCTGCAGGCACCGATGTGGCAGGAATTGTCAAGTACGCTCGTGTGAGCATGTAAAGATTAGGGAAAACACAATTCATATCTTCCCAGGTCTTCAAAGGATCAGAGGAGAAACTGGATTTCATAAATACACAGCTCATCTCTTTCCTCAATGGTATTTGTTTTATTTTTTTGCTTGCCATAGGCCAATACTTTGTGGTGGCTCCAAAAGTCATACTCGGATTCTGTATTCAGAGTAGAATCACAGTCTGTGTCACTGCTTGATGTCTCACTTCTAATCAAGGAACGGATATTAGATTGAGCCTTTGCACAAGCCTTGATATCAATAATATGTATATTTTTAAATCGCGGATCTAATAAATTGGATATAGCTAATAGATGAGACTTCGCAATATGAGCGAACCTGTGATTAATTCCAATAGATTGCAACTGCTTTTAAGCAATGGATAAGTAGAATCACTTTGCACAGCGTTACAAATTTTTTCCTCGCAATCTCCTTGGTAATGTAATCCAATGGTTGAAGCAACTTCAACATATGTTTCACAGTGTCAAGCTCAACGGAAGTTAATGCTAATGGAGCCTTAGGGTTTTCAAGGAGAATCTTATGCACAAATTTTGACAGGGCGACTTGTCTTTCTAACATAAAATACACAGAATTCCATCTTGTGCTTACATCTAAAATCAACTTAAGAGGGGTTTTATTAACTTCTATCTGTTTAGCACGAAGCAAGTCACTATTCATAACACTTCTTCGAAAAACTTCACAACCTGTCTTGCCTGGCTAGTGAGTTTTTGTAGATGTTACCTTTTCTACCACCAAATGAAGCGTGTGTGCAAAACATGGAAGGTGTTTTCCCTTGCCGAGAAACATGTTAACTGCACCAACAATATTGGAAGCGTTATCAGTGACTGCACATACTACCTTACTTTTGGGGATAGAGTACTTCGTGCAAACAGCTTCAAGTTGCTCACAAATGTTGACTGATGTATGCCTCTCCGTGATCTCCTTGGTTGCAATGCATTTAGAAACAATGTCTGTGCCGTTCAAATGATGTGCTGGAAACTACGGTATGACATCATTTCGGTCCAAATGTCCGAAGTATTTGCAACATTTCCCACACTATGATCATTTATTTTGTCAAAATAAACCTTTATAATGGCCTCGTACAGCTCATCAAGTCGTGATTTTAGTGTGTCAACGCTGGGGAGCTTGTGCAAATTCTGCCTCACTTTTGTTACTGCATGTACTCATTTGAATCGATACTGAGAAAAACATACGCATATGAGTAAAATATAGAAAGAAAAGAATCGAGTACAAAAGTACTTGGTATCGAAAGGAAATTATCGCTATGAGTAAAGTATCGATACTTTCTTCGTATCCCTATCTACATCCGACCGCGCAATCCTTGAAACCAGATCGTGGCATCATCTCACCAGATCTCACCGTAGAGAATCTCGCTGTTGTAATAATCAGAAAGTCTAAATTGTGCATCTCTTCGTTATTCATTACGCTCGTGGATATCAACAGCATTCATATGCTAATAATAAATAATAATAAACCACATCCATTTCGAAATGTGAGTTCTGTCTCAATAGGACTTACCCTTGGGCTGTGTCGCGTCGCGCGTGGCTCCACCCCCACCCGCCACCTCTCGCAGACCTTCGCGTTTTTTGCCACTAGTATGTGCAAAATGAATGTGATTAAAAGTAAAAAGCATGGACTTTATTCGATAGAAATGAATAAAGTTGCCTTGAGTGCTTCTGATGACAAACGTTATGTTTGTGACGACGAGGTAAACACCTTGTTCTGGGGTATAACAGTAACATTCCCAAATTTAAAGAGAAACTGGGGAGAAGCCTTTGAAGGCGATCTTTGAATAAATATTTCTGTAGTGAGGAATTATTGTTCAGTAAGCATCATGAATGTAAAGTGTAAACACCCATTTACTTGCATCTGTGCGGGTCCAAGTTGTTCTGGAAAAACAACGTTTGTAGAAACATTTTTGAAAAATTTACCGCATTTGGTTGAGGGGAAAATTGAATGCATAGTGTGGTGCTGCAGCCCAGGTAGCGAGCCTAACATGAAATGTGTTAAACATAAAATCGGGTCCCATCCTTCGAGAACGCTAACGGAATACCGACATTATATGTCATAGATGATTTGATGCATGAAGCATATAATAAGCAAGTCAGCGAATTATTCACGAGAGGTTCCCACCATTTCAATATTTCAGTCATTCTCATTACACAAAACGCATTTTATCAGAGTCCTCAATCGAGAAATATTTCTGTCAGTGCGAAGTATATCGTAGTGTTCCGAAATCCTCGCGATACACTTCAGTTTAGTCATCTAGCGAGGCAGGTATATCCGGAGAATTCGATCAAGTTGACGAGAGTATATAAGGAGGCAACATCGGAACCTTACAGTTATTTAGTCTTAGACCTTTCGCAGGAGGCGGATGATCGCTTTAGATTTAGGACACGAATTTTCCCCGATAAAATTACAATCGTTTATGTTCCGAAGCATATAATTGAAGATGAAAACATTGAAATCTAGTAAGCATTTGCTGCATGTATTGAAAGTAGCCAAACCTAAATTGCGTAACGTGATTTTGAAAGAGGGTAGCGACGATTTGATTGAAATTTTGTGCGAGTGCTGTTTGAATACCTTAAACGGAAATATTAAATTGAGTCCCACTTTAAAGAACAAGTTATCTAAATATCGTAAGTATATAAGAGTAAGGTAAGGTAGTAAAAATAAATCATTAAAGCAGGAAAGGAAATTGTTGATACAAAAAGGAGGTTTTATTCCGGTTTTACTAGGCGCTTTTCTTTCTAATGTGTTACGAAGTCATCTATTTGGAAAATGAGTCTTAAAAAGATGTTCTTCATTAATCTTGATTTATTCGATAGAGAACAATCCAAAGACCTAGTATCTAGATTGGTTGATGAGATGCAAAATATTTTGAATAGAAAAGATTTGAATGACTTGGATAAATGGCCCCCTTATTAGAATGCTTTAGATACGTACTTAAGTATAGTTGCAGAAAAAAGAAAACCCATTTCTATTCCGATAGTGAAAGAGGAAAAACGTTCCAGTTCTCCTCCTCCGACACCTAAGAGACATATTTTGAAAAGAAAACGTTTGAGTTTATTGTTTTTATTGTTTACTAAATGAGTTGCAATTTGGCTACATGCCAGGTGGCAACATTACATGACTCATTGTCAATAAATTTCACATCATCTAACTCACTGCGTAACTTACTCGTCACCCTCTAAAAAAAGAAAACCTTTACATTTTGACCTAAATTGCTTAAGCGATTTAGGAAAGATATCCTCTGGTAGCTCATTCCATTCACAGATTCCTCTATTTAGAAAAAAGTTCTAGGCGGCGTTTGTCTTCTGCGGCCTGTATTTAATTTTATATTTGTGGTCGTTTTTTCCTATGTAGTGAGGTTTCTCGATCCCAGATGATAAATTTTCCCATGCCCCCATGAGTTCTCCCCCGACGACTCCTAAGAGGCTTAGTTTGAAGAGTATAACGAAACGTCTCAGGGTAGATAACCAACGTATAGATAAACAATGGAGGCGTATGATGGAAAGAAGAGGAAATACGGAAGAATTGTTAAGAGACGAGGGAATACAGAACGAATCAGATTGGGAAGAAGCAAGGGAAAGCAAGTTACCAAGAAGAGAGAAACGAGTTCGAAAACCAAAAAAATAGTTTGGAGTCCGATGAAATTTTAGAATCCATTTATTACGATCCCTCTAACCCAGCAGGATTTTCAAAAACCAATAAATTGTATAAAGCACTGGGTAAAAATAAGTTATTGAAGAGATACGTTCAGGATTGGTTGAATTATCAGTACGCTTATACATTACACAGGCCTTTAAGAAAACCTTTCCAAAGAAATTTTTACGATGTTGATTATATCGACGAAACTTGGCAATGTGACTTAAATGATATGCGAAATTTGAAAAAGTATAATAGTGAATTTGCATATATTCTAACCATTATAGATTTTTTCTCAAAATATGCTTGGGCAGTTCCTTTGAAGAGCAAGACGGGGGAAGAAATGGTGAGGGCGTTTGATTATATTTTCAAAAATAAAAAACCTTTAAAATTACAAAGCGATAAAGGCTCCTAATTTAGGAATAAAAAGTTTCAAGATTTCCTTGAGAGAAAAAACGTCACGTTTTATTATACTCAAAACCCCGATGTCAAAGCTGCTGAAATAGAAAGATTCAATAGGACGTTAAAATCTAAGATGTATAAGTATTTTACGAAAAATAATACTATAATTATGTGAACGTATTAATAAATTATTGAAAGGGTTCGATTCGATGAGTAGATGTTTGAGAATCGTTGATTCTAAGAAAAATCGACAGAAATTTGATCTTATTTATTATTTCCCAATAAAAAAAATGAAATCGAAAGCATTGAAATATTGCTAGCTAATCAAAACGGGAAACCTTATAATTTCTCCCCCTTCTAATTTAGTTCTACATTTTATAAAAGTATCAGATTAGTCAAAATCATCATTATAAATCGAAATATCATGCAATGCGGATCGATATTCGACATATTATGTTGGGGAGACATTGGGTCCGTTTATCAGCAAAGTTATGGAGTTCAGAGAGGTAGAGGAACTAAAGCACAAGGTTGGTGTGTCCGTATTTAACGAGAATATTCCCGAGAACCGTGCTTTTATTCCACATGGATGATGGCAGATCAGTTGAACGCAAACATAGTGTGCCACAAATTGGAACTAATTTTACAGAGTAGAAAAGAATTTTTCTCAGACGACAACATGGTGATTATATTCTAGATCACGCCGAAACACCAAGGGGGTACGGCCTTATTAAAAAAAGGGATGAGGGTTGAGGATTGGCTTTTAAATAAAACATGCGTCCTCAAGATAAATAAATACGATTCTCTCTGCCTTGCGCGTGCTATTGTTGTTGCTACTGCTCGCGCTAATAAAAGCGAATGTACTGAATGGAATTCTATCAGGCAGGGGAGGGATATCCAAAGGAAACGCGCGGTGGAGTTGTGTGATGCTGCAGGGGTAGATTTATCCAACGGGGGAGGAATTGAGGAAATCCGCGATTTCCAAAAACATTTAGCAAGGGAGTATCAACTTATCGTTTACTATCAAGAGTCCTGTCGTGAAAAAATTATTTTTGAAGGTAGTCGTAGTACGACATGTAAAGCCACACTTAGATTACTTTACAGCAATGAAGGACATTACGATGTCGTGTCATCAATAACAGGGCTGCGTAGCTGTAAATATGTTTGCGAAAAATGCAAAAGAAAATTTTATGGGGGAAATCAAAATATGAAAACCATATTTGTGTTGCTAGTTGCTCCGCTTGCCACTGTTTTCCTCCTTGTGAGAAAGAATCCAACGTAAAATCCTGTGAGGAGTGTGGGAGATTTTTTTATGGCGAAGAATGTTTTAGACATCATAAGCAAGGAGACGCAGGGAAAGAATCTCTTTGTAAAATATTATTACGATGCCCCAAATGTTTCAACAGTGTATTCAGAAAGGAAATAAATACTCATAATTGTTGGGAGGGTTATTGTCGGGTATGTCGTGACAAAAGGCCGATAGATCATCCAAAAGTGTTCAGGGAAGATTCATCAAAAAAGAAGGATAATTTCCTGTTTATCTTTTACGATTTTGAATGTAGGCAAGAAAAGTCATACAATAATATGTTCGAGCATGTGCCTAATCTCTGTGTTGCTCAAAAAGCCTGCAGTAATTGTATAGAAAATCAAAACCTAAATGAAAATTGTGTTTCGTGCGGGGTGCGCCAGGTAATTTTTCTTTCCGATCCTGATTTAACGAACATATCAGAAAGCCATCTCTACAAAAAAGCTTTTCTTCAATTGTGTGTATTGCGCACAACGCAAGAGGCTATGATAGCCATTTTCTTCTTAAATTCATGGTGGAGGAACTTAAATGGTTAGTGATGAATGGGCAGCAGATACTTTCTGTGCGCATCCCTGATACAGACATTTAATTTATTGATTCATTATCATCTCTGCCTATGCCTCTCTTCCTAATGCTTTTGGTCTCCCCATTGGTCTAAAAAAGGGTTACTTCCCACGCTATTTTAATACCTTAGAAAATGCAGATTACGTCGGGGAACTCCCTGACCCTGATTTTTACGGGTTCAATAACATGAAAAGTGAGGAACGCGAGAGGTTTCTGCAGTGGCATCAATTGCAAAAAGCTGAAGGTGTAGTTTTTAATTTTTAGAATGAAATTTTGGAGTATGGTGTGAGTGATGTAGACATCTTGAGGAGAGCATGTTTAGAATTTCGAGATACATTCCTCAGAGAAAATAGCGTCGATCCTTTTAGGGAGTGGATCACAATTGCGGGCGCCTGTAATAAGGTGTTTAGATCCAAGTATCTAAGGGCCGATTCTATCGGGGTTATTCCTAGAGGCGGATATCGCTGGCGGGATAAACAATCTGTATTGGCAGTACAGTGGCCGGTCCATGAGGAAAGAGCCCGAGGAATAATCATCCAACACGCCGGGTGAGGGAGTGAAGCAACTATTTGTGGAAGAAAGGTTGATGGTTTCCATCAGACCCCCAATGGAACTCAAACCGTATTTCAGTTTCACGGATGCTATTGGCATGGACACGAATGCATAAGTAGTAGAAAAACTTGTTTGAGTAATGATCCAAACGACAATGCTGATATGCGACGCGAAAGAACGCGAAACGTTACGGAGAGGTTACGACAAAGTGGGTGCATTGTGATTGAAATGTGGGAATGTGATTTTAATCACATGAAGAAGACGCAACCCGAAATTTCAGAATATGTATCTTCCCATCCCCACACTATTAAACAAACTATAAATCCGCGAGATGCATTTTTCGGTGGTCGCACAAATGCTTCAAAAATATACCATAGAACCACAGACAATGAGGAAATAAAATACGTCGACGTGTGCAGTTTGTACCCATACATATGTAAATATGGAAAATACCCCTTAGGGCATTCTAAAGCGGTCCACGTAGACAACCACCAGTCTATTGATCATTTTGAGGGAATCACCCTCTCCCGACAGTAAATGTCGTAATAGCAGCGTACACAACATCGAATGCTCGAATCGAGATATACAAACACCTAGAGGCATTAGAACGCCGAGTTCAATACTATGATACGGATAGTGTAATCTACACTCAGCGTCCGGGGGAGTGTTCACCCCCTATTGGTGATTTCCTTGGAGATCTCACAGATGAATTGATAGACTACGGTAAAATAGTTATATTACCGAATTTGTTAGTGGTGGTCCAAAACATTATGTCTACCGTTTTGCTCGCGGAGGTGATGTGCATGACACAATAACAGTGTGCAAGGTTAAGGGTTGGACTCTAGATCACGCGAGTTCCCAAACAATAAATTCTGAAACAATAAGAACCATGGTCCTTCATGATAACCAAAATTTTGTAACCGTCACTTAGCCAAAAAAGATATGTAGGACCAAAACTCACGATATCATTTCCCGTAAACAAGAGAAAATCTATAGAATAGTTTTCGAGAAACGACGAAGAGAAAACGAGTATGAAACTCTACCATTTGGATTTAAAAAACAAAATAAAATTTGAAATCAAAACTTTTTATTGTATTCAAACAAACATAGTTTTAAGTATTTTAATTGAGTAAAAAATGTGTAAGTAGTGAATGTGTGCACTTATGTAAATATTATTGTAACAATGTAACAATATTCTTTGTGTAATGAGTTTAAATTGACCTTTCAGAAAAAGTAATGTAATTTTTTCTCATTGATGTGAACAAAATGTGTATATTTTTTACTGTACATAACTGAAAAAATATAAAGAAAGTGTCAATAGTTTTTATAAATTTTTATGTGAAAAAAATTTGTTTATAATTAAAATGTAAGAAGATGTAAATATCGATTTGATGATGTAAGAATTTCTCTTATACCACTTCTGGAAATTTTGTGACTTTCTTTTTCTGTGTGGTATAAATCTTCCTCATGAGAAATAAAGATTTGGTATAAAAACTGAACAACTTGGCCCTTCGTTTTTATTTATCATTATGGATACAGGCTGGATGCACCCGTTCACGGCCCTAATTGCTGGTCCTACCTCTTGCGGTAAATCGGTTTTTGTTTCCCGATGGTTGCGCTCGATGAAAGACATGTGTAGCGAAAACTTCGAAGAGATTATATGGTGTTATGGCGAATGGCAATCTTTATACGAGTCCCTTAGCGATGTGAAAAATTTACGGTTTCATGAGGGGATTCCTGACATCAATACAATATGCGAGCAAGACAACCCAAGAGCAATATTAATTATTATCGATGATTTGATGCGAGAGGCGGATGAGCGCGTAGTTGATATTTACACTAAGGGTTCGCATCATAAAAATTTAAGCGTAATTTTTATAATAAAAAATCTCTTTCAACAGGGGAAAGGACGTCGCTATATCGAACTCAATTCACATTATATTGTGTGTCTCAAAAATCCGCGTGATCGCGCTCAGTTTCTTCATCTATCGCGACAAGTTTATCCTGAGAATCAACGTTTCCTTCAAGAGGCGTATCGGGACGCAACCTCTCAACCTCATGGTTATTTATTAGTTGATCTCCAACAATCTACTCCCGACGCCTACCGTTTTCGTGCTTGTATATTTCCTGACGATAAAGAGAACTACGTGTATATCCAGCGGCAAACTTCTGCCTAGGCAAACTAGGCAGCTGCCTAGGGCCCCAACCTCGGCGGGGGACCCGACCAAGGGCCGAAATGGTACACATTGAGTATAATGTGTCAATTTTTCCGAACGAAATAATAATGATTAGTGAATGGTAGTTCAGGAACATTCTCGAAGGTTCTAGATATTTCGATATTGTATGAGTATAGAAAGTTCTCGAAAGTCTTGGAAGACTCTGGAAAAGTGTCGAATGTTCTAGAACTCTGTGGAGGACTATGGAACATTCAAGAATGTTCTAGAATGTCATTGATCTGTATTCTAGAATGTTCGATTAGGGAACGTTCTGTAATATTTTAGATACTAGCATGTATTCTGATTGGTTGAACCCCCACCAACTTCCATTATCCTGGGACTATATAAGCAGATGGCTCAGCCCGCAAGGACAGTTTAAATTAAGTTCAAGAGAAGAGATCAAGCGAAAAGAAATCACAGTGACCTGCGATAATGAAAGTTGATTCTCGTAGAGTGTTAAAGAGTTGTGTGTGAGTTGCTATTTAAGCTAAATGATCACGTGACAATTACTCATTATCCTCTTATTTTTTAGAAATTACCGATGCCTGGCGTCAACAAAAAACTGAGCGGGTTCCAGAAAGGAGAAAGGAATAAGGAGAAATTGCAGAAGGAAAAAGACCTTCTTCGTAATGTTCCTAAGTTGGACTCGTTCTTCGCCTCTTTCAGACCTAGTACTAGTACCAGTGCATCAGCCTCTGGCGATAGGAGTGACGACCGTCAACCGGCAAGCGTGTCTGACTGTGACGAGATACCTCAAATTTCTCAAAACTTGATTTCCGAAAACCCCGCAGCAGTCATTGGAGAAGATTCTGGTGAACATCCTGAATCGCATGCGAACACATGTTTTGCGATGCCATAATTTCCATCTGTTAGTGACGATCCTGCCGAGTGGATACTGTACGATACCGATGCCACACTCTAACAATTCGTACAAAATGGCGTGAAACAAAATGCGGATGCAGATTTATCTTCTTTGAAGCGCCAGTTGGTAGATACAGCCAGGTATCTATCCCTTTCACTCTTTAGCCGAACATTGCCTAATGGTTAAAAACGACCTCAGCCTTGGCTAGTATTTTTGAAGAGCACAGGTACCGTGTTCTGCACCCCTTCTAAGATGTTTGAAAAATCGGGGTAACTAGCACATGATGAAGGGTAAAACGACTGGAAAAATGCAGGTCAGAGGATGAAGGAATATGAAAATTCAGACGATCGCAGGTCAGCATGTGCGACGCTGTTAGCGAGGAAGAACGTTGGCGGTAGAGTTGACAAGAGTCTTGTTCTTCAAACGGAAGAAGAAAAAAAATCCTGGCATGAGGTTTTGAGGCGTATTGTGGCTGTTGTGAGATCACTGTCTGCACGTGGATTGCCGTTTAGAGGTTCACAGAAGTTCACAGTTAGTGGGATTTGGTAGTATGCGGAATTCAAATCTATAACAGAAAAGACTGCAGCCCCTTTAAAATGTTGAAAGGCATTCTCTACTGTCGGGAGGGGAAAGCAGTCGAAAACTACCTTTTCGTTTAACTTTCGATAATCAACTACCATTCTATAACCCCCTTCCCGTTTTGGAGCTAGAAACGCTGGACTCGAATAACTTGATTGTGACCTTGCGATGATCCCCTTCGATACCAGTTCGTCAAGATGCCTTCTAAGGAAATCCAATTTCGGGGGCGGTAGCTGTCGGCAGATCTTGGCCACTGATCTGCGGTCAAGAAGAGCAGCGATAAAAGAAATTTAAACTCCTGCTCACCGTGCTGCTCGCCTCGAGTTTGCTAATGAACACTTAAGGAAAGGAGAAGAATTCTGGGGCAGAGTGATTTTTTCCGACGAGAAAACATTTTCGTCGGCATCTTCTGGTCCAGTGCTGGTGTATCGGCCCCAAAATACTCGATTTGATTCAAGATACATTCACGAGCGGGCAAGGAGTGGACGATTTTCGGTTCACGCCTGAGCATGGATATGTTCAGACGGCCCAGGGGTATGCTGGAAGGTGGAAGGAAATTTGAACGGGGAGAAATACGTTCAGATTTTAGATAATATTATGCTTCCCTCAGTGACATCGTTATTCGTGGATTATTTTATTTATCAACAGGTAGGTGACCTTTGAAACTACCTTAATTTTGGGCATGATGTCTTCTATTCTGCGGAATTTAAACATTGATGTGCGAAGTTACGATTTTTCCATTGATTACTTTTTTATTCGGCTGTGTCCTACGAGAACGGCATATTGGTGTGTGGGTTGCGCTGCCTGTCCACCCGCGTTAATGTCAACGCGTTGTGTCCGAAGTAGACACGTGTAGTTTGAGCTGTCGCGATTTTCATTGTTGTGGCAGATGGCTTCACCACGACGCCTGTTTTTCCATACTTCCTTTGAAGCCATGCAAGGGGGATGCGAGGAAAAACAAACAACTTACATTTTTACTTTCTCCATGCATACGACGTATATAGAGAAAATATTGTATTCATGGAAATTATCGATTTCCTGATTTTGACGGAGATACACGTTTTGAGATTCCATGAATACGTTTTGATAAATTTAGCGATGGTGTGATGATGTCTGTGTTACAAACGTTTGAGGACACGGCAACTCAAATAGTTACAATCCTATCACCACGATTCACGAAATTTAACATCCACAACTTATTTAACCCAACAATGAACTGATAACTTTTTGACAACAGTCTGCATACCTGAAGTGGGGTATTGTGACGTCATATTCTCATTTTACTAGAACATTTCCTTTAATATTTCAGTAAGAAAATGATTCATAACATATGTAGATGATATAAATATCTACAACGTATGTTTTTAATAAATATCCATAGAACGCATAATTGAGTTCAGTTTTTTAATATTTTCCTCAGTTTTACACAGTTATCCCCATGAAAACATTGGTAATGAAGATTTTGTATGCAAATAAACATAAAGAATGTTATCTTTTACAAGTATTGTTGGAAACGATTTCCTATAAAATGCATCGCTTAACATAATTTAATCTGAATATAATAAAGTTCCAAACTTTCAACGAAAATCCAAATCGGAGAATCATATGTAGTCTGACGAAAGCCATGAGTTGGTCACATCAAATATATAATCAAGTGTGGGCGGGCGGTTAGCATCTCCGCGCCGCACATAAATCCTCACTACGGAAGACGCATTATAGTTGATATGTTAGTTTTCCCCCACTCTACACTCGCCGCGACGCCCTCCCGCCTAGGATACAGCCTATAATAGAAGTGTTTGTGAATGATGTAGCAATAATTATTTAACTATTATAACTTTATTTTTTATTAAAAACAGGACAACTCTCGAGTGCAAACCTGCATGGTGGCTAAAAGGCCCCGATCTCAACCCTATTGAAAACATTTGGGCGTGCATGGCAAGGGAGATTAAAAATAAAAATGTGAGAGCCCAAAACGCTGCTCAATTGTGGCAACAAATAGAAGAAGAATGGGAGAGCATAAGCGCTGGATTATGGGGGTACGTTATTAAATCCATGCCGAAGAGGTTGGAACTAGTCATCGAGAACAGAGGAGGGTGGATTGAATATTAATTAAAGATATGATATCAGATAAACACCAGTTGTTAGTTTTTATTTATCATTTTATTTGTATTTCATCCGCATTACAGGGACAAAGGATTCGGTGATGATTATAAATAGCATTTAACGTTTTTTCACCCTCGACTTAAACCCTCTCCGTACTTTCTAAATTGTAAGATCGCTTGAGTTCCGAGATTAGGAAGCTCGAATGCAACGAGAACACTTCGCTACACAACCGAGAAAATTTAAACCATACCCCGAATTTATCAAATACACTTTCGGCGCTTCCTCACCCCCTTAGCGCTCGGATCCTCCCCTACTCCTGCACCTGTTCAAGGTTGCCATTCCATCGAAAGAGACGGAAAATGGGCCCACATTTAAAGAGGCAAGTGAGTATTGATAACAACTTTTCTGACCAGAAGAAAAGGATCGGCAATAGGTATGGAAGGCGGGAGGAAGAGAGGAATGTTACCCGAGGCCGGCATTTGCCTTCTCTTAGAGAAAGATGCCAAGGGAGGGAAGTACGGTCCCATCTGACAGACGGCGCACTTACGGTTTCTCCTGAGAATATCCCAGGCCAGCCGCCTCGTTTGTTTCAACCTCAGTGATTATTCAGGAGTTTATTAAGGCAGAATGGGATAGCATAAGCACTGGATTATGCGGGATCGTTCTTAAATCATGCCGAAGAGATTGGAACTAGTTATCCAGAACAGAGGAGGGTGGATTTATTATTAATTAAAGATATAATATTAGATTTATAATTTTATTTGTATTTAATTCGCATTACATGGGTAAAGGTTTCGTAGATGATTATAAATAGCATTTAGCGTTTTTTTTCCCTCGACTTAATCTCTCTCTCTCCATGCTTTCTAAATTGTAAGATCGCTTCCTGAGTTCCGAGAGTAGGAAGCTCGGATGCAATGAGAAAACTTCGCTACACAACCGAGAAACCTTGAACCATACCCCGAATTTATCAAATACACTGTCAGTGTTTCCTCACCCCCTCAGCGCTAGGATCCTCCCCTACTCCTGCACCTGTTCAGGGTTGCCATTCCGTCAAAAGAGACTTCGCTCGTTTAAGTTCGTGCGGATGCCGCCGTAGAACGCCACGAGGTGTTGCTTTAATTCTGGCCGGGACTGTACATTTGAAGAAGCTGATCCCTCAGATCAACTCCACCTATGTGCTGGTTATAATCCAATACACAGATTGGTTTTTCTTTTTCTTTTCCCGCTTTCGTGGTGACTTTATGATGACTCAAGCTTCGTGTCTTTGCCTGTATAAACAATGAATGACCACAGGTATCCTGAGCTTGATTCACACAGTTCATAAGATTTTATTCCGAATTGAGATGATTTCAGTGGAAGATACTGCCTAAATGAGAGCCTTCCTTTCCACAGTGTGAGCGACTCATCTACTGAAATATTTTGCTGCAGTTTATACAAATTTTGAAAATTTATATTCAGGTAGGTAATGATGGGGTAAATTTTGAAAAGCTTAGAAGGGCCTAGGTAAGTATTTTTGCTTTTATTGTCAATAAAATGCATGAATTTACAAATCAGTTCAAATCTGTCCATTGAAATGATAGAGCCAAATATTAGAGTTACGAGAAGTGAATTTTTAGTAAAATATGACCTTAAAGTAGGTTTTTGCGAAAAAGTCATAGATATGCAAAGGTGGAGACTATGGTGAAATTGATGTTAAATGAGAAATCTAACTCCTTAAGCATAAGATATGACCAATATGACTGAATTAAATTCACACATGAAAAAGAAAAAGACAATACATTACCATTCTTAGACTTATTATTAAAACACAACAAGTTAAAATTCAACATTTACCGAAAACCCACACACACAGATATATCCCATCGAATTCCAACCATCACATCTCAAACAAATTGACCCCTTTTCATTCCATGATAAATCTACTTGTACACATACCTCTCTCCCCATCAGACTACCATAAGGAACTCACACATATTAAGAATTGAACAACAGTCAACGGATACGACACTGAAATAATTGAAAACATTCTACATAAACCTAAACGTCGACTCCAGATAAAAACTCACACAACACTAATTGACACTTCCCCTAAAGACTGAAAATACATAAAAATCCTCCTCGCACCCAGGCTCACCAACAAACTACGCAATATCTTCTCGAATTCAACTATAGGACAGTACATATTAGTTAATGACAATAAACTCTTAAATCTATTACACAACCCAAAGGTTGTCACTATCACTGAGATAGAGAGAGAGAGAGCGATGTGTATGGAAATAGAGGGTGTTCAAATGTATCTGTGCATTTGGCACCTAAAATGTACATGTATGTCATACACTATTTAATAATATTGTGCACGGTGGTTTCTTGAAAACACTGTATAACGGTATACAATCCTCCATTTTCAATATGGACTAAGAAAGGGCGGAAATTATAAATAAGCTGCCAAAGGCTTAACTCAACTGCAGCATTCATCGAGAAGAAAGGGTCCTTAAGGGAAGCATGCGTAAAGTGCTCTGTCTGCTCTGTCACGCCCTGGGTTCATATGCAGAAGGGTGATTTAATCATGATAGCGCGAAAGGGAAGGAAATTGCATTTTCGGGACCTCTGATCCTACAGAGCCTTGCCTGTAAGCACACCCTCGTTTACATGTCGATTTACGTCGCAAGAAATAATCTATTGTTTTATAAGGGGATCGCGCCTAATATTCAATAAAATATAATTTCTGTCCTCGTCTCACAGTTTTCTCTTTTCCGGGAGAAATTATATCGAAAAACACTATCAGAAGTATTAATTTGTAGTACATTCCTGGCTTTGGCAGTGATCCGTCTAATACAGGATCTGCCTCTCGAAGGTTTAACTATATTTTGCTTATAGAGCGTACAAAATTCAAATTAATATATCTGTTTATATGGTATTTCTGTGCGCATGTCATTCGAATAAAGTTATTGCTGAATATAGTATGCATAACCAGATTAGAGAATGAGGATAAATAACATTAACAACAATACCTTAGAAGTGGGTGAGTTCATATGAGAATTTTTCTGCTACAAACTAAAATAAAATGTTCAGCCGTAAAATACAGAAAACGCTAGTTAATAACTGTAGTTGGTACTCATGCATTAGTAGAATGAAAATCGAGAGAAAACGAGGCTATCCTTCGTTTTCTAAAGAAATAAATTTTATGCGCATTTCATATACCAAAGGACACCAGAAAACACTTCTATTTAGCTTTAACCTTTGGGAAAATAATCCCTTGTTATTTTCGACCTTACCCACTTGCCACTCCATTCACTCATTCAATACTTTGCACCAGAGAGAGTCTTTTAGTTATTTTAATAACACCGATCCGATCTCAATTGGACTCGCTCACAGAGCATTTAAGAGGTGTCTGGTTGCTCTCAGGATCCTCTAAACTCTGGAAAGATCCCATTTTTCGGATTCCTCTGGAGAGAGCCACTTTGAGAAGGGACGTTTTGCACGCCGTGGAATAGCGCGTGGTAATGAATGTGGAAGAATATGAGGTGAAGTGTGGAATCTGTGTTCATTAAACGGTTGGACAATCGCGGAAATTGCATCGGTCGTGCAGTGCACACTTTGAGGTGCGCCGTTATTAGGAATTCAATTACTGTCGATTCCGCGGTGTGGTTTGACGCCGGAATTGGCTTTTTGAGACTTGGTTATTTTTTGGGCGTAGGTGCTCTTTAGGATTCGAGTCGGATGAAATTGCAGTCTCTGAATGGAAAAAGGAATTTTTTGTCTAGAGGCCTTTGAGTGACTCCTCTTGGCGTTTGTCTTTTCCTTAGGCCCGTGTTTCACCGCTGCTTGGTGCGACAGTTAAAGAAAGAATTCCTCATTCGGAAACACCGCCGACCCAGTTAAGCTCTGCTATGCTGTAACAGCAAGATTACGAGTTTTGAACACTTCGATTTGGCATTTCTTTCAGATTTGACGAAAGACTATGCCAAAAAGATAATAAGGAAAAAACCAAGCTAAGTTGTTATTTTGTCAGTTTACTTCAACAATAAATAAACAAAGTTTTCGTAATTTGAATATACTTTTGTTTAATGGGTCGCGATTAAATTTATAAAATATGAATACAAGATTATCACAAAACGGATCAAGGGCTAAGTGAATATTTATTTAAAGTGATCACACAATATACACTTTGTAATAAAATATATACTATGCAAATATCAACGTTACCAAACACTTATTAAAAAAGCACAATATTTAACTTCAATTTTATAAAGCACAAAAGAATCATCAATGATATACTGCTACTCCAACCTGCCTTAATCAAATGAACCATGGCGGTACAAAAATTTATACCACTGTTTTAAAATGTACTAATTAGTAAGCACGGTGGATAAATTCTGACTCATCACATTATCACACTCCTTGTATTTATAGTTGTCTTTTCTAGATGGCAGAGCCATTTGTGTTGCTTGTGTGAATTTGATGTATATTGTTTTGTTTAAACCATATCAAAACATCTGTGGAGCAAAGAAATCATTTTCCCACGAATTCCTGCGCCTGGAAAGAGTTAAAATATTTATGTAATCATTTCTTTAAATGTTCTTTAAATGTTTGCAACCCATATTTAAATTAAATATAAAATAATAATAATTGATGCGCTTGCTTTCTTAAATCTATAGCATGTATACATGTGGCGATATTATTTATTATTTATGTTTGAATTATATATTGAATATATATATATATATATATATCGCAAGTAAAAAGTACTTAATGTGTATGTTTTTATATATGTTCTCCGAATTCAGAGCACAAAAAGTGTATCCCAACACCACCCACGACGACGCAGTGTGTTACATTACAATGTTCGAGTAATTTATGTTTTGTAACGTAATGCATTAATAGTGATCTAGTATTAGAACAGTAGAGAGACTCCAGGGAAATTGTCCTTTCAGTTGAACATTTTCGGATACTGGGACAAGTTCCGAAATAGTACCCAGTCAAATGTTATTTTAAAATAAGAAAATTCTCGCGCTATACTGAACCTCGTAATATTTGCAAAATTTTTGAAAGGTAGGTAAGGTATTTACGAGTAAATGTAAGAAAATGAAGTCGAAACTCGTTAAAATAATTCATAATCTTTCATATATTTTAAAATCTTATGCTCTGTGCATTTCTATATTTTTGACGAAGTATTAAAAAAAAACTTTCCCATTAAAATTTCTTTTTCGATTTACAAATGCATTGTTAAGGCATTTGAGAAGTATTTAACTTTAAGTTAAAAATCGACTCGCCTGTATGAGATAGTGTAACCAATACGTTCCAATCGCAGATGTTGATGGGTAAATAGTATACTATATATTCTCATTCTCGTGGGTGGGAATCGCCTAACCTACCCGCGAGACCCCCGGGCGTGTTTAGAATAGGCTTAAAGGGCTTTGATTCGGGAAATAAATAATTTTGAAAGGGTGACAGAGACAGATGTACCATGCGTGCATTGATACGTGAAGCTCTTTATCACCTTCAAATACTCGGCTTTTGTCTTCCCAGTAGCCGCCTCACACTCTTACTTCCCTCTCCTCTTTCTCCCTCCGTACGCTCTCTCCTCCCTCCCCTACGATCCCTCTATTCACGTGCTTCTCCCCCCTCCCTTTTCCCACACCCTCTCTCCCCGCCCCTCCTTACCTCGCCCTCCGGCCCAACCTTATGTACCACCGCTCCCTCCCCGCTCTCCCATAGCGCTCCACTCCGCCTCTCTCCCCGCACAAAACGCCTACTCAAGTCAAATCTCTCATTTAACGCTTTTTACTTTCTCCATATACGAAGTATTGAGAAAGTATAGTTTTCATGAAAAAAATCGAATACGAGATTTCAACGGAAATACGTTTCAAGGTCCCCTGAACACGTTTTGACTATTTTCTCGGTGATGTCTGTGGGTGCCTGTGTGTGTGTCTGTGATCGGAATTTTGTGGGTGCTCTAACTCAAAAACTATTGATCAGGTCAACGCGAAATGTTGTTTGTTTTGTTAAAGGAAAAAGAACTGATTAGTTTTTGGTAAAAATCGGTCAACCGAAAATTGGTGTTTACTCTTGTCACATCCGTTTTTTGAAATAGTTGCTTTAATATTTGACAAATGTAGAAAAGTACAGGAATAAAAGTTGTAGAAGATTTAATTTCTACAACGTTTGTTCGAAACATTTTCCCATATAATGTACTGTTTAAGAGATATTTTAAAAACTAATGTTTTAGCTACCACCACACCACCTACCGGCGACTTTTGTAACACTTTAGGCTTACGTGTTATTAACGCTCCTTTTTATTTTCTTAATTGTTGGATCTTCGTGGCTATATCCAACATCAGAAGGCTACAGTTTGAGTTTATTTCTGTTCTTAGTAGTCATCAAATTTTTCTCGCGGTTCCTTAAAATATTTATTATAATTTAACCTAATTGGATTTTTTTAGATATGTGAGATATTTAACCGAATCCGAAATTGGAATTTTTACTCCGTCGAACGAATAATTAACATCTAGCGAGCTATTTTTGTTCTCCAGAAATTAACGACGCAGCGTTTATTTCGGTTGATTACTAGCTGCCATTCTTGACATCACGCAGAAATAGCTTTTAGATAATTTTTGAGATACTGATATTCCTCCGGATTGCTTATTTTTCTACGAATGACGGTGTAGTCCGCGAAAAGCCTCATTTTACTTCTAACTACTGAGTTGATATAATTTATATAAATTACGAATAATAACGTACGAAGTACATTACTCTATTGAACGCAAAAGACAACATCCTCAATGCTCGAAGGCTTCTCATCTATTACAACCTTCTGCGTCATATAATTTAAGAATTAACGGATCCAACTAATAATTTTGGAATTAATGGCTAAGATTCTATTTTTAATTGTTTAGGTCTATGCTGAAAAATGTACACTTTTGTTTTTATTGAGAAAGTCTTGAGTTTGAGCCTAGATTTTTGTTTCAGTTTTTATTTGTAAAGTTTTACTTTTTGTTCTTCTTTCATTTTTTAAATCAGTGCACTATTATTCCTGATGCTACTTCATAGTGTTTTTGTTTTCTAATGTTCCAAGTGTTTACAAATATTATTATTATTTCTATATACAATGCAAGTGGGCGCCTAGCCCGGTGGCAATGTTACGAAATTAACACATGAAAAACCTATAAAAAACATATAAAAACATTAAAAAGATTCAGTTTACAATTTTTCACGTACCACATACAATATTCTATCCATATATTTTTCCTGTTAGGAGCTTCGAGTTCGAGCTCCTTCGTTAATTAATTCGTCTTACAATATTATTTAACAATAATTTAACTAAAAGTAACGAATATCGTTCCCAGTGGTATTTTTAACTCTTGACTTAAAGGTTTTAACATTTCTAAGGAAGGGTACACAAATGGAAACATCACGTATCATTATAATGAACGAAAATCAAAATTGTGGAAATTTTTTACACAAATGTTTTAAAGTTCCTTCAATGCTTTCCATTTTTATTAAAAATAAACATTTTGTGATTTTTAAAATGCTTTTACTAAGTGCGCCATCTGAACCAAATGGTGCGCCAACTCACCAAAACATTAAGGAAAACCTATCTAAGTATGCTAAAGAAGGGAGTGGTATACAATATTAACTGTGTGACCTATTTCATCTCCCGATATTCTGTTACTTGGGACTAAAGCGCATATGTGGTCATGATTTCTAACTCAACCTAATGCCACGTACAACTGTCCATGTGCAAAAACATCATTTCTCAAATCTATGCCTACTATTTCTATTGTCTGCCCCTGAGATTTATTAATCGTCACTGCATATGCTAACTTTAGGGGAAATTGCCTACGCAGTATTGTTATGCCCGAGCGACTTGCCTGAAATTTAAAACAAATCCGTGGGATAAAAACACTGGCTGATTTATCCTTTCCTGGAATATAAGCCTCAATTAATCTTTTTGAAATATTTTTCACAACTATTTTAGTGCCATTGACTAAACCATCATTAAATGAAATATTTCTAATCAAAATACATACTGCACCTCTCTTAAGCACTATTCTATGATCTGGTATACCTGGCTCTGTTAATGCATGCGACAAATTTGAATTTAACAGCTCAGCCTGCCGACTGTCATCTGAACCCTCGCATCTATCTGCACTATATAATTCTACCGGTTCACCCTGTAATTTCCCTAGGACTAACGAATTGATTTCATCTATACAACTATTTGTCCCAGCCAAGATAGCCCTTCTGCTACAAATGGCAGGATCTGATAAAATGTCCTCAGGATAAACAAACTTAATCAAGTCTTCCAATTTATTTATATTTCTAATTAGATCTAATGGAATTACCTCATCTCCATTCATAACAACCCTATTGACTCTATCCTCCCCAACCTTAAGAATAAACTCAGAATAATCTTTATCTGCACGTGACCTAATTGGGCTAGTTAAATTAAACATATGTACGTTCTGCCACAACTTGGAGTGTTTCAAACTGGATGATACAGAATCCATCACTGACCCTCCTTTAACTATTGGAGCTACTTGCCTAAAATCTCCAGCTAGCAATATTATTTTCCCCCCAAACAGGTCATCTAGTTGACAAATATCCCTGAATGACCTCTCTAATGTTTCTAAGTTATTTTTAACTGCCATTGGGGCCTCATCCCATATAATTAAGGTAGAAGATCTGATTAATTCTGCCCTCTGACTGTTACCTTTGATGTCACAGTATGACTGGGGATCCTGATTCTCAATAGGCAGCCTAAACATTGAGTGTGCAGTCACTCCTCCATCATGGTTTAAGGCTGCTATGCCGGTCGAAGCTGTACATAAAACAATATGGCCCTGCCTACGCAAACCTGCAGTTATTGTCTTTAAAAGAATTGTTTTGCCTGTACCACTTGGTCCATCAATGAAAATGAAATTTTTTCTAACACTTGCTTTACCCTGAACCATCTCAATGACAAAATCAAAAACTCTCCTCTGATCATCATTTAAGCATGGCAACCACTCATCTAAAAAATGCTGTAGTTCCTCACCTGACCATCTAACTGATTCCCTACCAACTTCTGTAGAATCATCTGTTGCTGGTGGTAAACCAACTTCTTCTAGCGTCCTACCATGACTTCTCAACCTACTCTCAATGTCAAGCAATGCAGAATTGTATGTCCTATTTTCATCACCTGCAAATTTATCCAAAAAATCCTCAGAAAGCTCACTTTTGAATTCACTCCATAAAATCCCTGCAGGTGCACCTGCTATTGTTAAACATGAAAATAATAACCTAAGCCCACTGCCAGTTTTAAAAACCATTGCTTCCTTAATGGCCTCCCTATATTCATTTTCATTTTCCAATAATCCTAATGCATTAGCAGCTTCCTGAAAAGACTCGTACACTACCCCATCCACTCTCCTTAGATCCTCATAACTGTAAGCATGGAATTTCATTAAGAACATTATTAAATAATATACCTCACCTAATGTTGGCAACAACCACTGTAATCTAGCTACACACTGACGTAGAACTTTCTTCGTTATCCAGTGGCAACCTGAAGTATGCTCAATAACTGGAACTCGGCTTCTTTCACGTTGCCTAGTGTCCACATTGTAATTCTCAAAGAAATCTAAATATGTTAGGTGCTCAAACTCTGCTTCTTTTGGTCTTTCAAAATACAGCATTAATTTACTCTTACTAACTCTCAAGGCTAGCTCCTCCTCACCTGGCCTAAAAACTACCTGTTCTCTATTAGGTAAGTGTACTGGCAGCATAATTACACTGGGGGATGAATGAGAAATATCAAATTCTAGTATGCGCCACATGGCCTCGGATGCACTAATATATCTTAAGGATACATAATCTTCTATTTCATCAATTTTTCTACATTTTCTGCCACTACAGCAACTCGAGCACGGTCTGGTCCTTTATGAATGTACTTAAAAAGATATTTAATGATTTTAACTGAACTCGCTATCTCTACATTGCAGTGGCACTCTAACATCAAAAGTAAAGCCGGATTATAAGGAACAATCCAATTATCACTAATTACTCTACCGGATCTAATTTTAACCTCATATGTACCTGGGCGCTTATAATGTACATAGCCTTTTTCATCTATAAAAGTGGCCTCACGAATCGGCTTAGGAAATCCTTTAATACAAATTTTCTTTTCTACATCCATACAGGGAGCATTCTGCTTATCGTGCCCACATGGTCCATGAACCATATGCTGTAGGACTAATTTTCTAAGCCTACCTCCTGCATCTTCCTCTGATGGAATTGAAGCCTATATATATTCATCTATTTCTGTAATATGTTTTGGCTCACCCTGAACCTTAA
This sequence comes from Tanypteryx hageni, assembly GCA_028673005.1. Classification (NCBI taxonomy): domain Eukaryota; kingdom Metazoa; phylum Arthropoda; class Insecta; order Odonata; family Petaluridae; genus Tanypteryx; species Tanypteryx hageni. The sequence goes on from CM054120.1 coordinate 174,399,735, forward strand.
ATGCTATGTGGGCATGAGGTAAACCACGTTTCTGAAATTCAATAACATACATTACATATATTAAACTACCAAACAATTTGCCACTACTAATTAATCTCATTATGGCTGCTAATTTTAGCTGGAAAACCCTATTACACAAGTCTGGCCTGTCTGTCGCACTTTGATTTGAGGAAAGGCTATTCTTTATTTCTACCCATTGTGGATTACAGGTAATTGTTATAAAGAAACTTGGTTTTCCATTTCTTGAGACTAATGCCATACAATTCTGCATTTTCACTTGCATGTACCATGGACTATGTCTGAAAGAACTTGGTAAATAAACTTTTCCTGCCCTAAGTCCACCTTCTGCTTCAATAGTTTCATCTATTTCCTGTCTAGAAGCTACCCTAAACAACTTTGCCTGGTTATTCCTACACCATTGAAGCCTTTCCTCTTCAAACCTGGAGTACATATCAACAAAGTACTCTTGCGCTAACCTTCGCATAGATGTAAACCTACTCTCAGATAAAAGAAGCCTCCTATAATATTTAACCTGACTAAATTTATTCCCATTTCTATCTTTGAGGCCAACATGCCATCCAGATGTAGCGTGAGGGAAGAGAAGAGGATACTGGAAAGCTTCGTAAGTTTCACTGAAAATGCTAACAAACTGTGGCTCACCTCTACCATGCTTCCAAATTAACACCTGTCTTGGATCACTGTTAGGCTCCATTCTAATAATGGCAGCGATTTCATCAACTATTGGAGTGTCTCCTAAAACTGGTCCATGAGTTCGCCTATTAGTTTTTTCAAACGCTATGTATGCATCCTCAGATGCATGTCTACTTAAAAATTTCAAAGAATACACTATAGGGTTAACAAGATTTAAGAAGCTTTCAATTTCTTGAATGATTTCTGCATTAAGTTGCCTGCCTTCTGCTATTCTCCTACGCTCTGCCCCATCATCAATATAAAGAGCTACATTATTGACACTATTGCCTCTTGACCAACCTAAATTGAATAGTCTGTGGTAAGTCCTTCCCTATATCTTAACTAAAGATGGTCCTTGTCTTCCTGGAGCATCCTGAAAACCATGAGAAACCCCCAGAGCAGAAAATGCAAAAATGTTATTATAGCTCCTAACATTTTTAAGGAAGTCACTGTTATTATAAAATGAAGCATCTAATTTAGGAAGGAAACCCAAAAAATACCTCCCACTCCCACAACACCATTCTTTCCTGCTTTTCTCCTCTTCAAAAAAGATAGCTCCACAGCGATTACACTTAGAACATTTGCTATCTAAAAGGGAAGAAACTTTAAGTTTGAAACAGGCAATATCATTTAATTCATTGCCTGACCTATTTCCTAAACCGGACTTAAGGGGAACAGTTCTTATTATTGGTGGCACATTATAGTAGCCCCTCTGACGTGCAGCTTGTTGTAATGTTTTCTGTTGGAACCGACTTGTATATGCTCGCAGATAACTGGTCTAACCTCATCGAGCAAATTCCACATCAGTAGAGCTTCTTGGGGACGAAAACTGGTATGGAAGGCCAAAATCTCATTGAACTTGCTAACGTGATCACTCGAGATGTAATCATTGCATTCTATCTCGTTAAACGAAGAAGCTGATAACGACAAAATGGGTACGCAATCACTCATTGTTACTCACTGAGGTGAATCCACTTTCGCAAAACACAAAAAAAGAAACCTATAATAAATAAATACTTATTAAGTAATAAATACTTTTACACAACTAAAACCTCACAATAAACAATAACACTATAGCAATGAAGTGTACAATAACAATGTACAATCAAAACTTTCACGGAACAAAAAAAGAAGCAAAAATACTTAATAAGTAATAATAACGTCCACAAAACTAACTCCCGCGTTGTCCACGATCAAGGTGCACTGATGACAGGGATGAAAGCTCCAGAAAAATCTGATAATCACTTTAAGATGACAATGCAGTGAATACAAACACACTGCCAGTTATCTCAAATCGAATGACGTGGCTTCGGTTGACGTCAGTATATATAGCGAGAAGTTGCCGCATACGCATAAAGAAGCGCAGTCGACGATGGACGCCATAGTCGATATATATCGTTCCGTGTATTCCAGACAGGGAAAGATTTGGATGTGGGAATATTACGCAGTAAAAAATAAGGACATGACGTAATAGAGAAACCGAAAGTCATGCACTTGAGAAATGTATCGTTCCGAGTATCCGAGATGTGGAACGATATAGATGCAGGATTAATTACGCATTAAAAAATAAGGACGTGACGTCATAGAAAAGCTGAACGTCATCCAATTGAGAAAATAACGTAGATAAAAATCAATGTAGAATTGTTGCTATTGGCTATAATATATATTTTAGTAAAAACGTAAGTTATTAGTAAATTTATATTAAAAATAAAGATATAGTAAAAACAAAAAAAAGGATATTTCGTGTATTCGAAAAATGACGCCTTCATATTCTTACGTCAATTATTTTTGTGCTTACATTCTGCAAGCTTTCCATCTCAGCTTGGAAAACATAATTTTTCCAGAGAAGTATTTAATTATTAGAAACAGATATTTCGCCATTACAAATATTTTCTTAATTCTAAATATTTCACCTCCTGAGCGATTTTCGTTTTTCCCTTATGGAAAAGTAATAGATTAAAACATTCCCAAAACTTTGCAATTTTAAGAATTAAATACTTTCTCCATTATCGGGTACTAATGCTACACATTTTAGCCAATTTTTAAAGTTGTAGTACTTCTAGAAGTGAAATAATATTTTTTCAATTGTTTAAATTTTAAACATTTTTAACGGTCGCCGCAGAATGTTTATGGAGAGATTCAAATGTTTATTTGTGCAAATGCACTACTCTGTACATAACTTGAAAATTTCATCTTCCTAGCTCATCCCGTAATGTCTAAACAGTTATCTATTTGTTTAATTTTAAAAGAATTTTTAACTGCCAAACAAATAAACATATCAAAATTTGTATAATCCCTATTTCGTTTTTTTACGAAGTATACTTTAAAAAAAATTTCAACTCCGTAGTACATGCGGAAATACATAAACCATGAAAATTTGTTTAAACAATTACGAATTTTTAGCTGCCGCATTGTTGCACTTTTTCAAGATTTTCGTTTTTTCTAGTCAGTTTTAAACAAAATCCTACCTAAGAAAAAAATTTCGAATCTCCAGCTCATCTGGAAGTGCCTAAATATTAGTATCCTCCTATATGTTATATATATGTTACTAGTAGTTGGTGCTTGCATACTGCAAACATTTCATCTCACAAAAGAACATTCATTTTTCAGAAAGAAATTTCAACATTACAAATTGTCTTTTAATTCTAAAAATTTCATTTCTGCAGCGATTTTCGTTTTTTGCACATGTAAGAATAATAGTTTAAAACAATCTCCAAATGTCGCAAATTTAAATATTTTACACTTTCTTCATTATAAGGTTCTAATGCTACACATTTTATCCAAATTTTAAAGTTGAAGCACTTCTATAAGTTAAATAATATTTTCTAATTGTTTAAATTTAAATAATTTTTAACGGCCGCCGCAATACATATATGGTAAAATTGAAATGTTTATTTGTGCAAATTTACGATACCGTAAATAATTTGAAAATTTCAGCTTCCTAGGTCATACCATAGTACCTAAACAGCTATCTATATGTTTAAATTTTAAGAATTTTTAACTGCCAAACAAATTAAAATATCCAAATTTGCATAATCCCTATTTCGTTTGTTTTAAGAATTCTACTTATTAAAAAAATTTCAACTCCGTGGCACATTCGGAAATATATAAACCTCGAAATTTGTTTAAACAATTGGGAATTTTTAGCGGCCGCATTGTGGCACTTTTAAAAGATTTTCGCTTTTTCTAGTCGGTTTTGCACAAAATTCTACCTATGAAAAATTTTCGAATCTCCAGCTTATCTGGAAGTTCCTAAACATTAGTATCCTCCTATATGCTATATCCTCCTCTGTAAGAGTCGTCGATATATAATGATGATATGAGGATACTAATGTCCAGCCCAAACTACAAATGCTAGAGAGCTGAAAGTTTCAGTTTTTGTTGTTTTAACCCCATTTGTACATTAAAGTTTAATAATTTTTTAGGTACTACGGGATGAGCTAGGAAGCTGCAATTTTCAAATTATTATACAGAACAGTGCATTTGCACAAATAAACATTTCAATCTCTCCATATATATAATGCGGCAACCGTTAAAAATCTTTAAATTTTAAAAAAATATAAAAATATTATTTTACTTCTAGAAGTGCTACAACTTTACAATTTGGCTGAAATGTGTTGCATTAGTACCTTATAATGGATAAAGTGTAAAATGTTTAAAATTGCAACATTTGGGGATTGTTTTAAACTATTATTTTTACGAGGGAAAAACGAAAATCGCTGCAGAGGTGAAATCTTTCGAATTAATAGAATATTTGTAATGATGAAATATCAGTCTGAAAAATTAATGTTTTTTCTAGGTGAGATGATATGCTTGCAGTATGCAAGCACCTTCTACTAGTATGTTATATCCTCCTCCTCTATAAGGAACGTCTATATAGAATGATATCCTGATCCTCTGTAAGAGTCGTCGAATTGAAATCTTTAGAATTAAAAGACTATTTGTAATGTTGAAATTTCTGTCTGAAAAATGAATGTTCTTTTAATGTGAGATGAAATGCTTGCAGTATGCAAGCACCTACTACTATTCATTATATATAGACGTTTCTTACAGAGGAGGAGGATGAGGAGGATACTAATGTTTAGGCACTTCCAGATGAGCTGGAGATTCGAAATTTTTTTGATAGGTAAGATTTTGTGGAAAACCGACTAGAAAAAACGAAAATCTTGACAAAGTGCAAAAATGCGGCCGCTAAAAATTCGCAATTTTTAAAAAAAATTTTCAAATGTGCTACGGAGTTGAAATTTTTTTTATAAGTAGAATTCTTAAAAAAAGAAATAGGGATTATACAAATTTTGATATTTTAATTTTGTTTGGCAGTTAAAAATTCTTAAAGTTTAAACAAATAGATAAGTATTTAGGTACTACGGGATGAGCTAGGAAACTGAAGTTTTCAAATTATTTACAGAATAGTGAATTTGCACAAATAAACATTTCAATTTTTCCATAAATGAGTTGTGGCGGCCGTTAAAAATTATTTAATTTTAAACAATTAGAAAAATATTATTTAACTTATAGAAGTGCTTCAACATTAAAATTTGGCTAAAATGTGTAGCATTAGTATCTTATAATAAAAAAGTGTAAAATTTTAAAGTTGCAACTTATGGGGATTGTTTTTAACTATTATTTTTACATGTGGGAAAAATGGAAATCGCTGCGGAGGTGAAATCTTTAGAATCAAAAGAATATTTGTAATGATGAAAGGTCTGTCTAAAAATGAAAGTTTTTTCAAGGTGATATGAAATGCTTGCAGCATGCAAGCACCAACTACTATTATGTTATATTCTCCTCTGTAAGAGTCGTTGATACATAATGATAACATATAACTTATAGGAGGATACTAGTGTCCAGCCCAAACTACAAATGCTAGAGAGCTGAAAGTTTCAGTTTTTGTAGATATAATGGAAAAACCTACAGATAAAATGAGACTTCTTATCTAAGTGACATGAGTTCGACTCCAGAAATTCCGAAATTTGCGTTTTTTTCCATAAGAAAAGCATTGCGCCATTTTTGTAAATTAATTATGGGCACTTGCCGGTAAGATAGAAAGATAACATTTTCAGTATTGCTAGATGGCCGCAATATCTATTAGGAACTATTTTCACTTTTACTTACAAAGTCTTGGTTTCGACTGCCGAGACCCCGGAATATCTCCCATAAGTTAGCATGAGAAAAGGTTTTCCCAGCGTGTAGACCAATCTAACAGGTTTAGGAAGCTGAAATTTTGCAGGTTTATAGAACATTTGTCATAACCAATTATAAAAGTCGAAATTTTTAAAATTGTAAATTTTAGGGGTCGTTTTAACCCCATTTGAACATTAAATTTTAATAATTTTTTATGTACTTCGGGATGATCTAGGAAGCTGGAATTTTCAAATTATTTACAGACCAATGTATTTGAACAAATAAACATTTCAATCTCTCCATATATATATATATATATATTGCAGCAACCGTTAAAAATGTTTAAATTTTAAACAATTAGAAAAATATTATTTTACTTATAGAAGTGCTACAACTTTAAAATTTGACTCAATTAGTACCCCATAAGGAAGAAAGTGTAAAATGTTTAAAATTGCAACATTTGGGGATTGTTTTAAACAATTATTTTTACGTGGGAAAAACGAAAATCGCGGCGTAGTTGAAATCTTTAGAATTAATAGTAATTAATTAATAGTAATTGTAATGATGAAATATCAGACTGAAAAATTAATGTTTTTTCAAGGTGAGATGAAATGCTTGCAGTATGCAAGCACCTTCTACTAGTATGTTATATCCTCCTCCTCCTCTGTAAGGAACGTCTATATATCATGATATATCGACGACTCTTACAGAGGAGGATATAACATCTAACATATAACATATAACATATAGGAGGATACTAATATTTAGGCACTTCCAGATGTGCTGGAGATTTGCAATTTTTTTCATAGATATTATTTTGTACAAAACCGACTAGAAAAAACGAAAATCTTGAAAAAGTTCAACAATGTGGCCGCTAAAAATTCGCAATTGTTTAAACAAATTTTCATAGATTATGTATTTCCGCATGTGCTATGGAGTTGAAATTTTTTAAAGTAGAATTCATACAAAAACGAAATCGGTATTATACAAATTTTGATATTTTAATTTGTTTGGCAGTTAAAAATTCTTAAAGTTTAAACAAATAGATAACTTTTAGACATTACGGGATGAGCTATGGAGCTGAAACTTTCAAGTTATGTACAAAGTAGTAAACTATTACAAAAAAACATTTCAATTTTACCAAACATGAATTTCGGCGGCCGTTAAAAATTATTTAAATTTTAATAATTAGAAAATATTATTTGACTTCTAGAAGTGCTACAACTTTAAAATTTTGCTAAATTGTGTAGCATTAGTACCCCCTAATTGAGAAAGTGTAAAAAAATTTAAATTGCAACATTTGGGGATTGTTTAAAACTATTATTTTTACATTTGGGGAAAACGGAAATCGCTGCGGAGGTGAAATCTTTAGAATTAAAAGTACATTTGTAATGATGAAATGTCTGTCTGAAAAATGAATGTTTTTTCAAGGTGATATGAAATGCTTGCAGTATGCAAGCACCAACTACTAGTATGTTATATCCTCCTCTGTAAGAGTCGTCGATATATTGTTTAATATTTTATGCGGAGAGTTTTGCTTCGTGTTTATGGTGATGTATGATGATGAATTATTTTATGTGTATATATTGTTGGAGTTGGGCGATGTATGTCAATTGTTTGGTTTTGTACCAAAAGGGCCCGTGCATGCGAATGAGTATGCCGGTGCCGGGTAGGGAGGAAATATATGAAAATATTGTGAAGTTAGGTGAAATTTTAGGCCACAAAATTTTGTTAGCTACAGAGCTAAGGGGGCTATGTGAGCCAAGAGGGTTCCACGTGGTCCCCAACCGTTTGGATCACCCCACGGCCGGAAAAGACTGTAATTTTGCAGCTAACAACCTCTATGATGGTAGACATGTTGTAAATATAAGGTGGTTGATGTATATAATCTGTATTTGATATGTTTTGAAAATTGTGATAGTTTGTGTTTGATTTAAATTTTGCTTTATGATGGGTAGTGATATGTATGTTGTTGTATTTTGTTTTGATAATTTTGATATGTTTAAAGTAATGTAATGGTATGAGTTGCTGTTTATGCAGCAACTAACTTTTGGGGGGAAGTGGATGTAAGTGGCGTATAGTGGAGGCAGCACTTTTGCTAGCTGGCCACCTGCCTTTTGCTGTGTTATGTTATCTCGGCTACATGATACTTCCCGCCTCGAGTCGGTTAACACCGGGAGCCGCAAGTGTGGGAATTGCTACCGTAGCCACGCCACTCGAGGTAGCCAATGGGAAGGGCTGTCGGCGGTCATGTGATGACGCCGAAGACCGGCAAGAAGTAGTTGGAGAAAGGCAGTGGAAACTCGGGCGGCAAGACGTAAGGTTGTATTGAGAGGATGAGCGGAAATACAGCCTTTGTGGAAGATCACCCGTGTGTTTACTGACTCCGTTCCCTTTTCGGGCCGCGTGGGACCCGGCAGAGTTTACAATAGTGATTATTTCTTTACGAAAAAAATTAGTGATAATATTTTTGGGTAAAATATTGTTGCAATCAATGTATTTTATATAGAAACATCCCAGTTCTCTTCTTTCAATGTTATTGAACAGTATAACATTTCAGTATTCTATACAAATATAATTGTCATCTTAAAGTTGTAGAATATATCTACATATTATTGTTTCTATTGTAATGTTAAATTATTTAGTATAAGACTTGTGAGATTATGTAATTGATATATAGGAAAGGGGAATGTAATTGTATGAGTATAGAAATTGATATTTTTATTTTTTCAGATACTACGTATATCAATTTAACCTCCTTTTTCCTAACCTGTGTTTATATAAATTCTGGGTTTTTTTATTTCTTTCATTGTTTTTGAAGAGGCTGGGATGGAAACACTGTGAGTTGGGTTTCGTATATTTTAACCCACGTTATCGCGCAGCGGATGAAATGAGCGACGTTCATATGTGACACGTGATACAGAGAGGTGGAAACCGAGTTGTAGAAATAGAATCGGCGGTGAGGAATCGTCTAAAGACATTTTGGGTGAGTGTAGATGGAGTGAATAGAGATATTATCACGTTTTTAGACGGTATTAGGGAAATTTTGATAGGTAAATTAGCGAACAGTTGGCAAATACGGCTCTGAAAATTAATATAATTTTTAAAGCTATGTTTAAAAAGGAGAATGAATCGAGTGAGAGAGTTTTCAAAACGAAAAATATTAGAGTCCTTCAGGCTAATGATATTGACGAAATTTTAAATAAATTGTTTGGAAAAATATTGAAGGAAAAGTCTGAGCAGCAGGCAAAAGATTCCGGTAGGTCGTTATCCGAAATTCTTGGGTTGGAATTGAGGATCAATAAATACAGACCTTTGAGAGGGTTCTCTTTTATTAAGTTGCCGCCAAAAATAAAAAACACTTTCGGTAATAAATATCAAGAATAGCGATTCCTAATGTTTTAAGTATGCTATTTGGGCAAAAAATGTTCAGAAAGGTCCTCAACGCCTCTCCAAATACAACAACGAGGAATTTCGAAAAGGGTACGATTGGGATTGCATTGAGTACGCTGTGGAGCTCTCAAAAATTCCAAAATTTGAAAAAACCAACAATATTTCGATTAATGTTTTCGGTATTGATGATAAAAATAACGTGTACCCTATCAAAGTTGTGGACGAGGAACTCGATGACCACCGGAACCTTTTGCTTTTAACGGAAGGCTCCAAGAGCCATTATTGTTACGTAAGAAACTTTGAAATATTAGTTTACTGCCAGATGACTAAAAAAGATACTGGACTATATATTTACAAAAGATGTTTCACTAATTATCACGATGAATAAAAGCTCGTGGAACATACACGAGACTGCAACACCAATTCTCCCTTGAGAATCCTGCTCCCAACAGATGAAGACAAGTGGTTAAAATTAAAATAATTCGGGCACACCATGCGTGTCCCTTTTGTCATATACGCTTATTTCGAATGCATCCTACCAAAATTTGGTAGTTGCAGTAGCCCTCTTGATCATTCCTACTCGATATCCACCCAAAAACATGAGGTAATGTCTTTTTGTTTAGTTTTGGTATCCTCCACGGGAGAGATTTTCGATCCCGTTCTATATCGTGGTGCGGATGCCGCCGAGGTATTCATTAAGAATTTAAGAGAGGTCTCAGAGCTCATATGCAGAGTGTACAAAAACGTGACCCCTATGGTTGCGATGACCCCGGAGGAACAGGAGGCATTCAAAACGGCAACCGTTTGTCACATTTACGGGGAGGAATTAGGTAATGATCGCGTGAGAGATCACTGTCATCTCACAGGTATGCATCGAGGACCTGCTCATTCAAATTGCAATTTAAATTTGAAAATGCCAAATTTTCTCACCGTCTTCATGCACAACCTATCCAGTTACGTCTCCCACCTGTTCATTCCTCATTTAGGTTACGACGAAAAGGAAATGCATTGCATCCCCAATTAGGAGGGAAAATATATTTCCTTTTCAAAGAAGGTGAGTGAAAACTTTTCCATTAGGTCCCTCGATACATTTCGTTTCATGGCTTTTTCCCTCTCAAAATTAGTTGAAAATCTCCCCCAAGATATGTTCGAGCAAACTGCAAAGATTTTTGGAGAAAAACTGGACTTGGTCACTCTTAAACGTGTTTTCCCGTATGAATACGTAGACTGCTGGGACAAATTGAACGATGGGTGCTTACCACCCAAAGAGGAATTTTATAGTCAGCTGACTCAGGAACACATAAAAGACGAGGACTATGACTATGCAAAGAAAATTTGGAACGATTTTAATTGCTCGACTTTAGGTGAATATAGCGATCTTTACCTGAAGACTGACGTTTTGTTGTTAGCTGATGTTTTTGAAAATTTTAGGGAAGTATGCTCGAATACGTACAAATTAGACCCAACATGGTACTTCACCACACCAGGTCTTGCTTTCGACGCCATGTTGAAATCAGTGGCGGCTTTTCAAGTGAAGTTAGTGAAGTGCCACTTCACGTATAATTTATGAATGTTTTCCAGCTGTCCTGTTTTCTCGTCGGAAAAAATCACTCTGCCCCAGAATTCTTCTCCTTTCCTTGTGTGCATTAGCAAATTCTAGGCGAGCAGCAATGTGAGCAGGAGTTAAAATTTCTTTTAGGTATAGGAAGGTATAGGTATGGAAGGCGGGAGGAAGAGAGGAATGTTACCAGAGGCCGGCATTTGCCTGCTCTTACTGTTAGAGAAAGATGCCGAGGAAGGGGAGTCCGGTCCCAACTGACAGACGGCGCACCTAAGGTTTCTTCTGAGTATACCCCAAGCCAGCCGCCTCGTTTGTTTCAACCTCAGTGGTTATTCAGGAGTTTATTAAGGCAGAATTGGATAGCATATTCACTGGATTATGCCGGAACTTTCTTAAATCTATGCCGAAGAGATTGGAAATATTTATCCAGAACAGAGGAGGGTGGATTTATTATTAATTAAAGATATAATGTTAGATTTATCATTTCATTTGTATTTCATTCGCATTGCCTGGGCAAAGGTTTCGGTGATGATTATAAATAGCATTTAGCATTTTTTCTCCGTCGACTCTCTCTCCGTGCTTTCTAAATTGTAAGATCGCTTCCCGAGTTCCGAGAGTAGGAAGCTCGGATGCAACGAGAAAACTTCGCTACACAACCGAGAAACCTTAAACCATACCCCGAATTTATCAAATACACTGTCGGCGCTTCCTCACCCCCTCAGCGCTCGGATCCTCCCCTACTCCTGCACCTGTTCAGGGTTGCCATTCCGTCGAAAGAGACTTTGCTCGTTTAAGTTCTCGCAAATGCCGCCGTAGAACGCCACGAGGTGTTGCGTTAATTTTGGCCAGGGCTGTACAATTCGTTTACTTGGAAATATAAAATTTCAACAAAAAAATTTGAATTTTGCCTTGAATTTTGTCAGAAGTAAAGCCACAGTTCCATGCTCTTCTTCAAAACGTTATTTCACAAAATATGACCATGAGCTATGTGAGTAGCTGCTATTCACGCCGATTGCCGCTATTTGAGCTGCGCGCGCAGTAGTGAAGTCGAGACACATAGTCGGCTTACTCACCATGGTAAAGATGGACGCACCGACTGCCTAACGTTGACCTTGGTTGACTAGAGTGCAGCTCTTCTCACCCACGTGATTTCCAGCTTCACTCTCCCAGTTGGGACAAGCCTGCGTAACTTCGCTAGCCGTGTACATTGAGCGCCCGTTATTTCAGTGAACCCTGCGAGTGTACGTGCTATTTTGAAGTGCATTCAAAACGACGACGACGCGAGATCGGCTTTTACATGCTTGTTTTTCACTGTTCGAGCTAATTTTTCCCTCTTACGATGATAAAAAACGATAAAGGAGCAAAATTTTTGCTCTTACGAAATTTCGCATATCTCGAGCTGCATTTCTACGTTCCACTTTAGAAATGGAGATGGAGGTTTTGCCTTCAGAGGAAAACACAGATGATCCATCACCTATAAGGCCGAATAAAAACTAAGACCTACCACCACCGCAACATACCCGATGTCAACTTGTTTGGGTGATTGCTCATTTCTCATTTTATTATATCTATTTAAAACGTCATTTAAGTATTACAAAGTATTGTTTCAATGTAAAATAGTTTTGCTTCGCTTTAATTTTCTATTCGGTAACTTTGGAGATGAACTTTTTTGCCGTATTTTTTTATATGCAGAGCCGCCGGACTTTCGGTGTTTTTATGTATTATGAGTTTGATTCGTAAGTGTAATTTCAGTGTAAAACTTGAATGTATTAAGTGATTTTCTGAACTCGGGATCGTATCGTAGTGTTTTTCATGTACGTCTATGTGAATTTACTTCTCGTTATACGAGATTTCGCTTACGAGCAACTTTTTCGGAAGGGATTTAGCTCGTATAGCGAGGGATGGATGCTATGAATACCTATTTTTTATCCCTGACCTATATATGAACTTCACCAACTTTTCTGGGCACAAGCCGCCACTGGTTTAAATACAATAAAATTAACCTTGAACTGATGAATGACTATGACATGACTTTAATAATATAGAATGGTATTCGTGGTGGAATCAGTCAGTGCATGAAAATGTATTCTGAGGCCAACAACAAGTATCTAGATAATTTTAATTCAGAGATAGAATCTCGATATATTGCTTATTTAGATGCTAACAACCTCTATGGTTGGGCAATGAGTAATTACCTGCCCCATAGTGGGTTTAGTTGGCTTGATCGGGAGGAAATTCAAAATTTTAACGTAACTTCTATTTCAGATGATCATTCGAAAGGTTACATTTTAGAAGTCTATTTAGAATATCCGACTGATCTCCACCACGAACACAACGATCTACCGTTATGTCCTGAAAATAAAATTCCTCCAGGTGGTAAGCATACAAAACTCTTGACAACTCTAGACTATAAGACAAAGTATGTTATTCACTACGTTAACCTAAAACAGGCTCTATCTCTTGGACTAAGACTCAAGACAATTCACCGAGTCAATGAATTTAACCAATCTCCGTGGTTGAAATCATATATCGATTTAAACACTGAGCGTAGGAAAATTGCAGAAAATGATTTTGAAAAGGATGTTTACAAATTAATGAGTAATTCCGTTTTTGGCAAAATTATGGAGAACGTTCGGAAGAAGATACATTTGAAATTGGTTTCCAATGAAAGACGATTGGATAAACAAATATCCAAATCAGCATTCCTCGACCGAACGATCATTAATGAAAATTTAGTAATCGTTCTCTTGAGAAAATCTAAAATTAAAAGGGATTAACTTATTTATATAGGATTATCCGTTTTAGAATTAAGTAAAACATTGATTTATGACTTTCACTACCGGAGGAGGAAGCCTAAATTCGGTGACGGGTTAAAACTATGTTACATGGACATTGACAGCTTTATTTATTAAGTAAGGACTGATGTTTTTTATAAAGGTATGTTGACTGATTTGGACTTTTACGACACATCCAACTTTCCAAAGGACCATCTTTGCTTTTCCGATAAAAATAAAAAGATGATTGGAAAATTTAAAGACGAGTGTACCGGACAGATAATGACTCATTTTGTAGGACTGCGGAGCAAATTGTACGCATTTAATGTAGGAGATTCGATGGAAAAGAAAAATGCAAAAGGAATAACCAAAGCAGTTATCAATAAAGGTTTAAAATTTAAAGACTATGTAAATTCTTTAAGATATAATTCTGTTTCATTTCGCAAAATGAAGGTGATTAAAAGTAAAAAGCATGAACTTTATTCGATGGAAATGAATAAATTTGCCTTGAGTGCTTCTGACGACAAACGTTATCTTTGTCACGACATATCTTGTCCTGGGGAAACAGTAAAATTCCATTTTTAAAGAGAAACTGGGAAGAAGCGTTTGAAGGCGATCTTTGAATAAATATTTGAAGAGAGCTATTTCGAAAAAACTGAAAAATCTTTTTTATATTGCGTAAGGTATTATTTATATCCAAACGTTTCAAACAAAAGTTATAGCTTGCACTGAGATGTAAATTTTAAGTTATATACTGTTTTCCAATAAAATTATTTTTGTTAAAATTTAGTATGTATTTACCATCTATCAAATCTGTTTTAACTTAACGAACTTTAAATCAATTTTATCGGTTATAGCCTTAGATGCCACCTGTATTTCATAAGTGGTTCCATTTGCAAATAATCGAGTTATTAACATTTGAAATTTTAGGATCCTCTAAATTGACTTTTTGTTAATTAACATAATGATATCTAAGGTGCAGTAGCGACTATTTCACAGATTAAGATTGTTTAAATTCCGTTTATAATCGATATTATATAAAAAAATTATAATACGGGTAATAAAATATTCAATTTAACCTGATACGATATAATTCTCTTCTTCATCCGAATCTTCTAAGTGGAGAGTCTATCCAACAATGAAAAAATTCCCGTATCCCATTTGGATTTGATAAAGTACGTATAAAATCATCGCGAGATTTAAATAGAAAGTCTCCACGCGTATCTTTCTTTTCCGCTGGGGAACTAAGAGGGAAATGCCTGCACGCGCTATCTGAAAGAATGCCACCTTGCATTTTGAAGACGCTATCTACATCTAGGGATACAAAATCGAACCGAAAGAATCGATACCTTACTCATATGATGTATCGAATGAAAATTATCGATGCCACGGAAGTATCGGGCCTGAAGTACCGATATGAGTAAGTATCGTATCGGAACAATTGAAAATATTACATTAATTGAATATAAATAACGTCACATACGTAATATGAGTAGTTATCGAATCAAAACAAGCAAAAAATTACATTTATTGAACATAAGGAAAGGCACATTCGTCTATGAGTAGGAATCAAATCAAAACAATTAAAAATATTATATTTATTGAAAATAATAAGGCACATTCTTCAAAGTACAATAAAATCTACCCCTCTCACTCCTCCTCTGTGCAATCTCCTAAAAACATTATCTTTTCCAGGCGGCTTCCCGTTAACCGATTCCTGGCTTACGTTACGTTTGCCCCCGCCTTAGAAAAGAGACGTTCTCCAGGCACCGATGTTGCAGGAATTATCAAGTACGCTCGTGTGAGCTTGTAAATATTAGGGAAAACACACTTCATATCTTCCCAGGTCTTCAAAGGATCAGAAGAGAAACTGGATTTCATAAATACACAGCTCATCTCTTTCCTCAATATTATTTGTTTTCTTTTTTTGCTTGCCATAGACCAATGCTTTGTGGTGGCTCCAAAAGTCATACTCGGATTCTGTATTCAGAGTAGAATCACTGTCTGTGTCACTGCTTGATGTCTCACTTCTAATCAAGGAACGGATATTAGATTGAGCCTTTGCAGAAGCCTTGATATCAATAATATGTATATTTTTAAATCGCGGATCTAATAAATTGGATATAGCTAATATATGAGACTTCGCAATATGAGCGAACCTGCGATTAATTCCAATAGATTGCAACTTATTTTAAGCAATGGATAAGTGGAATCACTTTGCTCAGCGTTACAAATTTTTGCCCCGCAATCTCCTTGGTAATGTAATCCAATGGTTGAAGCAACTTCAACATATGTTTTACAGTGTTAAGCTCAACGGAAGTTAATGCTAATGGAGCCTTAGGGTTTTCAAGGAGAATCTTATGCACAAATTTTGACAGGGCGACTTATCTTTCTAACATAAAGTACACAGAATTCCATCTTGTGCTTACATCTAAAATCAACTTAAGAGGGGTTTTATTAACTTCTATCTGTTTAGCACGAAGCAAGTCACTATTCATAACACTTCTTCGAAAAATCTTCACAACCTGTCTTGCCTGGCTAGTGAGTTTTTGTAGATGTTACCTTTTCTACCACCAAATGAAGCGTGTGTGCAAAACATGGAAGGTGTTTTCCCTTACCGAGAAACATGTTAACTGCACCAACAATATTGGAAGCGTTATCAGTGACTGCACATACTACCTTACTTTTGGGGATAGAGTACTTCGTGCAAACAGCTTCAAGTTGCTCACAAATGTTGACTGATGTATGCCTCTCCGTGATCTCCTTGGTTGCAATGCATTTAGAAACAATGTCTGTGCCGTTCAAATGATGTGCTGGAAACTACGGTATGACATCATTTCGGTCCAAATGTCCGAAGTATTTGCAACATTTCCCACACTATGATCATTTATTTTGTCAGAATAAACCTTTATAATGGCCTCGTACAGCTCATCAAGTCGTGATTTTAGTGTGTCAACGCTGGGGAGCTTGTGCAAATTCTGCCTCACTTTTGTTACTGCATGTACTCATTTGAATCGATACTGAGAAAAACATACGCATATGAGTAAAATATAGAAAGAAAAGAATCGAGTACAAATTACTTGGTATCGAAAGGAAATTATCGCTATGAGTAAAGTATCGATACTTTCTTCCTATCCCTATCTACATCCGACCGCGCAATCCTTGAAACCAGATCGTGGCATCATCTCACCAGATCTCACCGTAGAGAATCTCGCTGTTGTAATAATCAGAAAGTCGAAATTGTGCATCTCTTCGTTATTCATTACGCTCGTGGATATCAACAGCATTCATATGCTAATAATAAATAATAATAAACCACATCCATTTCGAAATGTGAGTTCTGTCTCAATAGGATATAATTTTGATTTTAAATTATTAGGTGACATAATTATCGGTTCGATTTTCATTTTCTTTAATTAATGGACTCGACTAATGATATAATCTTACAAAAGATGGGGTTAGATTTGCGTTAAGATGAAACACATCTTGCGAAGAATTATTTACCCTTGGGCTGTGTCGCGTCGCGCGTGGCTCCACCCCCACCCGCCACCTCTCGCAGACCTTCGCGTTTTTTGCCACTAGTATGTGCAAAATGAATGTGATTAAAAGTAAAAAGCATGGACTTTATTCGATAGAAATGAATAAAGTTGCCTTGAGTGCTTCTGATGACAAACGTTATGTTTGTGACGACGAGGTAAACACCTTGTTCTGGGGTATAACAGTAACATTCCCAAATTTAAAGAGAAACTGGGGAGAAGCCTTTGAAGGCGATCTTTGAATAAATATTTCTGTAGTGAGGAATTATTGTTCAGTAAGCATCATGAATGTAAAGTGTAAACACCCATTTACTTGCATCTGTGCGGGTCCAAGTTGTTCTGGAAAAACAACGTTAGTAGAAATATTTTTGAAAAATTTACCGCATTTGGTTGAGGGGAAAATTGAATGCATAGTGTGGTGCTGCAGCCCAGGTAGCGAGCCTAACATGAAATGTGTTAAACATAAAATCGGGTCCCATCCTTCGAGAACGCTAACGGAATACCGACATTATATGTCATAGATGATTTGATGCATGAAGCATATAATAAGCAAGTCAGCGAATTATTCACGAGAGGTTCCCACCATTTCAATATTTCAGTCATTCTCATTACACAAAACGCATTTTATCAGAGTCCTCAATCGAGAAATATTTCTGTCAGTGCGAAGTATATCGTAGTGTTCCGAAATCCTCGCGATACACTTCAGTTTAGTCATCTAGCGAGGCAGGTATATCCGGAGAATTCGATCAAGTTGACGAGAGTATATAAGGAGGCAACGTCGGAACCTTACAGTTATTTAGTCTTAGACCTTTTGCAGGAGGCGGATGATTGCTTTAGACACGAATTTTCCCCAATAAAATTACAATCGTTTATGTTCCGAAGCATATGATTGATGATGAAAACATTGAAATCTAGTAAGCATTTGCTGCATGTATTGAAAGTAGCCAAACCTATATTTTGAAAAGAAAACGTTTGAGTTTATTGTTTTTATTGTTTACTAAATGAGTTGCAATTTGGCTACATGCCAGGTGGCAACATTACATGACTCATTGTCAATAAATTTCACATCATCTAACTTACAGCGTAACTTACTCGTCACCCTCTAAAAAAAGAAAACCTTTACATTTTGACCTAAATTGCTTAAGCGATTTAGGAAAGATTTCCTCTGGTAGCTCATTCCATTCACAGATTCCTCTATTTAGAAAAAAGTTCTTGGCGGCGTTTGTCTTCTGCGGCCTGTATTTAATTTTATATTTGTGGTCGTTTTTTCCTATGTAGTGAGGTTTCTCGATCCCAGATGATAAATTTTCCCATGCCCCCATGAGTTCTCCCCCGACGACTCCTAAGAGGCTTAGTTTGAAGAGTATAACGAAATGTCTCAGGGTAGATAACCAACGTATAGATAAACAATGGAGGCGTATGATGGAAAGAAGAGGAAATACGGAAGAATTTTTAAGAGACGAAGGAATACAGAACGAATCAGATTGGGAAGAAGCAAGGGAAAGCAAATTACCAAGAAGAGAGGAACGAGTTCGAAAACCAAAGAAATAGTTTGGAGTCCGATGAAATTTTAGAATTCATTTATTACGATCCCTCTAACCCAGCAGGATTTTCAAAAACCAATAAATTGTATAAAGCACTGGGTAAAAATAAGTTATTGAAGAGATACGTTCAGGATTGGTTGAATTATCAGGACGCTTATACATTACACAGGCCTTTAAGAAAACCTTTCCAAAGAAATTTTTACGATGTTGATTATATCGACGAAACTTGGCAATGTGACTTAAATGATATGCGAAATTTGAAAAAGTATAATAGTGAATTTGCATATATTCTAACCATTATAGATTTTTTCTCAAAATATGCTTTGGCAGTTCCTTTGAAGAGCAAGACGGGGGAAGAAATGGTGAGGGCGTTTGATTATATTTTCAAAAATAAAAAACCTTTAAAATTACAAAGCGATAAAGGCTCCTAATTTAGGAATAAAAAGTTTCAAGATTTCCTTGAGAGAAAAAACGTCACGTTTTATTATACTCAAAACCCCGATGTCAAAGCTGCCGAAATAGAAAGATTCAATAGGATGTTAAAATCTAAGATTATTCGCTGATATAGATCAGGTGCTTTCGATTTTTTTTGGCAGTGCGCCAGGTTGGCGGAATTAAAAAGTCAGGTTCAGAAATATTGAATTTATTCTGCCCGTGGGCGAGGTGAGTCTACAGAAAAAAAGCCCTCTCGGTGCTCCGCACTCTCGCTTATATAGTCGACCCAGTCGCCGCGGCGAGGGGCAGTCGGGGTACCTCCGTAGCCGCCGCCCCTCCATAGCTCGCCGCCTCCGTCGCAGTCCGAGTCGTCAAATACGGCTCATCCTCCTCCTCTCCGTCCACAATTCCGCCGCCAAGGAAAAGACAAGGGCTCAGGGCTGCGTCTGCTTCTGCCGTTGTCCGACGTAGCACCGGGTGACATTCGACTTGTCCAGCGGATACAGCTAACCCGTACACCTCCAACCACCTTCGGATGTCGGCCGTCTCTCCTCGTCCTGCTGCGTCGTCTCTTCGACTCCCTCTACGTATCCTTTGAACTCCGTCACGTGCGCCCGCCGAACGATGGCTCCCGATGCAGGGTCTTTCAACTCGACGGTAACGGGAGTGAGGAATTTCGATATGCTCAGCGTCCGTGACCACTGCCTCATCAGCTTGGCGGATTCCTTATTCACAGCAGAGCTCAGAGGATGGGTGCGAACTACGACCTGGTCACCCACCGTAAAATCGTGATCCGTCCTCCCCTTGTCATACCTGGTCGCCACTCGCCTGTTCGCTGCCCTAAGTTTCCGAAACGCCTCTCTCCACCGCCCCTCCATGCTGGTCCTATCCTCGTTGACCCACTCATCCATCAACTCCCACTGTACCTCCAAATGAGAATTAATCTCTCTTCCCAGAAATATGCTGGCGGGTGTACATCCAATCTATTTGTGGTATGCGGAGTTAAACGCGACATTCAGAATGTGCAAACAAGGATGCATTATCTGAGACGATACTTTCCGGGATCCCGAAATGAGCGAAGACCTTCTGACTCAGGGCCGCGATGGTGGTTTTGGCGTGTATTCTTTTCACTGGGATGATAAATACAAACTTAGTAAATGCGTCAACAACGACCAGTATGGAAATTTTTCCATTTCTTGACCTCGTAATTTTTCCTAAATGGTCTATGAAAATTTTCTCCCACGAACGGGTCGCAAACCAAGCCGAATGCATGCCTACCTTTTGATTGCAGGCAGGTTTAGCCAGCTGGCAATCGTAGCATTCTCTCACATATCTACCGACGTCACCCCGTAACCCCTTCCAGAAAAAGTTTCTTGATACCTTAAAGACGGTTTTCGTCGCACCAAGGTGGCCTCCAAACACGCCGTCATGGTAATACTTATAATAGCTGGACGGAGATCCAAGGGCACAAACACTCGTCTTTTCTTGGTTTTAGGACTTCGTATTTCCACTAGACCTCCACTGTCAATTTCCAAATTCCCCATTCTTTGTCCTTCTTTTATATTATCATAGATGCTTCGACACTCTCGATCTTTCCTTTGGTGCTCACGCAGCGAAATGAAGGAAGCTGGCATTTCGTGTAGCATAGATATTTCTGCTTCCTTGGCGGGACCCTCGTCTCCTTGGAACATCCGCGCGAGGCAATCGGCCACCACGTTCTCACTCCCCCTTATGTGTTCGACGCGGAATTTGAATGGAGAATCCAGCGGCCGATCCTCCCTAGTTGCCTTGGGTGACGTCTCATCCAAGATATCGCCTCATTATCCGTTCTCAGCAGGAACTCAGAATGTTCTAAATATTGACGAAATTTCTCACAACCAAAAACACACCCTAGGCACTCTTTCTCGTATGTAGTGTAATTTTTCTCATCCGCATTGAAACTTCGGGAAGCAAAGGCTATCGGTGATAAACGCCCATTCACTTCCTGACTCAGTACCACGCCCATCTCTTCCTCCGATGCGTCCGTTTGAAATATAAATTCCTTGTCAAAGTCCGGCATATGGAGCGCGGGGGCCGTCCCTAAACATTCCTTCAGTCGGTTATAAGAACGTTCATGCTCTGATCCCCAGTCGAAGCGGGCTCCCCTTCTCTTGAGCTTATTCAGAGGCAGACAAATTGATGAAAAATTAGGGATAAACCTAGAGTAAAAGCTACACATCCCTAAAAATCTCCTTACTTCCGTAAGATTCCTTGGCGTAGGGAATTCAAGAACTGGCCTCACTCGTTCGGGATTAAATCTAATTCCATCCTTCGAGACGAGGTGCCCCAGAAAGGTAATTTCCTGCACGCCAATGCGGACCTTTTCCGGGTTCACGGTAAGGCCATTCGTCCACAAACGCGTCAGCACTTCTTTTAAATGTTCCATGTGCTCTTCTTCACTTTCACTATAAACAACTAAATCATCCAAATAGTTATAAACATATTTATATTTTGTCAAAAGAAATATCGTCCAAAACTCTCGACAGCACTTGACCTCCTACACATATTCCGAAGCGGAGCTTCTGGAACTCGAATAGACCTAGTGGCGTAGTAAAGGCAGTATATGATTTCGATCGTTCAGTTAGTGGGATTTGGTAGTATGCGGAATTCAAATCTATAACAGAAAAGACTGCAGCCCCTTTAAAATGTTGAAAGGCATTCTCTACTGTCGGGAGGGGAAAGCAGTCGAAAACTACCTTTTCGTTTAACTTTCGATAATCAACTACCATTCTATAACCCCCTTCCCGTTTTGGAACTGGACTCGAATAACTTGATTGTGACCTTGCGATGACCTCCTTCGATACCAGTTCGTCAAGATGCCTTCTAAGGAAATCCAATTTCGGGGGCGGTAGCTGATATGGCGAGCACCGTACCGGAATATCGTCCTTTAAGGAGATCGAACAGGTAAAACCCCGTGCAGTTCCTAATTTTGGCGTCAAAACGTCAGGAAACAGACTTACCAATATCTTGAGTTTCTCAGTCTCCTTCACTTTCCCGGCTTCCAACCCGTTTTCTCCTCGAGGGAGGTCCATTATGGAAAACATTTTCCCGGTACTATCGAATTTAAAACAACATGACCGCTCCACAAAATTCAACACCATCCCGCTCTTTCTCATAAAGTCCACCCCCAATATAATGGGCACAACTAAATAGGGCGACACTAGAAACTCGTGTCTCCAAGTGAATTTACCTACTTTTACCAGCAACTCAGCCTTTTCATGGACGTCAAAGGTTGACCCTCCTGCCGTCCTACAGGTCACCTTGACCAATTGGACTGCCGCTTTATGATGGTTCTTTCTAGTCCCAAGAATTGAGGGATGTATAAAAGAAAGCTTCGCCCCAGAGTCTAATAACGCCAGCCATTCAGTTCCCTCAATGAGGCAGGACACGTGTGGAGCTGGCGACGCTGCCGCCTCTAACCGTAGGCCGAGAGCGATGGCGTCCTTCCGAGAAATACCGTTCATTGCGGGCGGTCGCTTCCGACCCCATAGCGACCGCCTCTCTCGTTTCCCACATTGTCTCTCCTCCCCCCGTTCGGGCACTCTATGGACATATGCCCCCTTCTACGGCACTTCCAGCACTCGACTCCCGAGTTCCTCCCCCGAGTATCAGTCCTAAGGCTCTGCCTCTCAGAAAAATTCGTTGCCTAGACACGTCTTCCACTCCGAAATCCACTGAACCCATAAGAGTTTTCATGCGGCTGTGGATTCGAACTTCGCCCTTCGCACCGCTGACCGGCCGCTTTTTCCAGGTTAGCCACATCTCCCACAAGCCGAAACAGCTCGACGAAAGACCTAGGCTTACTCTGAAACACAAAAAATCCTCGCGCTTCGGGGCAGATGTTTTGAAAATAACATCCACTACAACATTTTCGTTCTTTCCCCAGTAAAGCACCTCGGCTGCCGTTTTAATTCTCTCGATAAAGACCCACAAATCCTCTTCCTCTTGTTGAAAATTGCGTGTGACGTAGATACGCGTAAATTCTTCCCGCAGACGAGGCGGCATAAAATTCGTCAACACGATCTCTTTAATTCGCTCCCAGGATCCGAGGTTCAAGGATTCGGCCATCAATATCGTAAGTAGCCCATCGGTCTTCGGCAGCAGATTCATAATAATTTCCTTTAACGGAAACATTTTCAAAAGGACTAACCTTTCTCCGGACATTAGAAAATGCATGACGACATGTGGATCACTACCGTCACACCGCGGGTAGGCCTTGACGAAATCGAGGAGTACGTTTCTTTGCGACTTAGTGATGTCTCCTTCATGTTGTCCCAACTGGTATAGTCCATCCCGGCTACTCTCCGTTCCTGAGCGGCCGCCTGATGGTTGTTGCGCTGATTCTTGGGCCGTCCTGTGTGCTTCCACTTGGGCACTGAGAAATTGCCGAAACGTTGCCCGCAGACTATCTAGAGTTCCACTGAGTTCTTCCTCCTTGAAACCATTCTCCTTCATGGCCTCAATTAATTCCTCCTTCTTTAACGTGTAGATCCACGATGTTCCTCCTTCAGCCATTCTGCCCTTCCAGCACTCAACTCGCTACTCGAAACACGAACCACGCTCTGCTACCATTGCGCCAGGTTGGCGGAATTTAAAAGTCAGTTTCAGAAATAATTAATTTATTCTGCCCGTGGGAGAGGTGAGTCTACAGGGTGGAACAGGTAAAAAAAGCCCTCTCGGTGCTCCGCACTCTCGCTTATATAGTCGACCCAGTCGCCGCGGCGAGGGGCATTCGGGATGCCTCCGTAGCCGCCGCCCCTCCATAGCTCGCCGCCTCCGTCGCAGTCCGAGTCGTCAAACACGGCTCAGCAGTAAGGTTCTGATGGACTGGTATATATTTACCCCATTTAGTATTCAATTGACAAAATAATAAAAGATTTAATAGTATTTTCTACTTTGATGACCTACGAAAGTTTATGATTATTTTTGCAATATTTTAATGGCGTATGTATTCACTCTGTCCGTCCGTGCGCCGAATTTTGAAGCAATGAGTAAAGTTGGGACGCTAAGATCATCCGAATAGCTTAGGCTGGTGACATGTATGAAAGCCACTTACTTTTTGGAATCCGTCCATCTGTCCGTTTAACTTTAAGCAGGATTTTAAAACCCCTTGCGAAATATGTATATGGATCCTTTAATAGGGAAATTTTCATTTTGTTTGCGTTGCTACAACAATAAAAGCGAAGCGTATATTTCAATTTACATTATACGCTCACTTTATCACTTTTGGTGGCAAATGTCACCGTATTGAGCCTGGATTTGACGAATAATATCCATAGATTTAACACCTTCTGCAAGCAAGAATAGAATATTTCCCCGCATTTCTTCTTTTTTTGCAAATCGAAAATGTAGCTTCCATCTTTAACGGTTAACTACGACACACAATAATAACCCGCTTCCATAACGCTACGGCACAATAACTGACACTAAACTAAACCACTACAAGCAGTGTTACAACTGATACTGATACTGATCGCGTCAGAGGAGGAACATGAATGTCACCTACGCGAGCTCTTCGCGCGGCTTCGCGAGTATGGCGTGCTCATCAACCACGGGAAATGTGTTTTCGGTAAGCCCGATGTTAGATTCCTCGGCTATACTGATAATGCGGAGGGTACGAAGCCCTTACAGGAGTAGGTAGACGCCTTCAATGATTTCCCCGAGCTCGGGAGCGTGAAGCAGCTCCGACGTTTCCTCGGGATGCTCAATTTTTATCGGCGTTTCATCCCCCGCGCGGCGGCACTACAGGCACCGCTCAACAAGGTGCTCGGGGGTCCGAAGTCCACGGGGCACCGCCCCGTTCCTTGGACGCAGGAGCTTCGCAAGGCATTCCAGGAATGCAAGGATAGCCTCGCCCGCGCAGCCCTGCTCTCACACCTGGCGGCCGAGTTAACTATTTTTACCGATGCATCCGATTCCACCGTCGGGGCAGCGCTGCAGCAACGGAGGGCTAAGGGATGGCAGCCGTTAGCTTTTTTTACGAAACGGCTCAGCGCGGCGCAAAGGAACTACAGCCCGTATGACCGCGAGCTCCTCGCGATGTATAAGGCTGTGAAGCACTTCCGGCATATGGTCGAAGGGCGTTTTTTTCCATTTTTGCTGACCATAAGCCCTTATCCTTTGCCTTTCAGCAGAAATCTGAGAACCGTTCACCGAGACAATTTCGCTACTTAGATTATATCGGGCAGTTCTCCATGGACATGCAGCATGTGTCCGGCGCGGAAAACGTCGTCGCAGATGCGTTGTCGCGGATCGAAGAAGTCTCCGCGGCGATTGATTTCGAGGCCCTCGCCAAGTCCCAGTCCGAGGACGAGGAACTCCGCGAAATCCTTCAACGGGAGTCGTCTCTTCAGCTGAAGAAGATGCAGGTCCCCGGCTCTATTCCGACGTTGCCACATCGACGATCAGGCCTTTCGTGATGCAGCCTTTCCGCAGACAGGTATATGTTTCCTTGCACGGGTTGGCGCATCCAGGGACGAAGGTCTCAGCTGATCTCGTCGCGCAGCGCTTCGTGCGGCCATCTATGGGGAAAGACTGCAACACTTGGACACGAACTTGCGTTCCTTGCCAGCGTTCCAAGGTCACGAGGCACGTTGCAGCGCCCATCGGAAGATAGGACGCACCGGGAGCCCGTTTCGAGCACGTCCACCTGGATTTCGTGGGTCCCCTTTCCGTCTCTCAAGGATTTCGGTATCGCCTTACATGCGTGGATCGCTTTACGCGGTGGCCGGAAGCTGACACGGCCGCCGGGGCGTTTTTCGAGGGATGGATCGCGTGCTATGGAGCGCCGCTGCGCATCACGACGAACCAGGGACGACAATTTGAGTCCTGCCTGTTCAGAGAGCTAGCCCTCTTGACAGGCACCTCGCATATCCGCACGACGGCATATCACCCAGACGCGAACGGCCTCGTGGAGCGATTCCACCGCCAACTTAAGGCCGCCATCATGTGCCATGCCAACGAACGCTGGTTGGATATGATTATTATTAATAAATTGGTCACAAAACTCGGCGTGATTATTTACGCACCCACATACTCATCAACCGAGTAGATGAAATTTTCTAAGAGGAAGTTTTTTAGTTAGCTCTTTAACAAATATTTTCTTTTCATTTTTAACACGATGGTATGCTGTTAATAAGTTTGCACCCCATACAAAATTGGTCCATTACTATATAATTATAAATTGTAACCCGTTACATTGCAATTGAGTTGTCTTCTTGTATTATAATTGTGGACATCATTATAACACTTTTTTTCTAATGATTTCATATTTTCCTTAATATGCAAGATAGAATAATAAATGTAGATACAAGGAAGAGGAAGTATTTTCATTTTCTTAAATAAACCTTTGCAACTCTCTTACCTATCATGGTGGGAATAACCCCAGGCTGCAATGCCATATTTCAACCTGCTAAATATGTAGGCATAATATACAATCATAGCAGTATTGACATTATAAAGGAAGGATCTAATTAAGTTATTAGCTGTCCCAGAAATTCCATAGGATTGAATTTTCCTTAATAAAATATTGGGATCCACTGAGTCAAAGGCTTTCGATAGGTCATAGAAGATACCAAGGGTGTCATAGTGCCCATCAAGGCCTTCGAGGACTGAATTGATAAATTTGTAGATGGCATGTTCTGTTGAACATCCTTTTATGAAACCAAATTGAGAATTTGATAGAACATTGAATCTTACCAAGAAAGACATAATCCTCTTAGAAATCACGGTTTCAAAAATTTTTGAAAATACATATAGTTGTTACGAGCAACACCATTTTTAAACAATGATATGGCAATTGTTATCTTTAACTTATCAGGGAAGATGCCTGCATAAAATGATGCATTGGCTATGTGTGTAATTGGGGCAAGAAGATGGTGTTTTAAATTACCTTTGAGAAGTGTACAGGGAATTTCATCCCATCCAGCAGAATGTTTTGAACTAATTTTATCAATAACTTATTGAACCTCTTTTTCATAGGTGAGATAAAGAAACATGTTATTACCTATGACTCGGGGCAAGTGAGAAACCTCAATTGAATTGTTATTGGATTGATTAACATACAATCTGTCAATGGCACCTAAGAAATATTTGTTAAACTTCGTGACAATTTTAATTGGGTCAGTTAATGTGACATCTTCGTAATAAATCTTGTCAATTTCTTGATTCCTAACCGTTTTACCAGTGAAACTGTTGATGATATTCCAAGTAGTTTTAGCTATGTTGTTAGATTGACTGATTAGATTAATATTAAAGGTATTTTTAGTAGCAGAGATTAATTTGGAATAATACTTTTTGCAGGAAATGTATTTTTTATTAATACTGATATCTTTTATTAATTTTAAATTTATTAAACAAGTGTATTAATTCCTGTGATAGCAATATAATTTCAGGAGTGACACAGTTCTGACTTCGAACTGTTTTTACTCTGAGGGTTTTTAGTAGGAAGCAATTGTTGAAAATGCCAAGAAAATTTTGAAGAAATTATTGAATTTGTCATTTACTGAGAACATGCGGTACAATGAATCCCAGCTGGTGCCTTGGAGGATGGAACAGAACCTTTCAGTGCCATCAGAGCTAAAATATCTTTTTAGCGAGAAAGTAGTATTTCTATAAGTATCTTTAGGCAGAACTGGCAAGCTAACTTGAGTTATTTGAGCTAAATGGTTAGGAAAATGTGAGTTGACAACTATTCCTTCGTTGAAATTAATGTTTGTGAAGATATTATCAATGATGGTGGCTAATTGAGAGGTTATTCTAGTGGGCTGAAACATAGTCCGTTTTATGTTAAATGAGAGAAATATATCAATTAAACAGTTTTTCATAATACTATCAATGTTGAAATCAACATTAAAATCACCACAAATTATCAGTGATTTAGTGTGACTATAGGAAATATGTAATACATCAGCAATTCTATCTTTAAAAACAGAAAAGTTACCAACTGGTGATCTATACATGCATGGAATGAAAACACGATGTTTGTTGATCACTAAGTCTGCAACACAGCATTCAAAATTCAATTCTGAACAAAGGCTCAGAGCAATTTTTTAATGCCTTCAGATCATTTCTTGCTAGGATTAAATCTCCTCCAAATTTGGCTTTTTCTCTACAAAAAGCATTATCAATGGAATAGTTATTAATTTTAACACTTGTCAATTCATCATGGTGAAGCCAATGCTCTGTAATACACACAACATCTATTTTATGTAAATTAATAAACACTTCAAATTCATCAACCTTATTCCTTAGATATTGCATATTAACATTTAAAACTTTCAGGTTTTCCCTTTCTAGTCACTGTTTTGATTTGGGCGTACTAATTCCCTGTTTCTCTCTAGTAGTTACACTGATGGTGGAGGGGGAGGGAGCAGCAGGTGCATTGGGAGTGGCTGATGCTTTATAACATGAACTCTCATACACTTAGATACTCGATTTCTCCTGAGGCTTATTTAAATCTACTCGATTTTTGGGAGGATGGGGTTTACTCGTTTCAGTGTTCATTTCAGTAGAATCAGACAACTCAGCCGACAAATTTCGGCTGAACCTTCGGACATGATGGGAAGTCCGATCCAAAAACTAAATTGTGATTTCGTTGTCGTTTTCTTCTAATCACCGTCGTGAATCCGTTATTGTCTCCTGTGGGTGTTGCTGGGACAGCACCGCTATTTTCTGAAGCATAGATCTCGTTGGTAGTTATTTGTGATGCTGGAGGATCTGGGGTGATACACTCGTTTACTTCAACAATTTTTGACGAAATTGGCTGGACCTTCCTCACCGCGAAAATCTTATTATCCGAAATCGCACCGAAATTATTGGTAACGAGTGCGCTGGACGATAAACTTTAATTTAGAAGATTAACCTGCGTTTTCGATATACTTAGCTCCGTCACCATATTGATTACGTCCCGGTGACGGCTTAGGCGACAATTTGCACACATCCAAAAGATAGATGACGCCTCGGATATTAATTTTAAGCTAGGTTCATTAAAGTCTGAACATTTATAATGTTACACAAGTAAACATATACCACACGAGATGAATTTTTCTGACGATTTTACGACTTTTTCGCAAGAGCCACAAGCGTGATAAACTACACTACACGTCACATTGGATTGTAGTACACTATTCATGAATATAAGACTGTTACACTTCCTAACTCAAAGAACCAATTTATGCGGAGTTAATAAAAATAGGTCTTTTGTCACAAAAATGTATCATAACAAAAAATTACCATAATTAATTATTGCATGGACTTCTTTTGCTCCGTTAATTAATTTTTCATTATAAAAAGTATACAATATGAATTTAAAAAATAGAAGACAGGCATTAAGGGGATTGCAGATAAATTCATGCATTCGTCTTAAACAGGATTTTGAGGTGGTGGAATGTATGGCAAAAAGGTAAAGAAATTCGAAGGATCAATTGGATTATATTGTAAGAAAGTTTTAATAGATAAAGGAAGAATATTTTGACATTCAAAGTATCAGACGTGTATAATACTTGCCAATTGTGTCACATTACATTCTTCTTGGGCATTAGTATATACTTTTAATTTTTGATTTCTATGTGAAATTTAATTACGGATATTTTCAATGATTGACAGAAGTGTCACCACCCAGAAAAAGGCTTACCACCAAAAAATGAAGTGGATCACGATAGCAGAGAATGCAACCATTCAGTAAACGATAGCAGAGAATGCAACCTTTCAGTAAACGATAGCAGAGAATGCAACCATTCAGTAAACGATAGCAGAGAATGCAACCTTTCAGTAAACGATAGCAGAGAATGCAACCTTTCAGTAAACGATAGCAGAGAATGCAACCTTTCAGTAGGTATTTACCTACAAACACAGGATGCAACCTATGAACTGGCATGCGAATGTGGGGGATTATATGAACTCTCCAGAAGTGTTAGTACCATTACTGGCACATCTCAACATTATTTACTTAGTAGTATTTGCATGAGTTGCCGTAGTTGGGTATGAAAATTATGCGTATTTTTTACAGATTCTTAGTTTACTTTAATGAAAAACACATTGATGATGATTTCTAGTCTTGTTTTTTATGTACTATGTCTGCAGTGTCAAATGATTATTTGTGGGTATTAGCATTAAAAAGAGACATGCTTCTTAATGCTGCTTTATATGCCATCAAATATTCCTTGTTAACATTAACTTATAAGTACACAAAGAATTATATTGCTGAAAACCGGACCAAAGTTCCATTTTATCAGAGCCTAATCAAACAAATTCATGGACAATACATTCTCATTTGTAAGCTCAACCATTTACTCAGATATACATCAATTATTTCCAAGATGAAATAGAAATGAGGGAGACAGGAGGATTACTATATTTAGAATTTATCATTTTCCTAGTCACATCTGCCTTAACCATTCATCTGGGTATTTAATTTTTTGAAGCCGCACCGGTGTTGGGCATTAAAATAGGAATGGAGTATATGCATGAAATGCTGTAGTTGGGTATGAAGATTATGTATTCTTTTAAAGATGCTAAGCTTACTGTAATAAAAAATACATTGATGATGATTTCAATAGAATAGAATAGACGTTAATTGGTCTAAGAGACAACTGTACTGTTGTATAGGACAGGTGAAATAAAATACAAAATAATACAAACAAGAATGTACATATGGAGATTAATACAAGGACTAGCATAATAGTGAAAAAGTACAAGTTAAAGATACAAATAAGTTCAACAATGCAAAAAAAAGATATTCATAAAACATTATTTGGTCATATATAAAATAAAATATAAACATAGGAAATGCATTCAAAAGATATCACATAAATATAATTTACACATAATCACCATAAAGGTAGAATAACAGTAAAGCACAAACAGAGTAACTTATAGAGTATTGTCAGTCAAATATTCAGACAGTGTAATACAATTTATTCAGTAGTAACTTTTTTAGTTTAATTTTGAATACCTCTGTGCTTGATATCAATTTCAGTGCAACAGGCAATTTATTGTACAGACGAATACCAAGCTCTTTGGGCCCCAGTGCAGTTTTTTTATAATGTGTTTGGTATAAATGTAAGTCATTCTGCCTCCTAGTAGGATAGTTATGTATATTAGAATTTTTAGGATATAAATTAATATTTTCGCTGATTAAGATTATGGAAAAGAAAATATATGTACATGGCAGTGGCAAGATTTTTAGGGTTGTAAAAATTGAATGACATGGAGAGTGATAGGGTTTCCCTGCTACAGTTCTAACAGCTCTTTTCTGTAACTTAAATAGCCTTAGGAAGTAGGAAGAATTACCCCAAAAAGTGATTCCATAAGTAATTTTGGAATAGAATTCACTGGAATACACCATGAGAAGAACACTATTACTTACAGATTGTTTTAAAAACCTTAACATAAAACAAAGTGAGCTTAGTTTCCTTGCTAGGGCAATGACATGGGATCCCCAGCTAAAATTTGTATCAATATAAAGGCCCAGGAATTTTGTTTGATTAACCTGTTTAATGGTTTTTCTATTGGTTCTACATAGTAGACTTTCACGTTGAGAATTAGGTGAGAAATATATCATTTGAGATTTGTCAACATTAAGCTTAATGCAGTTGATATCACACCACTTAGTCAACTGTTGAAGGACATAATTACTACTGGATATTAGACTGCTTTGAGATGGAGCAGATAGTAAAATATAGGTATCATCTGCATACAATATTATTTTAGACCCATTAACTGAACTGAGGTATTCAGGTAGGTCATTTATATAAATCAGGAAAAAGACAGGCCCGAGTATTGATCCCTGCGGAACACCGAGACTTACTGTTTTGATCGCTGAAGAATGGTTGTGCCACCAGCATTGATGACTACTCTACAAGCTCTACTGTCTGGGTAAGATTGAATCCAGTTAAGCGGTGTACCTTTGATACCTATCCTGCTGAGTTTATTGAGCAGATGTTTATGATTTACATGATCAAAAGCTTTTGAGAAATCTAAAAATAATCCCCAAGTATTAAGTCTATGGTCTAGGGATAGAAGCAGGAAATCAATAGCAGATGTTGTGCATCTATTTTGTCTGAAGCCATGTTGGCAATTAGAAAGGATCTTATTAGTTTCCAGGTATCTAATTAGGCGGGAATAAAAGATATTCTCAAAGATTTTTGCAAATTGGTTAAGAAGAGTAATTGGCTGATAGTTATTAATATTGTAAACACTTCCCTTGTTCTTATAGATGGGTTTAATCTTAGAAGATTAAAGTGAGGATGGGAAAACACCTTGGCTCAAAGATTCATTAATAAGATATAAAAGAGGATGTTTGATGAGATCAAAAGATAATAAGATAATGCTGCCTGGGATTTCATCAGGACCAGCCACATTCTTGTGAGATAGTTTGAGAACTATATTTTTCAACTCATTTTCCTGACAGGGATTGAGAAAAAAAAATTAGCGATGGAGATGGGAGCGAGAAGCATGTCAGAGTTAGAAGAGGCATTAAGGCTTGGTTTCACTGAAAAATGATCCAAAAAAAGAGAAGAGATGGATGTAGCATCAGAAATAAGTTCCCTGGAAGGAGTAGACAGCTGAATGGGAGTGCATTGCGTTCTCTGCCGTCTAGATTCTTTTATGATTTTCCATAATTCTCTAGTTTTATTATCAGAGCTTAATATCCTATCATTATTAAAAGATTTTTTGGCATTTGAAATATATTTGTGGTATTGTTTTTTAAGGGTTTTATACCTTAAAAGGCTTTCGTTATCATTCCATACCTTATATATAGTAAAGCAAAATTTGTTAAAACAAGATCTAGCAAAGAGGCAGAGCTGTTACTGACCCTTGTTGGTTCAGAGTTAGTCACAGTTAATTTAAAAATATTAATGACATGTAAAAACTCGTTTGCAGCAGCATTCTTGATAAGAAGATTGCAATTAAAGTCACCAGTAGCAATAATATTAGGATTAGGAGAGATATTAAATATGAGTTCCATAAGGCCACCAAAATTTTCTAATAATACACTCATATCACCCAATGGTGACCTATAAAAAGACAAGATACAAACCTTAAACTCATTGAAGGAGCAACAAGTTACACAACACTCAAATTCTCTTTCAACAAGTAAAGAACTATAGTTGAAGGTAATGGGTACAGTTTGTAACACATTTTTTACAAAAATAATAACACCACCGTTTTTACAGGCCGAGCATGCATAGTGGTCCGCTACAGTAAATCCAGGAAGTGTGATGTCAGATACTTGTTTTTATGTATGTTTACAGTGTCAAATGATTATATGTGGGTATTAGCTTTACAAAGAGTCATCCTTCTTACTGCAGCTTTATATGCCATCAAATATTCTTATGATAACATTAACTAATAAGTACACAAAGAAAAATATTGCTGACAATATGAAAAAAGTTGCCCCTACCAGAACTCTATCAAACAAAGTCATGGACAAGAATTAAAGCATTCACATTGTTTAAGTCAACCATTTATTCAGGTTCACATCAGTCATTTAAAAATCAAATAGAAATGATGAAGACATGGGGATAAATATATTTATACTTTATGATTTTCCTAGTCACAACTGCCTATATTTTAAGAATATCTATTGTGTGGAATATGACTAATGCTGACAATTCTTTTATTTACTTGCCAATAATGTAAAATGAATTTCATATTTTTTAGTTGAGCCCTAATGAAGTGGTTGGGGACCTTTCACAGATGACTGGAAATTTACACAAGCAGGCCTTATTAAGAAATGCACTCCAATATTTAGAAGTGCGTACTATTGATATAGGTGATTAAGGAACCCAATTTAAGCCTTGGCTGTAATAATAAATCGGATCCTTTATTTTTATATAATAATGAAAAGGCTCCATGGTTTGTTCTATTTTTGAGGTTCACTTTAATGGAATAAAAAATTAACAAAACTTATGGTTTTCTACTTATTTCCTTAATTTATTCATTTATAATATTACATTTTCAAAGAGTTTTTGCATTTTACATGATGTCATCCTTAACAAGCAGTCATGCAAAAACATAATGTAAACATTTGCCTATAGTAAATGCTGAAATTGTTTCAAGCTTTACTATAAAATGAGAAAATTGCTTTTTATGTTGAAAGTATCTAAACAAGCTTTGCAAATGAATAGTCTGTGATTTGGACATATGAACTTCACATAGCACTAACACTACTTTTGAATCATATGATTCTTATCTCTTGAACACATGGAGAACCTTCTTTGTGATGCTAACTAGCAATGCTGATGACATGGAGGAAGATGAAGATGTGGCTTAATATTTTTGAAAAATATTTGCATATTGCATTTGTGTATCCACAGTGCTATATCTGAGAATGTATATGTGTCCCTCTGTTTTTTCTCATTTCTATTGGGAGATTATCTTTTCTGGCAGATTTCATATCATGGTCACATGATAGATGCATAAAGAAAATATGAGGAATTTAGAAAATTTTTATCTAGAAGCTTCATGGAAAAAGGTGAAGAGGGTGACATCTGTAACAAAATTGAAGAATAAACACATTGTTTGGACAAAGATCAGCGTTCATTATAATTTTTGAAGTATTTCTAAGGTATTAAGTTTTTGCAGGGGAATATATTAGGAATAATATAATGAATGTGTCCAGTTTCTAGTTACTTGAAGGTTATCCACTGGTCAAGATCATGTGCTTTCGATTCTTTTTTTGCAGTAAGGTTCTTATGGACTCAGTGGCGGATCCAAGGGAGGGGTGATGGGGGTGATCGCCCTCCCCTTGGAGGACCCCATTGCCCTCCTCTAGGTGCATTCTTAAATTCATCCATTGTTTCTACATCGAAGATTAAGCCTGTTGTATGACAAGGGAAAGAATGATTCGGATGGGGTAGGAATTTTCAAAATGTATGGTTGTCAGCAGAGAAGGAAACAAGATGGTGAGGGATAATTGGGGTGATCGCCCTTTTCTTGGGAAGGTTCTGGATCCGTCCCTGCATGGACTGATATAGAACCACATTGTATATTACATTTTAGTAAATGGATGAAGAAGAATTAGAAGAAATCTCACATTTTATATTAGTGGTTTTTGAGACAATTTAATTTTTTATTATTTGTGGAATTTTTAGGCTTCATGGTCATCTGAAATATGTTTTACTCCTTGTTGTGAGTACACTGTCTGTCATGGAAATGAAAACTTCAATTTCATTACATCCATGGAAATGTTATTATGTACTTGACTTTGATGTTGTTATGACTACTGACATGCTTTTCATGTCTGATACTCTTTTATGTTGTTCCTTAAGAAGGGTAGATCAAAGAAAGGTTATAATCCATATTCTATGCAATTATAAGTGAATAAATAGTCTTTGAAGAAATTTTCTGATCTGATGTTGTTGAGGCTGAAGTTGTAGAAATGTCCTCTATTTAGGCAGTCATTGAGATTAGTTACTATGTCTGTGGCAATCATATTGATAAATGGCTTTACTTTGATTGGGAAAATGGGATTTCTATAGCAGAGCATCATTAGTAAGCTAATGAATGGTATGGTTAATTTAAAAATCCTAATTATATAGTTGTGACTTCTGACATTCTTTTGATGTCTGATTGTATATTTCTATATCTAAATTTCTTCCAGTTACAACAGAGCATATAAAATGTTCTGCTCAACTAACTCAAAGCTCTCCCTATTAGCTATAGTTCCAATGAAACTATGAGTTAAACCATTCATAAATATAATCCGAGAAATTGTTATATAGATTGGGTGTATGGGGACAAGAGAATATTTTGTGCAATGAACATAGAGCTTATTTACGATTGATGTATTTCTGTGGATTTTTCTTCAAGAATTCATTTGGTGCTCTGAGGAAATCTGCACATTAATCAGGAAAAATTGATAGTGATAAAATTTTCAGTATCTGTAACATGTAGATTCTTAATGTCTTTAAAGAAGATCATAAAAAATTTATATAATGTCCTTTCTATAGAATAATCTGGAGTTAATGTTCCAGCCCCTTTTATGTGTTAAGTGAGGAAATTATGGCAGAAGTGGTGGGCCTCAAAAAGTTTTTCTTTTTACATTTGTTTTGAACATTATAGGTATACGGATATGATGCCATCAATGTGAGGAGACAATAATTGCGTTGTCTTTCCTGGTTGATGTTGTGTTAGGCTAGGGCCATCCAACTTCAAACCACAATGTGGCCATAATGTCCCTTATGTAGTTACCCATGGGTCGTGTTATAACAATCTAAATATATTCACCACAATACTGATTAATAATGTAAAATTCATATGATAATTAAACAGTAGAATTTTATGGCACCTAGTTAACTTAATTAAACACAATAATAAGTAATAATAAATAGAAAAATTACAAGTAATATAAACAAAAAAATATATAGAAATCATATATACAAAACAGTGATCAAGGTCAACAAGGAAACAATTTATAAACCATTCAAACATATTTTCTCAAATGCTTTATAGGCAATTATAACAATTATTGATGGTCCATTTGATCAGTCTGGAAATTTTACTCTAAAAAAAGTAGCCCAGGGAATAAAATGGTCTTATGATGTAATTATGTTATTGTCATGTTTACTTCAATGTGTACTACATAAACTCATAGAATTATTCACCTTGGACACTCAAAAGTAATTACATATGTGTTTTACATTGATAACTTAATCCATATTCATAGTGGTCATAGTTATAGATCAAAATAAAATATGTAAAATATATAAAATATATTAAATCTACTGAACTAATTTGAATCCTAGTACTTGAACCTCAGCAGCTCAATATCTTTTCAATTACAACAGCCACTATTTTGATTATGAATGGACTCCTGTATCTTCTGATCAAGTTTAGTTATTTCTTCATTTATTTATAAATGATTTTACATACAGCTTTAAAATTCCATTTTACAGTGACATAAAAACACAAATATAACATCAATAAATAACATCAAATAATAATATTAGCATATAGTGTAACTTACTTAAAAACTGAGAGGACAGTTTCATGAAAGAGGGAAGAGAGAGGCGAAAAACATCAAGACCAGATGGGAGGGAATTTAATAAGGATGGAAGATGGAAGAAAATACAATGCTGGATAAATGAAATCCTAGGGATGTTAGTGTGAAGAAGGTGGGATAATTGGGTTGATCTGCACGGCACATGAAAGTTAAAAAAAAGGTAATAACTCAGGGCAATTAATATGAGAATTTAGAATTTTGTGGAGAAAAGAAATATCTTGTTTATGATAATTGGTAGAGAGATTGTCAATAGCTATTGTGGAGAGGACTGTATGTTTTGTAGCATAACAAAGAGAAGGAATATGTATTCTAATAATTTTTATAAAGAAATTCATAATTTGCTCAAGGGAGCATAAATTAGTTATGCAGGATGAGGACCAAATTGGTGAGCAATAGTAAATTACAGGAAGTACAATAGAGCAGAAACATGTCCTCAAAGCCACAGGATCCCTCAGCTCTGTGTATCTGTAAAGAATGCCAAGAAGAGAGAGAGCAGTTCTCTTCATTGTGAAAATGTGTTCTGAAAAGTTAAGTTTAGTGTCTGTCAAGACACCTAAATCTTTTTGCAGTGTCACACTTTTTAAAGTAGTTCCATTCATTGTATAATCCCAGAGAATGAGGTTTTTGCAGAGAGTGACAGAGAGAACACTACATTTAGGCAAGTTTAGTTGCAATTGCCAAGTATCACACTGATTTGTTACATTATTAATCGTATGTTGGAAGGAAAGACAATCAGGGAGAGAATTAATTGGTTGAAAAACTTTACAAACATCAACATATAATAAAATTTGAGCTTGAGAATTAGATACTGAAATTGCTAGGTCATCTATAAACAAAGTAAATAAATAAGGTCCAAGGACACTGCCTTGGTGAACACCAGTTGATATCATTGACCAGTCAGAAGAAGCACCACAGATACTAACACATTGTCTTCTATTATTTAAGTAGCTGGAAATCAGGCTGAGAAAACAACCATGAACACCAAAGCGGTGTTGGGGTTTATGTAAGAGAAGTGTGTGATTCAAAGAATCAAACGCTTTAGTGAGGTCAAAAAATACATTTTCTAACTGTGATTTATTTGTTATTGCATCAGTGGCATGTTTCTGAAAAACAGCCAAGTTAGTTAAACAGGATCGGCTGGGAAGAAAACCATGCTGCTTTGATGAAATATGGGGTGATGTGAAATAATAGAGGCAATTTAGGATAATTTTTTCACAGACAGATGAGAGAATGGGAAGGATAGAGATTGGACGATAGTTAGCAGTAATGGATTTTGAAATGGATTTGTGAATAGAAAAGACTTTCGCAGATTTCCATTTGGCAGGAAAAATCCCTGCTGAAAAGCAGTGGTAGAGAGAGGTAGAATAGAATACATTTATTAGAACCTGGGACAACTAGTCCCCTAGGTTCTGGTGAGATGAATACATAAGAATAACATAAACAGTCAAAATAACTACAAAATACTACATGTACATTAAAAAGAACATAGCCTGCAGACATCACAGCTGGATAATATAAACAAACTATATATAAAAAATTGTATATCTGGAACCAAGACAAAAAAAGTACATAGCCTTCTGACTTCAGAGTTGCTTATAATACACGTATCCATATACAACTTACATGTATGTACATTATATTATTAGGATTCAACAAAAAAAATAACTTAACCTTCAGACTTTATAGTTGCCAATAATGCACTATGGTTGGTGAATTGCAACTAAGTGGATGATACAACAAACTAAAAATATGGATGTACATTAAATTATCTAGATTCGACAAAAAACCTAAACATCTGACTTTTCAGTTGCTTATAATGCCATATAGTTGATGAGATGCATACCTATGGATAATATGATATAACTAAAAAAAATACGTATATATCAAGTTATCAAGGTGCAACAAAAACAACCTTATAACTTTACAGCTGTTATAATGCACTATAGCTGATGAAATGACACACAAAAAATACATTAGATTATCAGGATTTTTTTCTGCGATTGAGCATAAAAAAATCGGAAAATTTGGGCCGAAACGAATAAATGGTCTGTGAATGGCAGATATTAGAATAGATGGAGTTCCATAGTTTGACCACATACTCATCAACCGAGTAGATGAAATTTTCTAAGAGGAAGTTTTTTAGTTAGCTCTTTAACAAATATTTTCTTTTCATTTTTAACACGATGTTATGCTGTTAATAAGTTTGCACCCCATACAAAATTGGTCCATTACTATATAATTATAAATTGTGACCCATTATATTGCAATTGAGTTTTCTTCTCGTATTATAATTGTGGACATCATATTACACTTTATTTCTAATGATTTCATATTTTCCTTAATATGCAAGATAGAATAATAAATGTAGATACAAGGAAGAGGAAGTATTTTCATTTTCTTAAATAAACCTTTGCAATCATGGTGGGAATAACCCCAGGCTGCAATGCCATATTTTAACCTGCTAAATATGTAGGCATAATATACAATCATAGCAGTATTGACATTTGTAAGATACATCAACCTCCTTAGAATGAAGCAGCCTGAAGCTACTTTACCACAAATGTAATTAATTTGGTGTTCCCAGCATAGGGACTCATTAATGTGTAGCCCCAGAAATTTTGTAGTAGGAGAACTTCTTAAAGTACTATTGGCAAATTTCAATAATGGACAGGAAATGACTTTTTTCTGTGTAGTATGAAACAGCAGAAACACATTTACTATTTTTGATTGAAACATTATTTGTTAATATTGTTGGTATCATCTGCAAGCATATATATCCTTCCATTCAAAAAAGATGGAAGATCATTAATATAGAGAATAAAAGGCAACGGTCACAATACAAACCCTTGTGGCACATATCTTTCAACATTTAAATAATTAGAAACATATTTCTTCTTATCTCTAGATGAGTAAATTGATACTGACTGTTTCCTATTATAAAGGAAGGATCTAATTAAGTTATTAGCTGTCCCAGAAATTCCATAGGATTGAATTTTCCTTAATAAAATATTGGGATCCACTGAGTCAAAGGCTTTTGATAGGTCATAGAAGATACCAAGGGTGTCATAGTGCCCATCAAGGCCTTCGAGGACTGAATTGATAAATTTGTAGATGGCATGTTCTGTTGAACATCCTTTTATGAAACCAAATTGAGAATTTGATAGAACATTGAATCTTACCAAGAAAGACATAATCCTCTTAGAAATCACGGTTTCAAAAATTTTTGAAAATACATATAGTTGTTACGAGCAACACCATTTTTAAACAATGATATGGCAATTGTTATCTTTAACTTATCAGGGAAGATGCCTGCATAAAATGATGCATTGACTATGTGTGTAATTGGGGCAAGAAGATGGTGTTTTAAATTACCTTTGAGAAGTGTACAGGGAATTTCATCCCATCCAGCAGAATGTTTTGAACTAATTTTATCAATAACTTATTGAACCTCTTTTTCATAGGTGAGATAAAGAAACATGTTATTACCTATGACTCGGGGCAAGTGAGAAACCTCAATTGAATTGTTATTGGATTGATTAACATACAATCTGTCAATGGCACCTAAGAAATATTTGTTAAACTTCGTGACAATTTTAATTGGGTCAGTTAATGTGACATCTTCGTAATAAATCTTGTCAATTTCTTGATTCCTAACCGTTTTACCAGTGAAACTGTTGATGATATTCCAAGTAGTTTTAGCTATGTTGTTAGATTGACTGATTAGATTAATATTAAAGGTATTTTTAGTAGCAGAGATTAATTTGGAATAATACTTTTTGCAGGAAATGTATTTTTTATTAATACTGATATCTTTTATTAATTTTAAATTTATTAAACAAGTGTATTAATTCCTGTGATAGCAATATAATTTCAGGAGTGACACAGTTCTGACTTTGAACTGTTTTTACTCTGAGGGTTTTTAGTAGGAAGCAATTGTTGAAAATGCCAAGAAAATTTTGAAGAAATTATTGAATTTGTTATTTACTGAGAACATGCGGTACAATGAATCCCAGCTGGTGCCTTGGAGGATGGAACAGAACCTTTCAGTGCCATCAGAGCTAAAATATCTTTTTAGCGAGAAAGTAGTATTTCTATAAGTATCTTTAGGCAGAACTGGCAAGCTAACTTGAGTTATTTGAGCTAAATGGTCAGGAAAATGTGAGTTGACAACTATTCCTTCGTTGAAATTAATGTTTGTGAAGATATTATCAATGATGGTGGCTAATTGAGAGGTTATTCTAGTGGGCTGAAACATAGTCCGTTTTATGTTAAATGAGAGAAATATATCAATTAAACAGTTTTTCATAATACTATCAATGTTGAAATCAACATTAAAATCACCACAAATTATCAGTGATTTAGTGTGACTATAGGAAATATGTAATACATCAGCAATTCTATCTTTAAAAACAGAAAAGTTACCAACTGGTGATCTATACATGCATGGAATGAAAACACGATGTTTGTTGATCACTAAGTCTGCAACACAGCATTCAAAATTAAATTCTGAACAAAGGCTCAGAGCAATTTTTTAATGCCTTCAGATCATTTCTTGCTAGGATTAAATCTCCTCCAAATTTGGCTTTTTCTCTACAAAAAGCATTATCAATGGAATAGTTAATAATTTTAACACTTGTCAATTCATCATGCTGAAGCCAATGCTCTGTAATACACACAACATCTATTTTATGTAAATTAATAAACACTTCAAATTCATCAACCTTATTCCTTAGATATTGCATATTAACATTTAAAACTTTCAGGTTTCCCTTTCTAGTCACTGTTTTGATTTGGGCATACTAATTCCCTGTTTCCCTCTAGTAGTTACACTGATGGTGGAGGTGGAGGGAGCAGCAGGTGTATTGGGAGTGGCTGATGATTTATAGCATGAAAATGAATGTATATCCAAATGTGCTACGGAGCTGAAAATTTATTAGATGTAGTATTTGAAAAAAACGAAATTGGGATTATAGAAATTTTGATATTTTAATTTGTGTTGCCGTTAAAAATTTTTAAAGTTTAAACAAAAAGTTAACTGTTTAGGTACTAAGGGATGAGCTAGGAAGCTGAAATATTTTCAAGATATTTAGAGAGTAGCGCATTTGCGCAAATACACATTTGAATCTCTCCATAAATATATTGCAGCGGCCATTAAAAATTTTTAAATTGCAAACCATTGGAAAAATATAATTTCACTACTAGAAGTGCTACAACTTTAAAATTATTAAAATAGCATTAGTACCCCATAATGGAGAAAGTGTAAAATACTTAAAACTGCAAAGTTTGGGTATTGTTTTAATCACTTATTTTTACATAAGGGAAAAACGAAAATCGCTGCAGAGGTGAAATTTTTAGAAATAAAAATATATTTGAAATGATGAGGTATCTGTCTGAAAAATGAATGTTTTTTAAAGGTGAGATGATATGCTTTCAGAATGCAAGCACCTTCTACTAGTATGTTATATCCTATTCTGTCAGGAACGTCTACATATAATGATAACATATAGGAGGATAATAATATTTAAGCACTTCCAGATGAGCTGGAGATTCGAAATTGTTTTCTTAGTTAGGATTTTGTGCAAAACCGGCTAGAAAAATGGAAAATGTTGAAAAAGTGCAACAATGCGGCCGCTAAAAATTCCCCCATCGCGAGACATTCCGTTTGCTTATAAAAATTATTATTATTATTAATTATTTTCAAAAAGAAAAACGTTTTGCTCAGAATACGCTTCAAGTAAGTTACAAAAATCAGTTATCAAAAATTGATTGACACCTGCTTTGGAAAGCATGTCTACAACCAAAACCACGGCTTCTTTAACAGGAACAAAAGAAACAAGATTACAAACATCAATAAAGACAAATTTTGAATTGTTCCCTATATATAAGGAGCGATTTATATAATTTATCACCTGATGATGCTAAGATCGTAGTGAAACCGGTCATGCCAAATAAATTTGTGGAAGTGACTGTTCTTTCTTTTTTTAGATTCATTTTGTTTAAGAATCCATTCCAAATTAGATGATATTGCGATGCTTTGTTTTCCATACAAAGTCAAGTAAATGTGAAAGCGATCTTCACTCTCGCTATGGAAATGACTGGTGTAATTCAATGACAATGGATAAGTAATTAGATTAATTAATAGCATTGTTGCCGAACGCTTCTGAGAATTATTCTACACAGAACGTCAGTGCTTTAACGGATCCTTAAGCAAGAAGAGTTTGAGCATTAATATAGTGAGTATAGAACATTTATTTGGATTTTTTTTAATTTGAACTTTAATATCTTAAATATTGTTTTCCTGATATGTGATGTGTATGACAGTACTTATGCCCGAAGTTTTATCTTGGAGGAATTATCTT
Organism: Tanypteryx hageni; assembly: GCA_028673005.1. NCBI lineage: Eukaryota > Metazoa > Arthropoda > Insecta > Odonata > Petaluridae > Tanypteryx > Tanypteryx hageni. The sequence continues at coordinate 174,443,197 of CM054120.1, forward strand.
ACGGAATTCATATGCGTCGGTTGAGGCGAATTCGGGACGTTCGTATAGGTACTCACTTAATTTAGTACAGGTATCTACTGTTGATTTTGTGAAGTGAGTTTTATACTTGCATAATACTTGTTTGCCGTTATTTCGGAAGCACGTAGGTGTTGGTTCTAGAAAATCGAAAAAATTATACACAAAGGTTGAGCATATTATTTAAAAGACCTATCATAATATTTTCTAAGCTTTCAAAAAAACTAACGATTAATGATTCATGATTTGTTCCATCAATTTCCAGAAAATATTGCATTACTAAGTTATGTTGCGTTCTTGCTACATTCACCGATTTGATGAATTATTTTCTTCACTCGTTTATACAAGGTTAAAAAGCGTTATCATAAGATTTTATTTAAAAATTTCAACCTAGCTATAGTCAATATTGTCTATTGCGTGTATTTACAATCACATGTAATACCAAGAAATACGTCAATCTTCTAAATTAAATAAAAAAGTTACGCTGAGCTGAGCGGAAGATGCCTGTTGTCACAAAAATGCATCGTACCGAATCTTATCCTATTTTTATTGCTCTCATTATAAAAATTATCATTATACGTAGACGTACCTGACAGAGGAGGAGGATACAATTCCTACCTCTAAAAAATATTTCAGCTCCTTAGTACATTCAGAAAAACATAAATAAATCTTGAGAATTTTTTAAACGATTGCGAATATTTAGCGACCGCATTGTTGCACTTTTTCAAGATTTTCGTTTTTTCTAGTCGTTTTTGCACAAAATCCTACATAAGAAAAAAATTTTGAATCTCCGGGTCCTCTGGAAGTGCCTAAACATTAGTATCTTCCTATGTGTTATACATATGTTATATACTCCTCCTCCAAGAAACGTCCATATATATTGACTAGTAGAATGTGCTTGCATACTGCAAGCATTTAATCTCACTTTGAAAAAAACATTAATTTTTCAGTAATATATTTCATCATGAGAAATATTTCTTTAATTCTAAAGATTTCTCCTCTGGAAGGGTTTCCGTTATAAATTCGCAATTGTTTAAACAAATTTTCAATGTTTATGTATTTCCTTATGTTCTACGGAGCTGAAATTTTTTTAATTGACAGAATTTATAAAAAAAAACGAAATAGGGATTATAGACATTTTGATATTTTAATTTGTTTGGCAGTTAAAAATTTTGAAATTAAAACAAATAGATAAATGTTTAGGTACTACGGGATGGGATAGGAAGCTGAAATTTTTAATTTATTTACAGAGTAGTGCATTTGCACAAATAAATATATTAATCTCTCCATAAAAATATTAAAAATTTAAATATTTAGAGAAAAATATTTCACTTCTAGAAAATTCTACAATTTTAAAACTTGCCAAAAACATGTAACACTAGTACCCCGTATAAAAAAGTATAAAACTCTTAAAATTGCAAAGTTTGGGGATTGTTTTAATCTAATATTTTTACATAAGGGAAAATACGAAAATCGCTGCAGAGGTGAAATATTTAGAATTAAACAAATATTTGTATTGATGAAATATCTGTATGAAATATGAAAGTTTTTTCAAGGTGAGATTATATGCTTACACAATGCAAGCAGCTTCTACTAGTGTGATATATATATATATATATATATATATATATATATATATATATATATATATATATATATATATATATGTGTGTGTGTGTGTGTGTTATATTTTATAAGCTATATCCTCTTCTGTAAGGAACGTCTATATATAATGATGACATCATTATATGTGGACGTTCCTTAGAGAGGAGGAGGATATAACATGCTAGTAAAACGTGTTTGCATTCTGCAATCATATCATCTCACCTTGAAAAAACATTCTTTTTAGATAGATATTTCATCATTACAATTTTTTTTAATTCTATAGATTTCACCTCCGCAGCATTATTTATTTTTCCCTTATGTAAAAATATTTGATTAAAACAATCCTCAAACTATGCTATTTTATGTTGTATGCATGTTATTTGTATGTTATCATTATATATAAACGTTTCTTACAGAGTAGGAGGAGGATTTAACATACTAGTAGAAGTTGCTTGCATACTGCAAGCATTTTATGTCACCTTGAAAAAACATTTATTTTTCAGTCAGATATTTCATTGTGAGATATATTTCTTTAATTTAAAAGATTTCTCCTAGGGACCAAATTTCTTATTTTCCTTTTGGAACAATAATGGAGTGAAACAATTGCTAAATTTGCAATTTTATGAATATTATACTTTTTCCACATTGGCTTAATAATGCCACACATTTATGCCAAATTAAAAATTTGTAGCACGTTTAGCAGTGACATAACATTTATCTAATTGTTTAAATTTTAATATTTTTTAATGGCCGCAATAAGAATTACATAGATACAATGAAGTGTTAATTCGTTTAAATTGACTAAACTCTAAATAAGTTGAAAATATCAGCTCTCTAACTTGCCCCGTAGCATCTAAACATTTTAGCTAATATATATATATATTGTTTTCTATGTGAAAATTCACTTTGCCTAACTCCAATGATTTACAGGCCAGTGGATCAGCTGAGAGCCAGATGACCCTGGAAATCAACGAGGAGGGCTGTGTTCCTCCTTGTAATATTTCGGTTCATAGGTTCCTCATAAGGGGAGAGGTATCTAAAGTTATGGTCTGCAGCTGCGGAAACTTCTATCCGACCTCAGGTTTTGTGAGTACTATTAATGGCGCATCTTTCAACAATATTTACTTCTTAGTAAGAGTTATTGTTGCTTGCATACTGCAGCACTGAATGTAATCACCATTCACCGACTCCTACATTTGTAAATAAACCAGTACGATCTCAAAGACAATGTCCTGTGAGCCACTTGCAACCCTTGCATATGAGATAATAAATTGCAAGAGCTGGCAGTATATTTTTCATTTTCCATCCAGAATTTCAAATTTTGCCGGCAATTGGATTGTGTTCAAGTTTTTTTATTTCATTTTTCATAGCCCAGTGTTAGTCCTGTGTTAGTCTATGTGCTATATTAAATTTATGGTAAACAAAAATATTTGTGTTAGAGTTAGGGCGTCACTTTCAGTGCCATTTAATACATGTCTGGACTTTAAAAATCACAAAATACATATGATGTAACATTATATTTTTTCATTGAAAGTAATAATAAATTGTGTCATCACTGCTTCCGCAATTTCATCAAACCATATTCCAGTTCTGTCTTTCATCAATTCCATTTGAAAAAGCATTGAATCAATGCTATTACAATACAGATTACCAATTCCTATTTTGAAGACATGTATGTACCTACTCGTTGCAATGGTAGTTGATGAAAATTCCACTTTACCAGAACTCTATCACAACTAAATCATGGACTACACTTAAGACACTGGCATTTGTAAACTCAACCATCTATGCAGGTATGCATCAATTATATCTAAAACTAGACAAAGATATGGGTTATTAGAAGTGTGCTATTCTTAGGAAAATATGATTTACATCTTCACAAAAGTCTCTAGTTTAAGAAAATATATTGTGACAACTCTTTTATTTTCTTAAAAATAATGTGTTTTTAATTTTTTTAGCTTACCCCAAAATTCCTGGATATGGAGAATTTGAGGAAATCCATCTTATTAAAAAATGCAGGCAAGTTTCTAACAGTCAAAACTTTTTATGGACCTTAATGAGAATGGAGTAAATGTAAGTATGCATTTATTTTGATTAAATAAATTTTCACAAAATTAGAGTTGGATTTTATTCTTTTCCTGGAAAAATATGTTATCTATTTTAACCAATGTACCTTCCAGTTGCAGAAAACTATTTATGCCCATATAGTATTAGAATTAGTATTTTTATTGATTCCGTTGATTTACATAATAAACATGGAATAGGTCAGTAAAATATACATAGGATGGTCATAGAAAATTAGTACTAATATACATATTATATATACCTAAGCCGTGTTACTATTTTTGTAAATACTCATCAATACGGTAAAATACATTTTTTACAAGATACAATTTAACATGTTTTTTAAATATATTTATGTTGTTTATGTCTTTTATTTTATTGGGGAATGAGGGAAAAGTATACAACACATAACACTAGGATTGTGTTTTGTCAGGGTTAAACATAACCTTTTTATATAAATGTCACTTTTATTTCTTGTCGAGTAATCATGTATGGCAGAATTTCGGATAAAAAGGTGAGAGTTCTCTTTAAAAAATACTACAGATTCATAAATGAATATACAAGGAAGAGTTATGATTTTTTTTCTATGTATTTTGGTTTGCATGATATATATTTATTTAACTTATATATTGCTCTTATGGCTCGTTTTTGCATTATAAATATTCTGGCTGTATGGGGTGATGATCCTCAAAAGATGATGCCATATCTGAGAATTGAGTGAATGTGACTATAGTAAATCATGAGTAGAGAATCCATGGTAATCTTGTCATGCAGTGATCGAATTATGAATATTGTCTGGTTGACCTTATTGGTAACTGCTTGTATGTGTATTATCCAATCTAGGGTGTCTGATATGTTTAGGCCTAAGAATTTAGTCTGGGATGATTTTTTAATGCAGTTATTGTTGATATTTATATTGAGGGCACTTTGGCTTGCTTGGTTTGGATGGAAATGTAAATAGGTAGTTTTTGAAATGTTTATGTTGAGAAGATTTTTGTTTGATTGTTGTTATTGATTGTTTAGTATCTGTGGCTAGATCTGTGAGTGTTTGGAATGATACGAATTGAGAAATGTCAACTGCAAAGATTGTTTCAACTCCTTTGGATTGGATAATGTTTATATCATTTACATAAATCATAAACAATAGTGGGCCAATAAATGTCCCCTGCAGGGTTCCATAATTTGTATTTTTACAGTCTGAGGAAATATGGTTTATCCATTTCCCATTTATATAGGATATTGTTACCTTTTGTGTTCTGTTAGTCATGAAGGAGGTTACCCAGTCTAGGGCACTTCCCCTTATTCCCAATGTGTACAACTTTTAAAATAACAGTTCATGATCAACTGAGTTAAAATTTTATGAAAATCTTAGAATATACCTAGAGCTTTGATTATTTTGGTCAAGGGTATTGTATACTTGTGACAGGAAGTGGAATATGGCTGTTGTGGTGGACATTTATTTTCTAAAACCATGTTGTGCTGGATTTATGAGGTTATGATTTTCCAGAATAGTGGTTAGACGACATGTCATGATATTTTCAAATAATTTGGAAAAGTATGATAGATGAGATATTGGTCTGTAGTTATCTGGATATGGTTATGATTCTTTTTGTGTATGGGTATTATCAAATGAAATACGCAGCTTTTCCTCCTTCCTCAAAGACCTTGCAGTATCGGTCAAACTATTCAATGATGCTGAATTACCGGACCAATACAAAACTCTTATAAAGCAATATCGGAAACTCCTAGCAACAACAAAAAAAACTTACAACAATAACAGGATACTTGCAGCGGACAATAAGTCCAAGGCCTCATGGGAAATTATTAATGCAGGCAAAGGAAAATCCCCAGTTCATCCTCTATCAAAAATTAAGGACCCCTCAAATAACTCCCTTCAAAATTATTCAACACTTGCCAATTATTTCAATCAATTTTTCACAATAGATTCCACACCATCTCCAATTTTAAGTACTTATACCGGTTCTCTCCCAAACACTCTTAACTCATTCTTTATTCGACCCTGCCTAGAATCCGAACTAAAATTAATTATTTCTAAATTAGACCAAAAAAATAGTGCTGGCCCTGATGAAATACTAGGAAAAATTATCTTTCGTTGCTATGACTTCATAAAACTTCCTCTTTTATTTCTGATAAATGAATCATTAAAACTTGGTATATTTCCCTCCTCTCTAAAAGTTTCTAAAATAGTTCCCATTTATAAAAACAAAGGATGTACAAACAACATGAATAATTACAGGCCCATAACAATACTGAATATTTTCTCCAAAGTTATTGAAAAAGTCTTTTATAAATAACTAATCTCCTTCCTGGAAAAACACCACCTGCTGTCCACATGTCAGCATGGTTTCAGACAAGGAAGATCAACTACATCAGCAATATATCATGCTATTGACTATATTCTGTCATCACTTGATCGGAAGCAAGAAATCCTAGGCTTATTTTTTGATTTTTCAAAAGCATTTGATCATGTCAATCATAGTCATCTCATGGTTAAACTAGAAAGAATTGGAGTCAGAGGGGTCCCCAATAATTGGATAATATCCTACCGACAAAACCGTTCCCAAGCTGTAACTCTTAGCGTGAAAGGTATAAAATATTCCTCCAACTATAAAACTAACTCATTAGGTGTTCCCCAAGGATCTATTTTGGGGCCTGTCCTATTCTTAATATACATTAACAATCTTGCATTCACTTTTAATGAAATTGAAGGTGCAAAATTGCTTTTATATGCTGATGATACCAACATTATACTTTCTGCCTCATCACGCAACAGCCTTGTACACAACTCAAAACTAGTTAGTCTCCATCTGAGCAACTGGTGTCAAGATAACCTCCTAAATCTTAATGTACAAAAATCCCAAATGATCCATTTCTCACATAGCAAAAAGTCAACAGAAAGTCTGTTAATAAAAATTGATCAAAAATCTATCCAACAAGTCTCTACTAGCAAATTTCTTGGTGTTCACCTAAATGCTAATATCTCTTGGGAATCACACATTGACATTTTATCCCATAAGCTAAGCTCTACATGTTACCTGATTAGGCAACTGAGAGAAAGAGTTAGTAGAGACGTCCTCTTGAATCTATATTATGGCACATTCTATTCCCATATCACATACAATATTATCTTCTGGGGTTCTTCACCTCATTCCATCAAAATTTTCAAGATCCAGAAAAGAGCAGTTAGAATCATCTCTTGGAAACCATATGACTCTCCTTCAAGGCCAATTTTTATGACTTTGAAGCTTCTTCCCCTCCCATGTATTTATATTCTGTCAGTAGTACTGTTTGTGAAAAATAACTTAAATGATTTCACAGTTAATTCAGACCATCATCACTACCTCACTAGAGGACAATCTGATTTGCATCTTAATTTAATAAGGACCAAAACCATAAAATTAGGACCTAGAGAAATGGGAATCAGACTTTTTAATAAACTTCCCCCACAACTTAAACTTATCCAAAACTATGATTCCTTTAAGATAAAGGTGAAAAGGTTTTTACAAGGTAATATGTACTATTCTGTTAATGAATATTTAAATGATAGGTCATTGTAATTATGTATGACAGCTAAATTTATATTATCTTATATTATCTTTTTTTATTGCATTTTTTTAATTTTTACTTTTAGTGTTATTTTACTGTATATTGTCCTATATCATCTGAATGTATGATCCCCGGCCCAATAAAGTTGAATTTGAATTTGAATTTGAATCAAATTATTTGTTAGTTTGGAAGGAAAAATACCACACATTAGTGATTCATTTATAATGTGAATAAGGGGATCTATAATATATTGTTTTGATTTTAGCATAATAGAACCTGGAACTTTATATCTACCTGCTGAGTGTTTTGTACCTATTTTCTTTAAAATGGTTTCAACCTCATTTTTATCAACTGGTTTCAGAAATATTGTACATATGTTGGATATGTAGTGGCAATCTACATTCTCAGGATTATTTACAACTGAAGGTTTAGTAGGGGTTATTTTTGGATTGTAACAGAAATGGTTATTAAATATGTTAGCTATTTCTAAAGGGTTTTTAAATATGTTATTGTCTTGGAGTAATTGAATGTTCTCAATCAGAGAGTTTTTTTATTGTAATGAGTTTTTAATTATCTGCCATGCTGCTTTAGAAGTGCATGTGGCTTTGTTGAGGTAGTTATCATTGTAATGTTTTTTGCTATTATGATTTGCTTTTTATAATGTTTTAATAAAGATTTGTCATGAATTTTGTATCCTTTGATAATTTTGCTTTTGCATAGAGTTTACATAGATGTCGACCCATTTGTTTTAGTTCAGGAGTAATCCATTTTTGCACTGCATTGTGACTTGTTTTTTTACCACTAATTGAAAGGAGGTGTTGAAGTGATAGAAAAATATTTCATAAAAATTATTAACTTCATATACAGTGTGCAAATCAGTGTGTGAATGTTGACGTAAGAAGGTGTCAATTTTGGCTGGGCAATATTGTATTTTGTACTCATGTCTTTGTCAATTTTTTATCTTCTGTTTGAAGTTCTACAAGTTGCCCAAGATGATCTGATAAACCTATGTCTAAAGTTTTACTTGAGAATCTACTGAAGGAATTTGTGATAAAAATATTGTCTATTGTAGTACTTGAGGATGCGGTTATTCTTGTAGGAGAATGGATTGTAGGTATCACGTTGAAGGAGGATGTCAGATCCAAGATAACATTTTATGTGTATTTTGTGTTTGCAGATTAATGTTAAAATCACAACAGAGAATTACATTAATATCATGAGTTACCGTTTCACATAGCATTTTATCAAGGTTATACAAGAAAACATTTATATCACTATTTGGAGATCTATGAACACAAATTACAAGAAACACTTCCACTTTTGATTTATATATAGCAGCAACACACTCAAACACTTTTTCAGTGGAAATCACTTCCCCTCATAGTCAATTTTGTTAATAACATAACTCCAACATTTTGTATGTTTTACGGCAAAAAGAAGAAAAATTTTGTATCCTGGCACGTAAATTATGTCAATTTCCCTTTTTTAATGCAATGTTCTGAGATGCAAATAATGTCTGGGTTTTTGTCTGTGAGACCTACTTCTAGCTCATCATGTTTGTTTTTGCAGACTGTATGTTAATGTGTAGAATATTGAGAGATTCATGTCATAATTTCTCGAATTCACTAATTTCTGCTTTTAATCACGTGGCCATATTGAACTGTGCATGTTCTTTGTCTTTGCAGTCAACTGTTGATTTTAAAGATGGGCTTCCTTCAGGGTTCTCTTGATTTTTTGGTGGTGGTAGTGTTTCTGGAGGTAGAATTTCTGACATACTGAACTTTTTGAATTTAAAGCATAGGACTGATGCCCCAAGAGGCCAGTAGGTGCTGTCATATAGTTTGGATATTAGTGAAAGATCTGCACTTATTTTAAATGATGACATCACTTAATTTGAGTGGACTTTTTTACATGTTAATTCATGTCCATTAAATTTGTTGCTTAGGTAATTGATTACAACACTATGTGTCGTAGTAGATGAATCCATGCTTTTTTCTGTATTTGTTGTTTTCCATTTGTGCATCATTAATATTTCAGTAAATTGTGCATTGAGGTCTTTGTTGTATTCCCCTCTTTCTAATTACAGTTGTAAATTCTTCATTGTTCTCCATAGATGCCTTGTTGTTGTGCACTTCATTTATTTTGTTGTGTTTATGGTTTGTGTCAATTAGTGGCTGTTGATCATTGAAAAGGTGTTGCTTTGCGATATTTGCATAATTATCACTTTTCCGTTTGTTTAGATTTGTAATGATTTCATTGGGTGTTCCTGGTTTTTCCACACTTCCTGTTGTATTTTTAATAATACCAACCTCAGGTGGTACATAATTTTTGCGCATCACCTGGATTAAAACTGCTATCATGTTTCAAAGCAAAGCAAAGGCGCCCTCTGTAGCAGCTAGATTGTGTTCTGGTTTACTGACAGCTTTGGCAAAAAATCCTGTAACCTTTCCCGAAGAGGTGCTTCCTTATGCTCATATGATTCAATGTGATGCTTTAAATCACCAGCCCCTTTTTTAGCCATTGAAACATATGTCCCCATTCTGCATTATTTATACTCAGCTTCTCACTCATCTTGGCCAAATGAAAACCATGGAAATTTGTCTTTCATCTCTTCTGTGAACACGCACCTCCTTTTATGCATTTTTAAAGGAATGATAGTCTTTAATAATATTAATTTTATATATGAAATAATCATAACCAATTTTATATTATAAGTAATGAATCATAAAATCGTATTGTCTAGAACTACAAAAGTGAAAAAAAAATTCGTATTTACAGCGAAGAACTATGGTTTTAAACAAATCTGAACTTCAGTACTAAATGTATTAGTGACTGCACCATTGGTTGGTCTTCTGCTAAATATTCCAAAATTATTCAACAGAACACAACTATGGATCAATGCTGTACTCAGTGGCTCAAGTCCACATTTCCATGTTGTTGTATTGTTTGAGAAAACAGGGTCCTGAAACACCTGGCAGGTTATACCACTACAAATATCTATTTATATACGAGTGAATTCTGGAGTAAGCATAGGTTGACAATGCTTTGATGTAATGAAGTTAGCATCGTCAGGGTCTTCCACACCTGCTTGGCTCACACGAAAAATTTGAATTGACCAACCATCTCTCTGTATCCGAAAGAGATATCAGATAACGTAATTCAGCATTATTCGTTGTGCTTGCTTAAAACAAAATGTTGCAGGGAGTAAAAATCTGGACATTTCTACAATTTTATAAAAAATCGCCTGGACAGATATTTTAGACAAAAAATCAGGACAAATCCAGATAAAAGAGGATGGATGGTAACTCTAGTCCTGATGGCATTCCCATGCTTATTATCAAAGCCTCTTCTTAACCTATCATTCTGTACTGGCAAGTTTCCATCTCACCTCAAACTTGCACATGTGTCACCAGTCCCTAAAAAGGGTTTGCTATCTGATTCAGACAATTTTCGACCTATCTCTTTTCTGTCACTTTTTTTCGTAATTTTTGATATATTTTTATATACCATATTCTAAATTTCCTCAAATCCTACCAGATTTTTTCTCCTAATCAACATGGCTTCAGACATGGACTATCTACCAGTAGTGCCTCATTTGAAGTATTGAACAGTATACATCTTGCCCTGAATAGAAAATTATTCACTGTTGGTATATTCCTCAATTTAAGCAAAGGGTTTGACTGTATGAACCATCTCATTCTTAAACATAAACTTGCCAATATGGGCATTACTGGCATTGCTTTGAACTGGATTATGTCTTTTCTTAGTGGTAGGAGTCAAATTGTTGGTTATTTTCAACGTACCTCCAAGGGCATTATTACAAAAAACTCCAAACCATTGAAAGTAGTAGCTGGTGTTCTACAAGAATCCTTTTGAGGCCCCCTTTTTTAAATCTTATTCATGAATGACCTCCCATATAATCTAACTAGATGCAAAACTATACTGTATGCTGATGATACCTCCAGCATTGTTACATCCAGAATCTTGCCTGGCCTAATGATGTCTGCTAACCAGACTATTACCAAAATGACTGATTGGTGTCATGGTAATGACCTTCTGATGAACAATAATTAATGCACAGATTTGCAATTTTATACAAAACAATCTTCTCTCTGCAACCGAGCTCCCATTTTGAATGATCTTACTATTTGCCATTCACCAGTTACTAAGTTCCTTGGCTTTGCATAACAGAAAATTTAAACTGGTCAGCTCATACTGATGTACTTATGAATAAACATGCTGTTGATGTCTTTATGATTAGAAGGTTAGCACCAATTGTATCTATTGATGTTTTAAAATGTTATAATTTGCTGAAGTGCATTCCCTTATATCCTCTGGAGTTATGTTTTAGGAGAATTCTGAACCTGCTATTAGTGTGTTCTCAATGCAAAAAAGATCTGTAAAATCAATATTTCATGTTCCCATATGCACACCTGGCAAACCTCTTTTTCCATCTCTTAAGAAACTTACCTCTTCCATCACTTTACATCTTTACGCATACCTCATTTGTAAAACCATATAATAATAAATTTTCCACTAATTCTGATTTCCATAACTATCACACTCGAAAAAAAGATGACATTCATTACAATCACAATAATTATTCCCTTAGTCTCTGAAACTCTCTTTTTTATTTCATAGCATTCCCCTTAATTTAATAGAAATGTGATTGATTAAAACTGTTACAATGTTCCTCATTGCTATCAATATATTCCATCTTAAGATTTGTCATATCTCCTACATTCTGGTATGCAACATACTTCAATCAATTCACTTGTTATATTGTTAGGCCAAAACCTATGTTATCATAACTTTTATTTACCATAATTTCTTGAATTTTTGTTTGTCTATCTGAATCAGAGTCAATGGTTTCATGTAGATGCTTGTATGGAATCTTTAAAGAGGAATGTTTCTAATGAATTTAGCTGCTTTTTCCTTTCAGCTTGTCTTAAAAGACTTTTTTCCACTTCTTGACCACTGGTTCAAATGATTCATTCATATTTTAAAAAGGCAATGGGTATATACATATTGTCGTTTTTCATTTTAATTTTAATTAATGGCACATAAACAAATATTTAAAATTACAGCAATAGCATTTTACTGATTAGTAATTATTTTCAACAAATTTATGCTAATATAATGTATTAAAAAGTCATTAATTTTTTTATTATAGCAAAAAAATAATTCATACATACGAAAAACTAGCAATCCTGATTTAGAAGTCCTCTTGTTCACAAGATAATAAATCTCATGTGGCCACCACATGGCTTTATCCATACCTGTAATATTTCTAAAAATTCCTAATAGGTTAAATGACAATAAACATTATAAGGAACTGTGAGAAAAATTTAGACTTTTCAAAGAAACATACTCAAACCATTGTCTTATGAGAATGGATATAGCCCTAAAGCTCCAACAATTAAGATGGTAAAAATGAGTGTAAGGTGTTTCTAATAGACACCAGTTAGTGGTGTGGTTGTGGCAGCTAGTCTTCACTAATATTAATGCTTGTTCTGACAAAAAAAAGTAAAAGACTTTGTGATGGACTCTTGTCTGATAAACCCAGGTATCTGGCTTTTAAGACTGAGCCAAAACTTGGCTCATCTAATAACAATCTGGGGTGGTTTTATTGCTCATGCCAAAATATCTAACAATTTGTCAGTGCCTGAGAGGATCTCTTTCATTTGTGTGCCTCCAATTTAACTTTTAACCCTTGAGCGGGCATGCTGGCATAAATCTAAGTAATGAATTCACCACCCAAACTTCTCGTATTTACACCTGGAATGATTCACACATCTTGATTGACTTATGTATACAAAACACAGTAAAGTCCTGCATATAGGATGCATCTGTGCATAGGATGCAAGAAGGTTTTCCCTTGTAGTTCTAGGAATAAACAATAAGTTGCAATAAAAGACTCATATCCATTCTATTAGATGAATTCTGTTGAATATACTTTCTGCTAAGTATGATCTGAAAGGTGAATTCGTAAAGTAGATATATAACCAATCTGTCAGTAGATCATTGAAGGATGAAATGACCTCCTTTCAGAAACTATAATTAGGGGAAAAAAATGTTGCATCTGTTTTTACTTTGTAATTCTGCGATCCAAGGACTGCCATAATGAAGCCTTTAACCCAACTGTCCTTTGATCATTCCTTATACTGTCTCACCATCATCCTGTCACCATCTCTAAAGGATCTTACAGCATCACTTTCTTGTGTCCTAACTTGGGCTCTTTATCATTTTAATACTGTCTCTCTTTAGTTTGGCTTCACTAAGGCTAACCATGAACTAAGTAGCCTACCTACCAGTAGCATGCTAGGTGCTTCACCTTTGGTCAAATTAGGTGTGATCCTTAAATTCAAAAGTAACCATGGTAAGGCAATGTGCAAAGGAATCTTTGAGTGCAAGAGGGCTTTAATTTTTTATTTGAAAATTTTACCAAGTTTTCAGGTGCCCCATTTGTGGCTGGATGATAGGGAGGAGAGATTCTCTGCTCTATGTCATTCATCCTGCAAAACACTTTGAACTCGGTTGATGAAAAAGGGGACCTATTGTCAGTTTCCAAAATTTCTGGGAGCCCAAATGTGGCAAACAAAACTCTTAGTTGTGATATTATTTCCTCAACATCCCCATTTTTTAATTCCTTCACTTCAGGCCATTTTGAATGACTGTCCACCACTATCAGGGATATTTTGTTCTGAAAGGTCCCAGCCAAGTCAATGTATAATCTTTGCCATGGTTTGTCAGGCACATTCTATGGTTTGACTGGCTCTGTGTTGGGCATTGGTTTGTGAACCAGACATGACTGACAAGAGTTTGCACGTAATTCCACTGGCTGATCAAATTTTGTCCATCAAATATATGATATAGCCAGGGATTTCATTTTCACAATACGTAAATGGCTTGAGTGTAACTCATCCAGTAGGCATCTTTGGCCTTAGTGACTTTGGGTTCACAACTCTGTTTCCCCTAACACACATCCATACTCAATATTGAGTTCATTTCTTCTGCTAAAAAAGGGTTTTTAATCCTCCCCCACTACTGATGGCCATCCAAACATGCAGAAGTCTATAACCCTGCTTATTTCACTGTCTACTCTAGACTCCTGGCTGATGGTTTTTGCAGTGACTGGTAGGAATTCCCTTTCTCCTAAGTCTATGTATGAGAATTCCTCAATGGGAGACCCTTCTACTGACAATGGTAGCCTTAACATCCCGTCGGCTACCCTATTCTCAGCTGCCTTGATATACTCTATCCTATAATTGTAAGCCTGCAAAATACCTGTCCATCACTGCAACCTGTTAGCTGCCATTTGAAGAATTTCTTTCTTTTCTCCAAAAATGTTAATCAGGGGTTTGTGGTTGGTCTTTAAAGTAAGGTTCCTAACATATAAATATTGATGGAACTTCCTGACTCCAAAAATAATAGCCAAGACCTCATTATATGGGTTTAGCATAATTTATCTCGGCTTTAGCAAAAGCATTTAGGAAATTGTGAAATATAACTGCTCCTAACCCATAAGGGGATGCATCACATTCTAGTATGACTGGAAGGGATGGGTGATAATGAGTTAAGACTTGGGTAAAGGTGATATAGTCCTTGATAATCTGATATGTGGCATTACATTCATTTGTTCAGTGCCAATTTGATTCTTTTCTGAGTAATCCATGCAAAGGGGACAACTTAGTAGATAAACCTACCAAAAACTTTGAATAATATTCAACTAATCCTACTAATCCTCTTAGTTGAGGCACATTCTGCAGTAATGAAGAATTACCTATGGAATTTTCTTTGTTTTTAGAAGCATAAAGCCTGTTTCTGTTGATAGTATGCCCCAGAAATTATACAGACTCTAGTAGTAATCAGCATTTGCTCCTATTAACCTTAAATCATGATCTGTGTAACTTGTCTAATAGTGTCTTTGGGTTTGTCAAATGTTCTATGTCATTTGTGCCTGTCGAGGTTATGTCATCTTGAATGCAGGAGACCTATTCTAAGCTTTGTAATAATTGATCCATTATTCTCTGAAAGATAGCAGGGGCAGATGCTGTTCCAAATGGAAGTCTAATGTATCTAAAGAGTCCTCTATGGGTATTTATGGGGCAATACTCTTGGGATTTTCTGAAGCCAATTGCTGTTAGGCTTGGGATAAATCAATTGTTGAGTATTTCTCTCCACCTTGCAATTTGGAAAAAAGTCCTTCCACCCTAGGTAATAGGTAATGCTCAGTTTCTAGCTGAGGATTGACTGTGATTTTAAAATCCCCACATATTCTGACACTACTATAGCTTTTGGCCACCGGAATGATATGAGTTGCCCAGTCACTAAATTCTACTGAGTAGAGTACTCTCGATTGCACCAGCCTGTCCGATTCCTTCTCTACCTTACTTTGTACTGCAAATGCCAAGGCTCTAGGATGACAGAAGAATGGTCTAGCATAGTCCCTTAAATATAATTTGACATTTCCTTTGTTGAAAGATCCTAGTCCTCCATCCCACATCTCTTTAAACCTTTCTCACAAGTCCTTGACATCCGAAATTGTTGATAACTGAATATTGTTACTGGTTGGCAAAATATAATTTCCTGAGCCAATTCCTTCCTTTCAGTGGTGAACCCCCATTTTTGACAATAAAAAGTGGTAACCTAAGGCAATCATTTTTGAAATCCACTTTTACCATGCGACCCCCTTTGGGTGAATCATTGCGTTGGCGTATGTTTTTAACCTGATATTGGTACTTGGTGAGAACTGGCCTTTTCCACTCTTCAGCTCCTGGTTCATTTGCATCTTGCTTCTCTCCTTGCAATTTATTGTGCACGATATAGAAAAACTTTTGGCGAATCACAGAAATTACTTCTCTTGTCAAGAGATAATGGACATTTACATATTCTTATGAAAAGGAAGGCACAATTCTTTGGGTTGATCCCAAGAAGACCCTAAAACACTATAGCTATCCATTGACTCATGATTCAATTAACCAAAGTAAGTGATTCCAATAAGAGAAGAATTCGGAGTACTTTGCATACAAAATGGTTTGGGTTTTTCTATTTTGATTCAATAAAGTGGCTGATTCAATTAGCCACTGACTCAATAAAACAGAACCCACTGTACCTATAAAATAATTTCAACTCCTTAGCAGATCTGGAAATACATTATACTTGAATATTTGTTTTTAAATTTTGATTTTTTAGCACCCACATGTAGAACCTTTTGAAGATATTTGTTTTTTTAGTCGGGTTTGCGCATAATCCTAATGAGAAAAAACATTTGAGAGTGTCACTTTTATGTAAGTGCCTAAAATTTGTATCCTCCTATATATAAGTTATATATATATATATATATGTTACGATTATATATAGACATTCCTTACAGAGGAGAAGTAACATATAACATATAGCATTTAGTATTTAGCATATAGCATATAGCACATAGTATATAGCATAAGCCATATAGCATATACCATATAGAATATAACATATATAGGAACATGTATAGGAAGATACTAATATTTAGGCACTTCCAGAAAAGCGGCATGCTTGAATTTTTTTTCTAAGTAGGAACATGTGAAAAATCGACTAGAAAAAACAAAAATCCTGAAAAGGTTCTACATTTGGATGTTAAAAATTCAAAATTGTTTAAACAAATATTCATGCAAAATGTATTACCGAATGTGCAACGGAACTGAAATTTTTTTATAGTTAGCATTTGTTAAAAAATTAAATAGGGATTATACAAATTTTGATATTTTAATTTGTTTGCCAGTTAAAAATTCTTAAAAATTAAAAAAGAGTTAAGTTTATATACTGCAGGCAAGTTATGGAGCGGAAATGTGTTGTTTACTTAGAGTTTAGTCTGTGTAAATGAATAATCATTTCAATGTATCCATGAAATTGTTATTCTGGCTGCAAAAATTTATTGAATTTTAAACAATTTGATAAATGTTATTTCACTTCTAACAGTGCTTCAAATTTAAAAATTGACAGAAAAGTAAGGCATTATTAACCCAATGTGAAAAAAGTATAATATTCTAAAAATAACAAATATTAGTGATTGTTTTACTCCACTATTGTTCCATAAGGAAAAAACTAAAATCGGTGCGGAGAAGAATTCTTTTGAATTTGAGAAAGATTTCCAATGAAAAAATACCTCTGTGAAAAATAATTGTTTTTTCAAAGTTAGATGAAATGCTTGCAGAATGCAAGCACAAACTACTAGTATGTTAATTTGAGTTGAAGGCTTTCGCAGAGTTGCTGAATGCTGGTGGAGGTTTTCGAGTTTCGCTGCATTGGCGGCATTTCTGGCTCTCGACGTTTCGCAGACGTTGCAGTCTGCATCTTCATCTCCTGAAGATGCAGACTGCAATGTCTGCGAAACGTCGAGAGCCAGAAATGCTGCCAACGCAGCGAAACCCGAAAACCTCCACCAGCATACTAGTATGTTATGTTACTCCTCCTCTGTAAGGAACATTTATATATAATGATAACAAATATATAGGAGGATACTAATATTTAGGCACACCCAGAAAAGGGCAGACTCGAAATTTTTTTGTTGGTAGGATTATGTACAAAACCGACTGGAAAAAATTACAACATTGACATAGTTCTACAATGCGACCAATAGAATTTGATATTTTTTAAACAAATTTCCAAGGTTTATGTATCTCCGGATGTGCTATGGAGCTGAACTTATTTTCTAGGTGGAAATTGTAAAAAAACAAAATATGGATTATACAAATTTTGATATTTTAATTTATTGGTGGTTTAAAAATATTAAAATTCAAAGATATAGGTAAATTTTTAGATACTATGGGGCAAGATAGGTAGCTGAAGTTTTAACGTTATTTAGAGATTTGTCTATTCAAATGAATAAACACTTAAGTGTATCCATGAAATTGTTATTGTGGCCATTAAAAATTAATTAATTTTTAACAATTTGATAAATATTGTTTCATTTATAAATGTGCTAAAAATTTAAAATTTAGTAGAAATGTGTGGCATTATTAACCCAATGTTGAAAAATTAAAGTAATTATATTATTCCTAAAGTGGCAAACAATAGTGATTTTTTTACTCCATTACTGATCCTTAAGGAAAAAACGAAATTCGCTCCAGAGGAGAAATCTTATGAATTAAAGAAATATTCCTCATCTTGAAATATCTTTCTCAAAAATTAATATTATTTCAAGATGAGAAGAAATGCTTGCAGTATGCAAGCACCTTCTACTAGGATCACACACACACACACACATATATATATATATATATTCCTCCTCTGTAAGAAGAATCTATATATAATAGATATGTTATATGATCCTCTGTAAGGAACATCTAAATAAAATGACTAGTAGAAGGTACTTTCATACTGTAACCAATTCATCTCACCTTGAAAAAAACATGTAGTAAAACAAATTACTAAAATCTGCAATTTTAAGAATATTATACTTTTTCCACATTTGGTTAATAATGCCACACATTTCTACGAAGTTTTAAAGTTGTACCACATTTAGAAGTCTAATAACATTTAGCTCATTGACTAAATTCAAATAATTGTTAACATTTGCAATAACAATATCATGCAGATATTGAAATGTTTATTTGTTCACATAGACCAATATCTAAATTACTTAAAAATTCCAGCTCTCTATCTAAACTGGTAGCATTTAGATATTAACCTATTTTTTACCATTAATAATTTTTAACTACTAACTAAATATGATATATATATATAGTCGAGGGGGATTACATTGAAAAGTTATATTAGTTTCATTTCTTTATATTTAAAATAAATGTGCTTTTTTGAAGAGTCCCTTTAATTTTTGAATTACCCTCGTAGTTTTTGCTGTTTTTGTTGGAATGTGAACGAATTTATCAATTCCTTATAATTACCCCATTTTGTATTAATTTGACAAAACAACAAATGATTTAATAGTATTTTCTACTTTGATGATCTACGAATGTTTTTCAATATTTTTAATCGCATTTGTACTCACTCTGTCTGCCCATGTGCCGAATTTTGATGCAATGAGGAGAGTTGGGACTCGAAGATCATCTGGATAGTTTAGGCTGGTGGCACGTATGAAAGCTATTTATTTTTTGGAATCCATTCTCATTTTTAAGCTCAATCATTTACTCAAGTATACATCAATTATTTTCAAGATCAAATAGAAATGAGGGAGACAGGAGGATTAATGTATTTAGAATTTATGATTTTCCTAGTCACAACTGCCTTAACCACTCATCTGAGTGTTTAATTTTTTGAAGCCACACCGCTGTTGGGCATTTAAATAGGAATGGAGTATGTGCATGAAATGCTTTAGTTGTGTATGAAAATTACATATTTTTTAAATGATGCTTTGCTTACCGCAATAAAAAATACATTGATGATGATTTCAATGATTGCTTTTTGTATGTTTACAGTGTCAAATGATTATATGTGGGTATTAGCTTAACATAGAGACATCTTTCTTACTGCAGCTTTATATGCCATCAAATATTCTCATGATAACTTTAACTAATAAATACACAAAGAAAAATTTTGCTGACAATATTAAAAAAGTTGCCCCTCTATCTCCATCAAACAAAGTCATGGACAAGAATTTAAGCATTCACATTTTTTAAGTCAACCATTTATTCAGGTTAACACCAGTCATTTAAAAATCAAATAGAAATGATGAAGACATGGGGATAAATATATTTATACTTTATGATTTTCCTAGTCACAACTGCCTATATTTTAAGAATATCTATTGTGTGGAATATGACTAATGCTGACAATTCTTTTATTTACTTCACAATAATGGGCAATGAATTTCAGATTTTTTAGGTGACCCCCGGAAACCTTGTTGGAGACCCTTCACAGATGACTGAAGTTTTACTTAAGGAGGCCTTACAAAGAAATGAACTAAAACATATTTCATATAGGTTATTAAGAAACCTATTTTAAGCCTTGGCTGTAATAAGAAATCGGCTCCTGCAGTTACAGAAAATAATGAAAGGCTCCAGATTTGTTCTATTTTTATGGGTCACCTAACGAAATAAAAAATTATCAAAAAACTTATGATTTTCTACTTATTTCCTTAATTTATTCATTTATAAAATTACATTTTCTAAGAGTATTTCATGTTTTACTAATTGGAGGAGGCTTTTAGAATATTATCATAGATATATAATAAACAAAGGATATTCCAAAATAAACTTGTCTTAAATAAAGCAATAATTTTGATAGATTTAATACCTATTAAACTACAAATCAGGCCCCACTCACAGGGGATTCACTGACAGTATATCCTTAAAAGATTAACTTTAATAAATATTTAAAAAATATATCCTTTTTTTGCATTTTACATGAAGTCATCCTTAACCCTTAAGAAGTCATTCAAAAACATAATGTAAACATTTGCCTGCATAGCAAATGCTGAAATTGTTTCAAGCTTTAATATAAAATGAGAAAATTACTTTTTATGTTGAAAGTATCTAGACAAGCTTTGCAAATGTATAGCCTGTGATTTGGACATATGAACATCACATAGCACTAACAGTACTTTCAAACCATATGATTCTTATCTCTTGAACACATTGAGAACCTTCTTTTTAAAGCCAACTAGCAATGTTGATGAGATGGAGGAAGATGAAGATGTGGCCTAATATTTTTGAAAAATATTTGCATATTGCAATTGTGTATGCACAGTGCTATATCTGAGAATGTACATGTGTCCCTCTGTTTTTCTCATTTCTATTTGGAGATTATCTTTTCTGGCAGATTTCATATCATGGTCATATGATAGATACATAAAGAAAATGTGAGGAATTTAGAAAATTTGTGTCGAGAAGCTTCATGAAAAAAGCTGAAGAGGGTGCCATCTGTAACATATATAAAAAAATTAAATATTTTCACAATTTTTTCAATGAAATTGAAGAATGAACAGGTTGTTTGGTCCAAGATCAGCATTCATTATAATTTTTGAAGTATTACTAAGGTATTTAGATTTTGTGGGGTAATATATTCGGACTAATATTGTGAATATGTCTAGTTTCTAGTTACTTGAAGGTTACTCACTGATCTAGATCAGGTGTTTTCGATGCTTTTTTTGGCAGTAAGATACTGATGGAGTGATATAGAACCACATTGTATATTAAATTTTAGTAAATGGATGAAGAAGAACTAGAAGAAATATCATTTTTATATTAGTGGTTTATGAGACAGTTTAATTTTTTATTATTTGCAGAATTTTTAGGCTTCATGGTCATCTTAAATATGTTTTACTTCTTTTGTGAGAACACTGTCTGTCATGGAAATGAAAACTTCAATTTCATTACATCCATGGAAATACTATTACTTGACTTTGATGTTGTTGTGACTGCTGACATTCTTTTAATGTCTGATACTCATTTATATTGTTCCTATAGAGGGGTAAGTCAAAGAAACATTATATTCCATATTCTATGCAATTATAAGTGAATTAATAATCATTGAAGACATTTTCTGCTCTGATGATATTGAGGTTGAAGCTGTGGAAATTTTTTGTTGGTAGAATTATGTTCAAAACCGACTAGAATAAATGAAAACCTTGAAATAATTCAACAATGCGACCAATTAAATTAAAAATTTTCAAAACAAATTTCCAAGTTTTATGTATTTCCGGATGTTATAATTAGCTGAAATTTTTTTAGGTGGAATTTGTAAAAGAACAAAATATGTATTATACAAATTTTGATATCATAATTTTTTTGCCGTTTTAAAATTATTGAAATTCAAACATATAGTTAAATGTTTAGATACTATGGGGCAAGATAGGTAGCTGATTATCCTCTTATTTTTTAGAAATTACCAATGTTTGACTTCAACAAAAAACTGAGCGGGTTCCAGAAAGGAGAAAGGAATAAGGAGAAATTGCAGAAGGAAAAAGACCTTCTTCGTAATGTTCCTAAGTTGGACACATTCTTCGCCTCTTTCAGACCTAGTACTAGTACCAGTGCATCAGCCTCTGGCGATAGGAGTGACAACCATCAACCGGCAAGTGTGTCTGACTGTGACGAGATACCTCAAATTCCTCAAAACTTGATTTCCAAAAACCCCGCAGCAGTCATTGGAGAAGATTCTGGTGAACATCCTGAATCGCATGCGAACACATGTTTTGCGATTCCATCATTTCCATCTGTTAGTGACGATCCTGCCGAGTGGATACTGGATGATGCCGATGCCACACTCGAACACTTCGTACAAAATGGCGTGAAACAAAATGAGGATGCAGATTTATCTTCTTTGAAGTGCCAGTACGCAGATACAACCAGGTATCTGTCCCTTTTACTCTTTAGCCGAACATTACCTAATGGTGAAAAATGACCTCGGCCTTGGCTAGTATTTTCGAAGAGCAAAGGTACCGTGTTCTGCGCCCCTTGTAAGATGTTTGGAAAATCGGGGTAACTAGCAAATGATGAAGGGTAAAACGACTGGAAAAATGCAGGTCAGAGGATGAAGGAATATGAAAATTCAGACGATCGCAGGTCAGCATGTGCGACGCTGTTAGCGAGGAAGAACGTTGGCGGTAGAGTTGACAAGAGTCTTGTTCTTCAAACGGGAGAAGAAAAAAATACTGGCATGAGGTTTTGAGGCGTATTGTGGCTGTTGTGAGATCACTGTCTGCACGTGGATTGCCGTTTAGAGATTCACAGGAGAGATTTGGATCGAGAAACAGTGGGAACTATGTCATGACCCTAGAACTTTTGGCTGAGTTCGATCCTTTTCTGGACACGCACATAAAACGCCACGGAAACAAAGAATGCGGCATAACATCATACCTCTCGTCTAGAATACGCGAAGAAATTATCAACATCATGGCAGAAAAGGTCATAAGCACGATCGTGACTGAGATAAAGCATGCCAAGTATTTTTCCATCTCTGTCGACTCGACTCCTGACATCTCCCACGTGGATCAACTTTCATTCATAGTACGATATGAGTCTGCAGAGGGATGTCCTGTCGAACGAATTATAAGATTCATACCAAATTGTGGTCATATAGCAGAAGACCTGGCTAACGTCGTTCTCGAGACCTTGAAAAATCACGACTTGGATATCGCCAACTGTCGCGGACAGTCTTATGACAACGCAAGCAACGTGTCGGGTGTATATTCTGGTCTTCAAGCGAGAATAAAACAAGTGAATCGTCTGGTAGTTGTCGTCCCCTGTTCGGCTTATTCACTGAATCCTGTCGGATCATGTGCTGCTGAGTATTCTTCGGTATTTTACAGGAATTGTACAATTTTTTCTCGGTCTCGACACACGGATGTGAAGTTTTGTTATCTCAACTGAAGCCAAATTCAACAGTTGTGAAGAGCCTTTCTCAGACAAGATGGTCTGCTCGGGGTGACGCCTGCCGAAGTCTCTGTTGCTCCTGGAATGAGATCATGGCAGCTCTTCAGATAATCGCCAGTGACACAAGTGAAAAACCATCTACGCGTTCTGAGGCTTCAGGTCATTTTAATTCAATTGGCTCCCTGGAAATGTGCTTCCTGACCCTGCTGTGGAATGATATCCTGGACAGATTTAACAAAGTGAGTAAATCTCTGCAATCTGTGAACATCGAACTGGGTACGATCGCTGAACTTTATCGGTCCTTGGTAACATACCTAGAAGATATAAGGAAAGTCGTTACCTTTGATGATTATGAGTCGAAAGCTGTGGAAACAAGCGGTGAACAGAACTAGGCATACGATATGAAGAGGAAACGTAAGCGAAAGGTCCAGTTTGACGAAGTAAAGGAAAACGACGTCGAACTCTCCGGCAGGCACAGATTCAGAGTTACCGTCTTCAACGCCATTATCGACAGGTTGATTGCAGAACTACAGAGACGTGGCTCTGCTTACGAGCTGTTAAGTAAAATGTTTGACTTTCTCACGAAGCTACATAGTTTGGAATCTCAAGACGTCCGTGACGGAGAACGGAACCTGGAAGCCTTTTATCCGGGGGATTTGGACGGTACTTTGGAAAACGAGTGTCTGCACCTGCGAGCTAATTTGTTGTCCGCTGAGGCTACAGGGGGAAAAGGGTTATCGTCACTGGAGTTATACAAGTACATCCTGGAAAATGGCTTTTTGCACATTTATGCAAACGTGGGAATAGCGCTCCGGATGCTGTTGTGTACACCAGGGTCAAACTGTTCAGCAGAACGGTCGTTTTCAGCGCTAAAGAGAGTAAAGAATTATTTAAGATCTACCACAGAAGAGAACAGGCTTAATTCACTCTCTGTGCTGTACATAGAGTCAGAAATAACGCAGTTTGTGGACTATAGTGAGGTCATCCGTTCCTTTGCAGAGAAGAAAGTTCGTCGCGTGGCAATGTTATCTTGTAATTTATATGTAAATGTAAAAATTACAATTTGTAAAAAAGTATAGTTGGTACTTGTCCATTTCATTTCTAAGTCTGCTTGTCTATTTTCTAAAGTCAAAGTACGTTAAATAAATAAAAAATAAAAGTAAAGTTTGGTTTTTGCTAAATTACCAAAAAGGGGGCCCCGACGCTGTTAACTGCCTAGGGGCCCTGGGTCTCTATGTCCGGGCCTGATTGTAATACACTTGTCTTTGTTTTCGCCGTCTGCCGCGCTGCTGCGTGCATGCGCGTCTTCGTGCGGACTTGGCAGTCTGGTATGGTCTTGTCGGGTGTCTGCATTGCTCTCTCTCTCTCGTGATATTTCCTCGAGTAGACGCGGGGAACATAACATTTTGGCGACGAGGATGATTGTACGTATACGTTCACATGGCTGGTCATTCTGATGGTGATCGACATGATGATAGCGATGCAAAACCCGTCACTAGTGTTGTGTCAAACAATCTCCCTGTTCCGGTTTATGAGCCTTCATCGGAGTCATTTGAGTTATTTTGGAACGATTTGGTCTGTACTTTGATGTGTCACAAATCAATCATAATGAGAGAGTTAGTCATCTGTGTCTATATTTGGGAGCAGAGAAGTACAAGTTATTGTGGGAAAGTCTTAGCCCTAGGAAACTAAAAGATTGCAGTTTCGATCAGTGTGTAAAATTTCTCACGAATAAGTTCGCTTCAAAAAAGTGCACGATGTTAGAGCGATACAAGTTTTTTAGTCGTAACCAGCACCCTGGTGAGTCATTGTACGATTTCATATCAGCAATAAAGAGTTTGTCGATAAATTGCAGGTTTGGTCAGTTTTTGGATGAAGCCCTGAGAGATAGATTGGTCTCTGGGCTGCTCAATGAGTCTATGACACGCAAGCTCTTGTCAGAAGATGAAAAGTTGTCCTTTGGAGATGCCTGCAAGATCTTTCGTGACATGGATACTGTAATGCCAAGTTCCGTTCAGCTTCGTCAGTCAGCCTCAGGTGCCCAGTCAATGGGAGACGTTTGCAAAGTTGAGAAGAACAGATTGACAGATAAACGTGGCCAAGGCGTTCACTACCAGTCCAGAGGTCGTTCTGCAAGCCGTGGCCAACCCAATACCAGTCGAGGTCGGTCCGCAAGTCGAAGTGACCATCATTACGAAGGTGTAGAGCATGAGTCATCCCTTACTTGTCGGAATCCTTCAAGAGAGAGAGCCAGGAAGTCTTGCACATTCTATTTCAAGAGGCACCAACCATCCAACTGTCCTGCAAAGAGTTGGAAGTGCTTCTCGTGCAATAAAACAGGTCATATGTCTCAGTTATGCAATAATTTTAGTCAAAATTTATTTACCTTGTCTTGTAACGCGATGAATGATTTCTTTTTAGTTCCAATGTCTGTTAACCTGCTTGTAAATGGAGTTGAGGTCGAGTGTCTCGTGGACTGCGGGAGCTCGTCGTCGCTGGTCAGTTTTGGTCTCTACGTTAAGTCTTTTAAGTCACTTAACTTAAAACCATTCCTTGGTCAATTGGTCGCAGCAAATAAAAATACTTTAAATGTCTGTGGGGTCATATCAGTGAGTGTAGGGTCCGGTCTTGCAACCATGTCTAAATATCCGTTAATTGCTGTTAAGGGATTTTATTGTCCTGCTATATTGGGTCGTAATTGGTTGGACGTATTGTACCCTTCGTGGCGTACATTAGGGTGCCAAAGTCAAGATTTAATCATGTCTGGTAGTAAGTTTCAGTCTCATGCTGCAAGCCTGTCTCAACGTTTCCCTCGCGCTTTTTATAAGTGTAAAAATGGTCTGCCTATTAGGGATTTTACAGTCAACATCAACTTAAAAGAGGCCGCCTCTCCTGTCTACCATCGGGCCTATGATGTTCCTTATGGTCTGAGGTCAGACGTCAGTAGAGAGTTTGAGTCTTTGGAAGCTCAGAGGGCAATTACTAAAGTCAATAATAGTGATTGGGAGAGCCCGTTGGTTTGTGTTTCTAAGAAGTCGGGAAACTTACGTCTGTGTGTAGATCTAAAAAAAACTACATTGAACCCCCAAATCAGAGTTGACCAATACCCCATTCCTCGATCGGATGATGTGTTCAATAAGTTTGTAAGGTGAAAAACCTTCTGTCGCCTTGATTTGACCAATGCGTATTTACAATTGCAGGTTAATGACGCTAGCAAGGAGCGGCTCACGGTTAACACTATTAATAGTCTTTATGTGTATAATAGGTTAGTGTTTGGGCTTTCCTCAGCGCCTGCGCTTCTCCAAATGGTTATTGATACTATTCTAAAAGGCGTAGATAATTGCGCAGCTTTTTTGGACGACAAACACGTTGGGGGAGTCAACCACGAGTCATGCCGCGTAGCGCTGGAGCAAGTTTTGAAACGCCTGGACCAGCATAATGTGAAATTAAATGTTGAGAAGAGTGAATTCTTTGTGGATTCTTTGATGTTTCTGTGGTTTACTTTGTCCAGTCGGGGTAAAAGTCCTTCAATGTGTATAGTCCAGAAAATTAAGTCTGCTCTCACACCTCAGAATGTAACTCAGATCAAGTTCTATCTTTCAATGCTTTGTTTTTATAGGAATTTTATTCCCATGTGTCCTACCGTCTTAGAGCCTCTTCTAGAGCTCCTCCGAAAAGGTGTTCCTTGGAACTGGTCCCCGGAGTGTGAGTATGTCTTCGAGACCGGCAAGAACATGCTTTCAGAAGAAGCATTGCTGGTGTTGTTTTACCCAGACAAACCTTTTAGCCTCACAGTGGATGCCAGTGCTTACGGAGTAGAAGTCGAAAAGACAGTTTCAGCGCAGTCCGCCATTTTGAATGTGACGTCATAACAAAAGACGATTGAAAAGCAGTGGCGCCACCACTCGGAGAATGTTGGAAATAAAAACAAAAGACGATCGTAATGCGCAATGTTAGTTTGGTGTCATGGAAGCGGGGAATGTGAATCGAGTTAAAGTTTCTGGGTTGGCATCTTGGATGGCGGCGGATTTGAACCGAATTAAACTTTCAGGGTTGGTATTTTGGATGGCGGCGGATTTCAGTGCGGTAAAATGAAGAGAAATATTAAGCAGGTTGATCAAGTTTTTATTTATAATAAAATACAATCATTATTACGTAATAAATACCCACAACACAAATAACAACTTTTTTTAAAAGGAGGTGGTCCATCGATATGAATCCCTCCGTCATAGTAATGTTCCAGGCATGGCTAATATCGTTCCCACTTATTCCAATCTTCCATTTCTTGTAAATTGGGAAATCTGGCGGTTATCTGATGGTTGTCACGTGGATGATGTAATTCAATATAATCATAAGGTATAAATTTCAGATCCTCCAATTTCATCGTCTTCCAACCACGTTCATGATAGGTCCGAATGGCCCACCCAACTTTACGTATAATTACGAGTTGTTTTAAGTCCATAACTGAAAATTAATTATTTTCAAATCAATGATTGCTTAGATTTATAATATATAAATAATTTTAAATATTATTTAAATTATCTTTGGAGAGCTATCTGATGCGTAGAATATCTGGATGCGCCTTTCTTCGAGAAACTCATTTTATGCACGCGTCCGTCCTCTGCCGAGTCTCAAATCCGAATGGAGCCTTCTAAGTGCAAGATTGCAAAAATGCTGAGGCTGCGTGTGAACTTTGCCCTCATACTTTCCCCAGCGAGACTCTGCGTAGCGATCTTGAGTCAGCGAACCGGACGTGAGCAGCTGCATAATTACAAAATGCTGAGTTCGTGAATAAACCGGATGTTAGCTGGAGAGTGGGAGTTAACGCAAAAGTATCACGTCAACACTTTCCCAACTTGCGATTTGAAGAAAGAGTAGGTATATGTACCAAGCCATAACGCTTCGAGTCTTCGACTGGATGTGACATTTTCTGAGCACCGGACCTCGTGTCATATTTTGCTGCAGCAGTATTCACAAAATAAAACGGTTTCAAAGAAAACCTTCAATACCTACGTCATCTGGTAAGCATATATTCATTCAAAATACTTAATCGTTGTGAAAGAATTATTTAAAATTGAGTTTATTTCATAAGTTCCCATAATCATCACATCCTTGAAAAATGTGTTCGATGAGGGCTAAATGTAACCTCTCAAGATTTTATAATTGACGATTTCAGTGATAGCTTTGATATAAGTGATAGTGTAAGTGCCGTATAGTGGAGGCAGCACTTTTACTAGCTGGCCACCTGCCTTTTGCTGCGTTATGTTATCTCGGCTACATGATACTTCCTGCCTCGGGTCGGTTAACACCGGGAGCCGCAAGTGTATGAATTGCTGCCGTAGCCACACCACTCGAGGTAGCCAATGGGAAGGGCTGTCGGCGGTCATGTGATGACGCCGAAGACCGGCAAGAAGTAGTTGGAGAAAGGCAGTGGAAACTCGGGCGGCAAGACGTAAGGTTGTATTGGGAGGATGAGCGGAAATAAAGCCTTTGTGGAAGATCACCCGTGTGTTTACTGACTCCGTTCCCTTTTCGGGCCGCGTGGGACCCGGCAGAGTTTACAATTGGTGTCAGAAGTGGAATCCCTCGCGCGGAGCGAAAACATCGGAGGCGGACGAACACACGTGTTAAGTTGGCATTACGGATAGGGTGAGCCTTGGAGGGAGGGAGGTGGAACTACAACAGGTAGTGACAGAGTTCCACGACAAGATAAGGGAGCTTAGTTTAGAAAATGAAGTGTTGCGAGATCGGATGACGGGGATGAAAACGACAGGGGCAGCTGACGAGAGGCGTAATTTTGGCCTGTTGAGCGCGATCAGGGAGTTTACTGGGGCGCCATGAGAGAGTGTGGCTGCATTTTGTGAAAGCGTGGAAAAGGTGGCCGAGTTGGGCAAATGAACGCAACAAGAAACGTTAACGGTGGCCGTTTGTGGGGTGAAGCCGCGGAGTTTGCCCGAGCGAAGGAGGGATGTAGGGACGCCACGACCTACCGAGTGTTTAAGGAACTGCTCGTGGAGAGATTTAGTGGGAAATGTAGCGCCCGGTTTTATCGAGAGCTCTTAACAACGTTGAGGTGAAAGATGGGCGAAGATCTTGAACAGTTCGCTGATCGAATCCGGAAGAATAACGCCAATACGTATGAGGCGGTAGGTAGTACAGAATACCTGAGAGCGGTGAGCGGGCGATGGACGCTTTTCTTAATGGTCTTACGGGGGAACTGGGAAGGCAGTGCCGTTTGGCGATGCCTGAGACGTTCGATGCGGCGGTAAAAGCCGCCATCCGGATACGGGATCGATCCCCGGAACGTAGGGCTTTTGCCGTGCCCCTTCGGAAGTGCTTCTCGTGTGGCCGCCCCGGACATTTTCGGCGGGAGTGCACGGAGAAGGGCGGGTTTACGTGTTTTTTGTGCGGGGAGAAAGGACATTTTGCGAGAGTGCCGTCGGAATGGACCGCAGGTGGCCGGGAGGCCTAAAATTGCGCGCGGGACTTTAAACGACGATGGAGCCGGCGGAGCCGCCCACACCGGTTCCCAGTAGGGGTGACGTTGCCGCGCGTTAGTATGGTGGGGGGATCTACCGACTTGGTGGCGCGCGCGAGATGTGGCGGAAGGGAAGTGAGGCTGCTGATAGACACCGGTGCGCAGGTGTCAATGGTGGCGAGGAGCGTCTGTGAGGGGAAGAAACTCTCTCAGTCGTCCTTTCGCATCAGGGACATATCAGGGAAGCCTCTGTGGACCCATGGGGAGACACAGCTGTCTATTGGGTTGGGCCGCGAAGTATACGGACTGAAGGCCCAAGTGGTCGATTTTGTGGGGGACTATGAGAGCCTCCTTGGCATGGACTTTTTATACAAGCATAGGGGAGTATTGGACGTAGTGAACAACGAATTACGTTTGGGAGACAATCAGGTGAAGTTAGGGTGTGGCGGAATGATGGTTCGGTCGGTAGAGGCGAAGGGAGAGGAAAACGCACGGAGAAGAGAGGGAGTAACTCCTGCGACGCACCTGACAACGCATCAGATTCCCACTGGGGATGCTCGCCCTATTATTTAAGTGTTAGCCATTATGACATTGTAGGCTATAATTTTAAATTGATGGTGACTTGGCATGGGAGGAGCATGGTTAAGGGAAATCTGTTTGAGATTATGTTTCCCGATATTTATATTTTTGAGGAAGATAGAATTTATTTAGACTTATATAATGGGACCGATTTTGTACAATTAAAGGAGGATATCGAAAGAGAAATGACTTACTTCGCGGGCAGAATGGACTTTAATAGAGTGGTAGAGAAAATTAAAGCGGTTCAAAGGCGAGATTTAAATGTGACTTACTCCGTGAGCGCTAGCCTGGGAACGTTGGGAGTGATAACACTGGGGCTGTTATTGTGGCGGAAGCGCAAGTGGGAAAGGTTGCGAAACCAAAAGTAGTGAACGCTCGCAATGTACGCGTTGTCATAGAGGATAACGAAGAGTAGGTATTTGTGTGAAAGGAAAATAGAGATGCTGGAGTATTTTATTAGATGTTTTATGTAGCTGTAGAATGAAATATTAGATGATTTTCTAAGATTTATTGTATAAGAGACTAGTAGTTGGTGCTTGCATACTGCAAGCATTTCATATAACCTTGAAAAAACATACATTTTTCAGACGGACATTTCATTATTACAAATATTTCATAAATTCTAAAGATTTCATTTCCGCAGCGATTCCCGTTTTTCCCACATGTAAATATATTAGATTAAAACAATCCCCAAATGTTGCAATTTTAAAAGTTTTAGGCTTTCTTCATTATTAAGTACTAATGATACACATTTTAGCCAAATTTTAATGTTTTAGCACTTCTATATGTAAAATAATATTTTTCAATTTGTATAATTTTAATAATTTTTAACGGCCGCCGTAATTCATATACAGTAAAATTGAAATGTTTATTTGTGCAAATTCACTACTCTGTAAATAATTTGAAAATTTCAGCTATCTAGCTCATCTCGTAGTACCTAAACAGTAATCTATTTTTTAAACTTTAAGAATTTTTAACAGCAAAAAAATTAAAATATCAAAATTTGTATATAAACTATATCATTTTTTTAAGAATTCTACTTATAAAAAAAATTTCAACACTCCGTGGCACACACCTTGAAAATTTGTTAAAACAATTGCGAAAATTTAGCGGCCGCATTGTTGCACTTTTTAAAGATTTTCGTTTTTCTAGTCGGTTTTGCACAAAATTCTACCTAACAAAAAAATTTCGAATCTTCAACTCATCTGGAAGTGCCTAAATGTTAGTATCCTCCTGTTATATGATATCATTATGTATCGACGACTCTTACAGAGGAGGATATAACATACTAGTAGTTGCTGCTTGCATGCTGCAAGCATTTCATATCACCTTGAGAAAACATTCAGTTTTCAGACAGACATTTAATCATTACAAATATTTTTTTAATTCTAAAGATTTTAACGTCGCAGCGTTTTTCGTTTTTCCCCCATGTAAAAATAATAGCTTAAAACAATACTCAAATGTTGTAATTTTAAGACATTTACACTTACTCCATTATGGGGTACTAATGCTACACTTTTTAGCCAAATTTTAAAGTTGTAGCATTTCCAGAAGTAAAATAATATTTTTCTAATTGTTTAAATTTAAATAATTTTTTACGGCCGCCGCAATTCATATATGGTAAAATTGAAATGTTTATTTGTGCAAATTTACTATTCTCTAAATAATTTGAAAGTTTCAGCTTCCTAGCTCATCCCGTAGTACCTAAACAGTTATCCAATTGTTTAAATTTTAAGAATTTTTAACTGCCAAACAAATTAAAATATCAAAATTTGTATAATTCCTATTTCGTTATTTTCGGAATTCTACTTTCCAAAAAATTTCAACACCGTAGCACATTCGGAAATACATAAACCATGAAAATTTGTTTAAACAATTGCGAACTTTTAGCGGCCGCATTGTTGCACTTTTTCAAGATTTTCGTTTTTTCTAGTCGGTTTTGCACAAAATCCTACCTATGAAAAAATTTCGAATCTCCAGCACATCTGGAAATGACTAAACATTAGTATCCTCCTTTATGTTATATCCTCCTCTGTAAGAGTCGTCGATATATAATGACTAATAGAAGGTGCTCGCATACTGCAAGCATTTCATCTCACCTTGAAAAAACATTAATTTTTCAGAGATATATTTCATAATGAGAAATATTTCTTTAATTCTAAAGATTTCTCCTATGGACGGGTTCTCGTTTTTTCATTATGGAACAATAATGGATTAAAACAATCACTAAGTTTTGCAATTTTCAAAATATTATACTTTTCCCACATTAAGTTAATAATACCAGACACATCTGCCAAATTTTAAATTTATAGTACAATTAGAAGTGAAATAGCATTTATCTAATTGTTTAAATTTAAATAATTTTTAACGGCCAAAATAACGACTTCATGGAAAAATTGAAATGTGTAATCGTTTACATATACTATCCTCTAAATAATTTAAAAGTTTCAGCTCCCTAACTTTCGGCGTAGTATCTAAGCATCTACCTATTTGTTTTAACTTTAAGAATTTTTAACTGACACACAAATAAAAATATCAAAATTTCTATAATATATATTTCGTTTTTCACTAATACTACCTCTACAAATAATTTCAGCTCCGTGGTACATTCGGAAAGACATAAACTTTGAAAAATTGTTTAAACAATTGCGAATTTTTAGCGGCCGCATTGTTGCACTTTTTCAAGATTTTCGTATATTCTCGTCGGTTTTGCACAAAATCCCACCTAAGAAAAAAATTTTGAATCTCCAGCTTATCTGGAAGTACGTAAACATTAGTATCCTACTATATCATCATTATATATCGACGACTCTTACAGAGGAGGATATAACATACTAGTAGTTGGTGCTTGCATACTGCAAGCATTTCATCTCAACATAAAAAACATTCATTATTCATATTTCAACATTACACATACATTTTTAATTCTAAATGTTTCACCTCCGCAGCGATTTTCGTTTTTCCCACATGTAAAAATAATAGTTTAAAACAATCCCCAAATGTTGCAATTTTAAAATTTTTACACATTCTTCATTATGGGGTACTAATGCTACACATTTTAGCCAAATTTTAAAGTTGTTGCATTCCTAGAAGTAAGATAATATTTTTGTAATTGTTTAAATTTAAACAATTTTTAACGGCCGCTGCATATCGTATGTTGTAAAATTGAAATGTTTATTTATGCAAGTTTACTACTCTGTAAATAATTCGAAAATTTCAGCTTCCTAGCTCATCCCGTAGTACCTAAACTGTTATCCAATTCTTTAAAATTTAAGAATTTTTAACTGCCAAACAAATTAAAATATCAAAATTTGTATAATCCAAATTTCGTGTTTTTAAGAATTCTACTTACAAAAAAAATTTCAACTCCGTAGCACATGCGGAAATACATAAACCATGAAAATTTGTTTAAACAATTGCGAATTTTTATCGGCCGCATTGTTGCACTTTTTCAGGATTTTCGTTTTTTCTAGTTGGTTTTGCACAAAATCCTACCTAAGAAAAAAATTTCGAATCTCAAGCTTATCTGCCCACCAACCAGGTATAAATACACAGACACAGCCCTGGACATCCACTTGAGAGCGTGCCACTGGTCTTGGTTTCGGTCGCCCTCTCTCAAGTCCCCCTTCCCCCCGTTTTTTAACCCCTGATGATGGTTACTTTGTAGCCGAAATACGTATTGGGTTTTTATCCGGGTTCATCTGTTTTTATCCGGCCTTTTAACCGGGTTTTATCAGTTTGACTGGCTTTGGAGAATTTCCTTCGCTTACATTTTATGAAATCTTTAGAATTAAAAGTACATTTGTAATGATGAAATGTCTGTCTGAAAAATGAATGTTCTTTTAATGTGAGATGAAATGCTTGCAGTATGCATGCACCAACTACTAGTATGTTATATCCTCCTCTGTAAGAGTCGTCGATATATTGTTTAATATTTTATGCGGAGAGTTTTGCTTCGTGTTTATGGTGATGTATGATGATGAATTATTTTATGTGGATATATTGTTGGAGTTGGGCGATGTATGTCAATTGTTTGGTTTTGTACCAAAAGGGCCCGTGCATGCGAATGAGTATGCCGGTGCCGGGTAGGGAGGAAATATATGAAAATATTGTGAAGTAAGGTGAAATTTTAGGCCACAAAATTTTGTTAGCTACAGAGCTAAGGGGGCTATGTGAGCCAAGAGGGTTCCACGTGGTCCCCAACCGTTTGGATCACCCCACGGCCGGAAAAGACTGTAATTTTGCAGCTTACCACCCCTATGATGGTAGACATGTTGTAAATATAAGGTGGTTGATGTATATAATCTGTATTTGATATGTTTTGAAAATTGTGATAGTTTGTGTTTGATTTAAATTTTGCTTTATGATGGGTAGTGATATGTATGTTGTTGTATTTTGTTTTGATAATTTTGATATGTTTAAAGTAATGTAATGGTATGAGTTGCTGTTTATGCAGCAACTAACTTTTGGGGGGAAGTGGATGTAAGTGGCGTATAGTGGAGGCAGCACTTTTGCTAGCTGGCCACCTGCCTTTTGCTGTGTTATGTTATCTCGGCTACATGATACTTCCCGCCTCGAGTCGGTTAACACCGGGAGCCGCAAGTGTGGGAATTGCTACCGTAGCCACGCCACTCGAGGTAGCCAATGGGAAGGGCTGTCGGCGGTCATGTGATGACGCCGAAGACCGGCAAGAAGTAGTTGGAGAAAGGCAGTGGAAACTCGGGCGGCAAGACGTAAGGTTGTATTGGGAGGATGAGCGGAAATACAGCCTTTGTGGAAGATCACCCGTATGTTTACTGACTCCGTTCCTTTTTCGGGCCGCGTGGAACCCGGCAGAGTTTACAATAGTGATTTTTTCTTTACGAAAAAAATTAGTGATAATATTCTTAGTTAAATATTGTTGCAATCAATGTATTTTATATAGAAACATCCCAGTTCTCTTCTTTCAATGTTATTGAACAGTATAACATTTCAGTATTCTATACCAATATAATTGTCATCTTAAAGTTGTAGAATATATCTACATATTATTGTTTCTATTGTAATGTTAAATTATTTAGTGACTTGTGAGATTATGTAATTGATATATATGAATGGGGAATGTAATTGTATGAGTATAGAAATTGATATTTTTATTTTTTCAGATACTACGTATATCAATTTAACCTCCTTTTTCCTAACCTGCGTTTATATAAATTCTGGGTTTTTTTATTTCTTTCATTGTTTTTGAAGAGGCTGGGATGGAAACACTGTGAGTTGGGTTTCGTATATTTTAACCCACGTTATCGCGCAGCGGATGAAATGAGCGACGTTCATATGTGACACGTGATACAGAGAGGTGGAAACCGAGTTTTAGAAATAGAATCGGCGGTGAGGAATCGTCTAAAGACATTTTGGGTGAGTGTAGATGGAGTGAATAGAGATATTATCACGTTTTTAGACAGTATTAGGGAAATTTTGATGGGTAAATTAGCGAACAGTTGGCAAATACGGCTCTGAAAATTAATATAATTTTTAAAGCTATGTTTAAAAAGGAGAATGAATCGAGTGAGAGAGTGTTCAAAACGAAAAATATTAGAGTCCTTCAGGCTAATGATATTGACGAAATTTTAAATAAATTTTTTGGAAAAATATTGAAGGAAAAGTCTGAGCAGCAGGCAAAAGATTCCGATAGGTCGTTATCCGAGATACTTGGGTTGGAATTGAGGATCAATAAATATAGACCTTTGAGTGGGTTCTCTTTTATTAAGTTGCCGCCATAAATAAAAAACACTTTCGGTAATAAATATCAAGAATAGCAATTCCTATTGTTTTAAGTATGCTATTTGGGCAAAAAATGTTCAGAAAGGTCCTCAACGCCTCTCCAAATACAACAACGAGGAATTTTGAAAAGGGTACGATTGGGATTGCATTGAGTACGCTGTGGAGCTCTTAAAAATTCCAAAATTTAAAAAAACCAACAATATTTCGATTAATGTATGTATTGATGATAAAAATAACGTGTACCCTATCAAAGTTGTGGACGAGGAACTCGATGACCACCGGAACCTTTTGCTTTTAACGGAAGGCTCCAAGAGCCATTATTGTTACGTAAGAAATTTTGAAAGATTAGTTTACTGCCAGATGACTAAAAAAGATAATGGACTATACATTTACAAAAGATGTTTCACTAATTATCACGATGAATATAAGCTCGTGGAACATAAAGGAGACTGCAACACCAATTCTCCTTTGAAAATCCTGCTCCCCACAGATGAAGACAAGTGGTTAAAATTAAAAAATTTCGGGCACACCATGCGTGTCACTTTTGTCATATACGCTTATTTCGAATGCATCCTACAAAATTTTGGTAGTTGCAGTAGCCCTCTTGATCATTCCTACTCGATATCCACCCAAAAACATGAGGTAATGTCTTTTTGTTTAGTTTTGGTATCCTCCACGGGAGAGATTTTCGATCCCGTTCTATATCGTGGTGCGGATGCCGCCGAGGTATTCATTAAGAATTTAAGAGAGGTCTCAGAGCTCATATGCAGAGTGTACAAAAACGTGACCACTATGGTGGCGATGACCCCAGAGGAACAGGAGGCATTCAAAACGGCAACCGTTTGTCACATTTACGGGGAGTAATTAGGTATGATCGCGTGAGAGATCACTGTCATCTCACAGGTATGTATCGAGGACCTGCTCATTCAAATTGCAATTTAAATTTGAAAATGCCAAATTTTCTCACCGTCTTCATGCACAACCTATCCAGTTACGACTCCCACCTGATCGTTTCTCATTTAGGTTACGACGAAAAGGAAATACATTGCATCCCCAATTAGGAGGAAAAATATATTTCCTTTTCAAAGAAGGTAAGTAAAAACTTTTCCATTTGGTCCCTCGATACA
This sequence comes from Tanypteryx hageni, assembly GCA_028673005.1. Taxonomy (NCBI): domain Eukaryota; kingdom Metazoa; phylum Arthropoda; class Insecta; order Odonata; family Petaluridae; genus Tanypteryx; species Tanypteryx hageni. Next base: position 174,480,711 of record CM054120.1, read on the forward strand.
TTTCGTTTCATCGCTTTTTCCCTCTCAAAATTAGTTGAAAATCTCCCCCAAGATAAGTTCGAGCAAACTGCAAAGATTTTTGGAGAAAAACTGGACTTGGTCACTCTTAAAGGTGTTTTCCCGTATGAATACGTAGACTGCTGGGACAAATTGAACGATGGGTGCTTACCACCCAAAGAGGAATTTTATAGTCAGCTGACTCAGGAACACATAAAAGACGAGGACTATGACTATGCAAAGAAAATTTGGAACGATTTTAATTGCTCGACTTTAGGTGAATATAGCGATCTTTACCTGAAGACTGACGTTTTGTTGTTAGCTGTTGTTTTTTAAAATTTTAGGGAAGTGTTTGAAAACGTACAAATTAGACCCAACATGGTACTTCACCACATCAGGTCTTGCTTTCGACGCCATGTTGAAATTAGTGGTGGCTTTTCAAGTGAAGTGAGTGAAGTGCCACTTAACGTATAATTTATGAATGTTTTTCAGCTGTCCTGTCCAAAATTAACGCAACACCTCGTGGCGTTCTACGGCGGCATCTGCGCGAACTTAAACGAGCGAAGTCTCTTTCGACGGAATGGCAACCCTGAACAGGTGCAGGAGTAGGGGAGGATCCGAGCGCTGAGGGGGTGAGGAAGCGCCGACAGTGTATTTGATAAATTCGGGGTATGGTTTAAGGTTTCTCGGTTGTGTAGCGAAGTTTTCTCGTTGCATCCGAGCTTCCTACTCTCGGAACTCGGGAAGCGATCTTACAATTTAGAAAGCACGGAGAGAGAGTCGACGGAGAAAAAATGCTATTTATAATCATCACCGAAACCTTTGCCCAGGCAATGCGAATGAAATGCAAATAAAATGATAAATCTAACATTATATCTTTAATTAATAATAAATCCACCCTCCTCTGTTCTGGATAATTATTTCCAATCTCTTCGGCATGGATTTAAGAACGTTCCCGCATAATCCAGTGCTTATGCTATCCCATTCTGCCTAAATAAACTCCTGAATAACCACTGAGGTTGAAACAAACGAGGCGGCTGGCTTGGGGTATTTATTCTCAGGAGAAACCTTAGGAGCGCCGTCTGTCAGATGGGACCGGACTCCCCTTCCTTGGCATCTTTCTCTAACAGTAAGAGCAGGCAAATGCCGGCCTCTGGTAACATTCCTCTCTTCCTCCCGCCTTCCATACCTATTCCCGATCCTTTTCTTCTGGTCTTGGCCACTGATCTGCGGTCAAGAAGGGCAGCGATAAAAGAAATTTTAACTCCTGCTCACATTGCTGCTCGCCTAGAATTTGCTAATGCACACATAAGGAAAGGAGAAGAATTCTGTGGCAGAGTGATTTTTTCCGACGAGAAAACATTTTCGTCGGCGTCTTCTGGTCCAGTGCTGGTGTGTCGGCTTCAAAATACTCGATTTTATCCAAGATACATTCACGCGTGGGCAAGGAGTGGACGCATTCCGGTTCACGCCTGGGCATGTATATGTGCAGACGGCCCAGGGGTATGCTGGAGGGTGGAAGGAACTTTGAACGGAGAGATATACGTTCAGATTTTAGATAATATTATGCTTCCCTCAGTGACATCGTTATTGGCGGATGATTTTATTTATCAACAGGTAAGTGACCTTTGAAACTACCTTAATTTTGGGCATGATGTCTTCTATTCTGCGGAATTTAAACATTGATGTGCGAAGTTACGATTTTTCCATTGGTTACTTTTTTATTCAGCTGTGTCCTACGTGAACGGCATATGGGTGTGTGGGTTGCGCTGCCTGTCCGCCCGCGTTAATGTCAACGAGTTGTGTCCGAAGTAGGCGCGGGAAGTTTGGGCTGTCGCGATTTTCATTGTTGTGGCAGATGGCTTCACCACGACGCCTGTTTTTCCATACTTCCTTTGAAGCCATGCAAGGGGGATGCGAGGAAAAACAAACAACTTAGATTTTTACTTTCTCCATGCATACGACGTATATAGAGAAAATATTGTATTCATGGAAATTATCGATTGCCTGATTTTGACGGAGATACACGTTTTGAGATCCCATGAATACGTTTTGATAAATTTAGCGATGACGTGATGATGTCTGTGTTACAAACGTTTTAGGACGCGGCAACTCAAATAGTTACAATCCTATCACCACGATTCACGAAATTTTACATCCACAACTTATTTAACCCAACAATGAACTGATAACTTTTTGACAACAGTCTGCATACCTTAAGTGGGGTATTGTGACGTCATATTCTCATTTTACTCGAACATGTCCTCTAATTTTTCAGTAAGAATATGATTCATGACATATGTAGATGACATAAATATCTACAACGTATGTTTTTAATAATTATCAATAGAACGCACAATTGAGTTCAGTTTTTTAATATTTTCCTCTGTTTTCCGCAGTTATCCCCATGAAAACGTTGGTAATGAAGATTTTGTATGCAAATAAACGTAAAGAACATTATCTTTTACAAGTATTGTTGAAAAATATTTCCTATAAAATGCATCGCTTAACATAATTTAATCTGAATATAATAAAGTTCCAAACTTTCAACGAAAAACCCAATCGGAGAATCGTATGTAATCTGACAAAAGCCATGAGTTGGTCACATCAAATGCGGGCGGGTGGTTAGTATCTCCGCGCCGCCCGCAAATCCTCACTACGGAAGACACGCATTATAGTTGATATGTTAGTATTCCCCCGCTCTACACTCGCCGCGACGCCCGCCCGCCTAGGATACAGCCTATAATAGAAGTGTTCGTGAATGATGTAGCAATAATTATTTAACTATTATAACTTTATTTTTTATTAAAAACAGGACAACTCTCGAGTGCACACCTGCATGGTGGCCAAAAGGTGGTTTGAAGAACAACAAATCACACAGCTGGTGTGGCCAGCTATGAGCCCCGATCTCAACCCTATTGAAAACATTTGGGCGTGCATGGCAAGGGAGATTAAAAATAAAAATGTGAGTGCCCAAAACGCTGCTCAATTGTGGCAACAAATAGAAGTAGAATGGGAGAGCATAAGCGCTGGATTATGCGGGAATGTTCTTAAATCCATGCCGAAGAGGTTGGAACTAGTTATCCAGAACAGAGGAGGGTGGATTGAATATTAATTAAAGATATAATATCAGATAAACACCAATTGTTAGTTTTTATTTATCATTTTATTTGTATTTCATCCACATTACAGGGACAAAGGTTTCGGTAATGATTATAAATAGCATTTAACGTTTTTTTTCTCCCTCGACTTAATCCCTCTCCGTGCTTTCTAAATTGTAAGATCGCTTCCCGAGTTCCTAGAGTAGGAAGCTCGGATGCAACGAGAAAACTTCGCTACACAACCGAGAAACCTTAAACCATACCCCGAATTTATCAAATACACTGTCGGCGCTTCCTAACCCCCTAAACTCTCGGATCCTCCCCTACTCCTGCACTTGTTCAAGGTTGCCATTCCGTCGAAAGAGACGAAAAATGGGCCTACATTTAAAGAGGCAAGTGAGTATCGATAACAGCTTTTCAGACCAGAAGAAAAGGATCGGGAATAGGTATGAAAGGCGGGAGGAAGAGAGGAATGTTACCAGAGGCCGGCATTTGCCTGCTCTTACTGTTAGAGAAAGATGCCAAGGAAGGGGAGTCCGGTCCCATCTGGCAGACGGCGCACCTAAGGTTTCTCCTGAGTATACCCCAAGCCAGCCGCCTCGTTTGTTTCAACCTCAGTGGTTATTCAGGAGTTTATTAAGGCAGAATGGGATAGCATATGCACTGGATTATGCGGGAACGTTCTTAACCCTAAGTTAGTCGCGTGAGAAAAAGTTCCGTAATTAGTCGCGTGGGGTCAATATGACCCCAAAATGATTTCTAAAGATAAGCAATAATATATTAATTTATTTATATTTTACTGTAAATAAAATCAATTTTACATTATGATACAATTATTTATTAATAATTTTTACAATAAACATTGATTAAAATAACTTAAAATATTTTTTTGTATTTTCTAATCACTTTCCCTCTCCCCACATTCAATGCACTTCATTATCATATGGTCTTTGCGAGTAAAAGCTCCACAATTTCCACATTTAGTGGACACTTTATAGTCCTTATTTCTTGGGCAATGTTCGCATCTTCCTCTTGATAGTCCCGATCCCGGTGATGGACCTTCCTCCGCAAGTCCCTGTTGAGTGCATATGCGCTTTCGGAGATGCATGGATATAAACTTACTCTGAGACCTCAAAATTATTAATTCCTTCGATAATGATTTCAAGAAATTTCGCTTTGTCATTTTCTTTTGAACGTTTTGTTTATAAACAATAAAGGCATTTATGGCAGAAACGTTCAGCAAATAAAAAAACACAGCAAACGGCCATCTTTTCGTTCTTCTGCCAACATTATAAGCAGCACAGAGCTGATCGCATGTATCTACGCCACCTTTTGTTGCATTGTCGCATGAAGGTCGCGTTGAGGGCTTTATTAGGGATAGGACTATTTTTGCGGAGATCACTCACAATTGTGGGTTAGACATCGGTCGCGGCACGGTCGCTTTCCGGCCCCCACCTACAGCATGAAGTAGTTTATGGCTGCCCCCAACAAGCAGAAAGATTCAAGCTCACTTCTGCTGTCACCGAGGATTGCCCTCGATGGGGCTTGGGATAAAAGTTGCCTCCTCGAGCGACCCAATGGGTTTGTGCCGAGGTCCAACCGCGTCCTCCCCTATAAGTGTAAACGTATTTTCTCCATAGAAACCCCAATGAAAGTAGGATTTTTATATTTTGGTCTAAAACGTCCCAACTCTGACCGTCATGCGACCGGTAGGAGATCCAAAAACTTTGAAGATTGGCGATCTCATTCGTGTTCGTGCTTATTTCGAAAAATAAGGGAGAAACTCGTGCTAAAAAGGGTGAGCGGTAATAAAAGGCAAACCGCTTTCTTTTATCCTTTTTGCACATGGGTACTAAAAGCTTCATCCAATGAGGGTGATAAAAAATCTGCCAAAAGTCGCTAGAAAGATGTTCCATTTTTGAGAGTATTTCACAGTAAATGACGAAAGCATGTGATAAATAATTACTGTACAGAAAAGGAAATAATATGGATGTAATTCAATTATAAAATCTAGAAAATAGTTTCAAAAATCATGCATCGGTCTTGATAGAATATGTGGAATTCTGCGTCAAAGAAGTCATCCTCGGGTCAATTCTTCGACAGCAATTTCTAGAGAGACCACGTGCGTTTGTTTGTGACTTTTATTGCGGGTAGAAAACTATGGGAAGAAAACGGTTGCATGTGTGCGGCCGAAGTAAGAAAACACCCGGAGAATTCCGAAAAGAGGGAAAAGGGTACATTGGAGGGGGGAGAGGGGGGGAGATGGGAAGAAGAGGGGTAACCGACCTATAGTGAAAATGAGTGAAGTAGAAATGTATCATAAGAGAACTAGTGTTAAAACGATGAAATACTGCTTATCAGGAAAATTATTTGTATTTCTGATGTGATAATAAAAATCTGTATTGCGTTTAACCCTTCTAGACCAATAGAGAAAAAAGTAACAGGTAGAGAGACGTCAAAATAAAAGCAACTTTTTTAACCTCATATATACATAACAAATGGATACACACCAAAATAGCACATTAAAATAGTTTAATTTTCTCAATATTTACAATATTTATACTATATGTATAAATATAAAAATATCAAAAATAACAAATTAAAAAAAAACAAAAATGCTAATTTCTCTTCTAGAATGTCAGTGTCGAAGGTAGAACAAGTTTGGGTTAGATTGACAATACATTTCTTTAGATATTGACGAAAAAACATTGCTTGTGGTCATATTGACCCCACGCGACTAATTAAGGGTTAAATCCATGCCGAAGAGATTGGAAATAGTTATTCAGAAAAGAGGAGGGTGGATTTATTATTAATTAAAGATATAATGTTAGATTTATCATTTTATTTGTATTTCATTCGCATTTCCTGGGCAAAGGTTTCGGTGATGATTATAAATAGCATTTACCATTTTTTCTCCGTCGACTCTCTCTCCGTGCTTTCTAAATTGTAAGATCGCTTCCCGAGTTCCTAGAGTAGAAAGCTCGGATGCAACGAGAAAACTTCGCTACACAACCGAGAAACCTTAAACCATACCCCGAATTTATCAAATACACTGTCGGCGCTTCCTCACCCCCTCAGCGCTCGGATTCTCCCCGACTCCTGCACCTGTTCAGGGTTGCCATTCCATCGAAAGAGACTTTGCTCGTTTAAGTTCTCGCAGATGCCGTCGTAGAACGCCACGAGGTGTTGCGTTAATTTTGGCCAGGACTGTACAATTCATTTATTTGGAAATATAAAATTTCAACAAAAAAATTTGAATTTTGCCTTGAATTTTGTCAGAAGTAAAGCCACAGTTCCATGCTCTTCTTCAAAACGTTATTTCACAAAATATGACCATGAGCTATGTGAGTAGCTGCTATTCACGCCGATTGCCGCTTTTTGAGCTGCGCGCGCAGTAGTGAAGTCGAGACACTTAGTCGGCTTAGTCACCGTGGTAAAGATGGACGCACCGACTGCCTAACGTTGACCTTGGTTGACTAGAGTGCAGCTCTTCTCACCCACGTGATTTCCAGCTTCTCTCTCCCAGTTGGGACAAGTCTGCGTAACTTCGCTGGCCGTGTACATTGAGCGCCCGTTATTTCAGTGAACCCTGCGAGTGTACGTGCTATTTTGAAGTGCATTCAAAACGACGACGACGCGAGATGGGCTTTTACATGCTTGTTTTTCACTGTTCGAGCTAATTTTTCCCTAATTTTTTTATATGCAGAGCCGCCGGACTTTCGGTGTTTTTATGTATTATGAGTTTCATTCGTAAGTGTAATTTCAGTGTAAAACTTGAATGTATTAAGTGATTTTCTGAACTCGGGATCGTATCGTAGTGTTTTTCATGTACGGCTATGTGAATTTACTTCTCGTTATACGAGATTTCGCTTACGAGCAACTTTTTCGGAAGGGATTTAGCTCGTATAGCAAGGGATGGATGCTATGAATACCTATTTTTTATCCCTGATAATATATATGAACTTCACCAACTTTTCTGGGCACGAGCCGCCACTGGTTTAAATACAATAAAATTAACCTTGAACTGATGAATGACTATGACATGATTTTAATAATAGAGAATGGTATTCGTGGTGGAATCAGTCAGTGCATGAAAATGTATTCTGAGGCCAACAACAAGTATCTAGATAATTTTAATTCAGAGATAGAATCTCGATATATTGCTTATTTAGATGATAAAAACCTCTATGGTTGGGCAATGAGTAATTACCTGCCCCATAGTGGGTTTAGTTGGCTTGATCGGGAGGAAATTCAAAACTTTAACGTAACTTCTATTTCAGATGATCATTCGAAAGGTTACATTTTAGAAGTAAATTTGGAATATCCGACTGATCTCCACCACGAACACAACGATCTACCGTTATGTCCTGAAAATAAAATTCCTCCAGGTGGTAAGCATGCAAAACTCTTGACGACTCTAGACTATAAGACAAAGTATGTTATTCACTACGTTAACCTAAAACAGGCTCTATCTCTTGGACTGACTCTAGACAATTCACCGAGTCAATGAATTTCACCAATCTCCGTGGTTGAAATCATATATCGATTTAAACACTGAGCGTAGGAAAATTGCAGAAAATGATTTTGAAAAGGATGTTTACAAATTAGTGAGTAATTCCGTTTTTGGCAAAATTATAGAGAACGTTCGGAAGAAGATATATTTGAAATTGGTTTCCAATGAAAGACGATTGGATAAACAAATATCCAAATCAGCATTCCTCGACCGAACGATCATTAATGAAAATTTAGTAATCGTTCTCTTGAGAAAATCTAAAATTAAAATGGATAAACTTATTTATATAGGATTATCCGTTTTAGAATTAAGTAAAACATTGATTTATGACTTTCACTATCAGAGGAGGAAGCCTAAATTCGGTGACGGGTTAAACCTATGTTACATGGACACTGACAGCTTCATTTATGAAGTAAGGACTGATGATTTTTACAAAGATATGTTGACTGATTTGGACTTTTACGACACATCCAACTTTCCAAAGGACAATCTTTGCTTTTCCGATAAAAATAAAAAGATGATTGGAAAATTTAAAGACGAGTGTACCGGACAGATAATGACTCATTTTGTAGGACTGCGGAGCAAATTGTACGCATTTAAAGTAGGAGATTCGATGGAAAAGAAAAATGCAAAAGGAATAACCAAAGCAGTTATCAATAAAGGTTAAAAATTAAAAGACTATGTAAATTGTTTAAGATATAATTCTGCTTCATTTGGCAAAATGAATGTGATTAAAAGTAAAAAGCATGAACTTTATTCGATGGAAATGAATAAATTTGCCTTGAGTGCTTCTGACGACAAACGTTATCTTTGTGACGACATATCTTGTCCTGGGGAAACAGTAAAATTCCATTTTTAAAGAGAAACTGGGAAGAAGCGTTTGAAGGCGATCTTTGAATAAATATTTGAAGAGAGCTATTTCGAAAAAACTGAAAAATCTTTTATATATTGCGTAAGGTATTATTTATATCCAAATGTTTCAAACAAAAGTTATAGCTTGCACTGAGATGTAAATTTTAAGTTATATACTGTATTCCAATAAAATTATTTTTGTTAAAATTTAGTATGTATTTACCATCTATCAAATCTGTTTTAACTTTACGAACTTTAAATCAATTTTATCGGTTATAACCTTAGATGCCACGTGTATTTCATAAGTGGTTCCATTTGCAAATAATCGAGTTATTAACATTTGAAATTTTAGGATCCTCTAAATAGACTTTTTTTAATTAATATAATGATATCCAAGGTGCAGTAGCGACAATTTCACAGATTTAGATTGTTTAAATTCCGTTTATAATCGATATTATATCAAAAAATTATAATACTGGTAAAAAAATATTCACTTTAACCTGATACGATATAATTCTCTTCTTTCATCCGAATCTTCTAAGTGGAGAGTCTTCTATTCTATCCAACAATGAAAAAATTCCCGTATCCCATTTGGATTTGATAAAGTACGTATAAAATCATCGCGAGATTTAAATAGAAAGTCTCCACGCGTATCTTTCTTTTCCGCTGGGGAACTAAGAGGGAAATGCCTGCACGCGCTATCTGAAAGAATGCCCCCTTGCACTTTGAAGACGATATCTACATCTAGGGATACAAAATCGAACCGAAAGAATCGATACCTTACTCATATGATGTATCGAATGAAAATTATCGATGCCACAGAAGTATCGGGCCTGAAGTACCGATATGAGTAAGTATCGTATCGGAACAATTGAAAATATTACATTAATTGAATATAAATAACGTCACATACGTACTATGAGTAGTTATCGAATAAAAACAAGCAAAAAATTACATTTATTGAACATAAGGTAAGGCACATTCGTCTATGAGTAGGAATCAAATCAAAACAATGAAAAATATTATATTTATTGAAAATAATAAGGCACATTCTTCAGAGCACAATAAGATCTACCCCTCTCACTCCTCCTCTGTGCAATCTCCTAAAAACATTATCTTTTCCAGGCGGTTTCCCGTTAACCGATTCCTGGCTTACGTTACGTTTGCCCCCGCCTTAGAAAAGAGACGTTCTGCAGGCACCGATAAGGCAGGAATTATCAAGTACGCTCGTGCGAGCTTGTAAAGATTAGGGAAAACACACTTCATATCTTCCCAGGTCTTCAAAGGATCAGAAGAGAAACTGGATTTCATAAATACACAGCTCATCTCTTTCCTCAATGGTATTTGTTTTCTTTTTTTGCTTGCCATAGACCAATAATTTGTGGTGGCTCCAAAAGTCATACTCGGATTCTGTATTCAGAGTAGAATCACTGTCTGTGTCACTGCTTGATGTCTCACTTCTAATCAAGGAACGGATATTAGATTGAGCCTTTGCACAAGCCTTGATATCAATAATATGTATATTTTTAAATCGCGGATCTAATAAATTGGATATAGCTAATATATGAGACTTCGCAATAAGAGCGAACCTGTGATTAATTCCAATAGATTGCAACTGCTTTTAAGCAATGGATAAGTGGAATCACTTTGCTCAGCGTTACAAATTTTTTCCCCGCAATCTCCTTGGTAATGTTATCCAATGGTTGAAGCAACTTCAACATATGTTTCAGTGTCAAGCTCAACGGAAGTTAATGCTAATGGAGCCTTAGGGTTTTCAAGGAGAATCTGATTTTGACAAGGCGACTTATCTTTCTAACATAAAATACACAGAATTCCATCTTGTGCTTACATCTAAAATCAACTTAAGAGGGGTTTTATTAACTTCTATCTGTTTAGCACGAAGCAAGTCACTATTCATAACACTTCTTCGAAAAAACTTCACAACCTGTCTTGCCTGGCTAGTGAGTTTTTGTAGATGTTACCTTTTCTACCACCAAATGAAGCGTGTGTGCAAAACATGGAAGGTGTTTTCCCTTGCCGAGAAACATGTTAACTGCACCAACAATATTGGAAGCGTTATCAGTGACTGCACGTACTACCTTACTTTTGGGGATAGAGTACTTCGTGCAAACAGCTTCAAGTTGCTCACAAATGTTGAGCTCATCAAGTCGTGATTTTAGTGTGTCAACGCTGGGGAGCTTGTGCAAATTCTGCCTCACTTTTGTTACTGCATGTACTCATTTGAATCGATACTGAGAAAAACATACGCATATGAGTAAAATATAGAAAGAAAAGAATCGAGTACAAATTACTTGGTATCGAAAGGAAATTATCGCTATGAGTAAAGTATCGATACTTTCTTCGTATCCCTATCTACATCCGGCCGCGCAATCCTTGAAACCAGATCGTGGCATCATCTCACCAGATCTCACCGTAGAGAATCTCGCTGTTGTAATAATCAGAATGTCGAAATTGTGCATATCTTCGTTATTCATTACGCTCGTGGATATCAACAGCATTCATATGTTAATAATAAATAATAATAAACCACATCCATTTCGAAATGTGAGTTCTGTCTCAATAGGATATAATTTTGATTTTAAATTATAAGGTGAAATAATTATCGGTTCGATTTTCATTTTCTTTAATTAATGGACTCGACTAATGATATAATCTTACAAAAGATCGGGTTAGATTTGCGTTAAGATGAAACACATCTAGCGAAGAATTATTTACCCTTGGGCTGTGTCGCGTTGCGCGTGGCTCCAACCCCACCCTCCACCTCTCGCAGTCCTTCGCATTTTTTGCCACTAGTATGTGCAAAATGAATGTGATTAAAAGTAAAAAGCATGGGCTTTGTTCGATAGAAATGAATAAAGTTGCCTTGATTGCTTCTGATGACAAACGTTATGTTTGTGACGACGGGGTAAACACCTTGTTCTGGGGTAAAACAGTAACATTCCCAAATTTAAAGAGAAACTGCGGGGAAGCCTTTGAAGGCGATCTTTGAATAAATATTTCTGTAGTGAGGAATTATTGTTCAGTAAGCATCATGAATGTAAAGTGTAAACACCCATTTATTTGCATCTGTGCGGGTCCAAGTTGTTCTGGAAAAACAACGTTAGTAGAAATATTTTTGAAAAATTTACCGCATTGGGTTGAGGGGAAAATTGAATGCATAGTGTGGTGCTGCAGCCCAGGTAGCGAGCCTAACATGAAATGTGTTAAACATAAAATCGGGTCCCATCCTTCGAGAACGCTAACGGAATACCGACATTATATGTCATAGATGATTTGATGCATGAAGCATATAATAAGCAAGTCAGCGAATTATTCACGAGAGGTTCCCACCATTTCAATATTTCAGTCATTCTCATTACACAAAACGCATTTTATCAGAGTCCTCAATCGAGAAATATTTCCGTCAGTGCGAAGTATATCGTAGTGTTCCGAAATCCTCGCGATACACTTCAGTTTAGTCATCTAGCGAGGCAGGTATATCCGGAGAATTCGATCAAGTTGACGAGAGTATATAAGGAGGCAACGTCGGAACCTTACAGTTATTTAGTCTTAGACCTTTTGCAGGAGGCGGATGATTGCTTTAGACACGAATTTTCCCCAATAAAATTACAATCGTTTATGTTCCGAAGCATATGATTGATGATGAAAACATTGAAATCTAGTAAGCATTTGCTGCATGTATTGAAAGTAGCCAAACCTATATTTTGAAAAGAAAACGTTTGAGTTTATTGTTTTTATTGTTTACTAAATGAGTTGCAATTTGGCTACATGCCAGGTGGCAACATTACATGACTCATTGTCAATAAATTTCACATCATCTAACTTACTGCGTAACTTACTCGTCACCCTCTAAAAAAAGAAAACCTTTACATTTTGACCTAAATTGCTTAAGCGATTTAGGAAAGATTTCCTCTGGTAGCTCATTCCATTCACAGATTCCTCTATTTAGAAAAAAGTTCTTGGCGGCGTTTGTCTTTTTCGGCCTGTATTTAATTTTATATTTGTGGTCGTTTTTTCCTATGTAATGAGGTTTCTCGATCCCAGATGATAAATTTTCCCATGCCCCCATGAGTTCTCCCCCGACGACTCCTAAGAGGCTTAGTTTGAAGAGTATAACGAAATGTCTCAGGGTAGATAACCAACGTATAGATAAACAATGGAGGCGTATGATGGAAAGAAGAGGAAATACGGAAGAATTGTTAAGAGACGAGGGAATACAGAACGAATCAGATTGGGAAGAAGCAAGGGAAAGCAAATTACCAAGAAGAGAGGAACGAGTTCGAAAACCAAAAAAATAGTTTGGAGTCCGATGAAATTTTAGAATCCATTTATTACGATCCCTCTAACCCAGCAGGATTTTCAAAAAACCAATAAATTGTATAAAGCACTGGGTAAAAATAAGTTATTGAAGAGATACGTTCAGGATTGGTTGAATTATCAGGACGCTTATACATTACACAGGCCTTTAAGAAAACCTTTCCAAAGAAATTTTTACGATGTTGATTATATCGACGAAACTTGGCAATGTGACTTAAATGATATGCGAAATTTGAAAAAGTATAATAGTGAATTTGCATATATTCTAACCATTATAGATTTTTTCTCAAAATATGCTTTGGCAGTTCCTTTGAAGAGCAAGACGGGGGAAGAAATGGTGAGGGCGTTTGATTATATTTTCAAAAATAAAAAACCTTTAAAATTACAAAGCGATAAAGGCTCCTAATTTAGGAATAAAAAGTTTCAAGATTTCCTTGAGAGAAAAAACGTCACGTTTTATTATACTCAAAACCCCGATGTCAAAGCTGCCGAAATAGAAAGATTCAATAGGACGTTAAAATCTAAGATTATTCGCTGATATAGATCAGGTGCTTTCGATATTTTTTGGCAGTGCGCCAGGCTGGCGGAATTAAAAAGTCAGTTTCAGAAATATTGAATTTATTCTGCCCGTGGGCGAGGTGAGTCTACAGAAAAAAAGCCCTCTCGGTGCTCCGCACTCTCGCTTATATAGTCGACCCAGTCGCCGCGGCGAGGGGCAGTCGGGGTACCTCCGTAGCCGCCGCCCCTCCATAGCTCGCCGCCTCCGTCGCAGTCCGAGTCGTCAAATACGGCTCATCCTCCTCCTCTCCGTCCACAATTCCGCCGCCAAGGAAAAGACAAGAAGGGCTCAGGGCTGCGTCTGCTTCTGCCGTTGTCCGACGTAGCACCGGGTGACTTTCGACTTGTCCAGCGGATACAGCTAACCCGTACACCTCCAACCACCTTCGGATGTCGGCCGTCTCTCCTCGTCCTGCTGCGTCGTCTCTTCGACTCCCTCTACGCATCCTTTGAACTCCGTCACGTGCGCCCGCCGAACGATGGCTCTCGATGCAGGGTCTTTCAACTCGACGGTAACGGGAGTGAGGAATTTCGATATGCTCAGCGGCCTTGACCACTGCCTCATCAGCTTGGCGGATTCCTTATTCACAGCAGAGCTCAGAGGATGGGTGCGAACTACGACCTGGTCACCCATCGTAAAATCGTGATCCGTCCTCCCCTTGTCATACCTGGTCGCCACTCGCCTGTTCGCTGCCCTAAGTTTCCGAAACGCCTCTCTCCACCGCCCCTCCATGCTGGTCCTATCCTCGTTGACCCACTCATCCATCAACTCCCACTGTACCTCCAAATGAGAATTGATCTCTCTTCCCAGAAATATGCTGGCGGATGTACATCCAATCTATTTGTTGTATGCGGAGTTAAACGCGACATTCAGAATGTGAATGTTCTCATCCCATTTAGTTTGGTCTTCGTGATGGTAAATGGTGAGCGCAAATTTGAGGTTCCTGTTAAACCTTTCGGCGTGAGACGGCTGCGGATGGTTCTGGGGCCAGTCTTATGTGTTTCAATCCCAAGGAAAAACAGAAATCCTTAAATAATCTTGACCCAAACAAGGATGCATTATCTGAGACGATACTTTCCGGGATCCCGAAATGAGCGAAGACCTTCTGACTCAGGGCCGCGATGGTGGTTTTGGCGTGTATTCTTTTCACTGGGATGATAAATACAAACTTAGTAAATGCGTCAACAACGACCAGTATGGAAATGTTTCCATTTCTTGACCTCGTAATTTTTCCGACATGGTCTATGAAAAATTTCTCCCACGAACGGGGCGCAAACCCAGCCGAATGCATGCCTACCTTTTGATTGCAGGCAGGTTTAGCCAGCTAGCAATCGTAGCATTCTCTCACATATCTACCGACGTCACCCCGTAACCCCTTCCAGAAAAAGTTTCTTGATACCTTAAAGACGGTTTTCGTCGCACCAAGGTGGCCTCCAAACACGCCGTCATGGTAATACTTAATAATAGCTGGACGGAGATCCAAGGTTACAAACACTCGTCTTTTCTTGGTTTTAGGGCTTCGTATTTCCGCTAGACCTCCACTGTCAATTTCCAAATTCACCATTCTTTGTCCTTCTTTTAGATTATCATAGATGCTTCGACACTCTCGATCTTTCCTTTGGTGCTCACGCAGCGAAATGAAGGAAGCTGGCATTTCGTGTAGCATAGATATATCTGCTTCCTTGGCGGGACCCTCGTCTCTTTGGAACATCCGCGAGAGGCAATCGGCCACCACGTTCTCACTCCCCCTTATGTGGCCTCACTCGTTCGGGATTAAATCTAATTCCATCCTTCGAGACGAGGTGCCACAGAAAGGCAATTTCCTGCACGCCAATGCGGACCTTTTCCGGGTTCACGGTAAGGCCATTCGTCCACAAACGCGTCAGCACTTCTTTTAAATGTTCCATGTGCTCTTCCTCACTTTCACTATAAACAACTAAATCATCCAAATAGTTATAAACATATTTATATTTTGTCAAAAGAAATATCGTCCAAAACTCTCGACAGCACTTGACCTCCTACACATATTCCGAAGCGGAGCTTCTGGAACTCGAATAGACCTAGTGGCGTAGTAAAGGCAGTATATGATTTCGATCGTTCAGTTAGTGGGATTTGGTAGTATGCGGAATTCAAATCTATAACAGAAAAGACTGCAGCCCCTTTAAAATGTTGAAAGGCATTCTCTACTGTCGGGAGGGGAAAGCAGTCGAAAACTACCTTTTCGTTTAACTTTCGATAATCAACTACCATTCTATAACCCCCTTCCCGTTTTGGAACTAGAAACGCTGGACTCGGATAACTTGATTGTGACCTTGCGATGACCTCCTTCGATACCAGCTCGTCAAGATGCCTTCTAAGGAAATCCAATTTCGGGGGCGGTAGCTGATATGGCGAGCACCGTACCGGAATATCGTCCTTTAAGGAGATCGAACAGGTAAAACCCCGTGCAGTTCCTAATTTTGGCGTCAAAACGTCAGGAAACAGACTTACCAATATCTTGAGTTTCTCAGTCTCCTTCGCTTTCCCGGCTTCCAACCCGTTTTCTCCTCGAGGAAGGTCCATTATGGAAAAAAATGTCCCGGTACTATCGAATTTAAAACAACATGACCGCTCCACAAAATTCAACACCATCCCGCTCTTTCTCATAAAGTCCACCCCACTATAATGGGCACAACTAAATAGGGCGACACTAGAAACTCGTGTCTCCAAGTGAATTTACCTACTTTTACCAGCAACTCAGCCTTTTCATGGACGTCAAAGGTTGACCCTCCTGCCGTCCTACAGGTCACCTTGACCAATTGGACTGCCGCTTTATGATGGTTCTTTCTAGTCCCAAGAATTGAGGGATGTATAAAAGAAAGCGTCGCCCCAGAGTCTAATAACGCCAGCCATTCAGTTCCCTCAATGAGGCAGGACACGTGTGGAGCTGGCGACACTGCCGCCTCTAACCGTAGGCCGAGAGCGATGGCGTCCTTCCGAGAAATATCGTTCATTGCGGGCGGTCGCTTCCGACCCCATAGCGACCGCCTCTCTCGTTTCCCACATTGTCTCTCCTCCCCCCGTTCGGGCACTCTTTGGACATATGCCCCCTTCTACGGCACTTCCAGCACTCGACTCCTGAGTTCCTCCCCCGAGTATCAGTCTTAAGGCTCTGCCTCTCAGAAAAATTCGTTGCCGAGACACGTCTTCCACTCCGAAATCCACTGAACCCATAAGAGTTTTCATGCGGCTGTGGATTCGAACTTCGCCCTTCGCACCGCTGACCGGCCGCTTTTTCCAGGTTAGCCACATCTCCCACAAGCCGAAACAGCTCGACGAAAGACCTAGGCTTACTCTGAAACACAAAAAATCCTCGCGCTTCGGGGCAGATGTTTTGAAAATAACATCCACTACATCATTTTCGTTCTTTCCCCAGTAAAGCACCTCGGCTGCCGTTTTAATTCTCTCGATAAAGACCCACAAATCCTCTTCCTCTTGTTGAAAATTACGTGTGACGTAGATACGCGTAAATTCTTCCCGCAGACGAGGCGGCATAAAATTCGTCAACACGATCTTTTTAATTCGCTCCCAGGATCCGAGGTTCAAGGATTCGGCCATCAATATCGTAAGTAGCCCATCGGTCTTCGGCAACAGATTCATAATAATTTCCTTTAACGGAAACATTTTCATGTGGATCACTACCGTCGCACCGCGGGAAGGCCTTGACGTAATCGAGGAGTACGTTTCTTTCCGACTTAGTGAGGTCTCCTTCATGTTGTCCCAACTGGTATAGTCCATCCCGGCTACTCTCCGTTCCTGAGCGGCCGCCTGATGGTTGTTGCGCTGATTCTTGGGCCGTCCTGTGTGCTTCCACTTGGGCACTGAGAAATTGCCGAAACGTTGCCCGCAGACTATCTAGAGTTCCACTGACTTCTTCCTCCTTGAAACCATTCTCCTTCATGGCCTCAATTAATTCCTCCTTCTTTAACGTGTAGATGCACGAAGTTCCTCCTTCAGCCATTCTGCCCTTCCAGCACTCAACTCGCTACTCGAAACACGAACCACGCTCTGCTACCATTGCGCCAGATTGGCGGAATTTAAAAGTCAGTTTCAGAAATAATGAATTTATTCTGCCCGTGGGAGAGGTGAGTCTACAGGGTGGAACAGGTAAAAAAGCCCTCTCGGTGCTCCGCACTCTCGCTTATATAGTCGACCCAGTCGCCGCGGCGAGGGGCAGTCGGGGTGCCTCCGTAGCCGCCGCCCCTCCATAGCTCGCCGCCTCCGTCGCAGTCCGAGTCGTCAAACACGGCTCAGCAGTAAGGTTCTGATGGACTGGTATATATTTACCCCATTTAGTATTCAATTGACAAAATAACAAAAGATTTAATAGTATTTTCTACTTTGATGATCTACGAAAGTTTATGATTATTTTTGCAATATTTTAATGGCGTATGTATTCACTCTGTCCGTCCGTGCGCCGAATTTTGAAGCGATGAGTAAAGGTGGGACGCTAAGATCATCCGAATAGCTTAGGCTGGTGACATGTATGAAAGCCACTTACTTTTTGGAATCCGTCCATCTGTCCGTTTAACTTTAAGCAGGATTTTAAAACCCCTTGCGAACTATCTATATGGATCCGTTAATATGGAAATTTTCATTTTGTTTGCGTTGCTACAACAATAAAAGCGAAGCGTATATTTCAATTTACATTATACGCTCACTTTATCACTTTTGGTGGCAAATGTCACCGTATTGAGCCTGGATTTGACGAATAATATCCATAGATTTAACACCTTCTGCAAGCAAGAATAGAATAATTCCCCGCATTTCTTCTTTTTTGCAAATCGACAATGTAGCTTCCATCTTTAACGGTTAACTACGACACACAATAATAACCCGCTTCCATAGCGCTACGGCACAATAACTGACACTAAACTAAACCACTACAAGCAGTGTTACAACTCAACCGAGCGAGAAATTTAAAAAATCCCTTTACTTTTTTACATACCCTCGTAGTACTCTTTGAATATTATTCTTATTTTGATAATTTTTTGCCACAGATTTCTTCCAAAATTAATGCATTGATAATCTTTTCGATTTTTATAATTTATAATAAAGAATAAAACACTTTCTTATTAGGAATTTAGTAGTATGGCATGGCATGGTTTTCCCGCTTTAACAGCGTTTTCTTTTTATGGGGGACAGAACTGCATTATTTTGTTATTGGGAACTGTAGGTACGTATTCATTCCGTTTATAAACCCACAAAAATCGCTCTCAGCTGAACCCAGTCTTAGCATTTTGAGATGTTTTATTTTCCATACTATGCGTGATTGTGTGATTGTGGAGGCGTTCTACGCTCTCGGTCTGAACTCGACTGGTGAAATACACTGACAATGGGTAAGTAATTAGATTAATTAATGAAGTTGTTGCCGAATGTTTCTGAGTATTATTGTACGCAGAACCTCAGTCCATAAGTAATCGAGCAGAGGGAAAGTTAGGAATAGAAATGGTGAGCATATCACATTTATTTGGATTTATTTAAATTTTAACTTTAATATTTTAAGTTTTCCTTTACTGATGCGTTATAAGCAATATACCTATTGCGTATTAGCCCATATTGAGTTGTGAAATATGGAGAAACGGCTATATTCTTACTTTAATTGAAAACTTGTGAACCCTAAATGACGAGTGATGCCAATTTGCCTAAACCTGGGTGTGATTTTGTTCATCGACGAAATATCCTTGGAAATGCATAAGCGCCGGTTGAGGCGAATTCGCAAAATTTGTATACGCATAAGTATTTATTAGGCGGCAGTATCTACTGCTGGTTTTGTGAAGTGAGATTTTTTCCGAAGCTCATAGGTGTTGGTTATAGAATTTTGCAAAAACTACAGGTAAACAGATGTCGTGTTTATTATTGGAACACTTATCATTGCATTTTTTATGTATAAAAAAATCTAACAATTTATGATTCATAGTTTGCACCCTCAATCTTTAAATACTTGGTCTTTGTAGGGCATGCCGCATACTTACTACTTTCTCTTATTTCATTTATTTACATCATTCATCATTATGCCATTTTTAAAACCTGCTATTCTCAATTGCTATCGCGGGCCTAAATTGCTACTGCACTTTGTAATGAGGGGAAAGACGCACTACAAATATAAATAGAGGTCATCCATCATTGTCATCAATCAAGAAACTTTTGAATACGATGATATGTTTTTCAATACTCTTGTAGGACAAAGGATCTGATGGAGTTATTACCTACTCATAGGCTCATAGCATAGACTTCGAGATAGCGCTGTGAAATGCCAAATTGTCGAGATCGGAGAGTGTATAATTGTTCAAAATGCATTTCCATTGTTGCCTGACGTACATATTACCTACCCTTTTCATGAATATAATAATAATATTTATTTGTCCTGATGATTTGCAATTAAAAATATAAGAGCCGTCATTAAAACCTAAGATTAGTAACTTAAAGAACAACACAAAGACACCTAAATTACTTAAACATTAAAATACTTGTAGCCGCCGGCACGACGGCATGGTTTTCCCGGCTTACGATTTGATTGCCGGAATAACGCGCAGCAATTGTTTTCTCCCAGCGGCAGTTTGGCGACCATGCGAGAGCGAGAGAAGTAGTCGACGCCGAGTCAGTGGTCCCTTCGTTACGCATTCTTGTTTGTTGTTCGTTGTTTTGTATTTAGCTATTATTAATAAATTGTTCACAAAACTCGGCGTGATTATTTACGCACCCACAAATTGGTGACCCCGACGTGATCCGAGTAGATAGAAAAATTTCCGTTTTTTATCTACCACGTGCAAGACTCCCGCCATGGCATCGGCCGACCACGCGGATATATCAAGACAAGGTGCGTCCGTCAGTTGGGTGGCAGTGCGTATCCCGCCGTTCTGGCCAGAAAGCCTGCATTGTGGCTTTCCCAATTGGAGGGACAATTTTGCCTAGCGGAAATCACTCAGGACGCGACCAAATACTGCCACGTGGTTTCGCATTTGAAGTTTTGTTTCGCGTCGGAAGTTGAGGACATCCTTATGAATCCTCCCGCTGACAACAAATTCGAGAAGATAAAAGGGGAGCTGATACGAAGACTCTCCACATCGCAGGAACAGAAGATGCGGCAACTACTAGAACACGAGTAGTTGGGCGACCGGAAGCCGTCGCAGTTCTTCCGCCATCTGAGGAATCTCGCTGGCCTGACCGTTCCGGATGACTTAAGGACGCTGTGGACAAATCGTTTGCCATCTATGATCTAGCCGATCCTAGCCACACAGGAGGGCGCCGATTTGGATAGTTTGGCGCGGTTGGCGGATAATGTACACGAGGTTGCCCCCCGACCGCAGCTCGCCAGCGCATTGCCAGCCGTCGATGTAGACGCGATGCTGAGACGCCTCGACGATCTCACTCGCCAAGTTGCCGCGATTACCGACATTAGACCTATGCCGCGTCCGCGTTCCCGATCTAAAATTCGGAAGAAAAGATTTTCCGGCAGTGCGGAAGGCGCGTGCTGGTATCATGCTCGGTTCGGCGCGCGGGCGAGCAAGTGCCGGCTTCCATGCTCCTATAAGCCGCAAGACGCCGAGGGCATTCGATAGAGGCGGCTAACGACCACTGCCCTTCGCCTGGCCGCCTTTTCGTGACGGACGCCTCATCGAAAGAACGCTTTCTCGTCGACACGGGTGCTGATATCTCCGTCTATCCCCGCGCGCTCGTTAGGAACGCCAGGACCAAGACCACGTACGATCTCTTCGCGGCAAACGGATCGGTGATTCATACATACAGATGAGCGGTTCTCCATCTGACTCTGGGTCTCCGCCGAGATTTCACGTGGCGCTTCGTCGTCGCCGATGTTTCACAGCCCGTCATCGGGGCGGATCTCCTCTCCTTCTTTGGTTTGCTGGTCGATGTGCGCCACCAGCGCCTGATCGACAGAGTGACCAACTTGTCGGTCGTCGGACGCAGCGCGAGCGGCCCTGTGGAGCACATCAAGATGGTCCTCGGCAGCTCTAAGTTCCACGACGTTTTAGCGGAGTTTGCGGAGATCACCAGGCCTAACGTTACGCTGGGGGAACGCCGCTACTCTACCCTGCACCACATCCGGACAACGCTGGGTCCGCCGATATCGTGCAAGTCTCGACGATTGGCGCCCGATAGGTTGAAGGCAGCGAAAGCGGAATTCGAGACCATGCTGCGTAGGGGAGTAGTCCGCCTTTCGGAGAGTAGCTGGTCTTCCGCTCTACACCTTGTCCCGAAGAAGGGAGAAGAGTGGTGCCCGTGCGGAGGTTATCGCGCGCTTAACGCGCGGACCATCCCCGACCTCTATCCCGTGCCACACATCGAAGACTTTGTGCAGTCGCTCGCCAGGAAATCCGTATTCACGACTGTCGCCCTGGTGCGAGCCTAGAGGCTCCGTGAACCCGGAGGACGTTCCGAAGACGGCCATCACCACACCTTTCGGCCTCTTTGAATTCCCGTATGTGTCATTTGTCCTGCGTAACGCGGCCCAGACTTTCCAGCGCTTCATTGATGAGGTTCTGAGAGGGCTGGAGTTTTGTTACGCATATATCGATGATATACTGATCGCGTCAGAGGAGGAACATGAATGTCACCTACGCGAGCTCTTCGCGCGGCTTCGCGAGTATGGCGTGCTCATCAACCCCGGGAAATGTGTTTTCGGTAAGCCCGATGTTAGATTCCTCGGCTATACTGTTAACGCGGAGGGGACGAAGCCCTTACAGGAGTAGGTAGACGCCTTCAAGGATTTCCCCGAGCCCGGGAGCGTGAAGCAGCTCCGACGTTTCCTCGGGATGCTTAATTTTTATCGGCGTTTCATCCCCCGCGCGGCGGCACTACAGGCACCGCTCAACAAGGTGCTCGGGGGTCCGAAGTCCACGGGGTACCGCCCCGTTCCTTGGACGCCGGAGCTTCTCAAGGCATTCGAGGAATGCAAGGAGAGCCTCGCCCGCGCAGCCCTGCTCTCACACCCGGCGGCCGAGTTATCCATTTTTACCGATGCATCCGATTCCACCGTCGGGGCAGGGCTGCAGCTACGGACGGCTAAGGGATGGCAGCCGTAAGCTTTTTTTACGAAACGGCTCAGCGCGGCGCAAAGGAACTACAGCCCTTATGACCGCGAGCTCCTCGCGATGTATAAGGCTGTGAAGCACTTCCGGCATATGGTCGAAGGGAGTTTTTTTTTTCATTTTTACTGACCATAAGCCCTTATCCTTTGCCTTTCAGCAGAAATCTGAGAACCGTTCACCGAGACAATTTCGCTACTTAGATTTTATCGGGCAGTTCTCCATGGACATGCAGCATGTGTCCGGCGCGGAAAACGTCGTCGCAAATGCGTTGTCGCGGATCGAAGAGGTCTCCGCGGCGATTGATTTCGAGACACTCGCCAAGTCCCAGTCCGAGGACGAGGAACTCCGCGAAATTCTTCAACGGAAGTCGTCTCTTCAGCTGAAGAAGATGCAGGTCCCCGGCTCTATTGCGAAGTTGCCACATCGACGATCAGGCCTTTCGTGACGCAGCCTTTCCGCAGACAGGTATATGATTCCTTGCACGGGTTGGCGCATCCAGGGACGAAGGTCTCAGCTGATCTCGTCGCGCAGCGCTTCGTGTGGCCATCTATGGGGAAAGACTGCAACACTTGGACCCGAGCTTGCGTTCCTTGCCAGCGTTCCAAGGTCACGAGGCACGTTGCAGCGCCCATCGGAATATAGGACGCACCGGGAGCCCGTTTCGAGCACGTCCACCTGGATTTCGTGGGTCCCCTTCCCGTGAGCTCGTCCACCAGGATTTCGTGAGTCCCCTATCCGTCTCTCAAGGATTTCGGTATCGCCTCACATGCGTGGATCGCTTTACTCGGTGGCCGGAAGCTGACACGGCCGCCGGGGCGTTTTTTGAGGGATGGAGCGCCGCTGCGCATCACGACGAACCAGGGACGACAATTTGAGTCCTGACTGTTCAGAGAGCTAGCCCTCTTGACAGGCACCTCGCATATCCGCACGACGGCATATCACCCAGCCGCGAACGGCCTCGTGGAGCGATTCCACCACCAACTTAAGGCCGCCATCATGTGCCATGCCAACGAACGCTGGTCGGATATGATTCCAGTCGTCCTCTTGGGGATCCGGGCGGCTCTAAAGGAGGATATCGGTACAAAACCGGCGGAACTGCTGTACGGTGAACCTATCCGCCTCCCGGGAGAGTTTTTCGCGACCAGACCCGCTCCAAAGGGTGACGCTATGGATTTCGCCGCGCAGTTGCGGCGGAACATCGAAAAGTTACGCCCGGCAGAGACAGCGCATCATGGGAGTAAGCATATTTTCACTCATAAGGATTTGGCAAGCTCCTCCCACGTTTTCGTCCGGCATGATGCGGTGAGGAGTCCACTGCAGCCTCCATACGACGGTCCGTACCAGGTGCTGAAAACCACCCCGAAGTACTTCCTACTTCGGATTCGGGGTAAGGAGGTGAACGTCTCCATCGACCGCCTCAAGCCTGTCTACATTCTGGCAGACGACACCATGCCAACGCACGACAGCGCCTCGAGCAGGATGGACTGACTCCACCGACTTTGGCGCCGGAGCGGGAGTCGAGATGCGGTCGGCGGGTTAAATTCCCCCGCCATTTTTCAGATTTTCGCACCTAATGGCAAACATTTTTTGTTTTACAGTTTTGTGTGTTTTTTTCTTTTGCAGAGCAAAATTTTGGCTAAGGGGGTGATATAGCGGCCGGCACGACGGCACGGTTTTCCCGGCTTACGCTTTGATTGCCGGAATAACGCGCAGGAATCGTTTTCTCCCAGCGGCCGTTTGGCGACCCTGCGAGAGAAGGAGTCGACGCCGAGTCGCCCCTGCGCGAGCACGAGCTCTGTCAGCGGTCCCAGCGTTACGCATTATTGTTTGTTATTCGTTGTTTTGTGTTGTTTAGTTATTATTAATAAATTGGTCACAAAACTCGGCGTGATTATTTAATCACCTACATACTCATCAACCGAGTAGATGAAATTTTCTAAGAGGAAGTTTTTTAGTTAGATCTTTAACAAATATTTTCTTTTCATTTTTAACACGATGGCATGCTGTTAATAAGTTTGCACCCCATATAAATTGGTCCATTACTATATAATTATAAATTGTGACCCATTACATTGCAATTGAGTTTTCTTCTCGTATTATAACTGTGGACATCATTATTACCCTTTATTTCTAATGATTTCATATTTTCCTTAATATGCAAGATAGAATAATAAACGTAGACACAAGGAAGAGGAAGTATTTTCATTTTCTTAAATAAACCTTTGCAACTCTCTTACCTATCATGGTGGGAATAACCCCAGGCTGCAATGCCATATTTCAACCTGCTAAATATGTAGGCATAATATACAATCATAGCAGTATTGACATTTGTAAGATACATCAACCTCCTTAGAATGAAGCAGCCTGAAGCTACTTTACCACAAATGTAATTAATTTGGTGTTCCCAGCATAGGGACTCATTAATGTGTAGCCCCAGAAATTTTGTAGTAGGAGAACTTCTTAAAGTACTATTGGCAAATTTCAATAATGGACAGGAAATGACTTTTTTCTGTTTAGTATGAAACAGCAGAAACACATTTACTATTTTTGATTGAAAAATTATTTGTTAATATTGTTGGTATCATCTGCAAGCATATATATCCTTCCATTCAAAAAAGATGGAAGATCATTAATATAGAGAATAAAAGGCAACGGTCACAATACAAATCCTTGTGGCAAACATCTTTCAACATTTAAATAATTAGAAACATATTTCTTCCTATCTCTAGATGAGTAAATTGATACTGACTGTTTCCTATTATAAAGGAAGGAACTAATTAAGTTATTAGCTGTCCCAGAAATTCCATAGGATTGAATTTTCCTTAATAAAATATTGGGATCCACTGAGTCAAAGGCTTTCGATAGGTCATAGAAGATACCAAGGGTGTCATAGTGCCCATCAAGGCCTTCGAGGACTGAATTGATAAATTTGTAAATGGCATGTTCTGTTGAACATCCTTTTATGAAAACAAATTGAGAATTTGATAGAACATTGAATCTTACCAAGAAAGACATAATCCTCTTAGAAATAATGGTTTCAAAAATTTTTGAAAATACAGATAGTTGTTACGAGCAACACCATTTTTAAACAATGATATGGCAATTGTTATCTTTAACTTATCAGGGAAGATGCCTGCATAAAATGATGCATTGACTATGTGTGTAATTGGGGTAAGAAGATGGTGTTTTAAATTACCTTTGAGAAGTGTACAGGGAATTTCATCCCATCCAGCAGAATGTTTTGAACTAATTTTATCAATAACTTATTGAACCTCTTTTTCATAGGTGAGATAAAGAAACATGTTATTACCTATGACTCAGGGCAAGTGAGAAACCTTAATTGAATTGTTATTGGATTGATTAACATACAATCTGTCAATGGCACCTAAGAAATATTTGTTAAACTTGGTGACAATTTTAATTGGGTCAGTTAATGTGACATCTTCGTAAGAAATCTTGTCAATTTCTTGATTCCTAACCGTTTTACCAGTGAAACTGTTGATGATATTCCAAGTAGTTTTAGCTATGTTGTTAGATTGACAGATTAGATTAATATTAAAGTTCTTTTTAGTAGCAGAGATTAATTTGGAATAATACTTTTTGCAGGAAATGTATTTTTTGTTAATACTGACATCTTTTATTAATTTTAAATTTATTAAACAAGAGTATTAATTCCTGTGATAGCTATATAATTTCAGGAGTGACACAGTTCTGACTTCGAACTGTTTTAACTCTGAGGGTTTTTAGTGGGAAGCAATTGTTGAAAATGCCAAAAAAATTTTGAAGAAATTATTGAATTTGTCATTTACTCAGAACATGCTGTACAATGAATCCCAGCTGGTGCCTTGGAGGATGGAACAGAACCTTTCAGTGCCATCAGAGCTAAAATATCTTTTTAGCGAGAAAGTAGTATTTCTATAAGTATCTTTAGGCAGAACTAGCAAGCTAACTTGAGTTATTTGAGCTAAATGGTCAAGAAAATGTGAGTTGACAACTATTCCTTCGTTGAAATTAATGTTTGTGAAGATATTATCAATGATGTTGGCTAATTGATAGGTTATTCTAGTGGGCTGAAACATAGTCCGTTTTGTGTTAAATGAGAGAAATATATCAATTAAACAGTTTTTCATAATACTAACAGTGTTGAAATCAACATTAAAATCACCACAAATTATCAGTGATTTAGTGTGACTATAGGAAATATGTAATACATCAGCAATTCTATCTTTAAAACAGAAAAGTTACCAACTGGTGATCTATACAGGCATGGAATGAAAACACGATGTTTGTTGATCACTAAGTCTGCAACACAGCATTTAAAATTCAATTCTGAACAAAGGCTCAGAGCAATTTTTTAATGCCTTCTGATCATTTCTTGCTAGGATTAAATCTCCTCCAAATTTGGCTTTTTCTTAAAAAAGCATTATCAATCGAATAGTTATTAATTTTAACACTTGTCAATTCATCATGGTGAAGCCAATGCTCTGTAATACACACAACATCTATTTTATGTAAATTAATAAACACTTCAAATTCATCAACCTTATTCCTTAGACATTGCATATTAACATTTAAAACTTTCAGGTTTTCCCTTTCTAGTCACTGTTTTGATTTGGGTGTACTAATTCTCTGTTTCCCTCTAGTAGTTACACCGATGGTGGAGGGGGGGGGAAGCAGCAGGTGCATTGGGAATGGCTGATGCTTTATAACATGAACTCTCATACACTTCGATACTCGAGTTCTCCTGAGGCTTATTTAAACCTACTCGATTATTGGAAGGATGGGGTTTACTCGTTTCAGTGTTCATTTCAGTAGAATCAGACAACTCAGCCGACAAATTTCGGCTGAACCTTCGGACATGATGGGAAGTCCGATCCAAAAACTAAATTTTGATTTCGTTGTCGTTTTCTTCTAATCACCGTCGTGAATCCGTTATTGTCTCCTGTGGGTTTTGCAGGGACAGCACCGCTATTTTCTGAAGCATAGATCTCGTTGGTAGTTATTTGTGATGCTGGAGGATCTGGGGTGATACACTCGTTTACTTCAACAATTTTTGGCGAAATTGGCTGGACCTTCCTCACCGCGAAAATCTTATTATCCGAAATCGCACCGAAATTATTGGTAACGAGTGCGCTGGACGATAAACTTTAATTTAGAAGATTAACCTGCGTTTTCGGTATACTTAGCTCCGTCGCCATATTGATTACGTCCCGGTGACGGCTTAGGCGACAATTTGCACACATCCAAAAGATAGATGACGCCTCGGATATTAATTTTAAGCTAGGTTCATTAAAGTCTGAACATTTATAATGTTACACAAGTAAACATATACCACACGAGATGAATTTTTCTGACGATTTTACGACTTTTTCGCAAGAGCCACAAGCGTGATAAACTACACTACACGTCACATTGGATTGTAGTACACTATTCATGAATATAAGACTGTTACACTTCCTAACTCAAAGAACCAATTTATGCGGAGTTAATAAAAATAGGTCTTTTGTCACAAAAATGTATCATAACAAAAAATTACCATAATTAATTATTGTATGGACTTCTTTTGCTCCGTTAATTAATTTTTCATTATAAAAAGTATACAATATGAATTTAAAAAATAGAAGACAGGCATTAAGGGGATTGCAGATAAATTCATGCATTCGTCTTAAACAGGATTTTGAGGTGGTGGAATGTATGGCAAAAAGGTAAAGAAATTCGAAGGATCAATTGGATTATATTGTAAGAAAGTTTTAATAGATAAAGGAAGAATATTTTGACATTCAAAGTATCAGACGTGTATAATACTTGCCAATTGTGTCACATTACATTCTTCTTGGGCATTAGTATATACTTTTAATTTTTGATTTCTATGTGAAATTTAATTACGGATATTTTCAATGATTGACAGAGGTTTCACCACCCAGAAAAAGGCTTACCACCAAAAAATGAAGTGGATCACGACAGCAGAGAATGCAACCATTCAGTAAACGATAGCAGAGAATGCAACCTTTCAGTAAACGATAGCAGAGAATGCAACCATTCAGTAAACGATAGCAGAGAATGCAACCTTTCAGTAAACGATAGCAGAGAATGCAACCTTTCAGTAAACGATAGCAGAGAATGCAACCTTTCAGTAGGTATTTACCTACAAACACAGGATGCAACCTATGAACTGGCATGCGAATGTGGGGGATTATATGAACTCTCCAGAAGTGTTAGTACCATTACTGGCACATCTCAACATTATTTACTTAGTAGTATTTGCATGAGTTGCCGTAGTTGGGTATGAAAATTATGCGTATTTTTTACAGATTCTTAGTTTACTTTAATGAAAAACACATTGATGATGATTTCTAGTCTTGTTTTTTATGTACTATGTCTGCAGTGTCAAATGATTATTTGTGGGTATTAGCATTAAAAAGAGACATGCTTGTTAATGCTGCTTTATATGCCATCAAATATTCCTTGTTAACATTAACTTATAAGTACACAAAGAATTATATTGCTGAAAACCGGACCAAAGTTCCATTTTATCAGAGCCTAATCAAACAAATTCATGGACAATACATTCTCATTTGTAAGCTCAACCATTTACTCAGATATACATCAATTATTTCCAAGATGAAATAGAAATGAGGGAGACAGGAGGATTACTATATTTAGAATTTATCATTTTCCTAGTCACATCTGCCTTAACCATTCATCTGGGTATTTAATTTTTTGAAGCCGCACCGGTGTTGGGCATTAAAATAGGAATGGAGTATATGCATGAAA
Organism: Tanypteryx hageni; assembly: GCA_028673005.1. Taxonomy (NCBI): domain Eukaryota; kingdom Metazoa; phylum Arthropoda; class Insecta; order Odonata; family Petaluridae; genus Tanypteryx; species Tanypteryx hageni. Next base: position 174,509,934 of record CM054120.1, read on the forward strand.
TGCTGTAGTTGGGTATGAAGATTATGTATTCTTTTAAAGATGCTAAGCTTACTGTAATAAAAAATACATTGATGATGATTTCAATAGAATAGAATAGACGTTAATTGGTCTAAGAGACAACTGTACTGTTGTATAGGACAGGTGAAATAAAATACAAAATAATACAAACAAGAATGTACATATGGAGATTAATACAAGGACTAGCATAATAGTGAAAAAGTACAAGTTAAAGATACAAATAAGTTCAACAATGCAAAAAAAAGATATTCATAAAACATTATTTGGTCATATATAAAATAAAATATAAACATAGGAAATGCATTCAAAAGATATCACATAAATATAATTTACACATAATCACCATAAAGGTAGAATAACAGTAAAGCACAAACAGAGTAACTTATAGAGTATTGTCAGTCAAATATTCAGACAGTGTAATACAATTTATTCAGTAGTAACTTTTTTAGTTTAATTTTGAATACCTCTGTGCTTGATATCAATTTCAGTGCAACAGGCAATTTATTGTACAGACGAATACCAAGCTCTTTGGGCCCCAGTGCAGTTTTTTTATAATGTGTTTGGTATAAATGTAAGTCATTCTGCCTCCTAGTAGGATAGTTATGTATATTAGAATTTTTAGGATATAAATTAATATTTTCGCTGATTAAGATTATGGAAAAGAAAATATATGTACATGGCAGTGGCAAGATTTTTAGGGTTGTAAAAATTGAATGACATGAAGAGTGATAGGGTTTCCCTGCTACAGTTCTAACAGCTCTTTTCTGTAACTTAAATATCCTCAGGGAGTAGGAAGAATTACCCCAAAAAGTGATTCCATAAGTAATTTTGGAATAGAATTCACTGGAATACACCGTGAGAAGAACACTATTACTTACAGATTGTTTTAAAAACCTTAACATAAAACAAAGTGAGCTTAGTTTCCTTGCTAGGGCAATGACATGGGATCCCCAGCTAAAATTTGCATGATTATAAAGGCCCAGGAATTTTGTTTGATTAACCTGTTTAATGGTTTTTCTATTGGTTCTACATAGTAGACTTTCACGTTGAGAATTAGGTGAGAAATATATCATTTGAGATTTGTCAACATTAAGCTTAATGCAGTTGATATCACACCACTTAGTCAACTGTTGAAGGACATAATTACTACTGGATATTAGACTGCTTTGAGATGGAGCAGATAGTAAAATATTGGTATCATCTGCATACAATATTATTTTAGACCCATTAACTGAACTGAGGTATTCAGGTAGGTCATTTATATAAATCAGGAAAAAGACAGGCCTGAGTATTGATCCCTGCGGAACACCGAGACTTACTGTTTTGATCGCTGAAGAATGGTTTGTGCCACCAGCATTGATGACTACTCTACAAGCTCTACTGTCTGGGTAAGATTGAATCCAGTTAAGCGGTGTACCTTTGATACCTATCCTGCTGAGTTTATTGAGCAGATGTTTATGATTTACATGATCAAAAGCTTTTGAGAAATCTAAAAATAATCCCCAAGTATTAAGTCTATGGTCTAGGGATAGAAGCAGGAAATCAATAGCAGATGTTGTGCATCTATTTTGTCTGAAGCCATGTTGGCAATTAGAAAGGATCTTATTAGTTTCCAGGTATCTAATTAGGCGGGAATAAAAGATATTCTCAAAGATTTTTGCAAATTGGTTAAGAAGAGTAATTGGCTGATAGTTATTAATATTGTAAACACTTCCCTTGTTCTTATAGATGGGTTTAATCTTAGAAGATTAAAGTGAGGATGGGAAAACACCTTGGCTCAAAGATTCATTAATAAGATATAAAAGAGGATGTTTGATGAGATCAAAAGATAATAAGATAATGCTGCCTGGGATTTCATCAGGACCAGCCACATTCTTGTGAGATAGTTTGAGAACTATATTTTTCAACTCATTTTCCTGACAGGGATTGAGAAAAAAAAATTAGCGATGGAGATGGGAGCGAGAAGCATGTCAGAGTTAGAAGAGGCATTAAGGCTTGGTTTCACTGAAAAATTATCCAAAAAAAGAGAAGAGATGGACGTAGCATCAGAAATAAGTTCCCTGGAAGGAGTAGACAGCTGAATGGGAGTGCATTGCATTCTCTGCCGTCTAGATTCTTTTATGATTTTCCATAATTCTCTAGTTTTATTATCAGAGCTTAATATCCTATCATTATTAAAAGATTTTTTGGCATTTGAAATATATTTGTGGTATTGTTTTTTAAGGGTTTTATACCTTAAAAGGCTTTCGTTATCATTCCATACCTTATATATAGTAAAGCAAAATTTGTTAAAACAAGATCTAGCAAAGAGGCAGAGCTGTTACTGACCCTTGTTGGTTCAGAGTTAGTCACAGTTAATTTAAAAATATTAATGACATGTAAAAACTCGTTTGCAGCAGCATTCTTGATAAGAAGATTGCAATTAAAGTCACCAGTAGCAATAATATTAGGATTAGGAGAGATATTAAATATGAGTTCCATAAGGCCACCAAAATTTTCTAATAATACACTCATATCACCCAATGGTGACCTATAAAAAGACAAGATACAAACCTTAAACTCATTGAAGGAGCAACAAGTTACACAACACTCAAATTCTCTTTCAACAAGTAAAGAACTATAGTTGAAGGTAATGGGTACAGTTTGTAACACATTTTTTACAAAAATAATAACACCACCGTTTTTACAGGCCGAGCATGCATAGTGGTCCGCTACAGTAAATCCAGGAAGTGTGATGTCAGATACTTGTTTTTATGTATGTTTACAGTGTCAAATGATTATATGTGGGTATTAGCTTTACAAAGAGTCATCCTTCTTACTGCAGCTTTATATGCCATCAAATATTCTTATGATAACATTAACTAATAAGTACACAAAGAAAAATATTGCTGACAATATGAAAAAAGTTGCCCCTACCAGAACTCTATCAAACAAAGTCATGGACAAGAATTAAAGCATTCACATTGTTTAAGTCAACCATTTATTCAGGTTCACATCAGTCATTTAAAAATCAAATAGAAATGATGAAGACATGGGGATAAATATATTTATACTTTATGATTTTCCTAGTCACAACTGCCTATATTTTAAGAATATCTATTGTGTGGAATATGACTAATGCTGACAATTCTTTTATTTACTTGCCAATAATGTAAAATGAATTTCATATTTTTTAGTTGAGCCCTCATGAAGTGGTTGGGGACCTTTCACAGATGACTGGAAATTTACACAAGCAGGCCTTATTAAGAAATGCACTCCAATATTTAGAAGTGCGTACTATTGATATAGGTGATTAAGGAACCCAATTTAAGCCTTGGCTGTAATAATAAATCGGATCCTTTATTTTTATATAATAATGAAAAGGCTCCATGGTTTGTTCTATTTTTGAGGTTCACTTTAATGGAATAAAAAATTAACAAAACTTATGGTTTTCTACTTATTTCCTTAATTTATTCATTTATAATATTACATTTTCTAAGAGTTTTTGCATTTTACATGATGTCATCCTTATCAAGCAGTCATGCAAAAACATAATGTAAACATTTGCCTATAGCAAATGCTGAAATTGTTTCAAGCTTTACTATAAAATGAGAAAATTGCTTTTTATGTTGAAAGTATCTAAACAAGCTTTGCAAATGAATAGTCTGTGATTTGGACATATGAACTTCACATAGCACTAACACTCCTTTTGAATCATATGATTCTTATCTCTTGAACACATGGAGAACCTTCTTTGTGATGCTAACTAGCAATGCTGATGACATGGAGGAAGATGAAGATGTGGCTTAATATTTTTGAAAAATATTTGCATATTGCATTTGTGTATCCACAGTGCTATATCTGAGAATGTATATGTGTCCCTCTGTTTTTTCTCATTTCTATTGGGAGATTATCTTTTCTGGCAGATTTCATATCATGGTCACATGATAGATGCATAAAGAAAATATGAGGAATTTAGAAAATTTTTATCTAGAAGCTTCATGGAAAAAGGTGAAGAGGGTGACATCTGTAACAAATTAAATAATTTCACGATTTTTTCAACAAAATTGAAGAATAAACACATTGTTTGGACAAAGATCAGCATTCATTATAATTTTTGAAGTATTTCTAAGGTATTAAGTTTTTGCAGGGGAATATATTAGGAATAATATAATGAATGTGTCCAGTTTCTAGTTACTTGAAGGTTATCCACTGGTCAAGATCATGTGCTTTCGATTCTTTTTTTGCAGTAAGGTTCTTATGGACTCAGTGGCGGATCCAAGGGAGGGGTGATGGGGGTGATCGCCCTCCCCTTGGAGGACCCCATTGCCCTCCTCTAGGTGCATTCTTAAATTCATCCATTGTTTCTACATCGAAGATTAAGCCTGTTGTATGACAAGGGAAAGAATGATTCGGATGGGGGTAGGAATTTTCAAAATGTATGGTTGTCAGCAGAGAAGGAAACAAGATGGTGAGGGGTAATTGGGGTGATCGCCCTTTTCTTGGGAAGGTTCTGGATCCGTCCCTGCATGGACTGATATAGAACCACATTGTATATTACATTTTAGTAAATGGATGAAGAAGAATTAGAAGAAATCTCACATTTTATATTAGTGGTTTTTGAGACAATTTAATTTTTTATTATTTGTGGAATTTTTAGGCTTCATGGTCATCTGAAATATGTTTTACTCCTTGTTGTGAGTACACTGTCTGTCATGGAAATGAAAACTTCAATTTCATTACATCCATGGAAATGTTATTATGTACTTGACTTTGATGTTGTTATGACTACTGACATGCTTTTCATGTCTGATACTCTTTTATGTTGTTCCTTAAGAAGGGTAGATCAAAGAAAGGTTATAATCCATATTCTATGCAATTATAAGTGAATAAATAGTCTTTGAAGAAATTTTCTGATCTGATGTTGTTGAGGCTGAAGTTGTAGAAATGTCCTCTATTTAGGCAGTCATTGAGATTAGTTACTATGTCTGTGGCAATCATATTGATAAATGGCTTTACTTTGATTGGGAAAATGGGATTTCTATAGCAGAGCATCATTAGTAAGCTAATGAATGGTATGGTTAATTTAAAAATCCTAATTATATAGTTGTGACTTCTGACATTCTTGTGATGTCTGATTGTATATTTCTATATCTAAATTTCTTCCAGTTACAACAGAGCATATAAAATGTTCTGCTCAACTAACTCAAAGCTCTCCCTATTAGCTATAGTTCCAATGAAACTATGAGTTAAACCATTCATAAATATAATCCGAGAAATTGTTATATAGATTGGGTGTATGGGGACAAGAGAATATTTTGTGCAATGAACATAGAGCTTATTTACGATTGATGTATTTCTGTGGATTTTTCTTCAAGAATTCATTTGGTGCTCTGAGGAAATCTGCACATTAATCAGGAAAAATTGATAGTGATAAAATTTTCAGTATCTGTAACAGGTAGATTCTTAATGTCTTTAAAGAAGATCATAAAAAATTTATATAATGTCCTTTCTATAGAATAATCTGGAGTTAATGTTCCAGCCCCTTTTATGTGTTAAGTGAGGAAATTATGGCAGAAGTGGTGGGCCTCAAAAAGTTTTTCTTTTTACATTTGTTTTGAACATTATAGGTATACGGATATGATGCCATCAATGTGAGGAGACAATAATTGCGTTGTCTTTCCTGGTTGATGTTGTGTTAGGCTAGGGCCATCCAACTTCAAACCACAATGTGGCCATAATGTCCCTTATGTAGTTACCCATGGGTCGTGTTATAACAATCTAAATATATTCACCACAATACTGATTAATAATGTAAAATTCATATGATAATTAAACAGTAGAATTTTATGGCACCTAGTTAACTTAATTAAACACAATAATAAGTAATAATAAATAGAAAAATTACAAGTAATATAAACAAAAAAATATATAGAAATCATATATACAAAACAGTGATCAAGGTCAACAAGGAAACAATTTATAAACCATTCAAACATATTTTCTCAAATGCTTTATAGGCAATTATAACAATTATTGATGGTCCATTTGATCAGTCTGGAAATTTTACTCTAAAAAAAGTAGCCCAGGGAATAAAATGGTCTTATGATGTAATTATGTTATTGTCATGTTTACTTCAATGTGTACTACATAAACTCATAGAATTATTCACCTTGGACACTCAAAAGTAATTACATATGTGTTTTACATTGATAACTTAATCCATATTCATAGTGGTCATAGTTTTAGATCAAAATAAAATATGTAAAATATATAAAATATATTAAATCTACTGAACTAATTTGAATCCTAGTACTTGAACCTCAGCAGCTCAATATCTTTTCAATTACAACAGCCACTATTTTGATTATGAATAGACTCCTGTATCTTCTGATCAAGTTTAGTTATTTATTCATTTATTTATAAATGATTTTACATACAGCTTTAAAATTCCATTTTACAGTGACATAAAAACACAAATATAACATCAATAAATAACATCAAATAATAATATTAGCATATAGTGTAACTTACTTAAAAACTGAGAGGACAGTTTCATGAAAGAGGGAAGAGAGAGGCGAAAAACATCAAGACCAGATGGGAGGGAATTTAATAAGGATGGAAGATGGAAGAAAATACAATGCTGGATAAATGAAATCCTAGGGATGTTAGTGTGAAGAAGGTGGGATAATTGGGTTGATCTGCACGGCACATGAAAGTTAAAAAAAAAGGTAATAACTCAGGGCAATTAATAAAAGAATTTAGAATTTTGTGGAGAAAAGAAATATCTTGTTTATGATAATTGGTAGAGAGATTGTCAATAGCTATTGTGGAGAGGACTGTATGTTTTGTAGCATAACAAAGAGAAAGAATACGTATTCTAATAATTTTTATAAAGAAATTCATAATTTGCTCAAGGGAGCATAAATTAGTTATGCAGGATGAGGACCAAATTGGTGAGCAATAGTAAATTACAGGAAGTACAATAGAGCAGAAACATGTCCTCAAAGCCACAGGATCCCTCAGCTCTGTGTATCTGTAAAGAATGCCAAGAAGAGAGAGAGCAGTTCTCTTCATTGTGAAAATGTGTTCTGAAAAGTTAAGTTTAGTGTCTGTCAAGACACCTAAATCTTTTTGCAGTGTCACCCTTTTTAAAGTAGTTCCATTCATTGTATAATCCCAGAGAATGAGGTTTTTGCAGAGAGTGACAGAGAGAACACTACATTTAGGCAAGTTTAGTTGCAATTGCCAAGTATCACACTGATTTGTTACATTATTAATCGTATGTTGGAAGGAAAGACAATCAGGGAGAGAATTAATTGGTTGAAAAACTTTACAAACATCAACATATAATAAAATTTGAGCTTGAGAATTAGATACTGAAATTGCTAGGTCATCTATAAACAAAGTAAATAAATAAGGTCCAAGGACACTGCCTTGGTGAACACCAGTTGATATCATTGACCAGTCAGAAGAAGCACCACAGATACTAACACATTGTCTTCTATTATTTAAGTAGCTGGAAATCAGGCTGAGAAAACAACCATGAACACCAAAGCGGTGTTGGGGTTTATGTAAGAGAAGTGTGTGATTCAAAGAATCAAACGCTTTAGTGAGGTCAAAAAATACATTTTCTAACTGTGATTTATTTGTTGTTGAATCAGTGGCATGTTTCTGAAAAACAGCCAAGTTAGTTAAACAGGATCGGCTGGGAAGAAAACCATGCTGCTTTGATGAAATATGGGGTGATGTGAAATAATAGAGGCAATTTAGGATAATTTTTTCACAGACAGATGAGAGAATGGGAAGGATAGAGATTGGACGATAGCAGTAATGGATTTTGAAATGGATTTGTGAATAGAAAAGACTTTCGCAGATTTCCATTTGGCAGGAAAAATCCCTGCTGAAAAGCAGTGGTAGAGAGAGGTAGAATAGAATACATTTATTAGAACCTGGGACAACTAGTCCCCTAGGTTCTGGTGAGATGAATACATAAGAATAACATAAACAGTCAAAATAACTACAAAATACTACATGTACATTAAAAAGAACATAGCCTGCAGACATCACAGCTGGATAATATAAACAAACTATATATAAAAAATTGTATATCTGGAACCAAGACAAAAAAAGTACATAGCCTTCTGACTTCAGAGTTGCTTATAATACACGTATCCATATACAACTTACATGTATGTACATTATATTATTAGGATTCTACAAAAAAAATAACTTAACCTTCAGACTTTATAGTTGCCAATAATGCACTATGGTTGGTGAATTGCAACTAAGTGGATGATACAACAAACTAAAAATATGGATGTACATTAAATTATCTAGATTCGACAAAAAACCTAAACATCTGACTTTTCAGTTGCTTATAATGCCATATAGTTGATGAGATGCATACCTATGGATAATATGATATAACTAAAAAAAATACGTATATATCAAGTTATCAAGGTGCAACAAAAACAACCTTATAACTTTACAGCTGTTATAATGCACTATAGCTGATGAAATGACACACAAAAAATACATTAGATTATCAGGATTTTTTTCTGCGATTGAGCATAAAAAAATCGGAAAATTTGGGCCGAAACGAATAAATGGTCTGTGAATGGCAGATATTAGAATAGATGGAGTTCCATAGTTTGACCACATACTCATCAACCGAGTAGATGAAATTTTCTAAGAGGAAGTTTTTTAGTTAGCTCTTTAACAAATATTTTCTTTTCATTTTTAACACGATGTTATGCTGTTAATAAGTTTGCACCCCATACAAAATTGGTCCATTACTATATAATTATTAAATTGTGACCCATTACATTGCAATTGAGTTTTCTTCTCGTATTATAATTGTGGACATCATATTACACTTTATTTCTAATGATTTCATATTTTCCTTAATATGCAAGATAGAATAATAAATGTAGATACAAGGAAGAGGAAGTATTTTCATTTTCTTAAATAAACCTTTGCAATCATGGTGGGAATAACCCCAGGCTGCAATGTCATATTTTAACCTGCTAAATATGTAGGCATAATATACAATCATAGCAGTATTGACATTTGTAAGATACATCAACCTCCTTAGAATGAAGCAGCCTGAAGCTACTTTACCACAAATGTAATTAATTTGGTGTTCCCAGCATAGGGACTCATTAATGTGTAGCCCCAGAAATTTTGTAGTAGGAGAACTTCTTAAAGTACTATTGGCAAATTTCAATAATGGACAGGAAATGACTTTTTTCTGTGTAGTATGAAACAGCAGAAACACATTTACTATTTTTGATTGAAACATTATTTGTTAATATTGTTGGTATCATCTGCAAGCATATATATCCTTCCATTCAAAAAAGATGGAAGATCATTAATATAGAGAATAAAAGGCAACGGTCACAATACAAACCCTTGTGGCACACATCTTTCAACATTTAAATAATTAGAAACATATTTCTTCTTATCTCTAGATGAGTAAATTGATACTGACTGTTTCCTATTATAAAGGAAGGATCTAATTAAGTTATTAGCTGTCCCAGAAATTCCATAGGATTGAATTTTCCTTAATAAAATATTGGGATCCACTGAGTCAAAGGCTTTCGATAGGTCATAGAAGATACCAAGGGTGTCATAGTGCCCATCAAGGCCTTCGAGGACTGAATTGATAAATTTGTAGATGGCATGTTCTGTTGAACATCCTTTTATGAAACCAAATTGAGAATTTGATAGAACATTGAATCTTACCAAGAAAGACATAATCCTCTTAGAAATCACGGTTTCAAAAATTTTTGAAAATACATATAGTTGTTACGAGCAACACCATTTTTAAACAATGATATGGCAATTGTTATCTTTAACTTATCAGGGAAGATGCCTGCATAAAATGATGCATTGACTATGTGTGTAATTGGGGCAAGAAGATGGTGTTTTAAATTACCTTTGAGAAGTGTACAGGGAATTTCATCCCATCCAGCAGAATGTTTTGAACTAATTTTATCAATAACTTATTGAACCTCTTTTTCATAGGTGAGATAAAGAAACATGTTATTACCTATGACTCGGGGCAAGTGAGAAACCTCAATTGAATTGTTATTGGATTGATTAACATACAATCTGTCAATGGCACCTAAGAAATATTTGTAAAACTTCGTGACAATTTTAATTGGGTCAGTTAATGTGACATCTTCGTAATAAATCTTGTCAATTTCTTGATTCCTAACCGTTTTACCAGTGAAACTGTTGATGATATTCCAAGTAGTTTTAGCTATGTTGTTAGATTGACTGATTAGATTAATATTAAAGGTATTTTTAGTAGCAGAGATTAATTTGGAATAATACTTTTTGCAGGAAATGTATTTTTTATTAATACTGATATCTTTTATTAATTTTAAATTTATTAAACAAGTGTATTAATTCCTGTGATAGCAATATAATTTCAGGAGTGACACAGTTCTGACTTCGAACTGTTTTTACTCTGAGGGTTTTTAGTAGGAAGCAATTGTTGAAAATGCCAAGAAAATTTTGAAGAAATTATTGAATTTGTCATTTACTGAGAACATGCGGTACAATGAATCCCAGCTGGTGCCTTGGAGGATGGAACAGAACCTTTCAGTGCCATCAGAGCTAAAATATCTTTTTAGCGAGAAAGTAGTATTTCTATAAGTATCTTTAGGCAGAACTGGCAAGCTAACTTGAGTTATTTGAGCTAAATGGTCAGGAAAATGTGAGTTGACAACTATTCCTTCGTTGAAATTAATGTTTGTGAAGATATTATCAATGATGGTGGCTAATTGAGAGGTTATTCTAGTGGGCTGAAACATAGTCCGTTTTATGTTAAATGAGAGAAATATATCAATTAAACAGTTTTTCATAATACTATCAATGTTGAAATCAATATTAAAATCACCACAAATTATCAATGATTTAGTGTGACTATAGGAAATATGTAATACATCAGCAATTCTATCTTTAAAAACAGAAAAGTTACCAACTGGTGATCTATACATGCATGGAATGAAAACACGATGTTTGTTGATCACTAAGTCTGGAACACAGCATTTAAAATTCAATTCTGAACAAAGGCTCAGAGCAATTTTTTAATGCCTTCAGATCATTTCTTGCTAGGATTAAATCTCCTCCAAATTTGGCTTTTTCTCTACAAAAAGCATTATCAATCGAATAGTTAATAATTTTAACACTTGTCAATTCATCATGCTGAAGCCAATGCTCTGTAATACACACAACATCTATTTTATGTAAATTAATAAACACTTCAAATTCATCAACCTTATTCCTAGGATATTGCATATTAACATTTAAAACTTTCAGGTTTCCCTTTCTAGTCACTGTTTTGATTTGGGCATACTAATTCCCTGTTTCCCTCTAGTAGTTACACTGATGGTGGAGGTGGAGGGAGCAGCAGGTGTATTGGGAGTGGCTGATGATTTATAGCATGAAAATGAATGTATATCCAAATGTGCTACGGAGCTGAAAATTTATTAGATGTAGTATTTGAAAAAAACGAAATAGGGATTATAGAAATTTTGATTTTTTAATTTGTGTTGCCGTTAAAAATTTTTAAAGTTTAAACAAAAAGTTAACTGTTTAGGTACTAAGGGATGAGCTAGGAAGCTGAAATATTTTCAAGATATTTACAGAGTAGCGCATTTGCGCAAATACACATTTGAATCTCTCCATAAATATATTGCAGCGGCCATTAAAAATTTTTAATTGCAAACCATTGGAAAAATATAATTTCACTACTAGAAGTGCTACAACTTTAAAATTATTAAAATAGCATTAGTACCCCATAATGGAGAAAGTGTAAAATACTTAAAACTGCAAAGTTTGGGTATTGTTTTAATCACTTATTTTTACATAAGGGAAAAACGAAAATCGCTGCAGAGGTGAAATTTTTATAAATAAAAATATATTTGAAATGATGAGGTATCTGTCTGAAAAATGAATGTTTTTTAAAGGTGAGATGATATGCTTTCAGAATGCAAGCACCTTCTACTAGTATGTTATATCCTATTCTGTCAGGAACGTCTACATATAATGATAACATTTAGGAGGATAATAATATTTAAGCACTTCCAGATGAGCTGGAGATTCGAAATTGTTTTCTTAGTTAGGATTTTGTGCAAAACCGGCTAGAAAAATGGAAAATGTTGAAAAAGTGCAACAATGCGGCCGCTAAAAATTCCCCCATCGCGAGACATTCCGTTTGCTTATAAAAATTATTATTATTATTAATTATTTTCAAAAAGAAAAACGTTTTGCTCAGAATACGCTTCAAGTAAGTTACAAAAATCAGTTATCAAAAATTGATTGACACCTGCTTTGGAAAGCATGTCTACAACCAAAACCACGGCTTCTTTAACAGGAACAAAAGAAACAAGATTACAAACATCAATAAAGACAAATTTTGAATTGTTCCCTATATATAAGGAGCGATTTATATAATTTATCACCTGATGATGCTAAGATCGTAGTGAAACCGGTCATGCCAAATAAATTTGTGGAAGTGACTGTTCTTTCTTTTTTTAGATTCATTTTGTTTAAGAATCCATTCCAAATTAGATGATATTGCGATGCTTTGTTTTCCATACAAAGTCAAGTAAATGTGAAAGCGATCTTCACTCTCGCTATGGAAATGACTGGTGTAATTCAATGACAATGGATAAGTAATTAGATTAATTAATAGCATTGTTGCCGAACGCTTCTGAGAATTATTCTACACAGAACGTCAGTGCTTTAACGGATCCTTAAGCAAGAAGAGTTTGAGCATTAAAATGGTGAGTATAGCACATTTATTTGGATTTTTTTTTAATTTAAACTTTAATATCTTAAACATTGTTTTCCTGATATGTGATGTGTATGACAGTACTTATGCCCGAAGTTTTATCTTGGAGGAATTATCTTACGGAATTCATATGCGTCGGTTGAGGCGAATTCAGGACGTTCGTATAGGTACTCACTTAATTTAGTACAGGTATCTACTGTTGATTTTGTGAAGTGAGTTTTATACTTGCATAATACTTGTTTGCCGTTATTTCGGAAGCACGTAGGTGTTGGTTCTAGAAAATCGAAAAAATTATACACAAAGGTTGAGCATATTATTTAAAAGACCTATCATAATATTTTCTAAGCTTTCAAAAAAACTAACGATTAATGATTCATGATTTGTTCCATCAATTTCCAGAAAATATTGCATTACTAAGTTATGTTGCGTTCTTGCTACATTCACCGATTTGATGAATTATTTTCTTCACTCGTTTATACAAGGTTAAAAAGCGTTATCATAAGATTTTATTTAAAAATTTCAACCTAGCTATAGTCAATATTGTCTATTGCGTGTATTTACAATCACATGTAATACCAAGAAATACGTCAATCTTCTAAATTAAATAAAAAAGTTACGCTGAGCTGAGCAGAATATGCCTGTTGTCACAAAAATGCATCGTACCGAATCTTATCCTATTTTTATTGCTCTCTTTATAAAAATTATCATTATACGTAGACGTACCTGACAGAGGAGGATACAATTCCTACCTCTAAAAAATATTTCAGCTCCTTAGTACATTCAGAAAAACATAAATAAATCTTGAGAATTTTTTAAACGATTGCGAATATTTAGCGACCGCATTGTTGCACTTTTTCAAGATTTTCGTTTTTTCTAGTCGTTTTTGCACAAAATCCTACATAAGAAAAAAATTTTGAATCTCCGGGTCCTCTGGAAGTGCCTAAACATTAGTATCTTCCTATGTGTTATACATATGTTATATACTCCTCCTCCAAGAAACGTCCATATATATTGACTAGTAGAATGTGCTTGCATACTGCAAGCATTTAATCTCACTTTGAAAAAAACATTAATTTTTCAGTAATATATTTCATCATGAGAAATATTTCTTTAATTCTAAAGATTTCTCCTCTGGACGGGTTTCCGTTATAAATTCGCAATTGTTTAAACAAATTTTCAATGTTTATGTATTTCCTTATGTTCTACGGAGCTGAAATTTTTTTAATTGACAGAATTTATAAAAAAAAACGAAATAGGGATTATAGACATTTTGATATTTTAATTTGTTTGGCAGTTAAAAATTCTTAAATTAAAAAAAATTGATAATAGTTTAGATACTACGGGATAAGCAAGGAAGCTGAAATTTTCAAGTTATTTACAGAGAAGTGGATTTGCACAAATAGACATTTGATTCTCTCCGTAAATGTATTGCGACGGCCATTAAAATGTTTAAAATATAAACAATTAAAAGAATATTATTTCACTTCTAGAAGTGCTACAACTATAACATTTGGCAGAAATGTGTAGCATTGGTACCCCATAATGGAGAAAGTATAAAATTCGTAAAATTGCAAAGTTTGGGGATTGTTTTAATCAATTATTTTTGCATAAGGGAAAAACGAAAATTGCTGTGGAGGTGAAATCTTTAGAATAAAAAAATAATTGTAATGATGAAATATCGGTCTGAACAATGAATATTTTTTAAAGGTGAGACGATATGCTTGCAGGATGCAAGCACTTTCTAATAGTCATTATATAAAAACGTCCCTTACAGAGGAGGATATAACAAAACATATATATAGGAGCATACTAATGTTAAGGCACTTCCAGATGAGCTGGAGATTCGAAATTTTTTTCTAGGGTAGAATTTTGTGCAAAACCGACTAGAAAAACGAAAATCTTGAAAAACAATGCGGCCGCTAAAAATTCGCAATTATTTAAACAAATTTTAAGGTTTATTTATTTCTGCATGTGCTACGAAGCTGAAATTTTTTTAGAGGTTGGAATTGTAAAAAAACGAAGTAGGAATTATAGAAATTTCGATATTTTAATTTGTTTGGCAGTTAAAAATTTTGAAATTAAAACAAATAGATAAATGTTTAGGTACTACGGGATGGGATAGGAAGCTGAAATTTTTAATTTATTTACAGAGTAGTGCATTTGCACAAATAAATATATTAATCTCTCCATAAAAATATTAAAAATTTAAATATTTAGAGAAAAATATTTCACTTCTAGAAAATTCTACAATTTTAAAACTTGCCAAAAACATGTAACACTAGTACCCCGTATAAAAAAGTATAAAACTCTTAAAATTGCAAAGTTTGGGGATTGTTTTAATCTAATATTTTTACATAAGGGAAAATACGAAAATCGCTGCAGAGGTGAAATATTTAGAATTAAACAAATATTTGTATTGATGAAATATCTGTATGAAATATGAAAGTTTTTTCAAGGTGAGATTATATGCTTACACAATGCAAGCAGCTTCTACTAGTGTGATATATATATATATATATATATATATATATATATATATATGTGTGTGTGTGTTATATTTTATAAGCTATATCCTCTTCTGTAAGGAACGTCTATATATAATGATGACATCATTATATGTGGACGTTCCTTAGAGAGGAGGAGGATATAACATGCTAGTAAAACGTGTTTGCATTCTGAAATCATATCATCTCACCTTGAAAAAACATTCTTTTTAGATAGATATTTCATCATTACAATTTTTTTTAATTCTATAGATTTCACCTCCGCAGCATTATTTATTTTTCCCTTATGTAAAAATATTTGATTAAAACAATCCTCAAACTATGCTATTTTATGTTGTATGCATGTTATTTGTATGTTATCATTATATATAAACGTTTCTTACAGAGTAGGAGGAGGATTTAACATACTAGTAGAAGTTGCTTGCATACTGCAAGCATTTTATGTCACCTTGAAAAAACATTTATTTTTCAGTCAGATATTTCATTGTGAGATATATTTCTTTAATTTAAAAGATTTCTCCTAGGGACCAAATTTCTTATTTTCCTTTTGGAACAATAATGGAGTGAAACAATTGCTAAATTTGCAATTTTATGAATATTATACTTTTTCCACATTGGCTTAATAATGCCACACATTTATGCCAAATTAAAAATTTGTAGCACGTTTAGCAGTGACATAACATTTATCTAATTGTTTAAATTTTAATATTTTTTAATGGCCGCAATAAGAATTACATAGATACAATGAAGTGTTAATTCGTTTAAATTGACTAAACTCTAAATAAGTTGAAAATATCAGCTCTCTAACTTGCCCCGTAGCATCTAAACATTTTAGCTAATATATATATATATTGTTTTCTATGTGAAAATTCACTTTGCCTAACTCCAATGATTTACAGGCCAGTGGATCAGCTGAGAGCCAGATGACCCTGGAAATCAACGAGGAGGGCTGTGTTCCTCCTTGTAATATTTCGGTTCATAGGTTCCTCATAAGGGGAGAGGTATCTAAAGTTATGGTCTGCAGCTGCGGAAACTTCTATCCGACCTCAGGTTTTGTGAGTACTATTAATGGCACATCTTTCAACAATATTTACTTCTTAGTAAGAGTTATTGGTGCTTGCATACTGCAGCACTGAATGTAATCACCATTCACCGACTCCTACATTTGTAAATAAACCAGTACGATCTCAAAGACAATGTCCTGTGAGCCACTTGCAACCCTTGCATATGAGATAATAAATTGCAAGAGCTGGCAGTATATTTTTCATTTTCCATCCAGAATTTCAAATTTTGCCGGCAATTGGATTGTGTTCAAGTTTTTTTATTTCATCTTTCATAGCCCAGTGTTAGTCCTGTGTTAGTCTATGTGCTATATTAAATTTATGGTAAACAAAAATATTTGTGTTAGAGTTAGGGCGTCACTTTCAGTGCCATTTAATACATGTCTGGACTTTAAAAATCACAAAATACATATGATGTAACATTATATTTTTTCATTGAAAGTAATAATAAATTGTGTCATCACTGCTTCCGCAATTTCATCAAACCATATTCCAGTTCTGTCTTTCATCAATTCCATTTGAAAAAGCATTGAATCAATGCTATTACAATACAGATTACCAATTCCTATTTTGAAGACATGTATGTACCTACTCGTTGCAATGGTAGTTGACGAAAGTTCCACTTAACCAGAACTCTATCACAACTAAATCATGGACTAGACTTAAGATACTGGCATTTGTAAACTCAACCATCTATGCAGGTATGCATCAATTATATCTAAAACTAGACAAAGATATGGGTTATTAGAAGTGTGCTATTCTTAGGAAAATATGATTTACATCTTCACAAAAGTCTCTAGTTTAAGAAAATATATTGTGACAACTCTTTTATTTTCTTAAAAATAATGTGTTTTTAATTTTTTTAGCTTACCCCAAAATTCCTGGATATGGAGAATTTGAGGAAATCCATCTTATTAAAAAATGCAGGCAAGTTTCTAACAGTCAAAACTTTTTATGGACCTTAATGAGAATGGAGTAAATGTAAGTATGCATTTATTTTGATTAAATAAATTTTCACAAAATTAGAGTTGGATTTTATTCTTTTCCTGGAAAAATATGTTATCTATTTTAACCAATGTACCTTCCAGTTGCAGAAAACTATTTATGCCCATATAGTATTAGAATTAGTATTTTTATTGATTCCGTTGATTTACATAATAAACATGGAATAGGTCAGTAAAATATACATAGGATGGTATATAGAAAATTAGTAATAATATACATATTATATATACCTAAGCCGTGTTACTATTTTTGTAAATACTCATCAATACTGTAAAATACATTTTTTACAAGATACAATTTAACATGTTTTTTAAATATATTTATGTTGTTTATGTCTTTTATTTTATTGGGGAATGAGGGAAAAGTATACAACACATAACACTAGGATTGTGTTTTGTCAGGGTTAAACATAACCTTTTTATATAAATGTCACTTTTATTTCTTGTCGAGTAATCATGTATGGCAGAATTTCGGATAAAAAGGTGAGAGTTCTCTTTAAAAAATACTACAGATTCATAAATGAATATACAAGGAAGAGTTATGATTTTTTTTCTATGTATTTTGGTTTGCATGATATATATTTATTTAACTTATATATTGCTCTTATGGCTCGTTTTTGCATTATAAATATTCTGGCTGTATGGGGTGATGATCCTCAAAAGATGATGCCATATCTGAGAATTGAGTGAATGTGACTATAGTAAATCATGAGTAGAGAATCCATGGTAATCTTGTCATGCAGTGATCGAATTATGAATATTGTCTGGTTGACCTTATTGGTAACTGCTTGTATGTGTATTATCCAATCTAGGGTGTCTGATATGTTTAGGCCTAAGAATTTAGTCTGGGATGATTTTTTAATGCAGTTATTGTTGATATTTATATTGAGGGCACTTTGGCTTGCTTGGTTTGGATGGAAATGTAAATAGGTAGTTTTTGAAATGTTTATGTTGAGAAGATTTTTGTTTGATTGTTGTTATTGATTGTTTAGTATCTGTGGCTAGATCTGTGAGTGTTTGGAATGATACGAATTGAGAAATGTCAACTGCAAAGATTGTTTCAACTCCTTTGGATTGGATAATGTTTATATCATTTACATAAATCATAAACAATAGTGGGCCAATAAATGTCCCCTGCAGGGTTCCATAATTTGTATTTTTACAGTCTGAGGAAATATGGTTTATCCATTTCCCATTTATATAGGATATTGTTACCTTTTGTGTTCTGTTAGTCATGAAGGAGGTTACCCAGTCTAGGGCACTTCCCCTTATTCCCAATGTGTACAACTTTTAAAATAACAGTTCATGATCAACTGAGTTAAAATTTTATGAAAATCTTAGAATATACCTAGAGCTTTGATTATTTTGGTCAAGGGTATTGTATACTTGTGACAGGAAGTGGAATATGGCTGTTGTGGTGGACATTTATTTTCTAAAACCATGTTGTGCTGGATTTATGAGGTTATGATTTTCCAGAATAGTGGTTAGACGACATGTCATGATATTTTCAAATAATTTGGAAAAGTATGATAGATGAGATATTGGTCTGTAGTTATCTGGATATGGTTATGATTCTTTTTGTGTATGGGTATTATCAAATGAAATACGCAGCTTTTCCTCCTTCCTCAAAGACCTTGCAGTATCGGTCAAACTATCCAATGATGCTGAATTACCGGACCAATACAAAACTCTTATAAAGCAATATCGGAAACTCCTAGCAACAACAAAAAAAACTTACAACAATAACAGGATACTTGCAGCGGACAATAAGTCCAAGGCCTCATGGGAAATTATTAATGCAGGCAAAGGAAAATCCCCAGTTCATCCTCTATCAAAAATTAAGGACCCCTCAAATAACTCCCTTCAAAATTATTCAACACTTGCCAATTATTTCAATCAATTTTTCACAATAGATTCCACACCATCTCCAATTTTAAGTACTTATACCGGTTCTCTCCCAAACACTCTTAACTCATTCTTTATTCGACCCTGCCTAGAATCCGAACTAAAATTAATTATTTCTAAATTAGACCAAAAAAATAGTGCTGGCCCTGATGAAATACTAGGAAAAATTATCTTTCGTTGCTATGACTTCATAAAACTTCCTCTTTTATTTCTGATAAATGAATCATTAAAACTTGGTATATTTCCCTCCTCTCTAAAAGTTTCTAAAATAGTTCCCATTTATAAAAACAAAGGATGTACAAACAACATGAATAATTACAGGCCCATAACAATACTGAATATTTTCTCCAAAGTTATTGAAAAAGTCTTTTATAAATAACTAATCTCCTTCCTGGAAAAACACCACCTGCTGTCCACATGTCAGCATGGTTTCAGACAAGGAAGATCAACTACATCAGCAATATATCATGCTATTGACTATATTCTGTCATCACTTGATCGGAAGCAAGAAATCCTAGGCTTATTTTTTGATTTTTCAAAAGCATTTGATCATGTCAATCATAGTCATCTCATGGTTAAACTAGAAAGAATTGGAGTCAGAGGGGTCCCCAATAATTGGATAAGATCCTACCGACAAAACCGTTCCCAAGCTGTAACTCTTAACGTGAAAGGTATAAAATATTCCTCCAACTATAAAACTAACTCATTAGGTGTTCCCCAAGGATCTATTTTGGGGCCTGTCCTATTCTTAATATACATTAACAATCTTGCATTCACTTTTAATGAAATAGAAGGTGCAAAATTGCTTTTATATGCTGATGATACCAACATTATACTTTCTGCCTCATCACGCAACAGCCTTGTACACAACTCAAAACTAGTTAGTCTCCATCTGAGCAACTGGTGTCAAGATAACCTCCTAAATCTTAATGTACAAAAATCCCAAATGATCCATTTCTCACATAGCAAAAAGTCAACAGAAAGTCTGTTAATAAAAATTGATCAAAAATCTATCCAACAAGTCTCTACTAGCAAATTTCTTGGTGTTCACCTAAATGCTAATATCTCTTGGGAATCACACATTGACATTTTATCCCATAAGCTAAGCTCTACATGTTACCTGATTAGGCAACTGAGAGAAAGAGTTAGTAGAGACGTCCTCTTGAATCTATATTATGGCACATTCTATTCCCATATCACACACAATATTATCTTCTGGGGTTCTTCATCTCATTCCATCAAAATTTTCAAGATCCAGAAAAGAGCAGTTAGAATCATCTCTTGGAAACCATATGACTCTCCTTCAAGGCCAATTTTTATGACTTTGAAGCTTCTTCCCCTCCCATGTATTTATATTCTGTCAGTAGTACTGTTTGTGAAAAATAACTTAAATGATTTCACAGTTAATTCAGACCATCATCACTACCTCACTAGAGGACAATCTGATTTGCATCTTAATTTAATAAGGACCAAAACCATAAAATTAGGACCTAGAGAAATGGGAATCAGACTTTTTAATAAACTTCCCCCACAACTTAAACTTATCCAAAACTATGATTCCTTTAAGATAAAGGTGAAAAGGTTTTTACAAGGTAATATGTACTATTCTGTTAATGAATATTTAAATGATAGGTCATTGTAATTATGTATGACAGCTAAATTTATATTATCTTATATTATCTTTTTTTATTGCATTTTTTTAATTTTTACTTTTAGCGTTATTTTACTGTATATTGTCCTATATCATCTGAATGTATGATCCCCGGACCAATAAAGTTGAATTTGAATTTGAATTTGAATCAAATTATTTGTTAGTTTGGAAGGAAAAATACCACACATTAGTGATTCATTTATAATGTGAATAAGGGGATCTATAATATATTGTTTTGATTTTAGCATAATAGAACCTGGAACTTTATATCTACCTGCTGAGTGTTTTGTACCTATTTTCTTTAAAATGGTTTCAACCTCATTTTTATCAACTGGTTTCAGAAATATTGTACATATGTTGGATATGTAGTGGCAATCTACATTCTCAGGATTATTTACAACTGAAGGTTTAGTAGGGGTTATTTTTGGGTTGTAACAGAAATGGTTATTAAATATGTTAGCTATTTCTAAAGGGTTTTTAAATATGTTATTGTCTTGGAGTAATTGAATGTTCTCAATCAGAGAGTTTTTTTATTGTAATGAGTTTTTAATTATCTGCCATGCTGCTTTAGAAGTGCATGTGGCTTTGTTGAGGTAGTTATCATTGTAATGTTTTTTGCTATTATGATTTGCTTTTTATAATGTTTTAATAAAGATTTGTCATGAATTTTGTATCCTTTGATAATTTTGCTTTTGCATAGAGTTTACATAGATGTCGACCCATTTGTTTTAGTTCAGGAGTAATCCATTTTTGCACTGCATTGTGACTTGTTTTTTACCACTAATTGAAAGGAGGTGTTGAAGTGATAGAAAAATATTTCATAAAAATTATTAACTTCATATACAGTGTGCAAATCAGTGTGTGAATGTTGACGTAAGAAGGTGTCAATTTTGGCTGGGCAATATTGTATTTTGTACTCATGTCTTTGTCAATTTTTTATCTTCTGTTTGAAGTTCTACAAGTTGCCCAAGATGATCTGATAAACCTATGTCTAAAGTTTTACTTGAGAATCTACTGAAGGAATTTGTGATAAAAATATTGTCTATTGTAGTACTTGAGGATGCGGTTATTCTTGTAGGAGAATGGATTGTAGGTATCACGTTGAAGGAGGATGTCAGATCCAAGATAACATTTTATGTGTATTTTGTGTTTGCAGATTAATGTTAAAATCACAACAGAGAATTACATTAATATCATGAGTTACCGTTTCACATAGCATTTTATCAAGGTTATACAAGAAAACATTTATATCACTATTTGGAGATCTATGAACACAAATTACAAGAAACACTTCCACTTTTGATTTATATATAGCAGCAACACACTCAAACACTTTTTCAGTGGAAATCACTTCCCCTCATAGTCAATTTTGTTAATAACATAACTCCAAAATTTTGTATGTTTTACGGCAAAAAGAAGAAAAATTTTGTATCCTGGCACGTAAATTATGTCAATTTCCCTTTTTTAATGCAATGTTCTGAGATGCAAATAATGTCTGGGTTTTTGTCTGTGAGACCTACTTCTAGCTCATCATGTTTGTTTTTGCAGACTGTATGTTAATGTGTAGAATATTGAGAGATTCATGTCATAATTTCTGGAATTCACTAATTTCTGCTTTTAATCACGTGGCCATATTGAACTGTGCATGTTCTTTGTCTTTGCAGTCAACTGTTGATTTTAAAGATGGGCTTCCTTCAGGGTTCTCTTGATTTTTTGGTGGCGGTAGTGTTTCTGGAGGTAGAATTTCTGACATACTGAACTTTTTGAATTTAAAGCATAGGACTGATGCCCCAAGAGGCCAGTAGGTGCTGTCATATAGTTTGGATATTAGTGAAAGATCTGCACTTATTTTAAATGATGACATCACTTAATTTGAGTGGACTTTTTTACATGTTAATTCATGTCCCTTAAATTTGTTGCTTAGGTAATTGATTACAACACTATGTGTCGTAGTAGATGAATCCATGCTTTTTTCTGTATTCCAATGTTTTCCATTTGTGCATCATTAATATTTCAGTAAATTGTGCATTGAGGTCTTTGTTGTATTCCCCTCTTTCTAATTACAGTTGTAAATTCTTCATTGTTCTCCATAGATGCCTTGTTGTTGTGCACTTCATTTATTTTGTTGTGTTTATGGTTTGTGTCAATTAGTGGCTGTTGATCATTGAAAAGGTGTTGCTTTGCGATATTTGCATAATTATCACTTTTCCGTTTGTTTAGATTTGTAATGATTTCATTGGGTGTTCCTGGTTTTTCCACACTTCCTGTTGTATTTTTAATAATACCAACCTCAGGTGGTACATAATTTTTGCGCATCACCTGGATTAAAACTGCTATCATGTTTCAAAGCAAAGCAAAGGCGCCCTCTGTAGCAGCTAGATTGTGTTCTGGTTTACTGACAGCTTTGGCAAAAAATCCTGTAACCTTTCCCGAAGAGGTGCTTCCTTATGCTCATATGATTCAATGTGATGCTTTAAATCACCAGCCCCTTTTTTAGCCATTGAAACATATGTCCCCATTCTGCATTATTTATACTCAGCTTCTCACTCATCATGGCCAAATGAAAACCATGGAAATTTGTCTTTCATCTCTTCTGTGAACACGCACCTCCTTTTATGCATTTTTAAAGGAATGATAGTCTTTAATAATATTAATTTTATATATGAAATAATCATAACCAATTTTATATTATAAGTAATGAATCATAAAATCGTATTGTCTAGAACTACAAAAGTGAAAAAAAATTCGTGTTTACAGCGAAGAACTATGGTTTTAAACAAATCTGAACTTCAGTACTAAATGTATTAGTGACTGCACCATTGGTTGGTCTTCTGCTAAATATTCCAAAATTATTCAACAGAACACAACTATGGATCAATGCTGTACTCAGTGGCTCAAGTCCACATTTCCATGTTGCTGTATTGTTTGAGAAAACAGGGTCCTGAAACACCTGGCAGGTTATACCACTACAAATATCTATTTATATATGAGTGAATTCTGGAGTAAGCATAGGTTGACAATGCTTTGATGTAATGAAGTTAGCATCGTCAGGGTCTTCCACACCTGCTTGGCTCACACGAAAAATTTGAATTGACCAACCATCTCTCTGTATCCGAAAGAGATATCAGATAACGTAATTCAGCATTATTCGTTGTGCTTGCTTAAAACAAAATGTTGCAGGAAGTAAAAATCCGGACATTTCTACAATTTTATAAAAAATCGCCTGGACAGATATTTTAGACAAAAAATCAGGACAAATCCAGATAAAAGAGGATGGATGGTAACTCTAGTCCTGATGGCATTCCCATGCTTATTATCAAAGCCTCTTCTTACCCTATCATTCTGTACTGGCAAGTTTCCATCTCACCTCAAACTTGCACATGTGTCACCAGTCCCTAAAAAGGGTTTGCTATCTGATTCAGACAATTTTCGACCTATCTCTTTTCTGTCACTTTTTTTCGTAATTTTTGATATATTTTTATATACCATATTCTAAATTTCCTCAAATCCTACCAGATTTTTTCTCCTAATCAACATGGCTTCAGACATGGACTATCT
Source organism: Tanypteryx hageni (assembly GCA_028673005.1). Lineage (NCBI taxonomy): Eukaryota > Metazoa > Arthropoda > Insecta > Odonata > Petaluridae > Tanypteryx > Tanypteryx hageni. Next base: position 174,534,422 of record CM054120.1, read on the forward strand.
ACCAGTAGTGCCTCATTTGAAGTATTGAACAGTATACATCTTGCCCTGAATAGAAAATTATTCACTGTTGGTATATTCCTCAATTTAAGCAAAGGGTTTGACTGTATGAACCATCTCATTCTTAAACATAAACTTGCCAATATGGGCATTACTGGCATTGCTTTGAACTGGATTATGTCTTTTCTTAGTGGTAGGAGTCAAATTGTTGGTTATTTTCAACGTACCTCCAAGGGCATTATTACAAAAAACTCCAAACCATTGAAAGTAGTAGCTGGTGTTCTACAAGAATCCTTTTGAGGCCCCCTTTTTTAAATCTTATTCATGAATGACCTCCCATATAATCTAACTAGATGCAAAACTATACTGTATGCTGATGATACCTCCAGCATTGTTACATCCAGAATCTTGCCTGGCCTAATGATGTCTGCTAACCAGACTATTACCAAAATGACTGATTGGTGTCATGGTAATGACCTTCTGATGAACAATAATTAATGCACAGATTTGCAATTTTATACAAAACAATCTTCTCTCTGCAACCGAGCTCCCATTTTGAATGATCTTACTATTTGCCATTCACCAGTTACTAAGTTCCTTGGCTTTGCATAACAGAAAATTTAAACTGGTCAGCTCATACTGATGTACTTATGAATAAACATGCTGTTGATGTCTTTATGATTAGAAGGTTAGCACCAATTGTATCTATTGATGTTTTAAAATGTTATAATTTGCTGAAGTGCATTCCATTATATCCTCTGGAGTTATGTTTTAGGAGAATTCTGAAGCTGCTATTAGTGTGTTCTCAATGCAAAAAAGATCTGTAAAAGCAATATTTCATGTTCCCATATGCACACCTGGCAAACCTCTTTTTCCATCTCTTAAGAAACTAACCCATCCATCACTTTACATCTATATGCGTACCTCATTTGTAAAACCATATAATAATAAATTTTCCACTAATTCTGATTTCCATAACTATCACACTCGAAAAAAAGATGACATTCATTACAATCACAATAATTATTCCCTTAGTCTCTGAAACTCTCTTTTTTATTTCATAGCATTCCCCTTAATTTAATAGAAATGTGATTGATTAAAACTGTTACAATGTTCCTCATTGCTATCAATATATTCCATCTTAAGATATGTCATATCTCCTACATTCTGGTATGCAACATACTTCAATCAATTCACTTGTTATATTGTTTGGCCAAAACCTATGTTATCATAACTTTTATTTACCATAATTTCTTGAATTTTTGTTTGTCTATCTGAATCAGAGTCAATGGTTTCATGTAGATGCTTGTATGGAATCTTTAAAGAGGAATGTTTCTAATGAATTTAGCTGCTTTTTCCTTTCAGCTTGTCTTAAAAGACTTTTTTCCACTTCTTGACCACTGGTTCAAATGATTCATTCATATTTTAAAAAGGCAATGGGTATATACATATTGTCGTTTTTCATTTTAATTTTAATTAATGGCACATAAACAAATATTTAAAATTACAGCAATAGCATTTTACTGATTAGTAATTATTTTCAACAAATTTATGCTAATATAATGTATTAAAAAGTCATTAATTTTTTTATTATAGCAAAAAAATAATTCATACATACGAAAAACTAGCAATCCTGATTTAGAAGTCCTCTTGTTCACAAGATAATAAATCTCATGTGGCCACCACATGGCTTTATCCATACCTGTAATATTTCTAAAAATTCCTAATAGGTTAAATGACAATAAACATTATAAGGAACTGTGAGAAAAATTTAGACTTTTCAAAGAAACATACTCAAACCATTGTCTTATGAGAATGGATATAGCCCTAAAGCTCCAACAATTAAGATGGTAAAAATGAGTGTAAGGTGTTTCTAATAGACACCGGTTAGTGGTGTGGTTGTGGTAGCTAGTCTTCACTAATATTAATGCTTGTTCTGACAAAGCAAAGTAAAAGACTTTGTGTTGGACTCTTGTCTGATAAACCCAGGTATCTGGCTTTTAAGACTGAGCCAAAACTTGGCTCATCTAATAACAATCTGGGGTGGTTTTATTGCTCATGCCAAAATATCTAACAATTTGTCAGTGCCTGAGAGGATCTCTTTCATTTGTGTGCCTCTAATTTAACTTTTAACCCTTGAGCGGGCATGCTGGCATAAATCTAAGTAATGAATTCACCACCCAAACTTCTCGTATTTACACCTGGAATGATTCACACATCTTGATTGACTTATGTATACAAAACACAGTAAAGGCCTGCATATAGGATGCATCTGTGCATAGGATGCAAGAAGGTTTTCCCTTGTAGTTCTAGGAATAAACAATAAGTTGCAATAAAAGACTCATATCCATTCTATTAGATGAATTCTGTTGAATATACTTTCTGCTAAGTATGATCTGAAAGGTGAATTCGTAAAGTAGATATATAACCAATCTGTCAGTAGATCATTGAAGGATGAAATGACCTCCTTTCAGAAACTATAATTAGGGGAAAAAAATGTTGCATCTGTTTTTACTTTGTAATTCTGTGATCCAAGGACTGCCATAATGAAGCCTTTAACCCAACTGTCCTTTGATCATTCCTTATACTGTCTCACCATCATCCTGTCACCATCTCTAAAGGATCTTACAGCATCACTTTCTTGTGTCCTAACTTGGGCTCTTTATCATTTTAATACTGTCTCTCTTTAGTTTGGCTTCACTAAGGCTAACCATGAACTAAGTAGCCTACCTACCAGTAGCACGCTAGGTGCTTCACCTTTGGTCAAATTAGGTGTGATCCTTAAATTCAAAAGTAACCATGGTAAGGCAATGTGCAAAGGAATCTTTGAGTGCAAGAGGGCTTTAATTTTTTATTTGAAAATTTTACCAAGTTTTCAGGTGCCCCATTTGTGGCTGGATGATAGGGAGGAGAGATTCTCTGCTCTATGTCATGCATCCTGCAAAACACTTTGAACTGGGTTGATGAAAAAGGGGACCTATTGTGAGTTTCCAAAATTTCTGGGAGCCCAAATGTGGCAAACAAAACTCTTAGTTGTGATATTATTTCCTCAACATCCCCATTTTTTAATTCCTTCACTTCAGGCCATTTTGAATGACTGTCCACCACTATCAGGGATATTTTGTTCTGAAAGGTCCCAGCCAAGTCAATGTATAATCTTTGCCATGGTTTGTCAGGCACATTCTATGGTTTGACTGGCTCTGTGTTGGGCATTGGTTTGTGAACCAGACATGACTGACAAGAGTTTGCACGTAATTCCACTGGCTGATCAAATTTTGTCCATCAAATATATGATATAGCCAGGGATTTCATTTTCACAATACGTAAATGGCTTGAGTGTAACTCATCCAGTAGGCATCTTGGCCTTAGTGACTTTGGGTTCACAACTCTGTTTCCCCTAACACACATCCATACTCAATATTGAGTTCATTTCTTCTGCTAAAAAAGGGTTTTTAATCCTCCCCCACTACTGATGGCCATCCAAACATGCAGAAGTCTATAACCCTGCTTATTTCACTGTCTACTCTAGACTCCTGGCTGATGGTTTTTGCAGTGACTGGTAGGAATTCCCTTTCTCCTAAGTCTATGTATGAGAATTCCTCAATGGGAGACCCTTCTACTGACAATGGTAGCCTTAACATCCCGTCGGCTACCCTATTCTCAGCTGCCTTGATATACTCTATCCTATAATTGTAAGCCTGCAAAATACCTGCCCATCACTGCAACCTGTTAGCTGCCATTTGAAGAATTTCTTTCTTTTCTCCAAAAATGTTAATCAGGGGTTTGTGGTTGGTCTTTAAAGTAAGGTTCCTAACATATAAATATTGATGGAACTTCCTGACTCCAAAAATAATAGCCAAGACCTCATTATATGGGTTTAGTATAATTTATCTCGCCTTTAGCAAAAGCATTTAGGAAATTGTGAAATATAACTGCTCCTAACCCATAAGGGGATGCATCACATTCTAGTATGACTGGAAGGGATGGGTGATAATGAGTTAAGACTTGGGTAAAGGTGATATAGTCCTTGATAATCTGATATGTGGCATTACATTCATTTGTTCATTGCCAATTTGATTCTTTTCTGAGTAATCCATGCAAAGGGGACAACTTAGTAGATAAACCTACCAAAAACTTTGAATAATATTCAACTAATCCTACTAATCCTCTTAGTTGAGGCACATTCTGCAGTAATGAAGAATTACCTATGGAATTTTCTTTGTTTTTAGAAGCATAAAGCCTGTTTCTGTTGATATTATACCCCAGAAACTATACAGACTCTAGTAGTAATCAGCATTTGCTCCTATTAACCTTAAATCATGATCTGTGTAACTTGTCTAATAGTGTCTTTGGGTTTGTCAAATGTTCTATGTCATTTGTGCCTGTCGTGGTTATGTCATCTTGAATGCAGGAGACCTATTCTAAGCTTTGTAATAATTGATCCATTATTCTCTGAAAGATAGCAGGGGCAGATGCTGTTCCAAATGGAAGTCTAATGTATCTAAAGAGTCCTCTATGGGTATTTATGGGGCAATACTCTTGGGATTTTCTGAAGCCAATTGCTGTTAGGCTTGGGATAAATCAATTGTTGAGTATTTCTCTCCACCTTGCAATTTGGAAAAAAGTCCTTCCACCCTAGGTAATAGGTAATGCTCAGTTTCTAGCTGAGGATTGACTGTGATTTTAAAATCCCCACATATTCTGACACTACCATAGCTTTTGGCCACCGGAATGATATGAGTTGCCCAGTCACTAAATTCTACTGAGTAGAGTACTCTCGATTGCACCAGCCTGTCCGATTCCTTCTCTACCTTACTTTGTACTGCAAATGCCAAGGCTCTAGGATGACAGAAGAATGGTCTAGCATAGTCCCTTAAATATAATTTGACATTTCCTTTGTTGAAAGATCCTAGTCCTCCATCCCACATCTCTTTAATCCTTTCTCACAAGTCCTTGACATCCGAAATTGTTGATAACTGAATATTGTTACTGGTTGGCAAAATATAATTTCCTGGGCCAATTCCTTCCTTTCAGTGGTGAACCCCCATTTTTGACAATAAAAAGTGGTAACCTAAGCCAACCTTTTTGAAATCCACTTTTACCATGCGACCCCCTTTGGGTGAATCATTGCGTTGGCGTATGTTTTTAACCTGATATTGGTACTTGGTGAGAACTGGCCTTTTCCACTCTTCAGCTCCTGGTTCATTTGCATCTTGCTTCTCTCCTTGCAATTTATTGTGCACGATATAGAAAAACTTTTGGCGAATCACAGAAATTACTTCTCTTGTCAGGAGATAATGGACATTTACATATTCTTATGAAAAGGAAGGCACAATTCTTTGGGTTGATCCCAAGAAGACCCTAAAACACTATAGCTATCCATTGACTCATGATTCAATTAACCAAAGTAAGTGATTCCAATAAGAGAAGAATTCGGAGTACTTTGCATACAAAATGGTTTGGGTTTTTCTATTTTGATTCAATAAAGTGGCTGATTCAATTAGCCACTGACTCAGTAAAACAGAACCCACTGTACCTATAAAATAATTTCAACTCCTTAGCAGATCTGGAAATACATTATACTTGAATATTTGTTTTTAAATTTTGATTTTTTAGCACCCACATGTAGAACCTTTTGAAGATATTTGTTTTTTTAGTCGGGTTTGCGCATAATCCTAATGAGAAAAAACATTTGAGAGTGTCACTTTTATGTAAGTGCCTAAAATTTGTATCCTCCTATATATAAGTTATATATATATATATATATATATATGTTACGATTATATATAGACATTCCTTACAGAGGAGAAGTAACATATAACATATAGCATTTAGTATTTAGCATATAGCATATAGCACATAGTATATAGCATAAGCCATATAGCATATACCATATAGAATATAACATATATAGGAACATGTATAGGAAGATACTAATATTTAGGCACTTCCAGAAAAGCGGCATGCTTGAATTTTTTTTCTAAGTAGGAACATGTGAAAAATCGACTAGAAAAAACAAAAATCCTGAAAAGGTTCTTCATTTGGACGTTAAAAATTCAAAATTGTTTAAACAAATATTCATGCAAAATGTATTACCGAATGTGCAACGGAACTGAAATTTTTTTATAGTTAGCATTTGTTAAAAAATTAAATAGGGATTATACAAATTTTGATATTTTAATTTGTTTGCCAGTTAAAAATTCTTAAAAATTAAAAAAGAGTTAAGTTTATATACTGCAGGCAAGTTATGGAGCGGAAATGTGTTGTTTACTTAGAGTTTAGTCTGTGTAAATGAATAATCATTTCAATGTATCCATGAAATTGTTATTCTGGCTGCAAAAATTTATTGAATTTATAAACAATTTGATAAATGTTATTTCACTTCTAACAGTGCTTCAAATTAAAAAATTGACAGAAAAGTAAGGCATTATTAACCCAATGTGAAAAAAGTATAATATTCTAAAAATAACAAATATTAGTGATTGTTTTACTCCACTATTGTTCCATAAGGAAAAAACTAAAATCGGTGCGGAGAAGAATTCTTTTGAATTTGAGAAAGATTTCCAATGAAAAAATACCTCTGTGAAAAATAATTGTTTTTTCAAAGTTAGATGAAATGCTTGCAGAATGCAAGCACAAACTACTAGTATGTTAATTTGAGTTGAAGGCTTTCGCAGCGTTGCTGAATGCTGGTGGAGGTTTTCGAGTTTCGCTGCATTGGCGGCATTTCTGGCTCTCGACGTTTCGCAGACGTTGCAGTCTGCATCTTCATCTCCTGAAGATGCAGACTGCAATGTCTGCGAAACGTCGAGAGCCAGAAATGCCGCCAACGCAGCGAAACCCGAAAACCTCCACCAGCATACTAGTATGTTATGTTACTCCTCCTCTGTAAGGAACATTTATATATAATGATAACAAATATATAGGAGGATACTAATATTTAGGCACACCCAGAAAAGGGCAGACTCGAAATTTTTTTGTTGGTAGGATTATGTACAAAACCGACTGGAATAAATTACAACATTGACATAGTTCTACAATGCGACCAATAGAATTTGATATTTTTTAAACAAATTTCCAAGGTTTATGTATCTCCGGATGTGCTATGGAGCTGAACTTATTTTCTAGGTGGAAATTGTAAAAAAACAAAATATGGATTATACAAATTTTGATATTTTAATTTATTGGCGGTTTAAAAATATTAAAATTCAAAGATATAGGTAAATTTTTAGATACTATGGGGCAAGATAGGTAGCTGAAGTTTTAACGTTATTTAGAGATTTCTCTATACAAATGAATAAACACTTAAGTGTATCCATGAAATTGTTATTGTGGCCATTAAAAATTAATTAATTTTTAACAATTTGATAAATATTGTTTCATTTATAAATGTGCTAAAAATTTAAAATTTAGTAGAAATGTGTGGCATTATTAACCCAATGTTGAAAAATTAAAGTAATTATATTATTCCTAAAATGGCAAACAATAGTGATTTTTTTACTCCATTACTGATCCTTAAGGAAAAAACGAAATTCGCTCCAGAGGAGAAATCTTATGAATTAAAGAAATATTCCTCATCTTGAAATATCTTTCTCAAAAATTAATATTATTTCAAGATGAGAAGAAATGCTTGCAGTATGCAAGCACCTTCTACTAGGATCACACACACACACATATATATATATATATTCCTCCTCTGTAAGAAGAGTCTATATATAATAGATATGTTATATCCTCCTCTGTAAGGAACATCTAAATAAAATGACTAGTAGAAGGTACTTTCATACTGTAACCAATTCATCTCACCTTGAAAAAAACATGTAGTAAAACAAATTACTAAAATCTGCAATTTTAAGAATATTATACTTTTTCCACATTTGGATAATAATGCCACACATTTCTACGAAGTTTTAAAGTTGTACCACATTTAGAAGTCTATTAACATTTAGCTCATTGACTAAATTCAAATAATTGTTAACATTTGCAATAACAATATCATGCAGATATTGAAATGTTTATTTGTTCACATAGACCAATATCTAAATTACTTAAAAATTCCAGCTCTCTATCTAAACTGGTAGCATGTAGATATTAACCTATTTTTTACCATTAATAATTTTTAACTACTAACTAAATATGATATATATATATAGTCGAGGGGGATTACATTGAAAAGTTATATTAGTTTCATTTCTTTATATTTAAAATAAATGTGCTTTTTTGAAGAGTCCCTTTAATTTTTGAATTACCCTCATAGTTTTTGCTGTTTTTGTTGGAATGTGAACCAATTTATCAATTCCTTATAATTACCCCATTTTGTATTAATTTGACAAAACAACAAATGATTTAATAGTATTTTCTACTTTGATGATCTACGAATGTTTTTCAATATTTTTAATCGCATTTGTACTCACTCTGTCTGCCCATACGCCGAATTTTGATGCAATGAGGAGAGTTGGGACTCGAAGATCATCTGGATAGTTTAGGCTGGTGGCATGTATGAAAGCTATTTATTTTTTGGAATCCATTCTCATTTTTAAGCTCAATCATTTACTCAAGTATACATCAATTATTTTCAAGATCAAATAGAAATGAGGGAGACAGGAGGATTAATGTATTTAGAATTTATGATTTTCCTAGTCACAACTGCCTTAACCACTCATCTGAGTGTTTAATTTTTTGAAGCCACACCGCTGTTGGGCATTTAAATAGGAATGGAGTATGTGCATGAAATGCTTTAGTTGTGTATGAAAATTACATATTTTTTAAATGATGCTTTGCTTACCGCAATAAAAAATACATTGATGATGATTTCAATGATTGCTTTTTGTATGTTTACAGTGTCAAATGATTATATGTGGGTATTAGCTTAACATAGAGACATCTTTCTTACTGCAGCTTTATATGCCATCAAATATTCTCATGATAACTTTAACTAATAAATACACAAAGAAAAATTTTGCTGACAATATTAAAAAAGTTGCCCCTCTATCTCCATCAAACAAAGTCATGGACAAGAATTTAAGCATTCACATTTTTTAAGTCAACCATTTATTCAGGTTAACACCAGTCATTTAAAAATCAAATAGAAATGATGAAGACATGGGGATAAATATATTTATACTTTATGATTTTCCTAGTCACAACTGCCTATATTTTAAGAATATCTATTGTGTGGAATATGACTAATGCTGACAATTCTTTTATTTACTTCACAATAATGGACAATGAATTTCAGATTTTTTAGGTGACCCCCGGAAACCTTGTTGGAGACCCTTCACAGATGACTGAAGTTTTACTTAAGGAGGCCTTACAAAGAAATGAACTAAAACATATATCATATAGGTTATTAAGAAACCTATTTTAAGCCTTGGCTGTAATAAGAAATCGGCTCCTGCAGTTACAGAAAATAATGAAAGGCTCCAGATTTGTTCTATTTATATGGGTCACCTAACGAAATAAAAAATTATCAAAAAACTTATGATTTTCTACTTATTTCCTTAATTTATTCATTTATAAAATTACATTTTCTAAGAGTATTTCATGTTTTACTAATTGGAGGAGGCTTTTAGAATATTATCATAGATATATAATAAACAAAGGATATTCCAAAATAAACTTGTCTTAAATAAAGCAATAATTTTGATAGATTTAATACCTATTAAACTACAAATCAGGCCCCACTCACAGGGGATTCACTGACAGTATATCCTTAAAAGATTAACTTTAATAAATATTTAAAAAATATATCCTTTTTTTGCATTTTACATGAAGTCATCCTTAACCCTTAAGAAGTCATTCAAAAACATAATGTAAACATTTGCCTGCATAGCAAATGCTGAAATTGTTTCAAGCTTTAATATAAAATGAGAAAATTACTTTTTATGTTGAAAGTATCTAGACAAGCTTTGCAAATGTATAGCCTGTGATTTGGACATATGAACATCACATAGCACTAACAGTACTTTCAAACCATATGATTCTTATCTCTTGAACACATTGAGAACCTTCTTTTTAAAGCCAACTAGCAATGTTGATGAGATGGAGGAAGATGAAGATGTGGCCTAATATTTTTGAAAAATATTTGCATATTGCATTTGTGTATGCACAGTGCTATATCTGAGAATGTACATGTGTCCCTCTGTTTTTCTCATTTCTATTTGGAGATTATCTTTTCTGGCAGATTTCATATCATGGTCATATGATAGATGCATAAAGAAAATGTGAGGAATTTAGAAAATTTGTGTCGAGAAGCTTCATGAAAAAAGCTGAAGAGGGTGCCATCTGTAACATATATAAAAAAATTAAATATTTTCACAATTTTTTCAATGAAATTGAAGAATGAACAGGTTGTTTGGTCCAAGATCAGCATTCATTATAATTTTTGAAGTATTACTAAGGTATTTAGATTTTGTGGGGTAATATATTCGGACTAATATTGTGAATATGTCTAGTTTCTAGTTACTTGAAGGTTACTCACTGATCTAGATCAGGTGTTTTCGATGCTTTTTTTGGCAGTAAGATACTGATGGAGTGATATGGAACCACATTGTATATTAAATTTTAGTAAATGGATGAAGAAGAACTAGAAGAAATATCATTTTTATATTAGTGGTTTATGAGAGTTTAATTTTTTATTATTTGCAGAATTTTTAGGCTTCATGGTCATCTTAAATATGTTTTACTTCTTTTGTGAGAACACTGTCTGTCATGGAAATGAAAACTTCAATTTCATTACATCCATGGAAATACTATTACTTGACTTTGATGTTGTTGTGACTGCTGACATTCTTTTAATGTCTGATACTCTTTTATATTGTTCCTATAGAGGGGTAAGTCAAAGAAACATTATATTCCATATTCTATGCAATTATAAGTGAATTAATAATCATTGAAGACATTTTCTGCTCTGATGATATTGAGGTTGAAGCTGTGGAAATTTTTTGTTGGTAGAATTATGTTCAAAACCGACTAGAATAAATTAAAAACCTTGAAATAATTCAACAATGCGACCAATTAAAATAAAAATTTTCAAAACAAATTTCCAAGTTTTATGTATTTCCGGATGTTATAATTAGCTGAAATTTTTTTAGGTGGAATTTGTAAAAGAACAAAATATGTATTATACAAATTTTGATATCATAATTTTTTTGCCGTTTTAAAATTATTGAAATTCAAACATATAGTTAAATGTTTAGATACTATGGGGCAAGATAGGTAGCTGATTATCCTCTTATTTTTTAGAAATTACCAATGTTTGACTTCAACAAAAAACTGAGCGGGTTCCAGAAAGGAGAAAGGAATAAGGAGAAATTGCAGAAGGAAAAAGACCTTCTTCGTAATGTTCCTAAGTTGGACACATTCTTCGCCTCTTTCAGACCTAGTACTAGTACCAGTGCATCAGCCTCTGGCGATAGGAGTGACAACCATCATCCGGGAAGTGTGTCTGACTGTGACGAGATACCTCAAATTCCTCAAAACTTGATTTCCAAAAACCCCGCAGCAGTCATTGGAGAAGATTCTGGTGAACATCCTGAATCGCATGCGAACACATGTTTTGCGATTCCATCATTTCCATCTGTTAGTGACGATCCTGCCGAGTGGATACTGGATGATGCCGATGCCACACTCGAACACTTCGTACAAAATGGCGTGAAACAAAATGAGGATGCAGATTTATCTTCTTTGAAGTGCCAGTACGCAGATACAACCAGGTATCTGTCCCTTTTACTCTTTAGCCGAACATTACCTAATGGTGAAAAATGACCTCGGCCTTGGCTAGTATTTTCGAAGAGCAAAGGTACCGTGTTCTGCGCCCCTTGTAAGATGTTTGGAAAATCGGGGTAACTAGCAAATGATGAAGGGTAAAACGACTGGAAAAATGCAGGTCAGAGGATGAAGGAATATGAAAATTCAGACGATCGCAGGTCAGCATGTGCGACGCTGTTAGCGAGGAAGAACGTTGGCGGTAGAGTTGACAAGAGTCTTGTTCTTCAAACGGGAGAAGAAAAAAATACTGGCATGAGGTTTTGAGGCGTATTGTGGCTGTTGTGAGATCACTGTCTGCACGTGGATTGCCGTTTAGAGATTCACAGGAGAGATTTGGATCGAGAAACAGTGGGAACTATGTCATGACCCTAGAACTTTTGGCTGAGTTCGATCCTTTTCTGGACACGCACATAAAACGCCACGGAAACAAAGAATGCGGCATAACATCATACCTCTCGTCTAGAATACGCGAAGAAATTATCAACATCATGGCAGAAAAGGTCATAAGCACGATCGTGACTGAGATAAAGCATGCCAAGTATTTTTCCATCTCTGTCGACTCGACTCCTGACATCTCCCACGTGGATCAACTTTCATTCATAGTACGATATGAGTCTGCAGAGGGATGTCCTGTCGAACGAATTATAAGATTCATACCAAATTGTGGTCATATAGCAGAAGACCTGGCTAACGTCGTTCTCGAGACCTTGAAAAATCACGACTTGGATATCGCCAACTGTCGCGGACAGTCTTATGACAACGCAAGCAACGTGTCGGGTGTATATTCTGGTCTTCAAGCGATAATAAAACAAGTGAATCGTCTGGTAGTTGTCGTCCCCTGTTCGGCTTATTCACTGAATCCTGTCGGATCATGTGCTGCTGAGTATTCTTCGGTATTTTACAGGAATTGTACAATTTTTTCTCGGTCTCGACACACGGATGTGAAGTTTTGTTATCTCAACTGAAGCCAAATTCAACAGTTGTGAAGAGCCTTTCTCAGACAAGATGGTCTGCTCGGGGTGACGCCTGCCGAAGTCTCTGTTGCTCCTGGAATGAGATCATGGCAGCTCTTCAGATAATCGCCAGTGACACAAGTGAAAAACCATCTACGCGTTCTGAGGCTTCAGGTCATTTTAATTCAATTGGCTCCCTGGAAATGTGCTTCCTGACCCTGCTGTGGAATGATATCCTGGACAGATTTAACAAAGTGAGTAAATCTCTGCAATCTGTGAACATCGAACTGGGTACGATCGCTGAACTTTATCGGTCCTTGGTAACATACCTAGAAGATATAAGGAAAGTCGTTACCTTTGATGATTATGAGTCGAAAGCTGTGGAAACAAGCGGTGAACAGAACTAGGCATACGATATGAAGAGGAAACGTAAGCGAAAGGTCCAGTTTGACGAAGTAAAGGAAAACGACGTCGAACTCTCCGGCAGGCACAGATTCAGAGTTACCGTCTTCAACGCCATTATCGACAGGTTGATTGCAGAACTACAGAGACGTGGCTCTGCTTACGAGCTGTTAAGTAAAAAGTTTGACTTTCTCACGAAGCTACATAGTTTGGAATCTCAAGACGTCCGTGACGGAGAACGGAACCTGGAAGCCTTTTATCCGGGGGATTTGGACGGTACTTTGGAAAACGAGTGTCTGCACCTGCGAGCTAATTTGTTGTCCGCTGAGGCTACAGGGGGAAAAGGGTTATCGTCACTGGAGTTATACAAGTACATCCTGGAAAATGGCTTTTTGCACATTTATGCAAACGTGGGAATAGCGCTCCGGATGCTGTTGTGTACACCAGGGTCAAACTGTTCAGCAGAACGGTCGTTTTCAGCGCTAAAGAGAGTAAAGAATTATTTAAGATCTACCACAGAAGAGAACAGGCTTAATTCACTCTCTGTGCTGTACATAGAGTCAGAAATAACGCAGTTTGTGGACTATAGTGAGGTCATCCGTTCCTTTGCAGAGAAGAAAGTTCGTCGCGTGGCAATGTTATCTTGTAATTTATATGTAAATGTAAAAATTACAATTTGTAAAAAAGTATAGTTGGTACTTGTCCATTTCATTTCTAAGTCTGCTTGTCTACTTTCTAATGTCAAAGTACGTTAAATAAATAAAAAATAAAAGTAAAGTTTGGTTTTTGCTAAATTACCAAAAAGGGGGCCCCGACGCTGTTAACTGCCTAGGGGCCCTGGGTCTCTATGTCCGGGCCTGATTGTAATACACTTGTCTTTGTTTTCGCCGTCTGCCGCGCTGCTGCGTGCATGCGCGTCTTCGTGCGGACTTGGCAGTCTGGTATGGTCTTGTCGGGTGTCTGCATTGCTCTCTCTCTCTCGTGATATTTCCTCGAGTAGACGCGGGGAACATAACATTTTGGCGACGAGGATGATTGTACGTATACGTTCACATGGCTGGTCATTCTGATGGTGATCGACATGATGATAGCGATGCAAAACCCGTCACTAGTGTTGTGTCAAACAATCTCCCTGTTCCGGTTTATGAGCCTTCATCGGAGTCATTTGAGTTATTTTGGAACGATTTGGTCTGTACTTTGATGTGTCACAAATCAATCATAATGAGAGAGTTAGTCATCTGTGTCTATATTTGGGAGCAGAGAAGTACAAGTTATTGTGGGAAAGTCTTAGCCCTAGGAAACTAAAAGATTGCAGTTTCGATCAGTGTGTAAAATTTCTCACGAATAAGTTCGCTTCAAAAAAGTGCACGATGTTAGAGCGATACAAGTTTTTTAGTCGTAACCAGCACCCTGGTGAGTCATTGTACGATTTCATATCAGCAATAAAGAGTTTGTCGATAAATTGCAGGTTTGGTCAGTTTTTGGATGAAGCCCTGAGAGATAGATTGGTCTCTGGGCTGCTCAATGAGTCTATGACACGCAAGCTCTTGTCAGAAGATGAAAAGTTGTCCTTTGGAGATGCCTGCAAGATCTTTCGTGACATGGATACTGTAATGCCAAGTTCCGTTCAGCTTCGTCAGTCAGCCTCAGGTGCCCAGTCAATGGGAGACGTTTGCAAAGTTGAGAAGAACAGATTGACAGATAAACGTGGCCAAGGCGTTCACTACCAGTCCAGAGGTCGTTCTGCAAGCCGTGGCCAACCCAATACCAGTCGAGGTCGGTCCGCAAGTCGAAGTGACCATCATTACGAAGGTGTAGAGCATGAGTCATCCCTTACTTGTCGGAATCCTTCAAGAGAGAGAGCCAGGAAGTCTTGCACATTCTATTTCAAGAGGCACCAACCATCCAACTGTCCTGCAAAGAGTTGGAAGTGCTTCTCGTGCAATAAAACAGGTCATATGTCTCAGTTATGCAATAATTTTAGTCAAAATTTATTTACCTTGTCTTGTAACGCGATGAATGATTTCTTTTTAGTTCCAATGTCTGTTAACCTGCTTGTAAATGGAGTTGAGGTCGAGTGTCTCGTGGACTGCGGGAGCTCGTCGTCGCTGGTCAGTTTTGGTCTCTACGTTAAGTCTTTTAAGTCACTTAACTTAAAACCATTCCTTGGTCAATTGGTCGCAGCAAATAAAAATACTTTAAATGTCTGTGGGGTCATATCAGTGAGTGTAGGGTCCGGTCTTGCAACCATGTCTAAATATCCGTTAATTGCTGTTAAGGGATTTTATTGTCCTGCTATATTGGGTCGTAATTGGTTGGACGTATTGTACCCTTCGTGGCGTACATTAGGGTGCCAAAGTCAAGATTTAATCATGTCTGGTAGTAAGTTTCAGTCTCATGCTGCAAGCCTGTCTCAACGTTTCCCTCGCGCTTTTTATAAGTGTAAAAATGGTCTGCCTATTAGGGATTTTACAGTCAACATCAACTTAAAAGAGGCCGCCTCTCCTGTCTACCATCGGGCCTATGATGTTCCTTATGGTCTGAGGTCAGACGTCAGTAGAGAGTTTGAGTCTTTGGAAGCTCAGAGGGCAATTACTAAAGTCAATAATAGTGATTGGGAGAGCCCGTTGGTTTGTGTTTCTAAGAAGTCGGGAAACTTACGTCTGTGTGTAGATCTAAAAAAAACTACATTGAACCCCCAAATCAGAGTTGACCAATACCCCATTCCTCGATCGGATGATGTGTTCAATAAGTTTGTAAGGTGAAAAACCTTCTGTCGCCTTGATTTGACCAATGCGTATTTACAATTGCAGGTTAATGACGCTAGCAAGGAGCGGCTCACGGTTAACACTATTAATAGTCTTTATGTGTATAATAGGTTAGTGTTTGGGCTTTCCTCAGCGCCTGCGCTTCTCCAAATGGTTATTGATACTATTCTAAAAGGCGTAGATAATTGCGCAGCTTTTTTGGACGACAAACACGTTGGGGGAGTCAACCACGAGTCATGCCGCGTAGCGCTGGAGCAAGTTTTGAAACGCCTGGACCAGCATAATGTGAAATTAAATGTTGAGAAGAGTGAATTCTTTGTGGATTCTTTGATGTTTCTGTGGTTTACTTTGTCCAGTCGGGGTAAAAGTCCTTCAATGTGTATAGTCCAGAAAATTAAGTCTGCTCTCACACCTCAGAATGTAACTCAGATCAAGTTCTATCTTTCAATGCTTTGTTTTTATAGGAATTTTATTCCCATGTGTCCTACCGTCTTAGAGCCTCTTCTAGAGCTCCTCCGAAAAGGTGTTCCTTGGAACTGGTCCCCGGAGTGTGAGTATGTCTTCGAGACCGGCAAGAACATGCTTTCAGAAGAAGCATTGCTGGTGTTGTTTTACCCAGACAAACCTTTTAGCCTCACAGTGGATGCCAGTGCTTACGGAGTAGAAGTCGAAAAGACAGTTTCAGCGCAGTCCGCCATTTTGAATGTGACGTCATAACAAAAGACGATTGAAAAGCAGTGGCGCCACCACTCGGAGAATGTTGGAAATAAAAACAAAAGACGATCGTAATGCGCAATGTTAGTTTGGTGTCATGGAAGCGGGGAATGTGAATCGAGTTAAAGTTTCTGGGTTGGCATCTTGGATGGCGGCGGATTTGAACCGAATTAAACTTTCAGGGTTGGTATTTTGGATGGCGGCGGATTTCAGTGCGGTAAAATGAAGAGAAATATTAAGCAGGTTGATCAAGTTTTTATTTATAATAAAATACAATCATTATTACGTAATAAATACCCACAACACAAATAACAACTTTTTTTAAAAGGAGGTGGTCCATCGATATGAATCCCTCCGTCATAGTAATGTTCCAGGCATGGCTAATATCGTTCCCACTTATTCCAATCTTCCATTTCTTGTAATTTGGGAAATCTGGCGGTTATCTGATGGTTGTCACGTGGATGATTTAATTCAATATAATCATAAGGTATAAATTTCAGATCCTCCAATTTCATCGTCTTCCAACCACGTTCATGATAGGTCCGAATGGCCCACCCAACTTTACGTATAATTACGAGTTGTTTTAAGTCCATAACTGAAAATTAATTATTTTCAAATCAATGATTGCTTAGATTTATAATATATAAATAATTTTAAATATTATTTAAATTATCTTTGGAGAGCTATCTGATGCGTAGAATATCTGGATGCGCCTTTCTTCGAGAAACTCATTTTATGCACGCGTCCGTCCTCTGCCGAGTCTCAAATCCGAATGGAACCTTCTAAGTGCAAGATTGCAAAAATGCTGAGGCTGCGTGTGAACTTTGCCCTCATACTTTCCCCAGCGAGACTCTGCGTAGCGATCTTGAGTCAGCGAACCGGACGTGAGCAGCTGCATAATTACAAAATGCTGAGTTCGTGAATAAACCGGATGTTAGCTGGAGAGTGGGAGTTAACGCAAAAGTATCACGTCAACACTTTCCCAACTTGCGATTTGAAGAAAGAGTAGGTATATGTACCAAGCCATAACGCTTCGAGTCTTCGACTGGATGTGACATTTTCTGAGCACCGGACCTCGTGTCATATTTTGCTGCAGCAGTATTCACAAAATAAAACGGTTTCAAAGAAAACCTTCAATACCTACGTCATCTGGTAAGCATATATTCATTCAAAATACTTAGTCGTTGTGAAAGAATTATTTAAAATTGAGTTTATTTCATAAGTTCCCATAATCATCACATCCTTGAAAAATGTGTTCGATGAGGGCTAAATGTAACCTCTCAAGATTTTATAATTGACGATTTCAGTGATAGCTTTGATATAAGTGATAGTGTAAGTGCCGTATAGTGGAGGCAGCACTTTTACTAGCTGGCCACCTGCCTTTTGCTGCGTTATGTTATCTCGGCTACATGATACTTCCTGCCTCGGGTCGGTTAACACCGGGAGCCGCAAGTGTATGAATTGCTGCCGTAGCCACACCACTCGAGGTAGCCAATGGGAAGGGCTGTCGGCGGTCATGTGATGACGCCGAAGACCGGCAAGAAGTAGTTGGAGAAAGGCAGTGGAAACTCGGGCGGCAAGACGTAAGGTTGTATTGGGAGGATGAGCGGAAATAAAGCCTTTGTGGAAGATCACCCGTGTGTTTACTGACTCCGTTCCCTTTTCGGGCCGCGTGAGACCCGGCAGAGTTTACAATTGGTGTCAGAAGTGGAATCCCTCGCGCGGAGCGAAAACATCGGAGGCGGACGAACACACGTGTTAAGTTGGCATGGCGGATAGGGTGAGCCTTGGAGGGAGGGAGGTGGAACTACAACAGGTAGTGACAGAGTTCCACGACAAGATAAGGGAGCTTAGTTTAGAAAATGAAGTGTTGCGAGATCGGATGACGGGGATGAAAACGACAGGGGCAGCTGACGAGAGGCGTAATTTTGGCCTGTTGAGCGCGATCAGGGAGTTTACTGGGGCGCCATGAGAGAGTGTGGCTGCATTTTGTGAAAGCGTGGAAAAGGTGGCCGAGTTGGGCAAATGAACGCAACAAGAAACGTTAACGGTGGCCGTTTGTGGGGTGAAGCCGCGGAGTTTGCCCGAGCGAAGGAGGGATGTAGGGACGCCACGACCTACCGAGTGTTTAAGGAACTGCTCGTGGAGAGATTTAGTGGGAAATGTAGCGCCCGGTTTTATCGAGAGCTCTTAACAACGTTGAGGTGAAAGATGGGCGAAGATCTTGAACAGTTCGCTGATCGAATCCGGAAGAATAACGCCAATACGTATGAGGCGGTAGGTAGTACAGAATACCTGAGAGCGGTGAGCGGGCGATGGACGCTTTTCTTAATGGTCTTACGGGGGAACTGGGAAGGCAGTGCCGTTTGGCGATGCCTGAGACGTTCGATGCGGCGGTAAAAGCCGCCATCCGGATACGGGATCGATCCCCGGAACGTAGGGCTTTTGCCGTGCCCCTTCGGAAGTGCTTCTCGTGTGGCCGCCCCGGACATTTTCGGCGGGAGTGCACGGAGAAGGGCGGGTTTACGTGTTTTTTGTGCGGGGAGAAAGGACATTTTGCGAGAGTGCCGTCGGAATGGACCGCAGGTGGCCGGGAGGCCTAAAATTGCGCGCGGGACTTTAAACGACGATGGAGCCGGCGGAGCCGCCCACACCGGTTCCCAGTAGGGGTGACGTTGCCGCGCGTTAGTATGGTGGGGGGATCTACCGACTTGGTGGCGCGCGCGAGATGTGGCGGAAGGGAAGTGAGGCTGCTGATAGACACCGGTGCGCAGGTGTCAATGGTGGCGAGGAGCGTCTGTGAGGGGAAGAAACTCTCTCAGTCGTCCTTTCGCATCAGGGACATATCAGGGAAGCCTCTGTGGACCCATGGGGAGACACAGCTGTCTATTGGGTTGGGCCGCGAAGTATACGGACTGAAGGCCCAAGTGGTCGATTTTGTGGGGGACTATGAGAGCCTCCTTGGCATGGACTTTTTATACAAGCATAGGGGAGTATTGGACGTAGTGAACAACGAATTACGTTTGGGAGACAATCAGGTGAAGTTAGGGTGTGGCGGAATGATGGTTCGGTCGGTAGAGGCGAAGGGAGAGGAAAACGCACGGAGAAGAGAGGGAGTAACTCCTGCGACGCACCTGACAACGCATCAGATTCCCACTGGGGATGCTCGCCCTATTATTTAAGTGTTAGCCATTATGACATTGTAGGCTATAATTTTAAATTGATGGTGACTTGGCATGGGAGGAGCATGGTTAAGGGAAATCTGTTTGAGATTATGTTTCCCGATATTTATATTTTTGAGGAAGATAGAATTTATTTAGACTTATATAATGGGACCGATTTTGTACAATTAAAGGAGAATATCGAAAGAGAAATGACTTACTTTGCGGGCAGAATGGACTTTAATAGAGTGGTAGAGAAAATTAAAGCGGTTCAAAGGCGAGATTTAAATGTGACTTACTCCGTGAGCGCTAGCCTGGGAACGTTGGGAGTGATAACACTGGGGCTGTTATTGTGGCGGAAGCGCAAGTGGGAAAGGTTGCGAAACCAAAAGTAGTGAACGCTCGCAATGTACGCGTTGTCATAGAGGATAACGAAGAGTAGGTATTTGTGTGAAAGGAAAATAGAGATGCTGGAGTATTTTATTAGATGTTTTATGTAGCTGTAGAATGAAATATTAGATGATTTTCTAAGATTTATTGTATAAGAGACTAGTAGTTGGTGCTTGCATACTGCAAGCATTTCATATAACCTTGAAAAAACATACATTTTTCAGACAGACATTTCATTATTACAAATATTTCATAAATTCTAAAGATTTCACCTCCGCAGCGATTCCCTTTTTTCCCACATGTAAATATATTAGATTAAAACAATCCCCAAATGTTGCAATTTTAAAAGTTTTAGGCTTTCTTCATTATTAAGTACTAATGATACACATTTTAGCCAAATTTTAATGTTTTAGCACTTCTATATGTAAAATAATATTTTTCAATTTGTATAATTTTAATAATTTTTAACGGCCGCCGTAATTCATATACAGTAAAATTGAAATGTTTATTTGTGCAAATTCACTACTCTGTAAATAATTTGAAAATTTCAGCTATCTAGCTCATCTCGTAGTACCTAAACAGTAATCTATTTTTTAAACTTTAAGAATTTTTAACAGCAAAAAAATTAAAATATCAAAATTTGTATATAAACTATATCATTTTTTTAAGAATTCTACTTATAAAAAAAATTTCAACACTCCGTGGCACACACCTTGAAAATTTGTTAAAACAATTGCGAAAATTTAGCGGCCGCATTGTTACACTTTTTAAAGATTTTCGTTTTTCTAGTCGGTTTTGCACAAAATTCTACCTAACAAAAAAATTTCGAATCTTCAACTCATCTGGAAGTGCCTAAATGTTAGTATCCTCCTGTTATATGATATCATTATGTATCGACGACTCTTACAGAGGAGGATATAACATACTAGTAGTTGCTGCTTGCATGCTGCAAGCATTTCATATCACCTTGAGAAAACATTCAGTTTTCAGACAGACATTTAATCATTACAAATATTTTTTTAATTCTAAAGATTTTAACGTCGCAGCGTTTTTCGTTTTTCCCCCATGTAAAAATAATAGCTTAAAACAATACTCAAATGTTGTAATTTTAAGACATTTACACTTACTCCATTATGGGGTACTAATGCTACACTTTTTAGCCAAATTTTAAAGTTGTAGCATTTCCAGAAGTAAAATAATATTTTTCTAATTGTTTAAATTTAAATAATTTTTTACGGCCGCCGCAATTCATATATGGTAAAATTGAAATGTTTATTTGTGCAAATTTACTATTCTCTAAATAATTTGAAAGTTTCAGCTTCCTAGCTCATCCCGTAGTACCTAAACAGTTATCCAATTGTTTAAATTTTAAGAATTTTTAACTGCCAAACAAATTAAAATATCAAAATTTGTATAATTCCTATTTCGTTATTTTCGGAATTCTACTTTCCAAAAAATTTCAACACCGTAGCACATTCGGAAATACATAAACCATGAAAATTTGTTTAAACAATTGCGAACTTTTAGCGGCCGCATTGTTGCACTTTTTCAAGATTTTCGTTTTTTCTAGTCGGTTTTGCACAAAATCCTACCTATGAAAAAATTTCGAATCTCCAGCACATCTGGAAATGACTAAACATTAGTATCCTCCTTTATGTTATATCCTCCTCTGTAAGAGTCGTCGATATATAATGACTAATAGAAGGTGCTCGCATACTGCAAGCATTTCATCTCACCTTGAAAAAACATTAATTTTTCAGAGATATATTTCATAATGAGAAATATTTCTTTAATTCTAAAGATTTCTCCTATGGACGGGTTCTCGTTTTTTCATTATGGAACAATAATGGATTAAAACAATCACTAAGTTTTGCAATTTTCAAAATATTATACTTTTCCCACATTAAGTTAATAATACCAGACACATCTGCCAAATTTTAAATTTATAGTACAATTAGAAGTGAAATAGCATTTATCTAATTGTTTAAATTTAAATAATTTTTAACGGCCAAAATAACGACTTCATGGAAAAATTGAAATGTGTAATCGTTTACATATACTATCCTCTAAATAATTTAAAAGTTTCAGCTCCCTAACTTTCGGCGTAGTATCTAAGCATCTACCTATTTGTTTTAACTTTAAGAATTTTTAACTGACACACAAATAAAAATATCAAAATTTCTATAATATATATTTCGTTTTTCACTAATACTACCTCTACAAATAATTTCAGCTCCGTGGTACATTCGGAAAGACATAAACTTTGAAAAATTGTTTAAACAATTGCGAATTTTTAGCGGCCGCATTGTTGCACTTTTTCAAGATTTTCGTATATTCTCGTCGGTTTTGCACAAAATCCCACCTAAGAAAAAAATTTTGAATCTCCAGCTTATCTGGAAGTACGTAAACATTAGTATCCTACTATATCATCATTATATATCGACGACTCTTACAGAGGAGGATATAACATACTAGTAGTTGGTGCTTGCATACTGCAAGCATTTCATCTCAACATAAAAAACATTCATTATTCATATTTCAACATTACACATACATTTTTAATTCTAAATGTTTCACCTCCGCAGCGATTTTCGTTTTTCCCACATGTAAAAATAATAGTTTAAAACAATCCCCAAATGTTGCAATTTTAAAATTTTTACACATTCTTCATTATGGGGTACTAATGCTACACATTTTAGCCAAATTTTAAAGTTGTTGCATTCCTAGAAGTAAGATAATATTTTTGTAATTGTTTAAATTTAAACAATTTTTAACGGCCGCTGCATATCGTATGTTGTAAAATTGAAATGTTTATTTATGCAAGTTTACTACTCTGTAAATAATTCGAAAATTTCAGCTTCCTAGCTCATCCCGTAGTACCTAAACTGTTATCCAATTGTTTAAAATTTAAGAATTTTTAACTGCCAAACAAATTAAAATATCAAAATTTGTATAATCCCAATTTCGTGTTTTTAAGAATTCTACTTACAAAAAAAATTTCAACTCCGTAGCACATGCGGAAATACATAAACCATGAAAATTTGTTTAAACAATTGCGAATTTTTATCGGCCGCATTGTTGCACTTTTTCAGGATTTTCGTTTTTTCTAGTTGGTTTTGCACAAAATCCTACCTAAGAAAAAAATTTCGAATCTCAAGCTTATCTGCCCACCAACCAGGTATAAATACACAGACACAGCCCTGGACATCCACTTGAGAGCGTGCCACTGGTCTTGGTTTCGGTCGCCCTCTCTCAAGTCCCCCTTCCCCCCGTTTTTTAACCCCTGATGATGGTTACTTTGTAGCCGAAGTACGTATTGGGTTTTTATCCGGGTTCATCTGTTTTTATCCGGCCTTTTAACCGGGTTTTATCAGTTTGACTGGCTTTGGAGAATTTCCTTCGCTTACATTTTATGAAATCTTTAGAATTAAAAGTACATTTGTAATGATGAAATGTCTGTCTGAAAAATGAATGTTCTTTTAATGTGAGATGAAATGCTTGCAGTATGCATGCACCAACTACTAGTATGTTATATCCTCCTCTGTAAGAGTCGTCGATATATTGTTTAATATTTTATGCGGAGAGTTTTGCTTCGTGTTTATGGTGATGTATTATGATGAATTATTTTATGTGGATATATTGTTGGAGTTGGGCGATGTATGTCAATTGTTTGGTTTTGTACCAAAAGGGCCCGTGCATGCGAATGAGTATGCCGGTGCCGGGTAGGGAGGAAATATATGAAAATATTGTGAAGTAAGGTGAAATTTTAGGCCACAAAATTTTGTTAGCTACAGAGCTAAGGGGGCTATGTGAGCCAAGAGGGTTCCACGTGGTCCCCAACCGTTTGGATCACCCCACGGCCGGAAAAGACTGTAATTTTGCAGCTTACCACCCCTATGATGGTAGACATGTTGTAAATATAAGGTGGTTGATGTATATAATCTGTATTTGATATGTTTTGAAAATTGTGATAGTTTGTGTTTGATTTAAATTTTGCTTTATGATGGGTAGTGATATGTATGTTGTTGTATTTTGTTTTGATAATTTTGATATGTTTAAAGTAATGTAATGGTATGAGTTGCTGTTTATGCAGCAACTAACTTTTGGGGGGAAGTGGATGTAAGTGGCGTATAGTGGAGGCAGCACTTTTGCTAGCTGGCCACCTGCCTTTTGCTGTGTTATGTTATCTCGGCTACATGATACTTCCCGCCTCGAGTCGGTTAACACCGGGAGCCGCAAGTGTGGGAATTGCTACCGTAGCCACGCCACTCGAGGTAGCCAATGGGAAGGGCTGTCGGCGGTCATGTGATGACGCCGAAGACCGGCAAGAAGTAGTTGGAGAAAGGCAGTGGAAACTCGGGCGGCAAGACGTAAGGTTGTATTGGGAGGATGAGCGGAAATACAGCCTTTGTGGAAGATCACCCGTATGTTTACTGACTCCGTTCCTTTTTCGGGCCGCGTGGAACCCGGCAGAGTTTACAATAGTGATTTTTTCTTTACGAAAAAAATTAGTGATAATATTCTTAGTTAAATATTGTTGCAATCAATGTATTTTATATAGAAACATCCCAGTTCTCTTCTTTCAATGTTATTGAACAGTATAACATTTCAGTATTCTATACCAATATAATTGTCATCTTAAAGTTGTAGAATATATGTACATATTATTGTTTCTATTGTAATGTTAAATTATTTAGTATAAGACTTGTGAGATTATGTAATTGATATATAGGAATGGGGAATGTAATTGTATGAGTATAGAAATTGATATTTTTATTTTTTCAGATACTACGTATATCAATTTAACCTCCTTTTTCCTAACCTGCGTTTATATAAATTCTGGGTTTTTTTATTTCTTTCATTGTTTTTGAAGAGGCTGGGATGGAAACACTGTGAGTTGGGTTTCGTATATTTTAACCCACGTTATCGCGCAGCGGATGAAATGAGCGACGTTCATATGTGACACGTGATACAGAGAGGTGGAAACCGAGTTTTAGAAATAGAATCGGCGGTGAGGAATCGTCTAAAGACATTTTGGGTGAGTGTAGATGGAGTGAATAGAGATATTATCACGTTTTTAGACAGTATTAGGGAAATTTTGATGGGTAAATTAGCGAACAGTTGGCAAATACGGCTCTGAAAATTAATATAATTTTTAAAGCTATGTTTAAAAAGGAGAATGAATCGAGTGAGAGAGTGTTCAAAACGAAAAATATTAGAGTCCTTCAGGCTAATGATATTGACGAAATTTTAAATAAATTTTTTGGAAAAATATTGAAGGAAAAGTCTGAGCAGCAGGCAAAAGATTCCGATAGGTCGTTATCCGAGATACTTGGGTTGGAATTGAGGATCAATAAATATAGACCTTTGAGTGGGTTCTCTTTTATTAAGTTGCCGCCATAAATAAAAAACACTTTCGGTAATAAATATCAAGAATAGCAATTCCTATTGTTTTAAGTATGCTATTTGGGCAAAAAATGTTCAGAAAGGTCCTCAACGCCTCTCCAAATACAACAACGAGGAATTTTGAAAAGGGTACGATTGGGATTGCATTGAGTACGCTGTGGAGCTCTTAAAAATTCCAAAATTTAAAAAAACCAACAATATTTCGATTAATGTATGTATTGATGAAAAAAATGACATGTACCCTATCAAAGATGTGGACGAGGAAATCGATGTCACCACCGGAACCTTTTGCTTTTAACGGAAGGCTCCAAGAGCCATTATTGTTACGTAAGAAATTTTGAAAGATTAGTTTACTGCCAGATGACTAAAAAAGATAATGGACTATACATTTACAAAAGATGTTTCACTAATTATCACGATGAATAAAAGCTCGTGGAACATAAAGGAGACTGCAACACCAATTCTCCTTTGAAAATCCTGCTCCCCACAGATGAAGACAAGTGGTTAAAATTAAAAAATTTCGGGCACACCATGCGTGTCCCTTTTGTCATATACGCTTATTTCGAATGCATCCTACCAAAATTTGGTAGTTGCAGTAGCCCTCTTGATCATTCCTACTCGATATCCACCCAAAAACATGAGGTAATGTCTTTTTGTTTAGTTTTGGTATCCTCCACGGGAGAGATTTTCGATCCCGTTCTATATCGTGGTGCGGATGCCGCCGAGGTACTCATTAAGAATTTAAGAGAGGTCTCAGAGCTCATATGCAGAGTGTACAAAAACGTGACCCCTATGGTTGCGATGACCCCGGAGGAACAGGAGGCATTCAAAACGGCAACAGTTTGTCACATTTACGGGGAGGAATTAGGTAATGATCGCGTGAGAGATCACTGTCATCTCACAGGTATGTATCGAGGACCTGCTCATTCAAATTGCAATTCAAATTTGAAAATGCCAAATTTTCTCACCGTCTTCATGCACAACCTATCCAGTTACGTCTCCCACCTGTTCATTCCTCATTTAGGTTACGACGAAAAGGAAATGCATTGCATCCCCAATTAGGAGGGAAAATATATTTCCTTTTCAAAGAAGGTGAGTGAAAACTTTTCCATTAGGTCCCTCAATACATTTCGTTTCATGGCTTTTTCCCTCTCAAAATTAGTTGAAAATCTCCCCCAAGATATGTTCGAGCAAACTGCAAAGATTTTTGGAGAAAAACTGGACTTGGTCAATCTTAAACGTGTTTTCCCGTATGAATACGTAGACTGCTGGGACAAATTGAACGATGGGTGCTTACCACCCAAAGAGGAATTTTATAGTCAGCTGACTCAGGAACACATAAAAGACTATGACTATGCAAAGAAAATTTGGAACGATTTTAATTGCTCGACTTTAGGTGAATATAGCGATCTTTACCTGAAGACTGACGTTTTGTTGTTAGCTGTTGTTTTTGAAAATTTTAGGGAAGTATGCTCGAATACGTACAAATTAGACCCAACATGGTACTTCACCACACCAGGTCTTGCTTTCGACGCCATGTTGAAATCAGTGGCGGCTTTTCAAGTGAAGTTAGTGAAGTGCCACTTCACGTATAATTTATGAATGTTTTCCAGCTGTCCTGTTTTCTCGTCGGAAAAATCACTCTGCCCCAGAATTCTTCTCCTTTCCTTGTGTGCATTAGCAAATTCTAGGCGAGCAGCAATGTGAGCAGGAGTTAAAATTTCTTTTAGGTATAGGAAGGTATAGGTATGGAAGGCGGGAGGAAGAGAGGAATGTTACCAGAGGCCGGCATTTGCCTGCTCTTACTGTTAGAGAAAGATGCCGAGGAAGGGGAGTCCGGTCCCATCTGACAGACGGCGCACCTAAGGTTTCTTCTGAGTATACCCCAAGCCAGCCGCCTCGTTTGTTTCAACCTCAGTGGTTATTCAGGAGTTTATTAAGGCAGAATTGGATAGCATATGCACTGGATTATTCCGGAACGTTCTTAAATCCATGCCGAAGAGATTGGAAATATTTATCCAGAACAGAGGAGGGTGGATTTATTATTAATTAAAGATATAATGTTAGATTTATCATTTCATTTGTATTTCATTCGCATTGCCTGGGCAAAGGTTTCGGTGATGATTATAAATAGCATTTAGCATTTTTTCTCCGTCGACTCTCTCTCCGTGCTTTCTAAATTGTAAGATCGCTTCCCGAGTTCCGAGAGTAGGAAGCTCGGATGCAACGAGAAAACTTCGCTACACAACCGAGAAACCTTAAACCATACCCCGAATTTATCAAATACACTGTCGGCGCTTCCTCACCCCCTCAGCGCTCGGATCCTCCCCTACTCCTGCACCTGTTCAGGGTTGCCATTCCGTCGAAAGAGACTTTGCTCGTTTAAGTTCTCGCAAATGCCGCCGTAGAACGCCACGAGGTGTTGCGTTAATTTTGGCCAGGGCTGTACAATTCGTTTACTTGGAAATATAAAATTTCAACAAAAAAATTTGAATTTTGCCTTGAATTTTGTCAGAAGTAAAGCCACAGTTCCATGCTCTTCTTCAAAACGTTATTTCACAAAATATGACCATGAGCTATGTGAGTAGCTGCTATTCACGCCGATTGCCGCTATTTGAGCTGCGCGCGCAGTAGTGAAGTCGAGACACATAGTCGGCTTACTCACCATGGTAAAGATGGACGCACCGACTGCCTAACGTTGACCTTGGTTGACTAGAGTGCAGCTCTTCTCACCCACGTGATTTCCAGCTTCACTCTCCCAGTTGGGACAAGCCTGCGTAACTTCGCTAGCCGTGTACATTGAGCGCCCGTTATTTCAGTGAACCCTGCGAGTGTACGTGCTATTTTGAAGTGCATTCAAAACGACGACGACACGAGATGGGCTTTTACATGCTTGTTTTTCACTGTTCGAGCTAATTTTTCCCTCTTACGATGATAAAAAAGGATAAAGGAGCAAAATTTTTGCTCTTACGAAATTTCGCATATCTCGAGCTGCATTTCTACGTTCCACTTTAGAAATGGAGATGGAGGTTTTGCCTTCAGAGGAAAACACAGATGATCCATCACCTATAAGGCCGAATAAAAACTAAGACCTACCACCACCGCAACATACCCGATGTCAACTTGTTTGGGTGATTGCTCATTTCTCATTTTATTATATCTATTTAAAACGTCATTTAAGTATTACAAAGTATTGTTTCAATGTAAAATAGTTTTGCTTCGCTTTAATTTTCTATTCAGTAACTTTGGAGATGAACTTTTTTGCCGTATTTTTTTATATGCAGAGCCGCCGGACTTTCGGTGTTTTTATGTATTATGAGTTTGATTCGTAAGTGTAATTTCAGTGTAAAACTTGAATGTATTAAGTGATTTTCTGAACTCGGGATCGTATCGTAGTGTTTTTCATGTACGGCTATGTGAATTTACTTCTCGTTATACGAGATTTCGCTTACGAGCAACTTTTTCGGAAGGGATTTAGCTCGTATAGCGAGGGATGGATGCTATGAATACCTATTTTTTATCCCTGACCTATATATGAACTTCACCTACTTTTCTGGGCACAAGCCGCCACTGGTTTAAATACAATAAAATTAACCTTGAACTGATGAATGACTATGACATGACTTTAATAATATAGAATGGTATTCGTGGTGGAATCAGTCAGTGCATGAAAATGTATTCTGAGGCCAACAACAAGTATCTAGATAATTTTAATTCAGAGATAGAATCTCGATATATTGCTTATTTAGATGATAAAAACCTCTATGGTTGGGCAATGAGTAATTACCTGCCCCATAGTGGGTTTAGTTGGCTTGATCGGGAGGAAATTCAAAATATTAACGTAACTTCTATTTCAGATGATCATTCGAAAGGTTACATTTTAGAAGTCTATTTAGAATATCCGACTGATCTCCACCACGAACACAACGATCTACCGTTATGTCCTGAAAATAAAATTCCTCCAGGTGGTAAGCATACAAAACTCTTGACGACTCTAGACTATAAGACAAAGTATGTTATTCACTACGTTAACCTAAAACAGGCTCTATCTATTGGACTAAGACTCAAGACAATTCACCGAGTCAATGAATTTAACCAATCTCCGTGGTTGAAATCATATATCGATTTAAACACTGAGCGTAGGAAAATTGCAGAAAATGATTTTGAAAAGGATGTTTACAAATTAATGAGTAATTCCGTTTTTGGCAAAATTATGGAGAACGTTCGGAAGAAGATAAATTTGGAATTGGTTTCCAATGAAAGACGATTGGATAAACAAATATCCAAATCAGCATTCCTCGACCGAACGATCATTAATGAAAATTTAGTAATCGTTCTCTTGAGAAAATCTAAAATTAAAAGGGATTAACTTATTTATATAGGATTATCCGTTTTAGAATTAAGTAAAACATTGATTTATGACTTTCACTACCGGAGGAGGAAGCCTAAATTCGGTGACGGGTTAAAACTATGTTACATGGACATTGACAGCTTTATTTATTAAGTAAGGACTGATGTTTTTTACAAAGGTATGTTGACTGATTTGGACTTTTACGACACATCCAACTTTCCAAAGGACCATCTTTGCTTTTCCGATAAAAATAAAAAGATGATTGTAAAATTTAAAGACGAGTGTACCGGACAGATAATGACTCATTTTGTAGGACTGCGGAGCAAATTGTACGCATTTAATGTAGGAGATTCGATGGAAAAGAAAAATGCAAAAGGAATAACCAAAGCAGTTATCAATAAAGGTTTAAAATTTAAAGACTATGTAAATTCTTTAAGATATAATTCTGTTTCATTTCGCAAAATGAATGTGATTAAAAGTAAAAAGCATGAACTTTATTCGATGGAAATGAATAAATTTGCCTTGAGTGCTTCTGACGAAAAACGTTATCTTTGTCACGACATATCTTGTCCTGGGGAAACAGTAAAATTCCATTTTTAAAGAGAAACTGGGAAGAAGCGTTTGAAGGCGATCTTTGAATAAATATTTGAAGAGAGCTATTTCGAAAAAACTGAAAAATCTTTTTTATATTGCGTAAGGTATTATTTATATCCAAACGTTTCAAACAAAAGTTATAGCTTGCACTGAGATGTAAATTTTAAGTTATATACTGTTTTCCAATAAAATTATTTTTGTTAAAATTTAGTATGTATTTACCATCTATCAAATCTGTTTTAACTTAACGAACTTTAAATCAATTTTATCGGTTATAGCCTTAGATGCCACCTGTATTTCATAAGTGGTTCCATTTGCAAATAATCGAGTTATTAACATTTGAAATTTTAGGATCCTCTAAATTGACTTTTTGTTAATTAACATAATGATATCTAAGGTGCAGTAGCGACTATTTCACAGATTAAGATTGTTTAAATTCCGTTTATAATCGATATTATATAAAAAAATTATAATACGGGTAATAAAATATTCAATTTAACCTGATACGATATAATTCTCTTCTTTCATCCGAATCTTCTAAGTGGAGAGGCTATCCAACAATGAAAAAATTCCCGTATCCCATTTGGATTTGATAAAGTACGTATAAAATCATCGCGATATTTAAATAGAAAGTCTCCACGCGTATCTTTCTTTTCCGCTGGGGAACTAAGAGGGAAATGCCTGCACGCGCTATCTGAAAGAATGCCACCTTGCATTTTGAAGACGCTATCTACATCTAGGGATACAAAATCGAACCGAAAGAATCGATACCTTACTCATATGATGTATCGAATGAAAATTATCGATGCCACAGAAGTATCGGGCCTGAAGTACCGATATGAGTAAGTATCGTATCGGAACAATTGAAAATATTACATTAATTGAATATAAATAACGTCACATACGTAATATGAGTAGTTATCGAATCAAAACAAGCAAAAAATTACATTTATTGAACATAAGGAAAGGCACATTCGTCTATGAGTAGGAATCAAATCAAAACAATTAAAAATATTATATTTATTGAAAATAATAAGGCACATTCTTCAAAGTACAATAAAATCTACCCCTCTCACTCCTCCTCTGTGCAATCTCCTAAAAACATTATCTTTTCCAGGCGGCTTCCCGTTAACCGATTCCTGGCTTACGTTACGTTTGCCCCCGCCTTAGAAAAGAGACGTTCTCCAGGCACCGATGTTGCAGGAATTATCAAGTACGCTCGTGTGAGCTTGTAAATATTAGGGAAAACACACTTCATATCTTCCCAGGTCTTCAAAGGATCAGAAGAGAAACTGGATTTCATAAATACACAGCTCATCTCTTTCCTCAATATTATTTGTTTTCTTTTTTTGCTTGCCATAGACCAATGCTTTGTGGTGGCTCCAAAAGTCATACTCGGATTCTGTATTCAGAGTAGAATCACTGTCTGTGTCACTGCTTGATGTCTCACTTCTAATCAAGGAACGGATATTAGATTGAGCCTTTGCACAAGCCTTGATATCAATAATATGTATATTTTTAAATCGCGGATCTAATAAATTGGATATAGCTAATATATGAGACTTCGCAATAAGAGCGAACCTGTGATTAATTCCAATAGATTGCAACT
The DNA here is from genome assembly GCA_028673005.1 of Tanypteryx hageni. NCBI lineage: Eukaryota > Metazoa > Arthropoda > Insecta > Odonata > Petaluridae > Tanypteryx > Tanypteryx hageni. The sequence goes on from CM054120.1 coordinate 174,566,536, forward strand.
GCTTTTAAGCAATGGATAAGTGGAATCACTTTGCTCAGCGTTACAAATTTTTTCCCCGCAATCTCCTTGGTAATGTTATCCAATGGTTGAAGCAACTTCAACATATGTTTCAGTGTCAAGCTCAACGGAAGTTAATGCTAATGGAGCCTTAGGGTTTTCAAGGAGAATCTTATGCACAAATTTTGACAGGGCGACTTATCTTTCTAACATAAAATACACAGAATTCCATCTTGTGCTTACATCTAAAATCAACTTAAGAGGGGTTTTATTAACTTCTATCTGTTTAGCACGAAGCAAGTCACTATTCATAACACTTCTTCGAAAAAACTTCACAACCTGTCTTGCCTGGCTAGTGAGTTTTTGTAGATGTTACCTTTTCTACCACCAAATGAAGCGTGTGTGCAAAACATGGAAGGTGTTTTCCATTACCGAGAAACATGTTAACTGCACCAACAATATTGGAAGCGTTATCAGTGACTGCACATACTACCTTACTTTTGGGGATAGAGTACTTCGTGCAAACAGCTTCAAGTTGCTCACAAATGTTGACTGATGTATGCCTCTCCGTGATCTCCTTGGTTGCAATGCATTTAGAAACAATGTCTGTGCCGTTCAAATGATGTGCTGGAAACTACGGTATGACATCATTTCGGTCCAAATGTCCGAAGTATTTGCAACATTTACCACACTATGATCATTTATTTTGTCAGAATAAACCTTTATAATGGCCTCGTACAGCTCATCAACTCGTGATTTTAGTGTGTCAACGCTGGGGAGCTTGTGCAAATTCTGCCTCACTTTTGTTACTGCATGTACTCATTTGATTCGATACTGAGAAAAACATACGCATATGAGTAAAATATCGAAAGAAAAGAATCGAGTACAATAGTACTTGGTATCGAAAGGAAATTATCGCTATGAGTAAAGTATCGATACTTTCTTCGTATCCCTATCTACATCCGGCCGCGCAATCCTTGAAACCAGATCGTGGCATCATCTCACCAGATCTCACCGTAGAGAATCTCGCTGTTGTAATAATCAGAAAGTCGAAATTGTGCATCTCTTCGTTATTCATTACGCTCCTGGATATCAACAGCATTCATATGTTAATAATAAATAATAATAAACCACATCCATTTCGAAATGTGAGTTCTGTCTCAATAGGATATATTTTTGATTTTAAATTATTAGGTGACATAATTATCGGTTCGATTTTCATTTTCTTTAATTAATGGACTCGATTAATGATATAATCTTACAAAAGATCGGGTTAGATTTGCGTTAAGATGAAACACATCTTGCGAAGAATTATTTACCCTTGGGCTGTGTCGCGTCGCGCGTCGCTCCACCCCCACCCGCCAAATCTCGCAGACCTTCGCATTTTTTGCCACTAGTACGTGCAAAATGAATGTGATTAAAAGTAAAAAGCATGAACTTTGTTCGATATAAATGAATAAAGTTGCCTTGAGTGCTTCTGATGACAAACGTTATGTTTGTGACGACAGGGTAAACACCTTGTTCTGGGGTATAACAGTAACATTCCCAAATTTAAAGAGAAACTGCGGGGAAGCCTTTGAAGGCGATCTTTGAATAAATATTTCTGTAGTGAGGAATTATTGTTCAGTAAGCATCATGAATGAAAAGTGTAAACACCCATTTATTTGCATCTGTGCGGGTCCAAGTTGTTCTGGAAAAACAACGTTAGTAGAAATATTTTTGAAAAATTTACCGCATTTGGTTGAGGGGAAAATTGAATGCATAGTGTGGTGCTGCAGCCCAGGTAGCGAGCCTAACATGAAATGTGTTAAACATAAAATCGGGTCCCATCCTTCGAGAACGCTAACGGAATACCGACATTATATGTCATAGATGATTTGATGCATGAAGCATATAATAAGCAAGTCAGCGAATTATTCACGAGAGGTTCCCACCATTTCAATATTTCAGTCATTCTCATTACACAAAACGCATTTTATCAGAGTCCTCAATCGAGAAATATTTCTGTCAGTGCGAAGTATATCGTAGTGTTCCGAAATCCTCGCGATACACTTCAGTTTAGTCATCTAGCGAGGCAGGTATATCCGGAGAATTCGATCAAGTTGACGAGAGTATATAAGGAGGCAACGTCGGAACCTTACAGTTATTTAGTCTTAGACCTTTCGCAGAAGGCGGATGATTGCTTTAGACACGAATTTTCCACAATAAAATTACAATCGTTTATGTTCCGAAGCATATGATTGATGATGAAAACATTGAAATCTAGTAAGCATTTGCTGCATGTATTGAAAGTAGCCAAACCTATATTTTGAAAAGAAAACGTTTGAGTTTATTGTTTTTATTGTTTACTAAATGAGTTGCAATTTGGCTACATGCCAGGTGGCAACATTACATGACTCATTGTCAATAAATTTCACATCATCTAACTTACTGCGTAACTTACTCGTCACCCTCTAAAAAAAGAAAACCTTTACATTTTGACCTAAATTGCTTAAGCGATTTAGGAAAGATTTCCTCTGGTAGCTCATTCCATTCACAGATTCCTCTATTTAGAAAAAAGTTCTTGGCGGCGTTTGTCTTTTTCGGCCTGTATTTAATTTTATATTTGTGGTCGTTTTTTCCTATGTAATGAGGTTTCTCGATCCCAGATGATAAATTTTCCCATGCCCCCATGAGTTCTCCCCCGACGACTCCTAAGAGGCTTAGTTTGAAGAGTATAACGAAATGTCTCAGGGTAGATAACCAACGTATAGATAAACAATGGAGGCGTATGATGGAAAGAAGAGGAAATACGGAAGAATTGTTAAGAGACGAGGGAATACAGAACGAATCAGATTGGGAAGAAGCAAGGGAAAGCAAATTACCAAGAAGAGAGGAACGAGTTCGAAAACCAAAAAAATAGTTTGGAGTCCGATGAAATTTTAGAATCCATTTATTACGATCCCTCTAACACAGCAGGATTTTCAAAAACCAATAAATTGTATAAAGCACTGGGTAAAAATAAGTTATTGAAGAGATACGTTCAGGATTGGTTGAATTATCAGGACGCTTATACATTACACAGGCCTTTAAGAAAACCTTTCCAAAGAAATTTTTACGATGTTGATTATATCGACGAAACTTGGCAATGTGACTTAAATGATATGCGAAATTTGAAAAAGTATAATAGTGAATTTGCATATATTCTAACCATTATAGATTTTTTCTCAAAATATGCTTTGGCAGTTCCTTTGAAGAGCAAGACGGGGGAAGAAATGGTGAGGGCGTTTGATTATATTTTCAAAAATAAAAAACCTTTAAAATTACAAAGCGATAAAGGCTCCTAATTTAGGAATAAAAAGTTTCAAGATTTCCTTGAGAGAAAAAACGTCACGTTTTATTATACTCAAAACCCCGATGTCAAAGCTGCCGAAATAGAAAGATTCAATAGGATGTTAAAATCTAAGATTATTCGCTGATATAGATCAGGTGCTTTCGATTTTTTTTGGCAGTGCGCCAGGTTGGCGGAATTAAAAAGTCAGTTTCAGAAATATTGAATTTATTCTGCCCGTGGGCGAGGTGAGTCTACAGAAAAAAAGCCCTCTCGGTGCTCCGCACTCTCGCTTATATAGTCGACCCAGTCGCCGCGGCGAGGGGCAGTCGGGGTACCTCCGTAGCCGCCGCCCCTCCATAGCTCGCCGCCTCCGTCGCAGTCCGAGTCGTCAAATACGGCTCATCCTCCTCCTCTCCGTCCACAATTCCGCCGCCAAGGAAAAGACAAGAAGGGCTGCGTCTGCTTCTGCCGTTGTCCGACGTAGCACCGGGTGACATTCGACTTGTCCAGCGGATACAGCTAACCCGTACACCTCCAACCACCTTCGGATGTCGGCCGTCTCTCCTCGTCCTGCTGCGTCGTCTCTTCGACTCCCTCTACGTATCCTTTGAACTCCGTCACGTGCGCCCGCCGAACGATGGCTCCCGATGCAGGGTCTTTCAACTCGACGGTAACGGGAGTGAGGAATTTCGATATGCTCAGCGTCCGTGACCACTGCCTCATCAGCTTGGCGGATTCCTTATTCACAGCAGAGCTCAGAGGATTGGTGCGAACTACGACCTGGTCACCCACCGTAAAATCGTGATCCGTCCTCCCCTTGTCATACCTGGTCGCCACTCGCCTGTTCGCTGCCCTAAGTTTCCGAAACGCCTCTCTCCACCGCCCCTCCATGCTGGTCCTATCTTCGTTGACCCACTCATCCATCAACTCCCACTGTACCTCCAAATGAGAATTAATCTCTCTTCCCAGAAATATGCTGGCGGGTGTACATCCAATCTATTTGTGGTATGCGGAGTTAAACGCGACATTCAGAATGTGCAAACAAGGATGCATTATCTGAGACGATACTTTCCGGGATCCCGAAATGAGCGAAGACCTTCTGACTCAGGGCCGCGATGGTGGTTTTGGCGTGTATTCTTTTCACTGGGATGATAAATACAAACTTAGTAAATGCGTCAACAACGACCAGTATGGAAATGTTTCCATTTCTTGACCTCGTAATTTTTCCGAAATGGTCTATGAAAATTTTCTCCCACGAACGGGTCGCAAACCAAGCCGAATGCATGCCTACCTTTTGATTGCAGGCAGGTTTAGCCAGCTGGCAATCGTAGCATTCTCTCACATATCTACCGACGTCACCCCGTAACCCCTTCCAGAAAAAGTTTCTTGATACCTTAAAGACGGTTTTCGTCGCACCAAGGTGGCCTCCAAACACGCCGTCATGGTAATACTTATAATAGCTGGACGGAGATCCAAGGGCACGAACACTCGTCTTTTCTTGGTTTTAGGACTTCGTATTTCCACTAGACCTCCACTGTCAATTTCCAAATTCCCCATTCTTTGTCCTTCTATTATATTATCATAGATGCTTCGACACTCTCGATCTTTCCTTTGGTGCTCACGCAGCGAAATGAAGGAAGCTGGCATTTCGTGTAGCATAGATATTTCTGCTTCCTTGGCGGGACCCTCGTCTCCTTGGAACATCCGCGCGAGGCAATCGGCCACCACGTTCTCACTCCCCCTTATGTGTTCGACGCGGATTTTGAATGGAGATAGTCTGAGAATCCAGCGGCCGATCCTCCCTAGTTGCCTTGGGTGACGTCTCATCCAAGATATCGCCTCATTATCCGTTCTCAGCAGGAACTCAGAATGTTCTAAATATTGACGAAATTTCTCACAACCAAAAACACACCCTAGGCACTCTTTCTCGTAGGTAGTGTAATTTTTCTCATCCGCATTGAAACTTCGGGAAGCAAAGGCTATCGGTGCTAAACGCCCATTCACTTCCTGACTCAGTACCACGCCCATCTCTTCCTCCGATGCGTCCGTTTGAAATATAAATTCCTTGTCAAAGTCCGGCATATGGAGCGCGGGGGCCGTCCCTAAACATTCCTTCAGTCGGTTATAAGAACGTTCATGCTCTGATCCCCAGTCGAAGCGGGCTCCCCTTCTCTTGAGCTTATTCAGAGGCAGACAAATTGATGAAAAATTAGGGATAAACCTAGAGTAAAAGCTACACATCCCTAAAAATCTCCTTACTTCCGTAAGATTCCTTGGCGTAGGGAATTCAAGAACTGGCCTCACTCGTTCGGGATTAAATCTAATTCCATCCTTCGAGACGAGGTGCCCCAGAAAGGTAATTTCCTGCACGCCAATGCGGACCTTTTCCGGGTTCACGGTAAGGCCATTCGTCCACAAACGCGTCAGCACTTCTTTTAAATGTTCCATGTGCTCTTCTTCACTTTCACTATAAACAACTAAATCATCCAAATAGTTATAAACATATTTATATTTTGTCAAAAGAAATATCGTCCAAAACTCTCGACAGCACTTGACCTCCTACACATATTCCGAAGCGGAGCTTCTGGAACTCGAATAGACCTAGTGGCGTAGTAAAGGCAGTATATGATTTCGATCGTTCAGTTAGTGGGATTTGGTAGTATGCGGAATTCAAATCTATAACAGAAAAGACTGCAGCCCCTTTAAAATGTTGAAAGGCATTCTCTACTGTCGGGAGGGGAAAGCAGTCGAAAACTACCTTTTCGTTTAACTTTCGATAATCAACTACCATTCGAAAACCCCCTTCCCGTTTTGGAACTGGACTCGAATAACTTGATTGTGACCTTGCGATGACCTCCTTCGATACCAGTTCGTCAAGATGCCTTCTAAGGAAATCCAATTTCGGGGGCGGTAGCTGATATGGCGAGCACCGTACCGGAATATCGTCCTTTAAGGAGATCGAACAGGTAAAACCCCGTGCAGTTCCTAATTTTGGCGTCAAAACGTCAAGAAACAGACTTACCAATATCTTGAGTTTCTCAGTCTCCTTCACTTTCCCGGCTTCCAACCCGTTTTCTCCTCGAGGGAGGTCCATTATGGAAAACATTTTCCCGGTACTATCGAATTTAAAACAACATGACCGCTCCACAAAATTCAACACCATCCCGCTCTTTCTCATAAAGTCCACCCCCAATATAATGGGCACCACTAAATAGGGCGACACTAGAAACTCGTGTCTCCAAGGGAATTTACCTACTTTTACCAGCAACTCAGCCTTTTCATGGACGTCAAAGGTTGACCCTCCTTCCGTCCTACAGGTCACCTTGACCAATTGGACTGCCGCTTTATGATGGTTCTTTCTAGTCCCAAGAATTGAGGGATGTATAAAAGAAAGCGTCGCCCCAGAGTCTAATAACACCAGCCATTCAGTTCCCTCAATGAGGCAGGACACGTGTGGAGCTGGCGACGCTGCCGCCTCTAACCGTAGGCCGAGAGCGATGGCGTCCTTCCGAGAAATACCGTTCATTGCGGGCGGTCGCTTCCGACCCCATAGCGACCGCCTCTCTCGTTTCCCACATTGTCTCTCCTCCCCCCGTTCGGGCACTCTATGGACATATGCCCCCTTCTACGGCACTTCCAGCACTCGACTCCCGAGTTCCTCCCCCGAGTATCAGTCCTAAGGCTCTGCCTCTCAGAAAAATTCGTTGCCTAGACACGTCTTCCACTCCGAAATCCACTGAACCCATAAGAGTTTTCATGCGGCTGTGGATTCGAACTTCGCCCTTCGCACCGCTGACCGGCCGCTTTTTCCAGGTTAGCCACATCTCCCACAAGCCGAAACAGCTCGACGAAAGACCTAGGCTTACTCTGAAACACAAAAAATCCTCGCGCTTCGGGGCAGATGTTTTGAAAATAACATCCACTACATCATTTTCGTTCTTTCCCCAGTAAAGCACCTCGGCTGCCGTTTTAATTCTCTCGATAAAGACCCACAAATCCTCTTCCTCTTGTTGAAAATTGCGTGTGACGTAGATACGCGTAAATTCTTCCCGCAGACGAGGCGGCATAAAATTCGTCAACACGATCTCTTTAATTCGCTCCCAGGATCCGAGGTTCAAGGATTCGGCCATCAATATCGTAGGTAGCCCATCGGTCTTCGGCAGCAGATTCATAATAATTTCCTTTAACGGAAACATTTTCAAAAGGACTAACCTTTCTCCGGACATTAGAAAATGCATGACGACATGTGGATCACTACCGTCACACCGCGGGTAGGCCTTGACGAAATCGAGGAGTACGTTTCTTTGCGACTTAGTGATGTCTCCTTCATGTTGTCCCAACTGGTATAGTCCATCCCGGCTACTCTCCGTTCCTGAGCGGCCGCCTGATGGTTGTTGCGCTGATACTTGGGCCGTCCTGTGTGCTTCCACTTGGGCACTGAGAAATTGCCGAAACGTTGCCCGCAGACTATCTAGAGTTCCACTGAGTTCTTCCTCCTTGAAACCATTCTCCTTCATGGCCTCAATTAATTCCTCCTTCTTTAACGTGTAGATCCACGATGTTCCTCCTTCAGCCATTCTGCCCTTCCAGCACTCAACTCGCTACTCGAAACACGAACCACGCTCTGCTACCATTGCGCCAGGTTGGCGGAATTTAAAAGTCAGTTTCAGAAATAATTAATTTATTCTGCCCGTGGGAGAGGTGAGTCTACAGGGTGGAACAGGTAAAAAAAGCCCTCTCGGTGCTCCGCACTCTCGCTTATATAGTCGACCCAGTCGCCGCGGCGAGGTGCATTCGGGATGCCTCCGTAGCCGCCGCCCCTCCATAGCTCGCCGCCTCCGTCGCAGTCCGAGTCGTCAAACACGGCTCAGCAGTAAGGTTCTGATGGACTGGTATATATTTACCCCATTTAGTATTCAATTGACAAAATAATAAAAGATTTAATAGTATTTTCTACTTTGATGATCTACGAAAGTTTATGATTATTTTTGCAATATTTTAATGGCGTATGTATTCACTCTGTCCGTCCGTGCGCCGAATTTTGAAGCAATGAGTAAAGTTGGGACGCTAAGATCATCCGAATAGCTTAGGCTGGTGACATGTATGAAAGCCACTTACTTTTTGGAATCCGTCCATCTGTCCGTTTAACTTTAAGCAGGATTTTAAAACCCCTTGCGAAATATGTATATGGATCCGTTAATAGGGAAATTTTCATTTTGTTTGCGTTGCTACAACAATAAAAGCGAAGCGTATATTTCAATTTACATTATACGCTCACTTTATCACTTTTGGTGGCAAATGTCACCGTATTGAGCCTGGATTTGACGAATAATATCCATAGATTTAACACCTTCTGCAAGCAAGAATAGAATAATTCCCCGCATTTCTTCTTTTTTTGCAAATCGAAAATGTAGCTTCCATCTTTAACGGTTAACTACGACACACAATAATAACCCGCTTCCATAACGCTACGGCACAATAACTGACACTAAACTAAACCACTACAAACAGTGTTACAACTGATACTGATACTGATCGCGTCAGAGGAGGAACATGAATGTCACCTACGCGAGCTCTTCGCGCGGCTTCGCGAGTATGGCGTGCTCATCAACCACGGGAAATGTGTTTTCGGTAAGCCCGATGTTAGATTCCTCGGCTATACTGATAATGCGGAGGGTACGAAGCCCTTACAGGTGTAGGTAGACGCCTTCAATGATTTCCCCGAGCTCGGGAGCGTGAAGCAGCTCCGACGTTTCCTCGGGATGCTCAATTTTTATCGGCGTTTCATCCCCCGCGCGGCGGCACTACAGGCACCGCTCAACAAGGTGCTCGGGGGTCCGAAGTCCACGGGGCACCGCCCCGTTCCTTGGACGCAGGAGCTTCGCAAGGCATTCTAGGAATGCAAGGATAGCCTCGCCCGCGCAGCCCTGCTCTCACACCTGGCGGCCGAGTTAACTATTTTTACCGATGCATCCGATTCCACCGTCGGGGCAGCGCTGCAGCTACGGAGGGCTAAGGGATGGCAGCCGTTAGCTTTTTTTACGAAACGGCTCAGCGCGGCGCAAAGGAACTACAGCCCGTATGACCGCGAGCTCCTCGCGATGTATAAGGCTGTGAAGCACTTCCGGCATATGGTCGAAGGGCGTTTTTTTCCATTTTTGCTGACCATAAGCCCTTATCCTTTGCCTTTCAGCAGAAATCTGAGAACCGTTCACCGAGACAATTTCGCTACTTAGATTATATCGGGCAGTTCTCCATGGACATGCAGCATGTGTCCGGCGCGGAAAACGTCGTCGCAGATGCGTTGTCGCGGATCGAAGAGGTCTCCGCGGCGATTGATTTCGAGGCCCTCGCCAAGTCCCAGTCCGAGGACGAGGAACTCCGCGAAATCCTTCAACGGGAGTCGTCTCTTCAGCTGAAGAAGATGCAGGTCCCAGGCTCTATTCCGACGTTGCCACATCGACGATCAGGCCTTTCGTGATGCAGCCTTTCCGCAGACAGGTATATGTTTCCTTGCACGGGTTGGCGCATCCAGGGACGAAGGTCTCAGCTGATCTCGTCGCGCAGCGCTTCGTGCGGCCATCTATGGGGAAAGACAGCAACACTTGGACACGAACTTGCGTTCCTTGCCAGCGTTCCAAGGTCACGAGGCACGTTGCAGCGCCCATCGGAAGATAGGACGCACCGGGAGCCCGTTTCGAGCACGTCCACCTGGATTTCGTGGGTCCCCTTTCCGTCTCTCAAGGATTTCGGTATCGCCTCAATTGCGTGGATCGCTTTACGCGGTGGCCGGAAGCTGACACGGCCGCCGGGGCGTTTTTCGAGGGATGGATCGCGTGCTATGGAGCGCCGCTGCGCATCACGACGAACCAGGGACGACAATTTGAGTCCTGCCTGTTCAGAGAGCTAGCCCTCTTGACAGGCACCTCGCATATCCGCACGACGGCATATCACCCAGACGCGAACGGCCTCGTGGAGCGATTCCACCGCCAACTTAAGGCCGCCATCATGTGCCATGCCAACGAACGCTGGTTGGATATGATTATTATTAATAAATTGGTCACAAAACTCGGCGTGATTATTTACGCACCCACATACTCATCAACCGAGTAGATGAAATTTTCTAAGAGGAAGTTTTTTAGTTAGCTCTTTAACAAATATTTTCTTTTCATTTTTAACACGATGGTATGCTGTTAATAAGTTTGCACCCCATACAAAATTGGTCCATTACTATATAATTATAAATTGTAACCCGTTACATTGCAATTGAGTTGTCTTCTTGTATTATAATTGCGGACATCATTATAACACTTTTTTTCTAATGATTTCATATTTTCCTTAATATGCAAGATAGAATAATAAATGTAGATACAAGGAAGAGGAAGTATTTTCATTTTCTTAAATAAACCTTTGCAACTCTCTTACCTATCATGGTGGGAATAACCCCAGGCTGCAATGCCATATTTCAACCTGCTAAATTTGTAGGCATAATATACAATCATAGCAGTATTGACATTATAAAGGAAGGATCTAATTAAGTTATTAGCTGTCCCAGAAATTCCATAGGATTGAATTTTCCTTAATAAAATATTGGGATCCACTGAGTCAAAGGCTTTCGATAGGTCATAGAAGATACCAAGGGTGTCATAGTGCCCATCAAGGCCTTCGAGGACTGAATTGATAAATTTGTAGATGGCATGTTCTGTTGAACATCCTTTTATGAAACCAAATTGAGAATTTGATAGAACATTGAATCTTACCAAGAAAGACATAATCCTCTTAGAAATCACGGTTTCAAAAATTTTTGAAAATACATATAGTTGTTACGAGCAACACCATTTTTAAACAATGATATGGCAATTGTTATCTTTAACTTATCAGGGAAGATGCCTGCATAAAATGATGCATTGACTATGTGTGTAATTGGGGCAAGAAGATGGTGTTTTAAATTACCTTTGAGAAGTGTACAGGGAATTTCATCCCATCCAGCAGAATGTTTTGAACTAATTTTATCAATAACTTATTGAACCTCTTTTTCATAGGTGAGATAAAGAAACATGTTATTACCTATGACTCGGGGCAAGTGAGAAACCTCAATTGAATTGTTATTGGATTGATTAACATACAATCTGTCAATGGCACCTAAGAAATATTTGTTAAACTTCGTGACAATTTTAATTGGGTACCAGTTAATGTGACATCTTCGTAAGAAATCTTGTCAATTTCTTGATTCGTAACCGTTTTACCAGTGAAACTGTTGATGATATTCCAAGTAGTTTTAGCTATGTTGTTAGATTGACTGATTAGATTAATATTAAAGGTATTTTTAGTAGCAGAGATTAATTTGGAATAATACTTTTTGCAGGAAATGTATTTTTTATTAATACTGATATCTTTTATTAATTTTAAATTTATTAAACAAGTGTATTAATTCCTGTGATAGCAATATAATTTCAGGAGTGACACAGTTCTGACTTCGAACTGTTTTTACTCTGAGGGTTTTTAGTAGGAAGCAATTGTTGAAAATGCCAAGAAAATTTTGAAGAAATTATTGAATTTGTCATTTACTGAGAACATGCGGTACAATGAATCCCAGCTGGTGCCTTGGAGGATGGAACAGAACCTTTCAGTGCCATCAGAGCTAAAATATCTTTTTAGCGAGAAAGTAGTATTTCTATAAGTATCTTTAGGCAGAACTGGCAAGCTAACTTGAGTTATTTGAGCTAAATGGTCAGGAAAATGTGAGTTGACAACTATTCCTTCGTTGAAATTAATGTTTGTGAAGATATTATCAATGATGGTGGCTAATTGAGAGGTTATTCTAGTGGGCTGCAACATAGTCCGTTTTATGTTAAATGAGAGAAATATATCAATTAAACAGTTTTTCATAATACTATCAATGTTGAAATCAACATTAAAATCACCACAAATTATCAGTGATTTAGTGTGACTATAGGAAATATGTAATACATCAGCAATTCTATCTTTAAAAACAGAAAAGTTACCAACTGGTGATCTATACATGCATGGAATGAAAACACGATGTTTGTTGATCACTAAGTCTGCAACACAGCATTCAAAATTAAATTCTGAACAAAGGCTCAGAGCAATTTTTTAATGCCTTCAGATCATTTCTTGCTAGGATTAAATCTCCTCCAAATTTGGCTTTTTCTCTACAAAAAGCATTATCAATGGAATAGTTATTAATTTTAACACTTGTCAATTCATCATGGTGAAGCCAATGCTCTGTAATACACACAACATCTATTTTATGTAAATTAATAAACACTTCAAATTCATCAACCTTATTCCTTAGATATTGCATATTAACATTTAAAACTTTCAGGTTTTCCCTTTCTAGTCACTGTTTTGATTTGGGCGTACTAATTCCCTGTTTCCCTCTAGTAGTTACACTGATGGTGGAGGGGGAGGGAGCAGCAGGTGCATTGGGAGTGGCTGATGCTTTATAACATGAACTCTCATACACTTAGATACTCGATTTCTCCTGAGGCTTATTTAAATCTACTCGATTTTTGGGAGGATGGGGTTTACTCGTTTCAGTGTTCATTTCAGTAGAATCAGACAACTCAGCCGACAAATTTCGGCTGAACCTTCGGACATGATGGGAAGTCCGATCCAAAAACTAAATTTTGATTTCGTTGTCGTTTTCTTCTAATCACCGTCGTGAATCCGTTATTGTCTCCTGTGGGTGTTGCTGGGACAGCACCGCTATTTTCTGAAGCATAGATCTCGTTGGTAGTTATTTGTGATGCTGGAGGATCTGGGGTGATACACTCGTTTACTTCAACAATTTTTGGCGAAATTGGCTGGACCTTCCTCACCGCGAAAATCTTATTATCCGAAATCGCACCGAAATTATTGGTAACGAGTGCGCTGGACGATAAACTTTAATTTAGAAGATTAACCTGCGTTTTCGATATACTTAGCTCCGTCACCATATTGATTACGTCCCGGTGACGGCTTAGGCGACAATTTGCACACATCCAAAAGATAGATGACGCCTCGGATATTAATTTTAAGCTAGGTTCATTAAAGTCTGAACATTTATAATGTTACACAAGTAAACATATACCACACGAGATGAATTTTTCTGACGATTTTACGACTTTTTCGCAAGAGCCACAAGCGTGATAAACTACACTACACGTCACATTGGATTGTAGTACACTATTCATGAATATAAGACTGTTACACTTCCTAACTCAAAGAACCAATTTATGCGGAGTTAATAAAAATAGGTCTTTTGTCACAAAAATGTATCATAACAAAAAATTACCATAATTAATTATTGTATGGACTTCTTTTGCTCCGTTAATTAATTTTTCATTATAAAAAGTATACAATATGAATTTAAAAAATAGAAGACAGGCATTAAGGGGATTGCAGATAAATTCATGCATTCGTCTTAAACAGGATTTTGAGGTGGTGGAATGTATGGCAAAAAGGTAAAGAAATTCGAAGGATCAATTGGATTATATTGTAAGAAAGTTTTAATAGATAAAGGAAGAATATTTTGACATTCAAAGTATCAGACGTGTATAATACTTGCCAATTGTGTCACATTACATTCTTCTTGGGCATTAGTATATACTTTTAATTTTTGATTTCTATGTGAAATTTAATTACGGATATTTTCAATGATTGACAGAGGTGTCACCACCCAGAAAAAGGCTTACCACCAAAAAATGAAGTGGATCACGATAGCAGAGAATGCAACCATTCAGTAAACGATAGCAGAGAATGCAACCTTTCAGTAAACGATAGCAGAGAATGCAACCATTCAGTAAACGATAGCAGAGAATGCAACCTTTCAGTAAACGATAGCAGAGAATGCAACCTTTCAGTAAACGATAGCAGAGAATGCAACCTTTCAGTAGGTATTTACCTACAAACACAGGATGCAACCTATGAACTGGCATGCGAATGTGGGGGATTATATGAACTCTCCAGAAGTGTTAGTACCATTACTGGCACATCTCAACATTATTTACTTAGTAGTATTTGCATGAGTTGCCGTAGTTGGGTATGAAAATTATGCGTATTTTTTACAGATTCTTAGTTTACTTTAATGAAAAACACATTGATGATGATTTCTAGTCTTGTTTTTTATGTACTATGTCTGCAGTGTCAAATGATTATTTGTGGGTATTAGCATTAAAAAGAGACATGCTTGTTAATGCTGCTTTATATGCCATCAAATATTCCTTGTTAACATTAACTTATAAGTACACAAAGAATTATATTGCTGAAAACCGGACCAAAGTTCCATTTTATCAGAGCCTAATCAAACAAATTCATGGACAATACATTCTCATTGGTAAGCTCAACCATTTACTCAGATATACATCAATTATTTCAAAGATGAAATAGAAATGAGGGAGACAGGAGGATTACTATATTTAGAATTTATCATTTTCCTAGTCACATCTGCCTTAACCATTCATCTGGGTATTTAATTTTTTGAAGCCGCACCGGTGTTGGGCATTAAAATAGGAATGGAGTATATGCATGAAATGCTGTAGTTGGGTATGAAGATTATGTATTCTTTTAAAGATGCTAAGCTTACTGTAATAAAAAATACATTGATGATGATTTCAATAGAATAGAATAGACGTTAATTGGTCTAAGAGACAACTGTACTGTTGTATAGGACAGGTGAAATAAAATACAAAATAATACAAACAAGAATGTACATATGGAGATTAATACAAGGACTAGCATAATAGTGAAAAAGTACAAGTTAAAGATACAAATAAGTTCAACAATGCAAAAAAAAGATATTCATAAAACATTATTTGGTCATATATAAAATAAAATATAAACATAGGAAATGCATTCAAAAGATATCACATAAATATAATTTACACATAATCACCATAAAGGTAGAATAACAGTAAAGCACAAACAGAGTAACTTATAGAGTATTGTCAGTCAAATATTCAGACACAGTGTAATACAATTTATTCAGTTGTAACTTTTTTAGTTTAATTTTGAACACCTCTGTGCTTGATATCAATTTCAGTGCAACAGGCAATTTATTGTACAGACGAATACCAAGCTCTTTGGGCCCCAGTGCAGTTTTTTTATAATGTGTTTGGTATAAATGTAAGTCATTCTGCCTCCTAGTAGGATAGTTATGTATATTAGAATTTTTAGGATATAAATTAATATTTTCGCTGATTAAGATTATGGAAAAGAAAATATATGTACATGGCAGTGGCAAGATTTTTAGGGTTGTAAAAATTGAATGACATGGAGAATGATAGGGTTTCCCTGCTACAGTTCTAACAGCTCTTTTCTGTAACTTAAATAGCCTTAGGGAGTAGGAAGAATTACCCCAAAAAGTGATTCCATAAGTAATTTTGGAATAGAATTCACTGGAATACACCGTGAGAAGAACACTATTACTTACAGATTGTTTTAAAAACCTTAACATAAAACAAAGTGAGCTTAGTTTCCTTGCTAGGGCAATGACATGGGATCCCCAGCTAAAATTTGTATCAATATAAAGGCCCAGGAATTTTGTTTGATTAACCTGTTTAATGGTTTTTCTATTGGTTCTACATAGTAGACTTTCACGTTGAGAATTAGGTGAGAAATATATCATTTGAGATTTGTCAACATTAAGCTTAATGCAGTTGATATCACACCACTTAGTCAACTGTTGAAGGACATAATTACTACTGGATATTAGACTGCTTTGAGATGGAGCAGATAGTAAAATATTGGTATCATCTGCATACAATATTATTTTAGACCCATTAACTGAACTGAGGTATTCAGGTAGGTCATTTATATAAATCAGGAAAAAGACAGGCCCGAGTATTGATCCCTGCGGAACACCGAGACTTACTGTTTTGATCGCTGAAGAATGGTTTGTGCCACCAGCATTGATGACTACTCTACAAGCTCTACTGTCTGGGTAAGATTGAATCCAGTTAAGCGGTGTACCTTTGATACCTATCCTGCTGAGTTTATTGAGCAGATGTTTATGATTTACATGATCAAAAGCTTTTGAGAAATCTAAAAATAATCCCCAAGTATTAAGTCTATGGTCTAGGGATAGAAGCAGGAAATCAATAGCAGATGTTGTGCATCTATTTTGTCTGAAGCCATGTTGGCAATTAGAAAGGATCTTATTAGTTTCCAGGTATCTAATTAGGCGGGAATAAAAGATATTCTCAAAGATTTTTGCAAATTGGTTAAGAAGAGTAATTGGCTGATAGTTATTAATATTGTAAACACTTCCCTTGTTCTTATAGATGGGTTTAATCTTAGAAGATTAAAGTGAGGATGGGAAAACACCTTGGCTCAAAGATTCATTAATAAGATATAAAAGAGGATGTTTGATGAGATCAAAAGATAATAAGATAATGCTGCCTGGGATTTCATCAGGACCAGCCACATTCTTGTGAGATAGTTTGAGAACTATATTTTTCAACTCATTTTCCTGACAGGGATTGAGAAAAAAAAATTAGCGATGGAGATGGGAGCGAGAAGCATGTCAGAGTTAGAAGAGGCATTAAGGCTTGGTTTCACTGAAAAATTATCCAAAAAAAGAGAAGAGATGGATGTAGCATCAGAAATAAGTTCCCTGGAAGGAGTAGACAGCTGAATGGGAGT
The DNA here is from genome assembly GCA_028673005.1 of Tanypteryx hageni. Lineage (NCBI taxonomy): Eukaryota > Metazoa > Arthropoda > Insecta > Odonata > Petaluridae > Tanypteryx > Tanypteryx hageni. The sequence goes on from CM054120.1 coordinate 174,583,490, forward strand.
GCATTGCGTTCTCTGCCGTCTAGATTCTTTTATGATTTTCCATAATTCTCTAGTTTTATTATCAGAGCTTAATATCCTATCATTATTAAAAGATTTTTTGGCATTTGAAATATATTTGTGGTATTGTTTTTTAAGGGTTTTATACCTTAAAAGGCTTTCGTTATCATTCCATACCTTATATATAGTAAAGCAAAATTTGTTAAAACAAGATCTAGCAAAGAGGCAGAGCTGTTACTGACCCTTGTTGGTTCAGAGTTAGTCACAGTTAATTTAAAAATATTAATGACATGTAAAAACTCGTTTGCAGCAGCATTCTTGATAAGAAGATTGCAATTAAAGTCACCAGTAGCAATAATATTAGGATTAGGAGAGATATTAAATATGAGTTCCATAAGGCCACCAAAATTTTCTAATAATACACTCATATCACCCAATGGTGACCTATAAAAAGACAAGATACAAACCTTAAACTCATTGAAGGAGCAACAAGTTACACAACACTCAAATTCTCTTTCAACAAGTAAAGAACTATAGTTGAAGGTAATGGGTACAGTTTGTAACACATTTTTTACAAAAATAATAACACCACCGTTTTTACAGGCCGAGCATGCATAGTGGTCCGCTACAGTAAATCCAGGAAGTGTGATGTCAGATACTTGTTTTTATGTATGTTTACAGTGTCAAATGATTATATGTGGGTATTAGCTTTACAAAGAGTCATCCTTCTTACTGCAGCTTTATATGCCATCAAATATTCTTATGATAACATTAACTAATAAGTACACAAAGAAAAATATTGCTGACAATATGAAAAAAGTTGCCCCTACCAGAACTCTATCAAACAAAGTCATGGACAAGAATTAAAGCATTCACATTGTTTAAGTCAACCATTTATTCAGGTTCACATCAGTCATTTAAAAATCAAATAGAAATGATGAAGACATGGGGATAAATATATTTATACTTTATGATTTTCCTAGTCACAACTGCCTATATTTTAAGAATATCTATTGTGTGGAATATGACTAATGCTGACAATTCTTTTATTTACTTGCCAATAATGTAAAATGAATTTCATATTTTTTAGTTGAGCCCTCATGAAGTGGTTGGGGACCTTTCACAGATGACTGGAAATTTACACAAGCAGGCCTTATTAAGAAATGCACTCCAATATTTAGAAGTGCGTACTATTGATATAGGTGATTAAGGAACCCAATTTAAGCCTTGGCTGTAATAATAAATCGGATCCTTTATTTTTATATAATAATGAAAAGGCTCCATGGTTTGTTCTATTTTTGAGGTTCACTTTAATGGAATAAAAAATTAACAAAACTTATGGTTTTCTACTTATTTCCTTAATTTATTCATTTATAATATTACATTTTCTAAGAGTTTTTGCATTTTACATGATGTCATCCTTAACAAGCAGTCATGCAAAAACATAATGTAAACATTTGCCTATAGCAAATGCTGAAATTGTTTCAAGCTTTACTATAAAATGAGAAAATTGCTTTTTATGTTGAAAGTATCTAAACAAGCTTTGCAAATGAATAGTCTGTGATTTGGACATATGAACTTCACATAGCACTAACACTACTTTTGAATCATATGATTCTTATCTCTTGAACACATGGAGAACCTTCTTTGTGATGCTAACTAGCAATGCTGATGACATGGAGGAAGATGAAGATGTGGCTTAATATTTTTGAAAAATATTTGCATATTGCATTTGTGTATCCACAGTGCTATATCTGAGAATGTATATGTGTCCCTCTGTTTTTTCTCATTTCTATTGGGAGATTATCTTTTCTGGCAGATTTCATATCATGGTCACATGATAGATGCATAAAGAAAATATGAGGAATTTAGAAAATTTTTATCTAGAAGCTTCATGGAAAAAGGTGAAGAGGGTGACATCTGTAACAAATTAAATAATTTCACGATTTTTTCAACAAAATTGAAGAATAAACACATTGTTTGGACAAAGATCAGCATTCATTATAATTTTTGAAGTATTTCTAAGGTATTAAGTTTTTGCAGGGGAATATATTAGGAATAATATAATGAATGTGTCCAGTTTCTAGTTACTTGAAGGTTATCCACTGGTCAAGATCATGTGCTTTCGATTCTTTTTTTGCAGTAAGGTTCTTATGGACTCAGTGGCGGATCCAAGGGAGGGGTGATGGGGGTGATCGCCCTCCCCTTGGAGGACCCCATTGCCCTCCTCTAGGTGCATTCTTAAATTCATCCATTGTTTCTACATCGAAGATTAAGCCTGTTGTATGACAAGGGAAAGAATGATTCGGATGGGGGTAGGAATTTTCAAAATGTATGGTTGTCAGCAGAGAAGGAAACAAGATGGTGAGGGGTAATTGGGGTGATCGCCCTTTTCTTGGGAAGGTTCTGGATCCGTCCCTGCATGGACTGATATAGAACCACATTGTATATTACATTTTAGTAAATGGATGAAGAAGAATTAGAAGAAATCTCACATTTTATATTAGTGGTTTTTGAGACAATTTAATTTTTTATTATTTGTGGAATTTTTAGGCTTCATGGTCATCTGAAATATGTTTTACTCCTTGTTGTGAGTACACTGTCTGTCATGGAAATGAAAACTTCAATTTCATTACATCCATGGAAATGTTATTATGTACTTGACTTTGATGTTGTTATGACTACTGACATGCTTTTCATGTCTGATACTCTTTTATGTTGTTCCTTAAGAAGGGTAGATCAAAGAAAGGTTATAATCCATATTCTATGCAATTATAAGTGAATAAATAGTCTTTGAAGAAATTTTCTGATCTGATGTTTTTGAGGCTGAAGTTGTAGAAATGTCCTCTATTTAGGCAGTCATTGAGATTAGTTACTATGTCTGTGGCAATCATATTGATAAATGGCTTTACTTTGATTGGGAAAATGGGATTTCTATAGCAGAGCATCATTAGTAAGCTAATGAATGGTATGGTTAATTTAAAAATCCTAATTATATAGTTGTGACTTCTGACATTCTTTTGATGTCTGATTGTATATTTCTATATCTAAATTTCTTCCAGTTACAACAGAGCATATAAAATGTTCTGCTCAACTAACTCAAAGCTCTCCCTATTAGCTATAGTTCCAATGAAACTATGAGTTAAACCATTCATAAATATAATCCGAGAAATTGTTATATAGATTGGGTGTATGGGGACAAGAGAATATTTTGTGCAATGAACATAGAGCTTATTTACGATTGATGTATTTCTGTGGATTTTTCTTCAAGAATTCATTTGGTGCTCTGAGGAAATCTGCACATTAATCAGGAAAAATTGATAGTGATAAAATTTTCAGTATCTGTAACAGGTAGATTCTTAATGTCTTTAAAGAAGATCATAAAAAATTTATATAATGTCCTTTCTATAGAATAATCTGGAGTTAATGTTCCAGCCCCTTTTATGTGTTAAGTGAGGAAATTATGGCAGAAGTGGTGGGCCTCAAAAAGTTTTTCTTTTTACATTTGTTTTGAACATTATAGGTATACGGATATGATGCCATCAATGTGAGGAGACAATAATTGCGTTGTCTTTCCTGGTTGATGTTGTGTTAGGCTAGGGCCATCCAACTTCAAACCACAATGTGGCCATAATGTCCCTTATGTAGTTACCCATGGGTCGTGTTATAACAATCTAAATATATTCACCACAATACTGATTAATAATGTAAAATTCATATGATAATTAAACAGTAGAATTTTATGGCACCTAGTTAACTTAATTAAACACAATAATAAGTAATAATAAATAGAAAAATTACAAGTAATATAAACAAAAAAATATATAGAAATCATATATACAAAACAGTGATCAAGGTCAACAAGGAAACAATTTATAAACCATTCAAACATATTTTCTCAAATGCTTTATAGGCAATTATAACAATTATTGATGGTCCATTTGATCAGTCTGGAAATTTTACTCTAAAAAAAGTAGCCCAGGGAATAAAATGGTCTTATGATGTAATTATGTTATTGTCATGTTTACTTCAATGTGTACTACATAAACTCATAGAATTATTCACCTTGGACACTCAAAAGTAATTACATATGTGTTTTACATTGATAACTTAATCCATATTCATAGTGGTCATAGTTTTAGATCAAAATAAAATATGTAAAATATATAAAATATATTAAATCTACTGAACTAATTTGAATCCTAGTACTTGAACCTCAGCAGCTCAATATCTTTTCAATTACAACAGGCACTATTTTGATTATGAATAAACTCCTGTATCTTCTGATCAAGTTTAGTTATTTATTCATTTATTTATAAATGATCTTACATACAGCTTTAAAATTCCATTTTACAGTGACTTAAAAACACAAATATAACATCAATAAATAACATCAAATAATAATATTAGCATATAGTGTAACTTACTTAAAAACTGAGAGGACAGTTTCATGAAAGAGGGAAGAGAGAGGCGAAAAACATCAAGACCAGATGGGAGGGAATTTAATAAGGATGGAAGATGGAAGAAAATACAATGCTGGATAAATGAAATCCTAGGGATGTTAGTGTGAAGAAGGTGGGATAATTGGGTTGATCTGCACGGCACATGAAAGTTAAAAAAAAGGTAATAACTCAGGGCAATTAATATGAGAATTTAGAATTTTGTGGAGAAAAGAAATATCTTGTTTATGATAATTGGTAGAGAGATTGTCAATAGCTATTGTGGAGAGGACTGTATGTTTTGTAGCATAACAAAGAGAAGGAATACGTATTCTAATAATTTTTATAAAGAAATTCATAATTTGCTCAAGGGAGCATAAATTAGTTATGCAGGATGAGGACCAAATTGGTGAGCAATAGTAAATTACAGGAAGTACAATAGAGCAGAAACATGTCCTCAAAGCCACAGGATCCCTCAGCTCTGTGTATCTGTAAAGAATGCCAAGAAGAGAGAGAGCAGTTCTCTTCATTGTGAAAATGTGTTCTGAAAAGTTAAGTTTAGTGTCTGTCAAGACACCTAAATCTTTTTGCAGTGTCACCCTTTTTAAAGTAGTTCCATTCATTGTATAATCCCAGAGAATGAGGTTTTTGCAGAGAGTGACAGAGAGAACACTACATTTAGGCAAGTTTAGTTGCAATTGCCAAGTATCACACTGATTTGTTACATTATTAATCGTATGTTGGAAGGAAAGACAATCAGGGAGAGAATTAATTGGTTGAAAAACTTTACAAACATCAACATATAATAAAATTTGAGCTTGAGAATTAGATACTGAAATTGCTAGGTCATCTATAAACAAAGTAAATAAATAAGGTCCAAGGACACTGCCTTGGTGAACACCAGTTGATATCATTGACCAGTCAGAAGAAGCACCACAGATACTAACACATTGTCTTCTATTATTTAAGTAGCTGGAAATCAGGCTGAGAAAACAACCATGAACACCAAAGCGGTGTTGGGGTTTATGTAAGAGAAGTGTATGATTCAAAGAATCAAACGCTTTAGTGAGGTCAAAAAATACATTTTCTAACTGTGATTTATTTGTTGTTGCATCAGTGGCATGTTTCTGAAAAACAGCCAAGTTAGTTAAACAGGATCGGCTGGGAAGAAAACCATGCTGCTTTGATGAAATATGGGGTGATGTGAAATAATAGAGGCAATTTAGGATAATTTTTTCACAGACAGATGAGAGAATGGGAAGGATAGAGATTGGACGATAGCAGTAATGGATTTTGAAATGGATTTGTGAATAGAAAAGACTTTCGCAGATTTCCATTTGGCAGGAAAAATCCCTGCTGAAAAGCAGTGGTAGAGAGAGGTAGAATAGAATACATTTATTAGAACCTGGGACAACTAGTCCCCTAGGTTCTGGTGAGATGAATACATAAGAATAACATAAACAGTCAAAATAACTACAAAATACTACATGTACATTAAAAAGAACATAGCCTGCAGACATCACAGCTGGATAATATAAACAAACTATATATAAAAAATTGTATATCTGGAACCAAGACAAAAAAAGTACATAGCCTTCTGACTTCAGAGTTGCTTATAATACACGTATCCATATACAACTTACATGTATGTACATTATATTATTAGGATTCTACAAAAAAAATAACTTAACCTTCAGACTTTATAGTTGCCAATAATGCACTATGGTTGGTGAATTGCAACTAAGTGGATGATACAACAAACTAAAAATATGGATGTACATTAAATTATCTAGATTCGACAAAAAACCTAAACATCTGACTTTTCAGTTGCTTATAATGCCATATAGTTGATGAGATGCATACCTATGGATAATATGATATAACTAAAAAAAATACGTATATATCAAGTTATCAAGGTGCAACAAAAACAACCTTATAACTTTACAGCTGTTATAATGCACTATAGCTGATGAAATGACACACAAAAAATACATTAGATTATCAGGATTTTTTTCTGCGATTGAGCATAAAAAAATCGGAAAATTTGGGCCGAAACGAATAAATGGTCTGTGAATGGCAGATATTAGAATAGATGGAGTTCCATAGTTTGACCACATACTCATCAACCGAGTAGATGAAATTTTCTAAGAGGAAGTTTTTTAGTTAGCTCTTTAACAAATATTTTCTTTTCATTTTTAACACGATGTTATGCTGTTAATAAGTTTGCACCCCATACAAAATTGGTCCATTACTATATAATTATTAAATTGTGACCCATTACATTGCAATTGAGTTTTCTTCTCGTATTATAATTGTGGACATCATATTACACTTTATTTCTAATGATTTCATATTTTCCTTAATATGCAAGATAGAATAATAAATGTAGATACAAGGAAGAGGAAGTATTTTCATTTTCTTAAATAAACCTTTGCAATCATGGTGGGAAATTGTGACCCATTACATTGCAATTGAGTTTTCTTCTCGTATTATAATTGTGGACATCATATTACACTTTATTTCTAATGATTTCATATTTTCCTTAATATGCAAGATAGAATAATAAATGTAGATACAAGGAAGAGGAAGTATTTTCATTTTCTTAAATAAACCTTTGCAATCATGGTGGGAATAACCCCAGGCTGCAATGCCATATTTTAACCTGCTAAATATGTAGGCATAATATACAATCATAGCAGTATTGACATTTGTAAGATACATCAACCTCCTTAGAATGAAGCAGCCTGAAGCTACTTTACCACAAATGTAATTAATTTGGTGTTCCCAGCATAGGGACTCATTAATGTGTAGCCCCAGAAATTTTGTAGTAGGAGAACTTCTTAAAGTACTATTGGCAAATTTCAATAATGGACAGGAAATGACTTTTTCTGTGTAGTATGAAACAGCAGAAACACATTTACTATTTTTGATTGAAACATTATTTGTTAATATTGTTGGTATCATCTGCAAGCATATATATCCTTCCATTCAAAAAAGATGGAAGATCATTAATATAGAGAATAAAAGGCAACGGTCACAATACAAACCCTTGTGGCACACATCTTTCAACATTTAAATAATTAGAAACATATTTCTTCTTATCTCTAGATGAGTAAATTGATACTGACTGTTTCCTATTATAAAGGAAGGATCTAATTAAGTTATTAGCTGTCCCAGAAATTCCATAGGATTGAATTTTCCTTAATAAAATATTGGGATCCACTGAGTCAAAGGCTTTCGATAGGTCATAGAAGATACCAAGGGTGTCATAGTGCCCATCAAGGCCTTCGAGGACTGAATTGATAAATTTGTAGATGGCATGTTCTGTTGAACATCCTTTTATGAAACCAAATTGAGAATTTGATAGAACATTGAATCTTACCAAGAAAGACATAATCCTCTTAGAAATCACGGTTTCAAAAATTTTTGAAAATACATATAGTTGTTACGAGCAACACAATTTTTAAACAATGATATGGCAATTGTTATCTTTAACTTATCAGGGAAGATGCCTGCATAAAATGATGCATTGACTATGTGTGTAATTGGGGCAAGAAGATGGTGTTTTAAATTACCTTTGAGAAGTGTACAGGGAATTTCATCCCATCCAGCAGAATGTTTTGAACTAATTTTATCAATAACTTATTGAACCTCTTTTTCATAGGTGAGATAAAGAAACATGTTATTACCTATGACTCGGGGCAAGTGAGAAACCTCAATTGAATTGTTATTGGATTGATTAACATACAATCTGTCAATGGCACCTAAGAAATATTTGTTAAACTTCGTGACAATTTTAATTGGGTACCAGTTAATGTGACATCTTCGTAAGAAATCTTGTCAATTTCTTGATTCGTAACCGTTTTACCAGTGAAACTGTTGATGATATTCCAAGTAGTTTTAGCTATGTTGTTAGATTGACTGATTAGATTAATATTAAAGGTATTTTTAGTAGCAGAGATTAATTTGGAATAATACTTTTTGCAGGAAATGTATTTTTTATTAATACTGATATCTTTTATTAATTTTAAATTTATTAAACAAGTGTATTAATTCCTGTGATAGCAATATAATTTCAGGAGTGACACAGTTCTGACTTCGAACTGTTTTTACTCTGAGGGTTTTTAGTAGGAAGCAATTGTTGAAAATGCCAAGAAAATTTTGAAGAAATTATTGAATTTGTCATTTACTGAGAACATGCGGTACAATGAATCCCAGCTGGTGCCTTGGAGGATGGAACAGAACCTTTCAGTGCCATCAGAGCTAAAATATCTTTTTAGCGAGAAAGTAGTATTTCTATAAGTATCTTTAGGCAGAACTGGCAAGCTAACTTGAGTTATTTGAGCTAAATGGTCAGGAAAATGTGAGTTGACAACTATTCCTTCGTTGAAATTAATGTTTGTGAAGATATTATCAATGATGGTGGCTAATTGAGAGGTTATTCTAGTGGGCTGAAACATAGTCCGTTTTATGTTAAATGAGAGAAATATATCAATTAAACAGTTTTTCATAATACTATCAATGTTGAAATCAATATTAAAATCACCACAAATTATCAATGATTTAGTGTGACTATAGGAAATATGTAATACATCAGCAATTCTATCTTTAAAAACAGAAAAGTTACCAACTGGTGATCTATACATGCATGGAATGAAAACACGATGTTTGTTGATCACTAAGTCTGGAACACAGCATTTAAAATTCAATTCTGAACAAAGGCTCAGAGCAATTTTTTAATGCCTTCAGATCATTTCTTGCTAGGATTAAATCTCCTCCAAATTTGGCTTTTTCTCTACAAAAAGCATTATCAATCGAATAGTTAATAATTTTAACACCTGTCAATTCATCATGCTGAAGCCAATGCTCTGTAATACACACAACATCTATTTTATGTAAATTAATAAACACTTCAAATTCATCAACCTTATTCCTAGGATATTGCATATTAACATTTAAAACTTTCAGGTTTCCCTTTCTAGTCACTGTTTTGATTTGGGCATACTAATTCCCTGTTTCCCTCTAGTAGTTACACTGATGGTGGAGGTGGAGGGAGCAGCAGGTGTATTGGGAGTGGCTGATGATTTATAGCATGAAAATGAATGTATATCCAAATGTGCTACGGAGCTGAAAATTTATTAGATGTAGTATTTGAAAAAAACGAAATAGGGATTATAGAAATTTTGATATTTTAATTTGTGTTGCCGTTAAAAATTTTTAAAGTTTAAACAAAAAGTTAACTGTTTAGGTACTAAGGGATGAGCTAGGAAGCTGAAATATTTTCAAGATATTTAAAGAGTAGCGCATTTGCGCAAATACACATTTGAATCTCTCCATAAATATATTGCAGCGGCCATTAAAAATTTTTAAATTGCAAACCATTGGAAAAATATAATTTCACTACTAGAAGTGCTACAACTTTAAAATTATTAAAATAGCATTAGTACCCCATAATGGAGAAAGTGTAAAATACTTAAAACTGCAAAGTTTGGGTATTGTTTTAATCACTTATTTTTACATAAGGGAAAAACGAAAATCGCTGCAGAGGTGAAATTTTTATAAATAAAAATATATTTGAAATGATGAGGTATCTGTCTGAAAAATGAATGTTTTTTAAAGGTGAGATGATATGCTTTCAGAATGCAAGCACCTTCTACTAGTATGTTATATCCTATTCTGTCAGGAACGTCTACATATAATGATAACATTTAGGAGGATAATAATATTTAAGCACTTCCAGATGAGCTGGAGATTCGAAATTGTTTTCTTAGTTAGGATTTTGTGCAAAACCGGCTAGAAAAATGGAAAATGTTGAAAAAGTGCAACAATGCGGCCGCTAAAAATTCCCCCATCGCGAGACATTCCGTTTGCTTTTAAAAATTATTATTATTATTAATTATTTTCAAAAAGAAAAACGTTTTGCTCAGAATACGCTTCAAGTAAGTTACAAAAATCAGTTATCAAAAATTGATTGACACCTGCTTTGGAAAGCATGTCTACAACCAAAACCACGGCTTCTTTAACAGGAACAAAAGAAACAAGATTACAAACATCAATAAAGACAAATTTTGAATTGTTCCCTATATATAAGGAGCGATTTATATAATTTATCACCTGATGATGCTAAGATCGTAGTGAAACCGGTCATGCCAAATAAATTTGTGGAAGTGACTGTTCTTTCTTTTTTTAGATTCATTTTGTTTAAGAATCCATTCCAAATTAGATGATATTGCGATGCTTTGTTTTCCATACAAAGTCAAGTAAATGTGAAAGCGATCTTCACTCTCGCTATGGAATTGACTGGTGTAATTCAATGACAATGGATAAGTAATTAGATTAATTAATAGCATTGTTGCCGAACGCTTCTGAGAATTATTCTACACAGAACGTCAGTGCTTTAACGGATCCTTAAGCAAGAAGAGTTTGAGCATTAATATGGTGAGTATAGAACATTTATTTGGATTTTTTTTTAATTTGAACTTTAATATCTTAAATATTGTTTTCCTGATATGTGATGTGTATGACAGTACTTATGCCCGAAGTTTTATCTTGGAGGAATTATCTTACGGAATTCATATGGGTCGGTTGAGGCGAATTCGGGACGTTCGTATAGGTACTCACTTAATTTAGTACAGGTATCTACTGTTGATTTTGTGAAGTGAGTTTTATACTTGCATAATACTTGTTTGCCGTTATTTCGGAAGCACGTAGGTGTTGGTTCTAGAACATCGAAAAAATTATACACAAAGGTTGAGCATATTATTTAAAAGACCTATCATAATATTTTCTAAGCTTTCAAAAAAACTAACGATTAATGATTCATGATTTGTTCCATCAATTTCCAGAAAATATTGCATTACTAAGTTATGTTGCGTTCTTGCTACATTCACCGATTTGATGAATTATTTTCTTCACTCGTTTATACAAGGTTAAAAAGCGTTATCATAAGATTTTATTTAAAAATTTCAACCTAGCTATAGTCAATATTGTCTATTGCGTGTATTTACAATCACATGTAATACCAAGAAATACGTCAATCTTCTAAATTAAATAAAAAAGTTACGCTGAGCTGAGCAGAATATGCCTGTTGTCACAAAAATGCATCGTACCGAATCTTATCCTATTTTTATTGCTCTCTTTATAAAAATTATCATTATACGTAGACGAACCTGAAAGAGGAGGATACAATTCCTACCTCTAAAAAATATTTCAGCTCCTTAGTACATTCAGAAAAACATAAATAAATCTTGAGAATTTTTTAAACGATTGCGAATATTTAGCGACCGCATTGTTGCACTTTTTCAAGATTTTCGTTTTTTCTAGTCGTTTTTGCACAAAATCCTACATAAGAAAAAAATTTTGAATCTCCGGGTCCTCTGGAAGTGCCTAAACATTAGTATCTTCCTATGTGTTATACATATGTTATATACTCCTCCTCCAAGAAACGTCCATATATATTGACTAGTAGAATGTGCTTGCATACTGCAAGCATTTAATCTCACTTTGAAAAAAACATTAATTTTTCAGTAATATATTTCATCATGAGAAATATTTCTTTAATTCTAAAGATTTCTCCTCTGGACGGGTTTCCGTTATAAATTCGCAATTGTTTAAACAAATTTTCAATGTTTATGTATTTCCTTATGTTCTACGGAGCTGAAATTTTTTTAATTGACAGAATTTATAAAAAAAAACGAAATAGGGATTATAGACATTTTGATATTTTAATTTGTTTGGCAGTTAAAAATTCTTAAATTAAAAAAAATTGATAATAGTTTAGATACTACGGGATAAGCAAGGAAGCTGAAATTTTCAAGTTATTTACAGAGAAGTGGATTTGCACAAATAGACATTTGATTCTCTCCGTAAATGTATTGCGACGGCCATTAAAATGTTTAAAATATAAACAATTAAAAGAATATTATTTCACTTCTAGAAGTGCTACAACTATAACATTTGGCAGAAATGTGTAGCATTGGTACCCCATAATGGAGAAAGTATAAAATTCGTAAAATTGCAAAGTTTGGGGATTGTTTTAATCAATTATTTTTGCATAAGGGAAAAACGAAAATTGCTGTGGAGGTGAAATCTTTAGAATAAAAAAATAATTGTAATGATGAAATATCGGTCTGAACAATGAATATTTTTTAAAGGTGAGACGATATGCTTGCAGGATGCAAGCACTTTCTAATAGTCATTATATAAAAACGTCCCTTACAGAGGAGGATATAACAAAACATATATATAGGAGCATACTAATGTTAAGGCACTTCCAGATGAGCTGGAGATTCGAAATTTTTTTCTAGGGTAGAATTTTGTGCAAAACCGACTAGAAAAACGAAAATCTTGAAAAAGTGCAACAATGCGGCCGCTAAAAATTCGCAATTATTTAAACAAATTTTAAGGTTTATTTATTTCTGCATGTGCTACGAAGCTGAAATTTTTTTAGAGGTTGGAATTGTAAAAAAACGAAGTAGGGATTATAGAAATTTCGATATTTTAATTTGTTTGGCAGTTAAAAATTTTGAAATTAAAACAAATAGATAAATGTTTAGGTACTACGGGATGGGATAGGAAGCTGAAATTTTTCATTTATTTACAGAGTAGTGCATTTGCACAAATAAATATATTAATCTCTCCATAAAAATATTAAAAATTTAAATATTTAGAGAAAAATATTTCACTTCTAGAAAATTCTACAATTTTAAAACTTGCTAAAAACATGTAACACTAGTACCCCGTATAAAAAAGTATAAAACTCTTAAAATTGCAAAGTTTGGGGATTGTTTTAATCTAATATTTTTACATAAGGGAAAATACGAAAATCGCTGCAGAGGTGAAATATTTAGAATTAAACAAATATTTGTATTGATGAAATATCTGTATGAAATATGAAAGTTTTTTCAAGGTGAGATTATATGCTTACACAATGCAAGCAGCTTCTACTAGTGTGATATATATATATATATATATATATATATATATATATATATATATATATATATGTGTGTGTGTTATATTTTATAAGCTATATCCTCTTCTGTAAGGAACGTCTATATATAATGATGACATCATTATATGTGGACGTTCCTTAGAGAGGAGGAGGATATAACATGCTAGTAAAACGTGTTTGCATTCTGCAATCATATCATCTCACCTTGAAAAAACATTCTTTTTAGATAGATATTTCATCATTACAATTTTTTTTAATTCTATAGATTTCACCTCCGCAGCATTATTTATTTTTCCCTTATGTAAAAATATTTGATTAAAACAATCCTCAAACTATGCTATTTTATGTTGTATGCATGTTATTTGTATGTTATCATTATATATAAACGTTTCTTACAGAGTAGGAGGATTTAACATACTAGTAGAAGTTGCTTGCATACTGCAAGCATTTTATGTCACCTTGAAAAAACATTTATTTTTCAGTCAGATATTTCATTGTGAGATATATTTCTTTAATTTAAAAGATTTCTCCTAGGGACCAAATTTCTTATTTTCCTTTTGGAACAATAATGGAGTGAAACAATTGCTAAATTTGCAATTTTATGAATATTATACTTTTTCCACATTGGCTTAATAATGCCACACATTTATGCCAAATTAAAAATTTGTAGCACGTTTAGCAGTGACATAACATTTATCTAATTGTTTAAATTTTAATATTTTTTAATGGCCGCAATAAGAATTACATAGATACAATGAAGTGTTAATTCGTTTAAATTGACTAAACTCTAAATAAGTTGAAAATATCAGCTCTCTAACTTGCCCCGTAGCATCTAAACATTTTAGCTAATATATATATATATTGTTTTCTATGTGAAAATTCACTTTGCCTAACTCCAATGATTTACAGGCCAGTGGATCAGCTGAGAGCCAGATGACCCTGGAAATCAACGAGGAGGGCTGTGTTCCTCCTTGTAATATTTCGGTTCATAGGTTCCTCATAAGGGGAGAGGTATCTAAAGTTATGGTCTGCAGCTGCGGAAACTTCTATCCGACCTCAGGTTTTGTGAGTACTATTAATGGCGCATCTTTCAACAATATTTACTTCTTAGTAAGAGTTATTGGTGCTTGCATACTGCAGCACTGAATGTAATCACCATTCACCGACTCCTACATTTGTAAATAAACCAGTACGATCTCAAAGACAATGTCCTGTGAGCCACTTGCAACCCTTGCATATGAGATAATAAATTGCAAGAGCTGGCAGTATATTTTTCATTTTCCATCCAGAATTTCAAATTTTGCCGGCAATTGGATTGTGTTCAAGTTTTTTTATTTCATCTTTCATAGCCCAGTGTTAGTCCTGTGTTAGTCTATGTGCTATATTAAATTTATGGTAAACAAAAATATTTGTGTTAGAGTTAGGGCGTCACTTTCAGTGCCATTTAATACATGACTGGACTTTAAAAATCACAAAATACATATGATGTAACATTATATTTTTTCATTGAAAGTAATAATAAATTGTGTCATCACTGCTTCCGCAATTTCATCAAACCATATTCCAGTTCTGTCTTTCATCAATTCCATTTGAAAAAGCATTGAATCAATGCTATTACAATACAGATTACCAATTCCTATTTTGAAGACATGTATGTACCTACTCGTTGCAATGGTAGTTGACGAAAGTTCCACTTAACCAGAACTCTATCACAACTAAATCATGGACTAGACTTAAGATACTGGCATTTGTAAACTCAACCATCTATGCAGGTATGCATCAATTATATCTAAAACTAGACAAAGATATGGGTTATTAGAAGTGTGCTATTCTTAGGAAAATATGATTTACATCTTCACAAAAGTCTCTAGTTTAAGAAAATATATTGTGACAACTCTTTTATTTTCTTAAAAATAATGTGTTTTTAATTTTTTTAGCTTACCCCAAAATTCCTGGATATGGAGAATTTGAGGAAATCCATCTTATTAAAAAATGCAGGCAAGTTTCTAACAGTCAAAACTTTTTATGGACCTTAATGAGAATGGAGTAAATGTAAGTATGCATTTATTTTGATTAAATAAATTTTCACAAAATTAGAGTTGGATTTTATTCTTTTCCTGGAAAAATATGTTATCTATTTTAACCAATGTACCTTCCAGTTGCAGAAAACTATTTATGCCCATATAGTATTAGAATTAGTATTTTTATTGATTCCGTTGATTTACATAATAAACATGGAATAGGTCAGTAAAATATACATAGGATGGTCATAGAAAATTAGTAATAATATACATATTATATATACCTAAGCCGTGTTACTATTTTTGTAAATACTCATCAATACTGTAAAATACATTTTTTACAAGATACAATTTAACATGTTTTTTAAATATATTTATGTTGTTTATGTCTTTTATTTTATTGGGGAATGAGGGAAAAGTATACAACACATAACACTAGGATTGTGTTTTGTCAGGGTTAAACATAACCTTTTTATATAAACGTCACTTTTATTTCTTGTCGAGTAATCATGTATGGCAGAATTTCGGATAAAAAGGTGAGAGTTCTCTTTAAAAAATACTACAGATTCATAAATGAATATACAAGGAAGAGTTATGATTTTTTTTCTATGTATTTTGGTTTGCATGATATATATTTATTTAACTTATATATTGCTCTTATGGCTCGTTTTTGCATTATAAATATTCTGGCTGTATGGGGTGATGATCCTCAAAAGATGATGCCATATCTGAGAATTGAGTGAATGTGACTATAGTAAATCATGAGTAGAGAATCCATGGTAATCTTGTCATGCAGTGATCGAATTATGAATATTGTCTGGTTGACCTTATTGGTAACTGCTTGTATGTGTATTATCCAATCTAGGGTGTCTGATATGTTTAGGCCTAAGAATTTAGTCTGGGATGATTTTTTAATGCAGTTATTGTTGATATTTATATTGAGGGCACTTTGGCTTGCTTGGTTTGGATGGAAATGTAAATAGGTAGTTTTTGAAATGTTTATGTTGAGAAGATTTTTGTTTGATTGTTGTTATTGATTGTTTAGTATCTGTGGCTAGATCTGTGAGTGTTTGGAATGATACGAATTGAGAAATGTCAACTGCAAAGATTGTTTCAACTCCTTTGGATTGGATAATGTTTATATCATTTACATAAATCATAAACAATAGTGGGCCAATAAATGTCCCCTGCAGGGTTCCATAATTTGTATTTTTACAGTCTGAGGAAATATGGTTTATCCATTTCCCATTTATATAGGATATTGTTACCTTTTGTGTTCTGTTAGTCATGAAGGAGGTTATCCAGTCTAGGGCACTTCCCCTTATTCCCAATGTGTACAACTTTTAAAATAACAGTTCATGATCAACTGAGTTAAAATTTTATGAAAATCTTAGAATATACCTAGAGCTTTGATTATTTTGGTCAAGGGTATTGTATACTTGTGACAGGAAGTGGAATATGGCTGTTGTGGTGGACATTTATTTTCTAAAACCATGTTGTGATGGATTTATGAGGTTATGATTTTCCAGAATAGTGGTTAGACGACATGTCATGATATTTTCAAATAATTTGGAAAAGTATGATAGATGAGATATTGGTCTGTAGTTATCTGGATATGGTTATGATTCTTTTTGTGTATGGGTATTATCAAATGAAATACGCAGCTTTTCCTCCTTCCTCAAAGACCTTGCAGTATCGGTCAAACTATCCAATGATGCTGAATTACCGGACCAATACAAAACTCTTATAAAGCAATATCGGAAACTCCTAGCAACAACAAAAAAAACTTACAACAATAACAGGATACTTGCAGCGGACAATAAGTCCAAGGCCTCATGGGAAATTATTAATGCAGGCAAAGGAAAATCCCCAGTTCATCCTCTATCAAAAATTAAGGACCCCTCAAATAACTCCCTTCAAAATTATTCAACACTTGCCAATTATTTCAATCAATTTTTCACAATAGATTCCACACCATCTCCAATTTTAAGTACTTATACCGGTTCTCTCCCAAACACTCTTAACTCATTCTTTATTCGACCCTGCCTAGAATCCGAACTAAAATTAATTATTTCTAAATTAGACCAAAAAAATAGTGCTGGCCCTGATGAAATACTAGGAAAAATTATCTTTCGTTGCTATGACTTCATAAAACTTCCTCTTTTATTTCTGATAAATGAATCATTAAAACTTGGTATATTTCCCTCCTCTCTAAAAGTTTCTAAAATAGTTCCCATTTATAAAAACAAAGGATGTACAAACAACATGAATAATTACAGGCCCATAACAATACTGAATATTTTCTCCAAAGTTATTGAAAAAGTCTTTTATAAATAACTAATCTCCTTCCTGGAAAAACACCACCTGCTGTCCACATGTCAGCATGGTTTCAGACAAGGAAGATCAACTACATCAGCAATATATCATGCTATTGACTATATTCTGTCATCACTTGATCGGCAGCAAGAAATCCTAGGCTTATTTTTTGATTTTTCAAAAGCATTTGATCATGTCAATCATAGTCATCTCATGGTTAAACTAGAAAGAATTGGAGTCAGAGGGGTCCCCAATAATTGGATAAGATCCTACCGACAAAACCGTTCCCAAGCTGTAACTCTTAACGTGAAAGGTATAAAATATTCCTCCAACTATAAAACTAACTCATTAGGTGTTCCCCAAGGATCTATTTTGGGGCCTGTCCTATTCTTAATATACATTAACAATCTTGCATTCACTTTTAATGAAATAGAAGGTGCAAAATTGCTTTTATATGCTGATGATACCAACATTATACTTTCTGCCTCATCACGCAACAGCCTTGTACACAACTCAAAACTAGTTAGTCTCCATCTGAGCAACTGGTGTCAAGATAACCTCCTAAATCTTAATGTACAAAAATCCCAAATGATCCATTTCTCACATAGCAAAAAGTCAACAGAAAGTCTGTTAATAAAAATTGATCAAAAATCTATCCAACAAGTCTCTACTAGCAAATTTCTTGGTGTTCACCTAAATGCTAATATCTCTTGGGAATCACACATTGACATTTTATCCCATAAGCTAAGCTCTACATGTTACCTGATTAGGCAACTGAGAGAAAGAGTTAGTAGAGACGTCCTCTTGAATCTATATTATGGCACATTCTATTCCCATATCACACACAATATTATCTTCTGGGGTTCTTCATCTCATTCCATCAAAATTTTCAAGATCCAGAAAAGAGCAGTTAGAATCATCTCTTGGAAACCATATGACTCTCCTTCAAGGCCAATTTTTATGACTTTGAAGCTTCTTCCCCTCCCATGTATTTATATTCTGTCAGTAGTACTGTTTGTGAAAAATAACTTAAATGATTTCACAGTTAATTCAGACCATCATCACTACCTCACTAGAGGACAATCTGATTTGCATCTTAATTTAATAAGGACCAAAACCATAAAATTAGGACCTAGAGAAATGGGAATCAGACTTTTTAATAAACTTCCCCCACAACTTAAACTTATCCAAAACTATGATTCCTTTAAGATAAAGGTGAAAAGGTTTTTACAAGGTAATATGTACTATTCTGTTAATGAATATTTAAATGATAGGTCATTGTAATTATGTATGACAGCTAAATTTATATTATCTTATATTATCTTTTTTTATTGCATTTTTTTAATTTTTACTTTTAGCGTTATTTTACTGTATATTGTCCTATATCATCTGAATGTATGATCCCCGGACCAATAAAGTTGAATTTGAATTTGAATTTGAATCAAATTATTTGTTAGTTTGGAAGGAAAAATACCACACATTAGTGATTCATTTATAATGTGAATAAGGGGATCTATAATATATTGTTTTGATTTTAGCATAATAGAACCTGGAACTTTATATCTACCTGCTGAGTGTTTTGTACCTATTTTCTTTAAAATGGTTTCAACCTCATTTTTATCAACTGGTTTCAGAAATATTGTACATATGTTGGATATGTAGTGGCAATCTACATTCTCAGGATTATTTACAACTGAAGGTTTAGTAGGGGTTATTTTTGGGTTGTAACAGAAATGGTTATTAAATATGTTAGCTATTTCTAAAGGGTTTTTAAATATGTTATTGTCTTGGAGTAATTGAATGTTCTCAATCAGAGAGTTTTTTTATTGTAATGAGTTTTTAATTATCTGCCATGCTGCTTTAGAAGTGCATGTGGCTTTGTTGAGGTAGTTATCATTGTAATGTTTTTTGCTATTATGATTTGCTTTTTATAATGTTTTAATAAAGATTTGTCATGAATTTTGTATCCTTTGATAATTTTGCTTTTGCATAGAGTTTACATAGATGTCGACCCATTTGTTTTAGTTCAGGAGTAATCCATTTTTGCACTGCATTGTGACTTGTTTTTTTACCACTAATTGAAAGGAGGTGTTGAAGTGATAGAAAAATATTTCATAAAAATTATTAACTTCATATACAGTGTGCAAATCAGTGTGTGAATGTTGACGTAAGAAGGTGTCAATTTTGGCTGGGCAATATTGTATTTTGTACTCATGTCTTTGTCAATTTTTTATCTTCTGTTTGAAGTTCTACAAGTTGCCCAAGATGATCTGATAAACCTATGTCTAAAGTTTTACTTGAGAATCTACTGAAGGAATTTGTGATAAAAATATTGTCTATTGTAGTACTTGAGGATGCGGTTATTCTTGTAGGAGAATGGATTGTAGGTATCACGTTGAAGGAGGATGTCAGATCCAAGATAACATTTTATGTGTATTTTGTGTTTGCAGATTAATGTTAAAATCACAACAGAGAATTACATTAATATCATGAGTTACCGTTTCACATAGCATTTTATCAAGGTTATACAAGAAAACATTTATATCACTATTTGGAGATCTATGAACACAAATTACAAGAAACACTTCCACTTTTGATTTATATATAGCAGCAACACACTCAAACACTTTTTCAGTGGAAATCACTTCCCCTCATAGTCAATTTTGTTAATAACATAACTCCAACATTTTGTATGTTTTACGGCAAAAAGAAGAAAAATTTTGTATCCTGGCACGTAAATTATGTCAATTTCCCTTTTTTAATGCAATGTTCTGAGATGCAAATAATGTCTGGGTTTTTGTCTGTGAGACCTACTTCTAGCTCATCATGTTTGTTTTTGCAGACTGTATGTTAATGTGTAGAATATTGAGAGATTCATGTCATAATTTCTGGAATTCACTAATTTCTGCTTTTAATCACGTGGCCATATTGAACTGTGCATGTTCTTTGTCTTTGCAGTCAACTGTTGATTTTAAAGATGGGCTTCCTTCAGGGTTCTCTTGATTTTTTGGTGGCGGTAGTGTTTCTGGAGGTAGAATTTCTGACATACTGAACTTTTTGAATTTAAAGCATAGGACTGATGCCCCAAGAGGCCAGTAGGTGCTGTCATATAGTTTGGATATTAGTGAAAGATCTGCACTTATTTTAAATGATGACATCACTTAATTTGAGTGGACTTTTTTACATGTTAATTCATGTCCCTTAAATTTGTTGCTTAGGTAATTGATTACAACACTATGTGTCGTAGTAGATGAATCCATGCTTTTTTCTGTATTCCAATGTTTTCCATTTGTGCATCATTAATATTTCAGTAAATTGTGCATTGAGGTCTTTGTTGTATTCCCCTCTTTCTAATTACAGTTGTAAATTCTTCATTGTTCTCCATAGATGCCTTGTTGTTGTGCACTTCATTTATTTTGTTGTGTTTATGGTTTGTGTCAATTAGTGGCTGTTGATCATTGAAAAGGTGTTGCTTTGCGATATTTGCATAATTATCACTTTTCCGTTTGTTTAGATTTGTAATGATTTCATTGGGTGTTCCTGGTTTTTCCACACTTCCTGTTGTATTTTTAATAATACTAACCTCAGGTGGTACATAATTTTTGCGCATCACCTGGATTAAAACTGCTATCATGTTTCAAAGCAAAGCAAAGGCGCCCTCTGTAGCAGCTAGATTGTGTTCTGGTTTACTGACAGCTTTGGCAAAAAATCCTGTAACCTTTCCCGAAGAGGTGCTTCCTTATGCTCATATGATTCAATGTGATGCTTTAAATCACCAGCCCCTTTTTTAGCCATTGAAACATATGTCCCCATTCTGCATTATTTATACTCAGCTTCTCACTCATCTTGGCCAAATGAAAACCATGGAAATTTGTCTTTCATCTCTTCTGTGAACACGCACCTCCTTTTATGCATTTTTAAAGGAATGATAGTCTTTAATAATATTAATTTTATATATGAAATAATCATAACCAATTTTATATTATAAGTAATGAATCATAAAATCGTATTGTCTAGAACTACAAAAGTGAAAAAAAATTCGTGTTTACAGCGAAGAACTATGGTTTTAAACAAATCTGAACTTCAGTACTAAATGTATTAGTGACTGCACCATTGGTTGGTCTTCTGCTAAATATTCCAAAATTATTCAACAGAACACAACTATGGATCAATGCTGTACTCAGTGGCTCAAGTCCACATTTCCATGTTGCTGTATTGTTTGAGAAAACAGGGTCCTGAAACACCTGGCAGGTTATACCACTACAAATATCTATTTATATATGAGTGAATTCTGGAGTAAGCATAGGTTGACAATGCTTTGATGTAATGAAGTTAGCATCGTCAGGGTCTTCCACACCTGCTTGGCTCACACGAAAAATTTGAATTGACCAACCATCTCTCTGTATCCGAAAGAGATATCAGATAACGTAATTCAGCATTATTCGTTGTGCTTGCTTAAAACAAAATGTTGCAGGAAGTAAAAATCCGGACATTTCTACAATTTTATAAAAAATCGCCTGGACAGATATTTTAGACAAAAAATCAGGACAAATCCAGATAAAAGAGGATGGATGGTAACTCTAGTCCTGATGGCATTCCCATGCTTATTATCAAAGCCTCTTCTTAACCTATCATTCTGTACTGGCAAGTTTCCATCTCACCTCAAACTTGCACATGTGTCACCAGTCCCTAAAAAGGGTTTGCTATCTGATTCAGACAATTTTCGACCTATCTCTTTTCTGTCACTTTTTTTCGTAATTTTTGATATATTTTTATAAACCATATTCTAAATTTCCTCAAATCCTACCAGATTTTTTCTCCTAATCAACATGGCTTCAGACATGGACTATCTACCAGTAGTGCCTCATTTGAAGTATTGAACAGTATACATCTTGCCCTGAATAGAAAATTATTCACTGTTGGTATATTCCTCAATTTAAGCAAAGGGTTTGACTGTATGAACCATCTCATTCTTAAACATAAACTTGCCAATATGGGCATTACTGGCATTGCTTTGAACTGGATTATGTCTTTTCTTAGTGGTAGGAGTCAAATTGTTGGTTATTTTCAACGTACCTCCAAGGGCATTATTACAAAAAACTCCAAACCATTGAAAGTAGTAGCTGGTGTTCTACAAGAATCCTTTTGAGGCCCCCTTTTTTAAATCTTATTCATGAATGACCTCCCATATAATCTAACTAGATGCAAAACTATACTGTATGCTGATGATACCTCCAGCATTGTTACATCCAGAATCTTGCCTGGCCTAATGATGTCTGCTAACCAGACTATTACCAAAATGACTGATTGGTGTCATGGTAATGACCTTCTGATGAACAATAATTAATGCACAGATTTGCAATTTTATACAAAACAATCTTCTCTCTGCAACCGAGCTCCCATTTTGAATGATCTTACTATTTGCCATTCACCAGTTACTAAGCTCCTTGGCTTTGCATAACAGAAAATTTAAACTGGTCAGCTCATACTGATGTACTTATGAATAAACATGCTGTTGATGTCTTTATGATTAGAAGGTTAGCACCAATTGTATCTATTGATGTTTTAAAATGTTATAATTTGCTGAAGTGCATTCCCTTATATCCTCTGGAGTTATGTTTTAGGAGAATTCTGAAGCTGCTATTAGTGTGTTCTCAATGCAAAAAAGATCTGTAAAAGCAATATTTCATGTTCCCATATGCACACCTGGCAAACCTCTTTTTCCATCTCTTAAGAAACTAACCCATCCATCACTTTACATCTATATGCGTACCTCATTTGTAAAACCATATAATAATAAATTTTCCACTAATTCTGATTTCCATAACTATCACACTCGAAAAAAAGATGACATTCATTACAATCACAATAATTATTCCCTTAGTCTCTGAAACTCTCTTTTTTATTTCATAGCATTCCCCTTAATTTAATAGAAATGTGATTGATTAAAACTGTTACAATGTTCCTCATTGCTATCAATATATTCCATCTTAAGATTTGTCATATCTCCTACATTCTGGTATGCAACATACTTCAATCAATTCACTTGTTATATTGTTTGGCCAAAACCTATGTTATCATAACTTTTATTTACCATAATTTCTTGAATTTTTGTTTGTCTATCTGAATCAGAGTCAATGGTTTCATGTAGATGCTTGTATGGAATCTTTAAAGAGGAATGTTTCTAATGAATTTAGCTGCTTTTTCCTTTCAGCTTGTCTTAAAAGACTTTTTTCCACTTCTTGACCACTGGTTCAAATGATTCATTCATATTTTAAAAAGGCAATGGGTATATACATATTGTCGTTTTTCATTTTAATTTTAATTAATGGCACATAAACAAATATTTAAAATTACAGCAATAGCATTTTACTGATTAGTAATTATTTTCAACAAATTTATGCTAATATAATGTATTAAAAAGTCATTAATTTTTTTATTATAGCAAAAAAATAATTCATACATACGAAAAACTAGCAATCCTGATTTAGAAGTCCTCTTGTTCACAAGATAATAAATCTCATGTGGCCACCACATGGCTTTATCCATACCTGTAATATTTCTAAAAATTCCTAATAGGTTAAATGACAATAAACATTATAAGGAACTGTGAGAAAAATTTAGACTTTTCAAAGAAACATACTCAAACCATTGTCTTATGAGAATGGATATAGCCCTAAAGCTCCAACAATTAAGATGGTAAAAATGAGTGTAAGGTGTTTCTAATAGACACCGGTTAGTGGTGTGGTTGTGGCAGCTAGTCTTCACTAATATTAATGCTTGTTCTGACAAAAAAAAGTAAAAGACTTTGTGATGGACTCTTGTCTGATAAACCCAGGTATCTGGCTTTTAAGACTGAGCCAAAACTTGGCTCATCTAATAACAATCTGGGGTGGTTTTATTGCTCATGCCAAAATATCTAACAATTTGTCAGTGCCTGAGAGGATCTCTTTCATTTGTGTGCCTCCAATTTAACTTTTAACCCTTGAGCGGGCATGCTGGCATAAATCTAAGTAATGAATTCACCACCCAAACTTCTCGTATTTACACCTGGAATGATTCACACATCTTGATTGACTTATGTATACAAAACACAGTAAAGGCCTGCATATAGGATGCATCTGTGCATAGGATGCAAGAAGGTTTTCCCTTGTAGTTCTAGGAATAAACAATAAGTTGCAATAAAAGACTCATATCCATTCTATTAGATGAATTCTGTTGAATATACTTTCTGCTAAGTATGATCTGAAAGGTGAATTCGTAAAGTAGATATATAACCAATCTGTCAGTAGATCATTGAAGGATGAAATGACCTCCTTTCAGAAACTATAATTAGGGGAAAAAAATGTTGCATCTGTTTTTACTTTGTAATTCTGCGATCCAAGGACTGCCATAATGAAGCCTTTAACCCAACTGTCCTTTGATCATTCCTTATACTGTCTCACCATCATCCTGTCACCATCTCTAAAGGATCTTACAGCATCACTTTCTTGTGTCCTAACTTGGGCTCTTTATCATTTTAATACTGTCTCTCTTTAGTTTGGCTTCACTAAGGCTAACCATGAACTAAGTAGCCTACCTACCAGTAGCATGCTAGGTGCTTCACCTTTGGTCAAATTAGGTGTGATCCTTAAATTCAAAAGTAACCATGGTAAGGCAATGTGCAAAGGAATCTTTGAGTGCAAGAGGGCTTTAATTTTTTATTTGAAAATTTTACCAAGTTTTCAGGTGCCCCATTTGTGGCTGGATGATAGGGAGGAGAGATTCTCTGCTCTATGTCATTCATCCTGCAAAACACTTTGAACTGGGTTGATGAAAAAGGGGACCTATTGTGAGTTTCCAAAATTTCTGGGAGCCCAAATGTGGCAAACAAAACTCTTAGTTGTGATATTATTTCCTCAACATCCCCATTTTTTAATTCCTTCACTTCAGGCCATTTTGAATGACTGTCCACCACTATCAGGGATATTTTGTTCTGAAAGGTCCCAGCCAAGTCAATGTATAATCTTTGCCATGGTTTGTCAGGCACATTCTATGGTTTGACTGGCTCTGTGTTGGGCATTGGTTTGTGAACCAGACATGACTGACAAGAGTTTGCACGTAATTCCACTGGCTGATCAAATTTTGTCCATCAAATATATGATATAGCCAGGGATTTCATTTTCACAATACGTAAATGGCTTGAGTGTAACTCATCCAGTAGGCATCTTTGGCCTTAGTGACTTTGGGTTCACAACTCTGTTTCCCCTAACACACATCCATACTCAATAATACTTGCCAATTGTGTCACATTACATTCTTCTTGGGCATTAGTATATACTTTTAATTTTTGATTTCTATGTGAAATTTAATTACGGATATTTTCAATGATTGACAGAGGTGTCACCACCCAGAAAAAGGCTTACCACCAAAAAATGAAGTGGATCACGATAGCAGAGAATGCAACCATTCAGTAAACGATAGCAGAGAATGCAACCTTTCAGTAAACGATAGCAGAGAATGCAACCATTCAGTAAACGATAGCAGAGAATGCAACCTTTCAGTAAACGATAGCAGAGAATGCAACCTTTCAGTAAACGATAGCAGAGAATGCAACCTTTCAGTAGGTATTTACCTACAAACACAGGATGCAACCTATGAACTGGCATGCGAATGTGGGGGATTATATGAACTCTCCAGAAGTGTTAGTACCATTACTGGCACATCTCAACATTATTTACTTAGTAGTATTTGCATGAGTTGCCGTAGTTGGGTATGAAAATTATGCGTATTTTTTACAGATTCTTAGTTTACTTTAATGAAAAACACATTGATGATGATTTCTAGTCTTGTTTTTTATGTACTATGTCTGCAGTGTCAAATGATTATTTGTGGGTATTAGCATTAAAAAGAGACATGCTTCTTAATGCTGCTTTATATGCCATCAAATATTCCTTGTTAACATTAACTTATAAGTACACAAAGAATTATATTGCTGAAAACCGGACCAAAGTTCCATTTTATCAGAGCCTAATCAAACAAATTCATGGACAATACATTCTCATTTGTAAGCTCAACCATTTACTCAGATATACATCAATTATTTCCAAGATGAAATAGAAATGAGGGAGACAGGAGGATTACTATATTTAGAATTTATCATTTTCCTAGTCACATCTGCCTTAACCATTCATCTGGGTATTTAATTTTTTGAAGCCGCACCGGTGTTGGGCATTAAAATAGGAATGGAGTATATGCATGAAATGCTGTAGTTGGGTATGAAGATTATGTATTCTTTTAAAGATGCTAAGCTTACTGTAATAAAAAATACATTGATGATGATTTCAATAGAATAGAATAGACGTTAATTGGTCTAAGAGACAACTGTACTGTTGTATAGGACAGGTGAAATAAAATACAAAATAATACAAACAAGAATGTACATATGGAGATTAATACAAGGACTAGCATAATAGTGAAAAAGTACAAGTTAAAGATACAAATAAGTTCAACAATGCAAAAAAAAGATATTCATAAAACATTATTTGGTCATATATAAAATAAAATATAAACATAGGAAATGCATTCAAAAGATATCACATAAATATAATTTACACATAATCACCATAAAGGTAGAATAACAGTAAAGCACAAACAGAGTAACTTATAGAGTATTGTCAGTCAAATATTCAGACACAGTGTAATACAATTTATTCAGTTGTAACTTTTTTAGTTTAATTTTGAACACCTCTGTGCTTGATATCAATTTCAGTGCAACAGGCAATTTATTGTACAGACGAATACCAAGCTCTTTGGGCCCCAGTGCAGTTTTTTTATAATGTGTTTGGTATAAATGTAAGTCATTCTGCCTCCTAGTAGGATAGTTATGTATATTAGAATTTTTAGGATATAAATTAATATTTTCGCTGATTAAGATTATGGAAAAGAAAATATATGTACATGGCAGTGGCAAGATTTTTAGGGTTGTAAAAATTGAATGACATGGAGAGTGATAGGGTTTCCCTGCTACAGTTCTAACAGCTCTTTTCTGTAACTTAAATAGCCTTAGGGAGTAGGAAGAATTACCCCAAAAAGTGATTCCATAAGTAATTTTGGAATAGAATTCACTGGAATACACCGTGAGAAGAACACTATTACTTACAGATTGTTTTAAAAACCTTAACATAAAACAAAGTGAGCTTAGTTTCCTTGCTAGGGCAATGACATGGGATCCCCAGCTAAAATTTGTATCAATATAAAGGCCCAGGAATTTTGTTTGATTAACCTGTTTAATGGTTTTTCTATTGGTTCTACATAGTAGACTTTCACGTTGAGAATTAGGTGAGAAATATATCATTTGAGATTTGTCAACATTAAGCTTAATGCAGTTGATATCACACCACTTAGTCAACTGTTGAAGGACATAATTACTACTGGATATTAGACTGCTTTGAGATGGAGCAGATAGTAAAATATTGGTATCATCTGCATACAATATTATTTTAGACCCATTAACTGAACTGAGGTATTCAGGTAGGTCATTTATATAAATCAGGAAAAAGACAGGCCCGAGTATTGATCCCTGCGGAACACCGAGACTTACTGTTTTGATCGCTGAAGAATGGTTTGTGCCACCAGCATTGATGACTACTCTACAAGCTCTACTGTCTGGGTAAGATTGAATCCAGTTAAGCGGTGTACCTTTGATACCTATCCTGCTGAGTTTATTGAGCAGATGTTTATGATTTACATGATCAAAAGCTTTTGAGAAATCTAAAAATAATCCCCAAGTATTAAGTCTATGGTCTAGGGATAGAAGCAGGAAATCAATAGCAGATGTTGTGCATCTATTTTGTCTGAAGCCATGTTGGCAATTAGAAAGGATCTTATTAGTTTCCAGGTATCTAATTAGGCGGGAATAAAAGATATTCTCAAAGATTTTTGCAAATTGGTTAAGAAGAGTAATTGGCTGATAGTTATTAATATTGTAAACACTTCCCTTGTTCTTATAGATGGGTTTAATCTTAGAAGATTAAAGTGAGGATGGGAAAACACCTTGGCTCAAAGATTCATTAATAAGATATAAAAGAGGATGTTTGATGAGATCAAAAGATAATAAGATAATGCTGCCTGGGATTTCATCAGGACCAGCCACATTCTTGTGAGATAGTTTGAGAACTATATTTTTCAACTCATTTTCCTGACAGGGATTGAGAAAAAAAAATTAGCGATGGAGATGGGAGCGAGAAGCATGTCAGAGTTAGAAGAGGCATTAAGGCTTGGTTTCACTGAAAAATTATCCAAAAAAAGAGAAGAGATGGATGTAGCATCAGAAATAAGTTCCCTGGAAGGAGTAGACAGCTGAATGGGAGTGCATTGCGTTCTCTGCCGTCTAGATTCTTTTATGATTTTCCATAATTCTCTAGTTTTATTATCAGAGCTTAATATCCTATCATTATTAAAAGATTTTTTGGCATTTGAAATATATTTGTGGTATTGTTTTTTAAGGGTTTTATACCTTAAAAGGCTTTCGTTATCATTCCATACCTTATATATAGTAAAGCAAAATTTGTTAAAACAAGATCTAGCAAAGAGGCAGAGCTGTTACTGACCCTTGTTGGTTCAGAGTTAGTCACAGTTAATTTAAAAATATTAATGACATGTAAAAACTCGTTTGCAGCAGCATTCTTGATAAGAAGATTGCAATTAAAGTCACCAGTAGCAATAATATTAGGATTAGGAGAGATATTAAATATGAGTTCCATAAGGCCACCAAAATTTTCTAATAATACACTCATATCACCCAATGGTGACCTATAAAAAGACAAGATACAAACCTTAAACTCATTGAAGGAGCAACAAGTTACACAACACTCAAATTCTCTTTCAACAAGTAAAGAACTATAGTTGAAGGTAATGGGTACAGTTTGTAACACATTTTTTACAAAAATAATAACACCACCGTTTTTACAGGCCGAGCATGCATAGTGGTCCGCTACAGTAAATCCAGGAAGTGTGATGTCAGATACTTGTTTTTATGTATGTTTACAGTGTCAAATGATTATATGTGGGTATTAGCTTTACAAAGAGTCATCCTTCTTACTGCAGCTTTATATGCCATCAAATATTCTTATGATAACATTAACTAATAAGTACACAAAGAAAAATATTGCTGACAATATGAAAAAAGTTGCCCCTACCAGAACTCTATCAAACAAAGTCATGGACAAGAATTAAAGCATTCACATTGTTTAAGTCAACCATTTATTCAGGTTCACATCAGTCATTTAAAAATCAAATAGAAATGATGAAGACATGGGGATAAATATATTTATACTTTATGATTTTCCTAGTCACAACTGCCTATATTTTAAGAATATCTATTGTGTGGAATATGACTAATGCTGACAATTCTTTTATTTACTTGCCAATAATGTAAAATGAATTTCATATTTTTTAGTTGAGCCCTCATGAAGTGGTTGGGGACCTTTCACAGATGACTGGAAATTTACACAAGCAGGCCTTATTAAGAAATGCACTTCAATATTTAGAAGTGCGTACTATTGATATAGGTGATTAAGGAACCCAATTTAAGCCTTGGCTGTAATAATAAATCGGATCCTTTATTTTTATATAATAATGAAAAGGCTCCATGGTTTGTTCTATTTTTGAGGTTCACTTTAATGGAATAAAAAATTAACAAAACTTATGGTTTTCTACTTATTTCCTTAATTTATTCATTTATAATATTACATTTTCTAAGAGTTTTTGCATTTTACATGATGTCATCCTTAACAAGCAGTCATGCAAAAACATAATGTAAACATTTGCCTATAGCAAATGCTGAAATTGTTTCAAGCTTTACTATAAAATGAGAAAATTGCTTTTTATGTTGAAAGTATCTAAACAAGCTTTGCAAATGAATAGTCTGTGATTTGGACATATGAACTTCACATAGCACTAACACTACTTTTGAATCATATGATTCTTATCTCTTGAACACATGGAGAACCTTCTTTGTGATGCTAACTAGCAATGCTGATGACATGGAGGAAGATGAAGATGTGGCTTAATATTTTTGAAAAATATTTGCATATTGCATTTGTGTATCCACAGTGCTATATCTGAGAATGTATATGTGTCCCTCTGTTTTTTCTCATTTCTATTGGGAGATTATCTTTTCTGGCAGATTTCATATCATGGTCACATGATAGATGCATAAAGAAAATATGAGGAATTTAGAAAATTTTTATCTAGAAGCTTCATGGAAAAAGGTGAAGAGGGTGACATCTGTAACAAATTAAATAATTTCACGATTTTTTCAACAAAATTGAAGAATAAACACATTGTTTGGACAAAGATCAGCATTCATTATAATTTTTGAAGTATTTCTAAGGTATTAAGTTTTTGCAGGGGAATATATTAGGAATAATATAATGAATGCGTCCAGTTTCTAGTTACTTGAAGGTTATCCACTGGTCAAGATCATGTGCTTTCGATTCTTTTTTTGCAGTAAGGTTCTTATGGACTCAGTGGCGGATCCAAGGGAGGGGTGATGGGGGTGATCGCCCTCCCCTTGGAGGACCCCATTGCCCTCCTCTAGGTGCATTCTTAAATTCATCCATTGTTTCTACATCGAAGATTAAGCCTGTTGTATGACAAGGGAAAGAATGATTCGGATGGGGGTAGGAATTTTCAAAATGTATGGTTGTCAGCAGAGAAGGAAACAAGATGGTGAGGGGTAATTGGGGTGATCGCCCTTTTCTTGGGAAGGTTCTGGATCCGTCCCTGCATGGACTGATATAGAACCACATTGTATATTACATTTTAGTAAATGGATGAAGAAGAATTAGAAGAAATCTCACATTTTATATTAGTGGTTTTTGAGACAATTTAATTTTTTATTATTTGTGGAATTTTTAGGCTTCATGGTCATCTGAAATATGTTTTACTCCTTGTTGTGAGTACACTGTCTGTCATGGAAATGAAAACTTCAATTTCATTACATCCATGGAAATGTTATTATGTACTTGACTTTGATGTTGTTATGACTACTGACATGCTTTTCATGTCTGATACTCTTTTATGTTGTTCCTTAAGAAGGGTAGATCAAAGAAAGGTTATAATCCATATTCTATGCAATTATAAGTGAATAAATAGTCTTTGAAGAAATTTTCTGATCTGATGTTTTTGAGGCTGAAGTTGTAGAAATGTCCTCTATTTAGGCAGTCATTGAGATTAGTTACTATGTCTGTGGCAATCATATTGATAAATGGCTTTACTTTGATTGGGAAAATGGGATTTCTATAGCAGAGCATCATTAGTAAGCTAATGAATGGTATGGTTAATTTAAAAATCCTAATTATATAGTTGTGACTTCTGACATTCTTTTGATGTCTGATTGTATATTTCTATATCTAAATTTCTTCCAGTTACAACAGAGCATATAAAATGTTCTGCTCAACTAACTCAAAGCTCTCCCTATTAGCTATAGTTCCAATGAAACTATGAGTTAAACCATTCATAAATATAATCCGAGAAATTGTTATATAGATTGGGTGTATGGGGACAAGAGAATATTTTGTGCAATGAACATAGAGCTTATTTACGATTGATGTATTTCTGTGGATTTTTCTTCAAGAATTCATTTGGTGCTCTGAGGAAATCTGCACATTAATCAGGAAAAATTGATAGTGATAAAATTTTCAGTATCTGTAACAGGTAGATTCTTAATGTCTTTAAAGAAGATCATAAAAAATTTATATAATGTCCTTTCTATAGAATAATCTGGAGTTAATGTTCCAGCCCCTTTTATGTGTTAAGTGAGGAAATTATGGCAGAAGTGGTGGGCCTCAAAAAGTTTTTCTTTTTACATTTGTTTTGAACATTATAGGTATACGGATATGATGCCATCAATGTGAGGAGACAATAATTGCGTTGTCTTTCCTGGTTGATGTTGTGTTAGGCTAGGGCCATCCAACTTCAAACCACAATGTGGCCATAATGTCCCTTATGTAGTTACCCATGGGTCGTGTTATAACAATCTAAATATATTCACCACAATACTGATTAATAATGTAAAATTCATATGATAATTAAACAGTAGAATTTTATGGCACCTAGTTAACTTAATTAAACACAATAATAAGTAATAATAAATAGAAAAATTACAAGTAATATAAACAAAAAAATATATAGAAATCATATATACAAAACAGTGATCAAGGTCAACAAGGAAACAATTTATAAACCATTCAAACATATTTTCTCAAATGCTTTATAGGCAATTATAACAATTATTGATGGTCCATTTGATCAGTCTGGAAATTTTACTCTAAAAAAAGTAGCCCAGGGAATAAAATGGTCTTATGATGTAATTATGTTATTGTCATGTTTACTTCAATGTGTACTACATAAACTCATAGAATTATTCACCTTGGACACTCAAAAGTAATTACATATGTGTTTTACATTGATAACTTAATCCATATTCATAGTGGTCATAGTTTTAGATCAAAATAAAATATGTAAAATATATAAAATATATTAAATCTACTGAACTAATTTGAATCCTAGTACTTGAACCTCAGCAGCTCAATATCTTTTCAATTACAACAGCCGCTATTTTGATTATGAATAAACTCCTGTATCTTCTGATCAAGTTTAGTTATTTATTCATTTATTTATAAATGATCTTACATACAGCTTTAAAATTCCATTTTACAGTGACATAAAAACACAAATATAACATCAATAAATAACATCAAATAATAATATTAGCATATAGTGTAACTTACTTAAAAACTGAGAGGACAGTTTCATGAAAGAGGGAAGAGAGAGGCGAAAAACATCAAGACCAGATGGGAGGGAATTTAATAAGGATGGAAGATGGAAGAAAATACAATGCTGGATAAATGAAATCCTAGGGATGTTAGTGTGAAGAAGGTGGGATAATTGGGTTGATCTGCACGGCACATGAAAGTTAAAAAAAAGGTAATAACTCAGGGCAATTAATATGAGAATTTAGAATTTTGTGGAGAAAAGAAATATCTTGTTTATGATAATTGGTAGAGAGATTGTCAATAGCTATTGTGGAGAGGACTGTATGTTTTGTAGCATAACAAAGAGAAGGAATACGTATTCTAATAATTTTTATAAAGAAATTCATAATTTGCTCAAGGGAGCATAAATTAGTTATGCAGGATGAGGACCAAATTGGTGAGCAATAGTAAATTACAGGAAGTACAATAGAGCAGAAACATGTCCTCAAAGCCACAGGATCCCTCAGCTCTGTGTATCTGTAAAGAATGCCAAGAAGAGAGAGAGCAGTTCTCTTCATTGTGAAAATGTGTTCTGAAAAGTTAAGTTTAGTGTCTGTCAAGACACCTAAATCTTTTTGCAGTGTCACCCTTTTTAAAGTAGTTCCATTCATTGTATAATCCCAGAGAATGAGGTTTTTGCAGAGAGTGACAGAGAGAACACTACATTTAGGCAAGTTTAGTTGCAATTGCCAAGTATCACACTGATTTGTTACATTATTAATCGTATGTTGGAAGGAAAGACAATCAGGGAGAGAATTAATTGGTTGAAAAACTTTACAAACATCAAAATATAATAAAATTTGAGCTTGAGAATTAGATACTGAAATTGCTAGGTCATCTATAAACAAAGTAAATAAATAAGGTCCAAGGACACTGCCTTGGTGAACACCAGTTGATATCATTGACCAGTCAGAAGAAGCACCACAGATACTAACACATTGTCTTCTATTATTTAAGTAGCTGGAAATCAGGCTGAGAAAACAACCATGAACACCAAAGCGGTGTTGGGGTTTATGTAAGAGAAGTGTGTGATTCAAAGAATCAAACGCTTTAGTGAGGTCAAAAAATACATTTTCTAACTGTGATTTATTTGTTGTTGCATCAGTGGCATGTTTCTGAAAAACAGCCAAGTTAGTTAAACAGGATCGGCTGGGAAGAAAACCATGCTGCTTTGATGAAATATGGGGTGATGTGAAATAATAGAGGCAATTTAGGATAATTTTTTCACAGACAGATGAGAGAATGGGAAGGATAGAGATTGGACGATAGCAGTAATGGATTTTGAAATGGATTTGTGAATAGAAAAGACTTTCGCAGATTTCCATTTGGCAGGAAAAATCCCTGCTGAAAAGCAGTGGTAGAGAGAGGTAGAATAGAATACATTTATTAGAACCTGGGACAACTAGTCCCCTAGGTTCTGGTGAGATGAATACATAAGAATAACATAAACAGTCAAAATAACTACAAAATACTACATGTACATTAAAAAGAACATAGCCTGCAGACATCACAGCTGGATAATATAAACAAACTATATATAAAAAATTGTATATCTGGAACCAAGACAAAAAAAGTACATAGCCTTCTGACTTCAGAGTTGCTTATAATACACGTATCCATATACAACTTACATGTATGTACATTATATTATTAGGATTCTACAAAAAAAATAACTTAACCTTCAGACTTTATAGTTGCCAATAATGCACTATGGTTGGTGAATTGCAACTAAGCGGATGATACAACAAACTAAAAATATGGATGTACATTAAATTATCTAGATTCGACAAAAAACCTAAACATCTGACTTTTCAGTTGCTTATAATGCCATATAGTTGATGAGATGCATACCTATGGATAATATGATATAACTAAAAAAAATACGTATATATCAAGTTATCAAGGTGCAACAAAAACAACCTTATAACTTTACAGCTGTTATAATGCACTATAGCTGATGAAATGACACACAAAAAATACATTAGATTATCAGGATTTTTTTCTGCGATTGAGCATAAAAAAATCGGAAAATTTGGGCCGAAACGAATAAATGGTCTGTGAATGGCAGATATTAGAATAGATGGAGTTCCATAGTTTGACCACATACTCATCAACCGAGTAGATGAAATTTTCTAAGAGGAAGTTTTTTAGTTAGCTCTTTAACAAATATTTTCTTTTCATTTTTAACACGATGTTATGCTGTTAATAAGTTTGCACCCCATACAAAATTGGTCCATTACTATATAATTATTAAATTGTGACCCATTACATTGCAATTGAGTTTTCTTCTCGTATTATAATTGTGGACATCATATTACACTTTATTTCTAATGATTTCATATTTTCCTTAATATGCAAGATAGAATAATAAATGTAGATACAAGGAAGAGGAAGTATTTTCATTTTCTTAAATAAACCTTTGCAATCATGGTGGGAATAACCCCAGGCTGCAATGCCATATTTTAACCTGCTAAATATGTAGGCATAATATACAATCATAGCAGTATTGACATTTGTAAGATACATCAACCTCCTTAGAATGAAGCAGCCTGAAGCTACTTTACCACAAATGTAATTAATTTGGTGTTCCCAGCATAGGGACTCATTAATGTGTAGCCCCAGAAATTTTGTAGTAGGAGAACTTCTTAAAGTACTATTGGCAAATTTCAATAATGGACAGGAAATGACTTTTTTCTGTGTAGTATGAAACAGCAGAAACACATTTACTATTTTTGATTGAAACATTATTTGTTAATATTGTTGGTATCATTTGCAAGCATATATATCCTTCCATTCAAAAAAGATGGAAGATCATTAATATAGAGAATAAAAGGCAACGGTCACAATACAAACCCTTGTGGCACACATCTTTCAACATTTAAATAATTAGAAACATATTTCTTCTTATCTCTAGATGAGTAAATTGATACTGACTGTTTCCTATTATAAAGGAAGGATCTAATTAAGTTATTAGCTGTCCCAGAAATTCCATAGGATTGAATTTTCCTTAATAAAATATTGGGATCCACTGAGTCAAAGGCTTTCGATAGGTCATAGAAGATACCAAGGGTGTCATAGTGCCCATCAAGGCCTTCGAGGACTGAATTGATAAATTTGTAGATGGCATGTTCTGTTGAACATCCTTTTATGAAACCAAATTGAGAATTTGATAGAACATTGAATCTTACCAAGAAAGACATAATCCTCTTAGAAATCACGGTTTCAAAAATTTTTGAAAATACATATAGTTGTTACGAGCAACACAATTTTTAAACAATGATATGGCAATTGTTATCTTTAACTTATCAGGGAAGATGCCTGCATAAAATGATGCATTGACTATGTGTGTAATTGGGGCAAGAAGATGGTGTTTTAAATTACCTTTGAGAAGTGTACAGGGAATTTCATCCCATCCAGCAGAATGTTTTGAACTAATTTTATCAATAACTTATTGAACCTCTTTTTCATAGGTGAGATAAAGAAACATGTTATTACCTATGACTCGGGGCAAGTGAGAAACCTCAATTGAATTGTTATTGGATTGATTAACATACAATCTGTCAATGGCACCTAAGAAATATTTGTTAAACTTCGTGACAATTTTAATTGGGTACCAGTTAATGTGACATCTTCGTAAGAAATCTTGTCAATTTCTTGATTCGTAACCGTTTTACCAGTGAAACTGTTGATGATATTCCAAGTAGTTTTAGCTATGTTGTTAGATTGACTGATTAGATTAATATTAAAGGTATTTTTAGTAGCAGAGATTAATTTGGAATAATACTTTTTGCAGGAAATGTATTTTTTATTAATACTGATATCTTTTATTAATTTTAAATTTATTAAACAAGTGTATTAATTCCTGTGATAGCAATATAATTTCAGGAGTGACACAGTTCTGACTTCGAACTGTTTTTACTCTGAGGGTTTTTAGTAGGAAGCAATTGTTGAAAATGCCAAGAAAATTTTGAAGAAATTATTGAATTTGTCATTTACTGAGAACATGCGGTACAATGAATCCCAGCTGGTGCCTTGGAGGATGGAACAGAACCTTTCAGTGCCATCAGAGCTAAAATATCTTTTTAGCGAGAAAGTAGTATTTCTATAAGTATCTTTAGGCAGAACTGGCAAGCTAACTTGAGTTATTTGAGCTAAATGGTCAGGAAAATGTGAGTTGACAACTATTCCTTCGTTGAAATTAATGTTTGTGAAGATATTATCAATGATGGTGGCTAATTGAGAGGTTATTCTAGTGGGCTGAAACATAGTCCGTTTTATGTTAAATGAGAGAAATATATCAATTAAACAGTTTTTCATAATACTATCAATGTTGAAATCAATATTAAAATCACCACAAATTATCAATGATTTAGTGTGACTATAGGAAATATGTAATACATCAGCAATTCTATCTTTAAAAACAGAAAAGTTACCAACTGGTGATCTATACATGCATGGAATGAAAACACGATGTTTGTTGATCACTAAGTCTGGAACACAGCATTTAAAATTCAATTCTGAACAAAGGCTCAGAGCAATTTTTTAATGCCTTCAGATCATTTCTTGCTAGGATTAAATCTCCTCCAAATTTGGCTTTTTCTCTACAAAAAGCATTATCAATCGAATAGTTAATAATTTTAACACCTGTCAATTCATCATGCTGAAGCCAATGCTCTGTAATACACACAACATCTATTTTATGTAAATTAATAAACACTTCAAATTCATCAACCTTATTCCTAGGATATTGCATATTAACATTTAAAACTTTCAGGTTTCCCTTTCTAGTCACTGTTTTGATTTGGGCATACTAATTCCCTGTTTCCCTCTAGTAGTTACACTGATGGTGGAGGTGGAGGGAGCAGCAGGTGTATTGGGAGTGGCTGATGATTTATAGCATGAAAATGAATGTATATCCAAATGTGCTACGGAGCTGAAAATTTATTAGATGTAGTATTTGAAAAAAACGAAATAGGGATTATAGAAATTTTGATATTTTAATTTGTGTTGCCGTTAAAAATTTTTAAAGTTTAAACAAAAAGTTAACTGTTTAGGTACTAAGGGATGAGCTAGGAAGCTGAAATATTTTCAAGATATTTAAAGAGTAGCGCATTTGCGCAAATACACATTTGAATCTCTCCATAAATATATTGCAGCGGCCATTAAAAATTTTTAAATTGCAAACCATTGGAAAAATATAATTTCACTACTAGAAGTGCTACAACTTTAAAATTATTAAAATAGCATTAGTACCCCATAATGGAGAAAGTGTAAAATACTTAAAACTGCAAAGTTTGGGTATTGTTTTAATCACTTATTTTTACATAAGGGAAAAACGAAAATCGCTGCAGAGGTGAAATTTTTATAAATAAAAATATATTTGAAATGATGAGGTATCTGTCTGAAAAATGAATGTTTTTTAAAGGTGAGATGATATGCTTTCAGAATGCAAGCACCTTCTACTAGTATGTTATATCCTATTCTGTCAGGAACGTCTACATATAATGATAACATTTAGGAGGATAATAATATTTAAGCACTTCCAGATGAGCTGGAGATTCGAAATTGTTTTCTTAGTTAGGATTTTGTGCAAAACCGGCTAGAAAAATGGAAAATGTTGAAAAAGTGCAACAATGCGGCCGCTAAAAATTCCCCCATCGCGAGACATTCCGTTTGCTTTTAAAAATTATTATTATTATTAATTATTTTCAAAAAGAAAAACGTTTTGCTCAGAATACGCTTCAAGTAAGTTACAAAAATCAGTTATCAAAAATTGATTGACACCTGCTTTGGAAAGCATGTCTACAACCAAAACCACGGCTTCTTTAACAGGAACAAAAGAAACAAGATTACAAACATCAATAAAGACAAATTTTGAATTGTTCCCTATATATAAGGAGCGATTTATATAATTTATCACCTGATGATGCTAAGATCGTAGTGAAACCGGTCATGCCAAATAAATTTGTGGAAGTGACTGTTCTTTCTTTTTTTAGATTCATTTTGTTTAAGAATCCATTCCAAATTAGATGATATTGCGATGCTTTGTTTTCCATACAAAGTCAAGTAAATGTGAAAGCGATCTTCACTCTCGCTATGGAATTGACTGGTGTAATTCAATGACAATGGATAAGTAATTAGATTAATTAATAGCATTGTTGCCGAACGCTTCTGAGAATTATTCTACACAGAACGTCAGTGCTTTAACGGATCCTTAAGCAAGAAGAGTTTGAGCATTAATATGGTGAGTATAGAACATTTATTTGGATTTTTTTTTAATTTGAACTTTAATATCTTAAATATTGTTTTCCTGATATGTGATGTGTATGACAGTACTTATGCCCGAAGTTTTATCTTGGAGGAATTATCTTACGGAATTCATATGGGTCGGTTGAGGCGAATTCGGGACGTTCGTATAGGTACTCACTTAATTTAGTACAGGTATCTACTGTTGATTTTGTGAAGTGAGTTTTATACTTGCATAATACTTGTTTGCCGTTATTTCGGAAGCACGTAGGTGTTGGTTCTAGAACATCGAAAAAATTATACACAAAGGTTGAGCATATTATTTAAAAGACCTATCATAATATTTTCTAAGCTTTCAAAAAAACTAACGATTAATGATTCATGATTTGTTCCATCAATTTCCAGAAAATATTGCATTACTAAGTTATGTTGCGTTCTTGCTACATTCGCCGATTTGATGAATTATTTTCTTCACTCGTTTATACAAGGTTAAAAAGCGTTATCATAAGATTTTATTTAAAAATTTCAACCTAGCTATAGTCAATATTGTCTATTGCGTGTATTTACAATCACATGTAATACCAAGAAATACGTCAATCTTCTAAATTAAATAAAAAAGTTACGCTGAGCTGAGCAGAATATGCCTGTTGTCACAAAAATGCATCGTACCGAATCTTATCCTATTTTTATTGCTCTCATTATAAAAATTATCATTATACGTAGACGTACCTGACAGAGGAGGAGGATACAATTCCTACCTCTAAAAAATATTTCAGCTCTTTAGTACATTCAGAAAAACATAAATAAATCTTGAGAATTTTTTAAACGATTGCGAATATTTAGCGACCGCATTGTTGCACTTTTTCAAGATTTTCGTTTTTTCTAGTCGTTTTTGCACAAAATCCTACATAAGAAAAAAATTTTGAATCTC
Source organism: Tanypteryx hageni (assembly GCA_028673005.1). NCBI lineage: Eukaryota > Metazoa > Arthropoda > Insecta > Odonata > Petaluridae > Tanypteryx > Tanypteryx hageni. The sequence continues at coordinate 174,624,193 of CM054120.1, forward strand.
CGGGTCCTCTGGAAGTGCCTAAACATTAGTATCTTCCTATGTGTTATACATATGTTATATACTCCTCCTCCAAGAAACGTCCATATATATTGACTAGTAGAATGTGCTTGCATACTGCAAGCATTTAATCTCACTTTGAAAAAAACATTAATTTTTCAGTAATATATTTCATCATGAGAAATATTTCTTTAATTCTAAAGATTTCTCCTCTGGACGGGTTTCCGTTATAAATTCGCAATTGTTTAAACAAATTTTCAATGTTTATGTATTTCCTTATGTTCTACGGAGCTGAAATTTTTTTAATTGACAGAATTTATAAAAAAAAAAGAAATAGGGATTATAGACATTTTGATATTTTAATTTGTTTGGCAGTTAAAAATTCTTAAATTAAAAAAAATTGATAATAGTTTAGATACTACGGGATAAGCAAGGAAGCTGAAATTTTCAAGTTATTTACAGAGAAGTGGATTTGCACAAATAGACATTTGATTCTCTCCGTAAATGTATTGCGACGGCCATTAAAATGTTTAAAATATAAACAATTAAAAGAATATTATTTCACTTCTAGAAGTGCTACAACTATAACATTTGGCAGAAATGTGTAGCATTGGTACCCCATAATGGAGAAAGTATAAAATTCGTAAAATTGCAAAGTTTGGGGATTGTTTTAATCAATTATTTTTGCATAAGGGAAAAACGAAAATTGCTGTGGAGGTGAAATCTTTAGAATAAAAAAATAATTGTAATGATGAAATATCTGTCTGAAAAATGAATATTTTTTAAAGGTGAGACGATATGCTTGCAGGATGCAAGCACTTTCTACTAGTCATTATATAAAAACGTCCCTTACAGAGGAGGATATAACAAAACATATATATAGGAGCATACTAATGTTAAGGCACTTCCAGATGAGCTGGAGATTCGAAATTTTTTTCTAGGGTAGAATTTTGTGCAAAACCGACTAGAAAAACGAAAATCTTGAAAAAGTGCAACAATGCGGCCGCTAAAAATTCGCAATTATTTAAACAAATTTTAAGGTTTATTTATTTCTGCATGTGCTACGGAGCTGAAATTTTTTTAGAGGTTGGAATTGTAAAAAAACGAAGTAGGGATTATAGAAATTTCGATATTTTAATTTGTTTGGCAGTTAAAAATTTTGAAATTAAAAAAAATAGATAAATGTTTAGGTACTACGGGATGGGATAGGAAGCTGAAATTTTTAATTTATTTACAGAGTAGTGCATTTGCACAAATAAATATATTAATCTCTCCATAAAAATATTAAAAATTTAAATATTTAGAGAAAAATATTTCACTTCTAGAAAATTCTACAATTTTAAAACTTGCCAAAAACATGTAACACTAGTACCCCATATAAAAAAAAGTATAAAACTCTTAAAATTGCAAAGTTTGGGGATTGTTTTAATCTAATATTTTTACATAAGGGAAAATACGAAAATCGCTGCAGAGGTGAAATATTTAGAATTAAACAAATATTTGTATTGATGAAATATCTGTATGAAATATGAAAGTTTTTTCAAGGTGAGATTATATGCTTACACAATGCAAGCAGCTTCTACTAGTGTGATATATATATATATATATATATATATATATATATATATATATATATATATATGTGTGTGTTATATTTTATAAGCTATATCCTCTTCTGTAAGGAACGTCTATATATAATGATGACATCATTATATGTGGACGTTCCTTAGAGAGGAGGAGGATATAACATGCTAGTAAAACGTGTTTGCATTCTGCAATCATATCATCTCACCTTGAAAAAACATTCTTTTTAGATAGATATTTCATCATTACAATTTTTTTTAATTCTATAGATTTCACCTCCGCAGCATTATTTATTTTTCCCTTATGTAAAAATATTTGATTAAAACAATCCTCAAACTATGCTATTTTATGTTGTATGCATGTTATTTGTATGTTATCATTATATATAAACGTTTCTTACAGAGTAGGAGGATTTAACATACTAGTAGAAGTTGCTTGCATACTGCAAGCATTTTATGTCACCTTGAAAAAACATTTATTTTTCAGTCAGATATTTCATTGTGAGATATATTTCTTTAATTTAAAAGATTTCTCCTAGGGACCAAATTTCTTATTTTCCTTTTGGAACAATAATGGAGTGAAACAATTGCTAAATTTGCAATTTTATGAATATTATACTTTTTCCACATTGGCTTAATAATGCCACACATTTATGCCAAATTAAAAATTTGTAGCACGTTTAGCAGTGACATAACATTTATCTAATTGTTTAAATTTTAATATTTTTTAATGGCCGCAATAAGAATTACATAGATACAATGAAGTGTTAATTCGTTTAAATTGACTAAACTCTAAATAAGTTGAAAATATCAGCTCTCTAACTTGCCCCGTAGCATCTAAACATTTTAGCTAATATATATATATATTGTTTTCTATGTGAAAATTCACTTTGCCTAACTCCAATGATTTACAGGCCAGTGGATCAGCTGAGAGCCAGATGACCCTGGAAATCAACGAGGAGGGCTGTGTTCCTCCTTGTAATATTTCGGTTCATAGGTTCCTCATAAGGGGAGAGGTATCTAAAGTTATGGTCTGCAGCTGCGGAAACTTCTATCCGACCTCAGGTTTTGTGAGTACTATTAATGGCACATCTTTCAACAATATTTACTTCTTAGTAAGAGTTATTGGTGCTTGCATACTGCAGCACTGAATGTAATCACCATTCACCGACTCCTACATTTGTAAATAAACCAGTACGATCTCAAAGACAATGTCCTGTGAGCCACTTGCAACCCTTGCATATGAGATAATAAATTGCAAGAGCTGGCAGTATATTTTTCATTTTCCATCCAGAATTTCAAATTTTGCCGGCAATTGGATTGTGTTCAAGTTTTTTTATTTCATCTTTCATAGCCCAGTGTTAGTCCTGTGTTAGTCTATGTGCTATATTAAATTTATGGTAAACAAAAATATTTGTGTTAGAGTTAGGGCGTCACTTTCAGTGCCATTTAATACATGACTGGACTTTAAAAATCACAAAATACATATGATGTAACATTATATTTTTTCATTGAAAGTAATAATAAATTGTGTCATCACTGCTTCCGCAATTTCATCAAACCATATTCCAGTTCTGTCTTTCATCAATTCCATTTGAAAAAGCATTGAATCAATGCTATTACAATACAGATTACCAATTCCTATTTTGAAGACATGTATGTACCTACTCGTTGCAATGGTAGTTGACGAAAGTTCCACTTAACCAGAACTCTATCACAACTAAATCATGGACTAGACTTAAGATACTGGCATTTGTAAACTCAACCATCTATGCAGGTATGCATGAATTATATCTAAAACTAGACAAAGATATGGGTTATTAGAAGTGTGCTATTCTTAGGAAAATATGATTTACATCTTCACAAAAGTCTCTAGTTTAAGAAAATATATTGTGACAACTCTTTTATTTTCTTAAAAATAATGTGTTTTTAATTTTTTTAGCTTACCCCAAAATTCCTGGATATGGAGAATTTGAGGAAATCCATCTTATTAAAAAATGCAGGCAAGTTTCTAACAGTCAAAACTTTTTATGGACCTTAATGAGAATGGAGTAAATGTAAGTATGCATTTATTTTGATTAAATAAATTTTCACAAAATTAGAGTTGGATTTTATTCTTTTCCTGGAAAAATATGTTATCTATTTTAACCAATGTACCTTCCAGTTGCAGAAAACTATTTATGCCCATATAGTATTAGAATTAGTATTTTTATTGATTCCGTTGATTTACATAATAAACATGGAATAGGTCAGTAAAATATACATAGGATGGTCATAGAAAATTAGTAATAATATACATATTATATATACCTAAGCCGTGTTACTATTTTTGTAAATACTCATCAATACTGTAAAATACATTTTTTACAAGATACAATTTAACATGTTTTTTAAATATATTTATGTTGTTTATGTCTTTTATTTTATTGGGGAATGAGGGAAAAGTATACAACACATAACACTAGGATTGTGTTTTGTCAGGGTTAAACATAACCTTTTTATATAAACGTCACTTTTATTTCTTGTCGAGTAATCATGTATGGCAGAATTTCGGATAAAAAGGTGAGAGTTCTCTTTAAAAAATACTACAGATTCATAAATGAATATACAAGGAAGAGTTATGATTTTTTTTCTATGTATTTTGGTTTGCATGATATATATTTATTTAACTTATATATTGCTCTTATGGCTCGTTTTTGCATTATAAATATTCTGGCTGTATGGGGTGATGATCCTCAAAAGATGATGCCATATCTGAGAATTGAGTGAATGTGACTATAGTAAATCATGAGTAGAGAATCCATGGTAATCTTGTCATGCAGTGATCGAATTATGAATATTGTCTGGTTGACCTTATTGGTAACTGCTTGTATGTGTATTATCCAATCTAGGGTGTCTGATATGTTTAGGCCTAAGAATTTAGTCTGGGATGATTTTTTAATGCAGTTATTGTTGATATTTATATTGAGGGCACTTTGGCTTGCTTGGTTTGGATGGAAATGTAAATAGGTAGTTTTTGAAATGTTTATGTTGAGAAGATTTTTGTTTGATTGTTGTTATTGATTGTTTAGTATCTGTGGCTAGATCTGTGAGTGTTTGGAATGATACGAATTGAGAAATGTCAACTGCAAAGATTGTTTCAACTCCTTTGGATTGGATAATGTTTATATCATTTACATAAATCATAAACAATAGTGGGCCAATAAATGTCCCCTGCAGGGTTCCATAATTTGTATTTTTACAGTCTGAGGAAATATGGTTTATCCATTTCCCATTTATATAGGATATTGTTACCTTTTGTGTTCTGTTAGTCATGAAGGAGGTTACCCAGTCTAGGGCACTTCCCCTTATTCCCAATGTGTACAACTTTTAAAATAACAGTTCATGATCAACTGAGTTAAAATTTTATGAAAATCTTAGAATATACCTAGAGCTTTGATTATTTTGGTCAAGGGTATTGTATACTTGTGACAGGAAGTGGAATATGGCTGTTGTGGTGGACATTTATTTTCTAAAACCATGTTGTGATGGATTTATGAGGTTATGATTTTCCAGAATAGTGGTTAGACGACATGTCATGATATTTTCAAATAATTTGGAAAAGTATGATAGATGAGATATTGGTCTGTAGTTATCTGGATATGGTTATGATTCTTTTTGTGTATGGGTATTATCAAATGAAATACGCAGCTTTTCCTCCTTCCTCAAAGACCTTGCAGTATCGGTCAAACTATCCAATGATGCTGAATTACCGGACCAATACAAAACTCTTATAAAGCAATATCGGAAACTCCTAGCAACAACAAAAAAAACTTACAACAATAACAGGATACTTGCAGCGGACAATAAGTCCAAGGCCTCATGGGAAATTATTAATGCAGGCAAAGGAAAATCCCCAGTTCATCCTCTATCAAAAATTAAGGACCCCTCAAATAACTCCCTTCAAAATTATTCAACACTTGCCAATTATTTCAATCAATTTTTCACAATAGATTCCACACCATCTCCAATTTTAAGTACTTATACCGGTTCTCTCCCAAACACTCTTAACTCATTCTTTATTCGACCCTGCCTAGAATCCGAACTAAAATTAATTATTTCTAAATTAGACCAAAAAAATAGTGCTGGCCCTGATGAAATACTAGGAAAAATTATCTTTCGTTGCTATGACTTCATAAAACTTCCTCTTTTATTTCTGATAAATGAATCATTAAAACTTGGTATATTTCCCTCCTCTCTAAAAGTTTCTAAAATAGTTCCCATTTATAAAAACAAAGGATGTACAAACAACATGAATAATTACAGGCCCATAACAATACTGAATATTTTCTCCAAAGTTATTGAAAAAGTCTTTTATAAATAACTAATCTCCTTCCTGGAAAAACACCACCTGCTGTCCACATGTCAGCATGGTTTCAGACAAGGAAGATCAACTACATCAGCAATATATCATGCTATTGACTATATTCTGTCATCACTTGATCGGCAGCAAGAAATCCTAGGCTTATTTTTTGATTTTTCAAAAGCATTTGATCATGTCAATCATAGTCATCTCATGGTTAAACTAGAAAGAATTGGAGTCAGAGGGGTCCCCAATAATTGGATAAGATCCTACCGACAAAACCGTTCCCAAGCTGTAACTCTTAACGTGAAAGGTATAAAATATTCCTCCAACTATAAAACTAACTCATTAGGTGTTCCCCAAGGATCTATTTTGGGGCCTGTCCTATTCTTAATATACATTAACAATCTTGCATTCACTTTTAATGAAATAGAAGGTGCAAAATTGCTTTTATATGCTGATGATACCAACATTATACTTTCTGCCTCATCACGCAACAGCCTTGTACACAACTCAAAACTAGTTAGTCTCCATCTGAGCAACTGGTGTCAAGATAACCTCCTAAATCTTAATGTACAAAAATCCCAAATGATCCATTTCTCACATAGCAAAAAGTCAACAGAAAGTCTGTTAATAAAAATTGATCAAAAATCTATCCAACAAGTCTCTACTAGCAAATTTCTTGGTGTTCACCTAAATGCTAATATCTCTTGGGAATCACACATTGACATTTTATCCCATAAGCTAAGCTCTACATGTTACCTGATTAGGCAACTGAGAGAAAGAGTTAGTAGAGACGTCCTCTTGAATCTATATTATGGCACATTCTATTCCCATATCACACACAATATTATCTTCTGGGGTTCTTCATCTCATTCCATCAAAATTTTCAAGATCCAGAAAAGAGCAGTTAGAATCATCTCTTGGAAACCATATGACTCTCCTTCAAGGCCAATTTTTATGACTTTGAAGCTTCTTCCCCTCCCATGTATTTATATTCTGTCAGTAGTACTGTTTGTGAAAAATAACTTAAATGATTTCACAGTTAATTCAGACCATCATCACTACCTCACTAGAGGACAATCTGATTTGCATCTTAATTTAATAAGGACCAAAACCATAAAATTAGGACCTAGAGAAATGGGAATCAGACTTTTTAATAAACTTCCCCCACAACTTAAACTTATCCAAAACTATGATTCCTTTAAGATAAAGGTGAAAAGGTTTTTACAAGGTAATATGTACTATTCTGTTAATGAATATTTAAATGATAGGTCATTGTAATTATGTATGACAGCTAAATTTATATTATCTTATATTATCTTTTTTTATTGCATTTTTTTAATTTTTACTTTTAGCGTTATTTTACTGTATATTGTCCTATATCATCTGAATGTATGATCCCCGGACCAATAAAGTTGAATTTGAATTTGAATTTGAATCAAATTATTTGTTAGTTTGGAAGGAAAAATACCACACATTAGTGATTCATTTATAATGTGAATAAGGGGATCTATAATATATTGTTTTGATTTTAGCATAATAGAACCTGGAACTTTATATCTACCTGCTGAGTGTTTTGTACCTATTTTCTTTAAAATGGTTTCAACCTCATTTTTATCAACTGGTTTCAGAAATATTGTACATATGTTGGATATGTAGTGGCAATCTACATTCTCAGGATTATTTACAACTGAAGGTTTAGTAGGGGTTATTTTTGGGTTGTAACAGAAATGGTTATTAAATATGTTAGCTATTTCTAAAGGGTTTTTAAATATGTTATTGTCTTGGAGTAATTGAATGTTCTCAATCAGAGAGTTTTTTTATTGTAATGAGTTTTTAATTATCTGCCATGCTGCTTTAGAAGTGCATGTGGCTTTGTTGAGGTAGTTATCATTGTAATGTTTTTTGCTATTATGATTTGCTTTTTATAATGTTTTAATAAAGATTTGTCATGAATTTTGTATCCTTTGATAATTTTGCTTTTGCATAGAGTTTACATAGATGTCGACCCATTTGTTTTAGTTCAGGAGTAATCCATTTTTGCACTGCATTGTGACTTGTTTTTTTACCACTAATTGAAAGGAGGTGTTGAAGTGATAGAAAAATATTTCATAAAAATTATTAACTTCATATACAGTGTGCAAATCAGTGTGTGAATGTTGACGTAAGAAGGTGTCAATTTTGGCTGGGCAATATTGTATTTTGTACTCATGTCTTTGTCAATTTTTTATCTTCTGTTTGAAGTTCTACAAGTTGCCCAAGATGATCTGATAAACCTATGTCTAAAGTTTTACTTGAGAATCTACTGAAGGAATTTGTGATAAAAATATTGTCTATTGTAGTACTTGAGGATGCGGTTATTCTTGTAGGAGAATGGATTGTAGGTATCACGTTGAAGGAGGATGTCAGATCCAAGATAACATTTTATGTGTATTTTGTGTTTGCAGATTAATGTTAAAATCACAACAGAGAATTACATTAATATCATGAGTTACCGTTTCACATAGCATTTTATCAAGGTTATACAAGAAAACATTTATATCACTATTTGGAGATCTATGAACACAAATTACAAGAAACACTTCCACTTTTGATTTATATATAGCAGCAACACACTCAAACACTTTTTCAGTGGAAATCACTTCCCCTCATAGTCAATTTTGTTAATAACATAACTCCAACATTTTGTATGTTTTACGGCAAAAAGAAGAAAAATTTTGTATCCTGGCACGTAAATTATGTCAATTTCCCTTTTTTAATGCAATGTTCTGAGATGCAAATAATGTCTGGGTTTTTGTCTGTGAGACCTACTTCTAGCTCATCATGTTTGTTTTTGCAGACTGTATGTTAATGTGTAGAATATTGAGAGATTCATGTCATAATTTCTGGAATTCACTAATTTCTGCTTTTAATCACGTGGCCATATTGAACTGTGCATGTTCTTTGTCTTTGCAGTCAACTGTTGATTTTAAAGATGGGCTTCCTTCAGGGTTCTCTTGATTTTTTGGTGGCGGTAGTGTTTCTGGAGGTAGAATTTCTGACATACTGAACTTTTTGAATTTAAAGCATAGGACTGATGCCCCAAGAGGCCAGTAGGTGCTGTCATATAGTTTGGATATTAGTGAAAGATCTGCACTTATTTTAAATGATGACATCACTTAATTTGAGTGGACTTTTTTACATGTTAATTCATGTCCCTTAAATTTGTTGCTTAGGTAATTGATTACAACACTATGTGTCGTAGTAGATGAATCCATGCTTTTTTCTGTATTCCAATGTTTTCCATTTGTGCATCATTAATATTTCAGTAAATTGTGCATTGAGGTCTTTGTTGTATTCCCCTCTTTCTAATTACAGTTGTAAATTCTTCATTGTTCTCCATAGATGCCTTGTTGTTGTGCACTTCATTTATTTTGTTGTGTTTATGGTTTGTGTCAATTAGTGGCTGTTGATCATTGAAAAGGTGTTGCTTTGCGATATTTGCATAATTATCACTTTTCCGTTTGTTTAGATTTGTAATGATTTCATTGGGTGTTCCTGGTTTTTCCACACTTCCTGTTGTATTTTTAATAATACTAACCTCAGGTGGTACATAATTTTTGCGCATCACCTGGATTAAAACTGCTATCATGTTTCAAAGCAAAGCAAAGGCGCCCTCTGTAGCAGCTAGATTGTGTTCTGGTTTACTGACAGCTTTGGCAAAAAATCCTGTAACCTTTCCCGAAGAGGTGCTTCCTTATGCTCATATGATTCAATGTGATGCTTTAAATCACCAGCCCCTTTTTTAGCCATTGAAACATATGTCCCCATTCTGCATTATTTATACTCAGCTTCTCACTCATCTTGGCCAAATGAAAACCATGGAAATTTGTCTTTCATCTCTTCTGTGAACACGCACCTCCTTTTATGCATTTTTAAAGGAATGATAGTCTTTAATAATATTAATTTTATATATGAAATAATCATAACCAATTTTATATTATAAGTAATGAATCATAAAATCGTATTGTCTAGAACTACAAAAGTGAAAAAAAATTCGTGTTTACAGCGAAGAACTATGGTTTTAAACAAATCTGAACTTCAGTACTAAATGTATTAGTGACTGCACCATTGGTTGGTCTTCTGCTAAATATTCCAAAATTATTCAACAGAACACAACTATGGATCAATGCTGTACTCAGTGGCTCAAGTCCACATTTCCATGTTGCTGTATTGTTTGAGAAAACAGGGTCCTGAAACACCTGGCAGGTTATACCACTACAAATATCTATTTATATATGAGTGAATTCTGGAGTAAGCATAGGTTGACAATGCTTTGATGTAATGAAGTTAGCATCGTCAGGGTCTTCCACACCTGCTTGGCTCACACGAAAAATTTGAATTGACCAACCATCTCTCTGTATCCGAAAGAGATATCAGATAACGTAATTCAGCATTATTCGTTGTGCTTGCTTAAAACAAAATGTTGCAGGAAGTAAAAATCCGGACATTTCTACAATTTTATAAAAAATCGCCTGGACAGATATTTTAGACAAAAAATCAGGACAAATCCAGATAAAAGAGGATGGATGGTAACTCTAGTCCTGATGGCATTCCCATGCTTATTATCAAAGCCTCTTCTTAACCTATCATTCTGTACTGGCAAGTTTCCATCTCACCTCAAACTTGCACATGTGTCACCAGTCCCTAAAAAGGGTTTGCTATCTGATTCAGACAATTTTCGACCTATCTCTTTTCTGTCACTTTTTTTCGTAATTTTTGATATATTTTTATAAACCATATTCTAAATTTCCTCAAATCCTACCAGATTTTTTCTCCTAATCAACATGGCTTCAGACATGGACTATCTACCAGTAGTGCCTCATTTGAAGTATTGAACAGTATACATCTTGCCCTGAATAGAAAATTATTCACTGTTGGTATATTCCTCAATTTAAGCAAAGGGTTTGACTGTATGAACCATCTCATTCTTAAACATAAACTTGCCAATATGGGCATTACTGGCATTGCTTTGAACTGGATTATGTCTTTTCTTAGTGGTAGGAGTCAAATTGTTGGTTATTTTCAACGTACCTCCAAGGGCATTATTACAAAAAACTCCAAACCATTGAAAGTAGTAGCTGGTGTTCTACAAGAATCCTTTTGAGGCCCCCTTTTTTAAATCTTATTCATGAATGACCTCCCATATAATCTAACTAGATGCAAAACTATACTGTATGCTGATGATACCTCCAGCATTGTTACATCCAGAATCTTGCCTGGCCTAATGATGTCTGCTAACCAGACTATTACCAAAATGACTGATTGGTGTCATGGTAATGACCTTCTGATGAACAATAATTAATGCACAGATTTGCAATTTTATACAAAACAATCTTCTCTCTGCAACCGAGCTCCCATTTTGAATGATCTTACTATTTGCCATTCACCAGTTACTAAGCTCCTTGGCTTTGCATAACAGAAAATTTAAACTGGTCAGCTCATACTGATGTACTTATGAATAAACATGCTGTTGATGTCTTTATGATTAGAAGGTTAGCACCAATTGTATCTATTGATGTTTTAAAATGTTATAATTTGCTGAAGTGCATTCCCTTATATCCTCTGGAGTTATGTTTTAGGAGAATTCTGAAGCTGCTATTAGTGTGTTCTCAATGCAAAAAAGATCTGTAAAAGCAATATTTCATGTTCCCATATGCACACCTGGCAAACCTCTTTTTCCATCTCTTAAGAAACTAACCCATCCATCACTTTACATCTATATGCGTACCTCATTTGTAAAACCATATAATAATAAATTTTCCACTAATTCTGATTTCCATAACTATCACACTCGAAAAAAAGATGACATTCATTACAATCACAATAATTATTCCCTTAGTCTCTGAAACTCTCTTTTTTATTTCATAGCATTCCCCTTAATTTAATAGAAATGTGATTGATTAAAACTGTTACAATGTTCCTCATTGCTATCAATATATTCCATCTTAAGATTTGTCATATCTCCTACATTCTGGTATGCAACATACTTCAATCAATTCACTTGTTATATTGTTTGGCCAAAACCTATGTTATCATAACTTTTATTTACCATAATTTCTTGAATTTTTGTTTGTCTATCTGAATCAGAGTCAATGGTTTCATGTAGATGCTTGTATGGAATCTTTAAAGAGGAATGTTTCTAATGAATTTAGCTGCTTTTTCCTTTCAGCTTGTCTTAAAAGACTTTTTTCCACTTCTTGACCACTGGTTCAAATGATTCATTCATATTTTAAAAAGGCAATGGGTATATACATATTGTCGTTTTTCATTTTAATTTTAATTAATGGCACATAAACAAATATTTAAAATTACAGCAATAGCATTTTACTGATTAGTAATTATTTTCAACAAATTTATGCTAATATAATGTATTAAAAAGTCATTAATTTTTTTATTATAGCAAAAAAATAATTCATACATACGAAAAACTAGCAATCCTGATTTAGAAGTCCTCTTGTTCACAAGATAATAAATCTCATGTGGCCACCACATGGCTTTATCCATACCTGTAATATTTCTAAAAATTCCTAATAGGTTAAATGACAATAAACATTATAAGGAACTGTGAGAAAAATTTAGACTTTTCAAAGAAACATACTCAAACCATTGTCTTATGAGAATGGATATAGCCCTAAAGCTCCAACAATTAAGATGGTAAAAATGAGTGTAAGGTGTTTCTAATAGACACCGGTTAGTGGTGTGGTTGTGGCAGCTAGTCTTCACTAATATTAATGCTTGTTCTGACAAAAAAAAGTAAAAGACTTTGTGATGGACTCTTGTCTGATAAACCCAGGTATCTGGCTTTTAAGACTGAGCCAAAACTTGGCTCATCTAATAACAATCTGGGGTGGTTTTATTGCTCATGCCAAAATATCTAACAATTTGTCAGTGCCTGAGAGGATCTCTTTCATTTGTGTGCCTCCAATTTAACTTTTAACCCTTGAGCGGGCATGCTGGCATAAATCTAAGTAATGAATTCACCACCCAAACTTCTCGTATTTACACCTGGAATGATTCACACATCTTGATTGACTTATGTATACAAAACACAGTAAAGGCCTGCATATAGGATGCATCTGTGCATAGGATGCAAGAAGGTTTTCCCTTGTAGTTCTAGGAATAAACAATAAGTTGCAATAAAAGACTCATATCCATTCTATTAGATGAATTCTGTTGAATATACTTTCTGCTAAGTATGATCTGAAAGGTGAATTCGTAAAGTAGATATATAACCAATCTGTCAGTAGATCATTGAAGGATGAAATGACCTCCTTTCAGAAACTATAATTAGGGGAAAAAAATGTTGCATCTGTTTTTACTTTGTAATTCTGCGATCCAAGGACTGCCATAATGAAGCCTTTAACCCAACTGTCCTTTGATCATTCCTTATACTGTCTCACCATCATCCTGTCACCATCTCTAAAGGATCTTACAGCATCACTTTCTTGTGTCCTAACTTGGGCTCTTTATCATTTTAATACTGTCTCTCTTTAGTTTGGCTTCACTAAGGCTAACCATGAACTAAGTAGCCTACCTACCAGTAGCACGCTAGGTGCTTCACCTTTGGTCAAATTAGGTGTGATCCTTAAATTCAAAAGTAACCATGGTAAGGCAATGTGCAAAGGAATCTTTGAGTGCAAGAGGGCTTTAATTTTTTATTTGAAAATTTTACCAAGTTTTCAGGTGCCCCATTTGTGGCTGGATGATAGGGAGGAGAGATTCTCTGCTCTATGTCATTCATCCTGCAAAACACTTTGAACTGGGTTGATGAAAAAGGGGACCTATTGTGAGTTTCCAAAATTTCTGGGAGCCCAAATGTGGCAAACAAAACTCTTAGTTGTGATATTATTTCCTCAACATCCCCATTTTTTAATTCCTTCACTTCAGGCCATTTTGAATGACTGTCCACCACTATCAGGGATATTTTGTTCTGAAAGGTCCCAGCCAAGTCAATGTATAATCTTTGCCATGGTTTGTCAGGCACATTCTATGGTTTGACTGGCTCTGTGTTGGGCATTGGTTTGTGAACCAGACATGACTGACAAGAGTTTGCACGTAATTCCACTGGCTGATCAAATTTTGTCCATCAAATATATGATATAGCCAGGGATTTCATTTTCACAATACGTAAATGGCTTGAGTGTAACTCATCCAGTAGGCATCTTTGGCCTTAGTGACTTTGGGTTCACAACTCTGTTTCCCCTAACACACATCCATACTCAATAATACTTGCCAATTGTGTCACATTACATTCTTCTTGGGCATTAGTATATACTTTTAATTTTTGATTTCTATGTGAAATTTAATTACGGATATTTTCAATGATTGACAGAGGTGTCACCACCCAGAAAAAGGCTTACCACCAAAAAATGAAGTGGATCACGATAGCAGAGAATGCAACCATTCAGTAAACGATAGCAGAGAATGCAACCTTTCAGTAAACGATAGCAGAGAATGCAACCATTCAGTAAACGATAGCAGAGAATGCAACCTTTCAGTAAACGATAGCAGAGAATGCAACCTTTCAGTAAACGATAGCAGAGAATGCAACCTTTCAGTAGGTATTTACCTACAAACACAGGATGCAACCTATGAACTGGCATGCGAATGTGGGGGATTATATGAACTCTCCAGAAGTGTTAGTACCATTACTGGCACATCTCAACATTATTTACTTAGTAGTATTTGCATGAGTTGCCGTAGTTGGGTATGAAAATTATGCGTATTTTTTACAGATTCTTAGTTTACTTTAATGAAAAACACATTGATGATGATTTCTAGTCTTGTTTTTTATGTACTATGTCTGCAGTGTCAAATGATTATTTGTGGGTATTAGCATTAAAAAGAGACATGCTTCTTAATGCTGCTTTATATGCCATCAAATATTCCTTGTTAACATTAACTTATAAGTACACAAAGAATTATATTGCTGAAAACCGGACCAAAGTTCCATTTTATCAGAGCCTAATCAAACAAATTCATGGACAATACATTCTCATTTGTAAGCTCAACCATTTACTCAGATATACATCAATTATTTCCAAGATGAAATAGAAATGAGGGAGACAGGAGGATTACTATATTTAGAATTTATCATTTTCCTAGTCACATCTGCCTTAACCATTCATCTGGGTATTTAATTTTTTGAAGCCGCACCGGTGTTGGGCATTAAAATAGGAATGGAGTATATGCATGAAATGCTGTAGTTGGGTATGAAGATTATGTATTCTTTTAAAGATGCTAAGCTTACTGTAATAAAAAATACATTGATGATGATTTCAATAGAATAGAATAGACGTTAATTGGTCTAAGAGACAACTGTACTGTTGTATAGGACAGGTGAAATAAAATACAAAATAATACAAACAAGAATGTACATATGGAGATTAATACAAGGACTAGCATAATAGTGAAAAAGTACAAGTTAAAGATACAAATAAGTTCAACAATGCAAAAAAAAGATATTCATAAAACATTATTTGGTCATATATAAAATAAAATATAAACATAGGAAATGCATTCAAAAGATATCACATAAATATAATTTACACATAATCACCATAAAGGTAGAATAACAGTAAAGCACAAACAGAGTAACTTATAGAGTATTGTCAGTCAAATATTCAGACACAGTGTAATACAATTTATTCAGTTGTAACTTTTTAGTTTAATTTTGAACACCTCTGTGCTTGATATCAATTTCAGTGCAACAGGCAATTTATTGTACAGACGAATACCAAGCTCTTTGGGCCCCAGTGCAGTTTTTTTATAATGTGTTTGGTATAAATGTAAGTCATTCTGCCTCCTAGTAGGATAGTTATGTATATTAGAATTTTTAGGATATAAATTAATATTTTCGCTGATTAAGATTATGGAAAAGAAAATATATGTACATGGCAGTGGCAAGATTTTTAGGGTTGTAAAAATTGAATGACATGGAGAGTGATAGGGTTTCCCTGCTACAGTTCTAACAGCTCTTTTCTGTAACTTAAATAGCCTTAGGGAGTAGGAAGAATTACCCCAAAAAGTGATTCCATAAGTAATTTTGGAATAGAATTCACTGGAATACACCGTGAGAAGAACACTATTACTTACAGATTGTTTTAAAAACCTTAACATAAAACAAAGTGAGCTTAGTTTCCTTGCTAGGGCAATGACATGGGATCCCCAGCTAAAATTTGTATCAATATAAAGGCCCAGGAATTTTGTTTGATTAACCTGTTTAATGGTTTTTCTATTGGTTCTACATAGTAGACTTTCACGTTGAGAATTAGGTGAGAAATATATCATTTGAGATTTGTCAACATTAAGCTTAATGCAGTTGATATCACACCACTTAGTCAACTGTTGAAGGACATAATTACTACTGGATATTAGACTGCTTTGAGATGGAGCAGATAGTAAAATATTGGTATCATCTGCATACAATATTATTTTAGACCCATTAACTGAACTGAGGTATTCAGGTAGGTCATTTATATAAATCAGGAAAAAGACAGGCCCGAGTATTGATCCCTGCGGAACACCGAGACTTACTGTTTTGATCGCTGAAGAATGGTTTGTGCCACCAGCATTGATGACTACTCTACAAGCTCTACTGTCTGGGTAAGATTGAATCCAGTTAAGCGGTGTACCTTTGATACCTATCCTGCTGAGTTTATTGAGCAGATGTTTATGATTTACATGATCAAAAGCTTTTGAGAAATCTAAAAATAATCCCCAAGTATTAAGTCTATGGTCTAGGGATAGAAGCAGGAAATCAATAGCAGATGTTGTGCATCTATTTTGTCTGAAGCCATGTTGGCAATTAGAAAGGATCTTATTAGTTTCCAGGTATCTAATTAGGCGGGAATAAAAGATATTCTCAAAGATTTTTGCAAATTGGTTAAGAAGAGTAATTGGCTGATAGTTATTAATATTGTAAACACTTCCCTTGTTCTTATAGATGGGTTTAATCTTAGAAGATTAAAGTGAGGATGGGAAAACACCTTGGCTCAAAGATTCATTAATAAGATATAAAAGAGGATGTTTGATGAGATCAAAAGATAATAAGATAATGCTGCCTGGGATTTCATCAGGACCAGCCACATTCTTGTGAGATAGTTTGAGAACTATATTTTTCAACTCATTTTCCTGACAGGGATTGAGAAAAAAAAATTAGCGATGGAGATGGGAGCGAGAAGCATGTCAGAGTTAGAAGAGGCATTAAGGCTTGGTTTCACTGAAAAATTATCCAAAAAAAGAGAAGAGATGGATGTAGCATCAGAAATAAGTTCCCTGGAAGGAGTAGACAGCTGAATGGGAGTGCATTGCGTTCTCTGCCGTCTAGATTCTTTTATGATTTTCCATAATTCTCTAGTTTTATTATCAGAGCTTAATATCCTATCATTATTAAAAGATTTTTTGGCATTTGAAATATATTTGTGGTATTGTTTTTTAAGGGTTTTATACCTTAAAAGGCTTTCGTTATCATTCCATACCTTATATATAGTAAAGCAAAATTTGTTAAAACAAGATCTAGCAAAGAGGCAGAGCTGTTACTGACCCTTGTTGGTTCAGAGTTAGTCACAGTTAATTTAAAAATATTAATGACATGTAAAAACTCGTTTGCAGCAGCATTCTTGATAAGAAGATTGCAATTAAAGTCACCAGTAGCAATAATATTAGGATTAGGAGAGATATTAAATATGAGTTCCATAAGGCCACCAAAATTTTCTAATAATACACTCATATCACCCAATGGTGACCTATAAAAAGACAAGATACAAACCTTAAACTCATTGAAGGAGCAACAAGTTACACAACACTCAAATTCTCTTTCAACAAGTAAAGAACTATAGTTGAAGGTAATGGGTACAGTTTGTAACACATTTTTTACAAAAATAATAACACCACCGTTTTTACAGGCCGAGCATGCATAGTGGTCCGCTACAGTAAATCCAGGAAGTGTGATGTCAGATACTTGTTTTTATGTATGTTTACAGTGTCAAATGATTATATGTGGGTATTAGCTTTACAAAGAGTCATCCTTCTTACTGCAGCTTTATATGCCATCAAATATTCTTATGATAACATTAACTAATAAGTACACAAAGAAAAATATTGCTGACAATATGAAAAAAGTTGCCCCTACCAGAACTCTATCAAACAAAGTCATGGACAAGAATTAAAGCATTCACATTGTTTAAGTCAACCATTTATTCAGGTTCACATCAGTCATTTAAAAATCAAATAGAAATGATGAAGACATGGGGATAAATATATTTATACTTTATGATTTTCCTAGTCACAACTGCCTATATTTTAAGAATATCTATTGTGTGGAATATGACTAATGCTGACAATTCTTTTATTTACTTGCCAATAATGTAAAATGAATTTCATATTTTTTAGTTGAGCCCTCATGAAGTGGTTGGGGACCTTTCACAGATGACTGGAAATTTACACAAGCAGGCCTTATTAAGAAATGCACTCCAATATTTAGAAGTGCGTACTATTGATATAGGTGATTAAGGAACCCAATTTAAGCCTTGGCTGTAATAATAAATCGGATCCTTTATTTTTATATAATAATGAAAAGGCTCCATGGTTTGTTCTATTTTTGAGGTTCACTTTAATGGAATAAAAAATTAACAAAACTTATGGTTTTCTACTTATTTCCTTAATTTATTCATTTATAATATTACATTTTCTAAGAGTTTTTGCATTTTACATGATGTCATCCTTAACAAGCAGTCATGCAAAAACATAATGTAAACATTTGCCTATAGCAAATGCTGAAATTGTTTCAAGCTTTACTATAAAATGAGAAAATTGCTTTTTATGTTGAAAGTATCTAAACAAGCTTTGCAAATGAATAGTCTGTGATTTGGACATATGAACTTCACATAGCACTAACACTACTTTTGAATCATATGATTTTTATCTCTTGAACACATGGAGAACCTTCTTTGTGATGCTAACTAGCAATGCTGATGACATGGAGGAAGATGAAGATGTGGCTTAATATTTTTGAAAAATATTTGCATATTGCATTTGTGTATCCACAGTGCTATATCTGAGAATGTATATGTGTCCCTCTGTTTTTTCTCATTTCTATTGGGAGATTATCTTTTCTGGCAGATTTCATATCATGGTCACATGATAGATGCATAAAGAAAATATGAGGAATTTAGAAAATTTTTATCTAGAAGCTTCATGGAAAAAGGTGAAGAGGGTGACATCTGTAACAAATTAAATAATTTCACGATTTTTTCAACAAAATTGAAGAATAAACACATTGTTTGGACAAAGATCAGCATTCATTATAATTTTTGAAGTATTTCTAAGGTATTAAGTTTTTGCAGGGGAATATATTAGGAATAATATAATGAATGTGTCCAGTTTCTAGTTACTTGAAGGTTATCCACTGGTCAAGATCATGTGCTTTCGATTCTTTTTTTGCAGTAAGGTTCTTATGGACTCAGTGGCGGATCCAAGGGAGGGGTGATGGGGGTGATCACCCTCCCCTTGGAGGACCCCATTGCCCTCCTCTAGGTGCATTCTTAAATTCATCCATTGTTTCTACATCGAAGATTAAGCCTGTTGTATGACAAGGGAAAGAATGATTCGGATGGGGTAGGAATTTTCAAAATGTATGGTTGTCAGCAGAGAAGGAAACAAGATGGTGAGGGGTAATTGGGGTGATCGCCCTTTTCTTGGGAAGGTTCTGGATCCGTCCCTGCATGGACTGATATAGAACCACATTGTATATTACATTTTAGTAAATGGATGAAGAAGAATTAGAAGAAATCTCACATTTTATATTAGTGGTTTTTGAGACAATTTAATTTTTTATTATTTGTGGAATTTTTAGGCTTCATGGTCATCTGAAATATGTTTTACTCCTTGTTGTGAGTACACTGTCTGTCATGGAAATGAAAACTTCAATTTCATTACATCCATGGAAATGTTATTATGTACTTGACTTTGATGTTGTTATGACTACTGACATGCTTTTCATGTCTGATACTCTTTTATGTTGTTCCTTAAGAAGGGTAGATCAAAGAAAGGTTATAATCCATATTCTATGCAATTATAAGTGAATAAATAGTCTTTGAAGAAATTTTCTGATCTGATGTTTTTGAGGCTGAAGTTGTAGAAATGTCCTCTATTTAGGCAGTCATTGAGATTAGTTACTATGTCTGTGGCAATCATATTGATAAATGGCTTTACTTTGATTGGGAAAATGGGATTTCTATAGCAGAGCATCATTAGTAAGCTAATGAATGGTATGGTTAATTTAAAAATCCTAATTATATAGTTGTGACTTCTGACATTCTTTTGATGTCTGATTGTATATTTCTATATCTAAATTTCTTCCAGTTACAACAGAGCATATAAAATGTTCTGCTCAACTAACTCAAAGCTCTCCCTATTAGCTATAGTTCCAATGAAACTATGAGTTAAACCATTCATAAATATAATCCGAGAAATTGTTATATAGATTGGGTGTATGGGGACAAGAGAATATTTTGTGCAATGAACATAGAGCTTATTTACGATTGATGTATTTCTGTGGATTTTTCTTCAAGAATTCATTTGGTGCTCTGAGGAAATCTGCACATTAATCAGGAAAAATTGATAGTGATAAAATTTTCAGTATCTGTAACAGGTAGATTCTTAATGTCTTTAAAGAAGATCATAAAAAATTTATATAATGTCCTTTCTATAGAATAATCTGGAGTTAATGTTCCAGCCCCTTTTATGTGTTAAGTGAGGAAATTATGGCAGAAGTGGTGGGCCTCAAAAAGTTTTTCTTTTTACATTTGTTTTGAACATTATAGGTATACGGATATGATGCCATCAATGTGAGGAGACAATAATTGCGTTGTCTTTCCTGGTTGATGTTGTGTTAGGCTAGGGCCATCCAACTTCAAACCACAATGTGGCCATAATGTCCCTTATGTAGTTACCCATGGGTCGTGTTATAACAATCTAAATATATTCACCACAATACTGATTAATAATGTAAAATTCATATGATAATTAAACAGTAGAATTTTATGGCACCTAGTTAACTTAATTAAACACAATAATAAGTAATAATAAATAGAAAAATTACAAGTAATATAAACAAAAAAATATATAGAAATCATATATACAAAACAGTGATCAAGGTCAACAAGGAAACAATTTATAAACCATTCAAACATATTTTCTCAAATGCTTTATAGGCAATTATAACAATTATTGATGGTCCATTTGATCAGTCTGGAAATTTTACTCTAAAAAAAGTAGCCCAGGGAATAAAATGGTCTTATGATGTAATTATGTTATTGTCATGTTTACTTCAATGTGTACTACATAAACTCATAGAATTATTCACCTTGGACACTCAAAAGTAATTACATATGTGTTTTACATTGATAACTTAATCCATATTCATAGTGGTCATAGTTTTAGATCAAAATAAAATATGTAAAATATATAAAATATATTAAATCTACTGAACTAATTTGAATCCTAGTACTTGAACCTCAGCAGCTCAATATCTTTTCAATTACAACAGCCGCTATTTTGATTATGAATAAACTCCTGTATCTTCTGATCAAGTTTAGTTATTTATTCATTTATTTATAAATGATCTTACATACAGCTTTAAAATTCCATTTTACAGTGACATAAAAACACAAATATAACATCAATAAATAACATCAAATAATAATATTAGCATATAGTGTAACTTACTTAAAAACTGAGAGGACAGTTTCATGAAAGAGGGAAGAGAGAGGCGAAAAACATCAAGACCAGATGGGAGGGAATTTAATAAGGATGGAAGATGGAAGAAAATACAATGCTGGATAAATGAAATCCTAGGGATGTTAGTGTGAAGAAGGTGGGATAATTGGGTTGATCTGCACGGCACATGAAAGTTAAAAAAAAAGGTAATAACTCAGGGCAATTAATATGAGAATTTAGAATTTTGTGGAGAAAAGAAATATCTTGTTTATGATAATTGGTAGAGAGATTGTCAATAGCTATTGTGGAGAGGACTGTATGTTTTGTAGCATAACAAAGAGAAGGAATACGTATTCTAATAATTTTTATAAAGAAATTCATAATTTGCTCAAGGGAGCATAAATTAGTTATGCAGGATGAGGACCAAATTGGTGAGCAATAGTAAATTACAGGAAGTACAATAGAGCAGAAACATGTCCTCAAAGCCACAGGATCCCTCAGCTCTGTGTATCTGTAAAGAATGCCAAGAAGAGAGAGAGCAGTTCTCTTCATTGTGAAAATGTGTTCTGAAAAGTTAAGTTTAGTGTCTGTCAAGACACCTAAATCTTTTTGCAGTGTCACCCTTTTTAAAGTAGTTCCATTCATTGTATAATCCCAGAGAATGAGGTTTTTGCAGAGAGTGACAGAGAGAACACTACATTTAGGCAAGTTTAGTTGCAATTGCCAAGTATCACACTGATTTGTTACATTATTAATCGTATGTTGGAAGGAAAGACAATCAGGGAGAGAATTAATTGGTTGAAAAACTTTACAAACATCAACATATAATAAAATTTGAGCTTGAGAATTAGATACTGAAATTGCTAGGTCATCTATAAACAAAGTAAATAAATAAGGTCCAAGGACACTGCCTTGGTGAACACCAGTTGATATCATTGACCAGTCAGAAGAAGCACCACAGATACTAACACATTGTCTTCTATTATTTAAGTAGCTGGAAATCAGGCTGAGAAAACAACCATGAACACCAAAGCGGTGTTGGGGTTTATGTAAGAGAAGTGTGTGATTCAAAGAATCAAACGCTTTAGTGAGGTCAAAAAATACATTTTCTAACTGTGATTTATTTGTTGTTGAATCAGTGGCATGTTTCTGAAAAACAGCCAAGTTAGTTAAACAGGATCGGCTGGGAAGAAAACCATGCTGCTTTGATGAAATATGGGGTGATGTGAAATAATAGAGGCAATTTAGGATAATTTTTTCACAGACAGATGAGAGAATGGGAAGGATAGAGATTGGACGATAGCAGTAATGGATTTTGAAATGGATTTGTGAATAGAAAAGACTTTCGCAGATTTCCATTTGGCAGGAAAAATCCCTGCTGAAAAGCAGTGGTAGAGAGAGGTAGAATAGAATACATTTATTAGAACCTGGGACAACTAGTCCCCTAGGTTCTGGTGAGATGAATACATAAGAATAACATAAACAGTCAAAATAACTACAAAATACTACATGTACATTAAAAAGAACATAGCCTGCAGACATCACAGCTGGATAATATAAACAAACTATATATAAAAAATTGTATATCTGGAACCAAGACAAAAAAAGTACATAGCCTTCTGACTTCAGAGTTGCTTATAATACACGTATCCATATACAACTTACATGTATGTACATTATATTATTAGGATTCAACAAAAAAAATAACTTAACCTTCAGACTTTATAGTTGCCAATAATGCACTATGGTTGGTGAATTGCAACTAAGTGGATGATACAACAAACTAAAAATATGGATGTACATTAAATTATCTAGATTCGACAAAAAACCTAAACATCTGACTTTTCAGTTGCTTATAATGCCATATAGTTGATGAGATGCATACCTATGGATAATATGATATAACTAAAAAAAATACGTATATATCAAGTTATCAAGGTGCAACAAAAACAACCTTATAACTTTACAGCTGTTATAATGCACTATAGCTGATGAAATGACACACAAAAAATACATTAGATTATCAGGATTTTTTTCTGCGATTGAGCATAAAAAAATCGGAAAATTTGGGCCGAAACGAATAAATGGTCTGTGAATGGCAGATATTAGAATAGATGGAGTTCCATAGTTTGACCACATACTCATCAACCGAGTAGATGAAATTTTCTAAGAGGAAGTTTTTTAGTTAGCTCTTTAACAAATATTTTCTTTTCATTTTTAACACGATGTTATGCTGTTAATAAGTTTGCACCCCATACAAAATTGGTCCATTACTATATAATTATTAAATTGTGACCCATTACATTGCAATTGAGTTTTCTTCTCGTATTATAATTGTGGACATCATATTACACTTTATTTCTAATGATTTCATATTTTCCTTAATATGCAAGATAGAATAATAAATGTAGATACAAGGAAGAGGAAGTATTTTCATTTTCTTAAATAAACCTTTGCAATCATGGTGGGAATAACCCCAGGCTGCAATGCCATATTTTAACCTGCTAAATATGTAGGCATAATATACAATCATAGCAGTATTGACATTTGTAAGATACATCAACCTCCTTAGAATGAAGCAGCCTGAAGCTACTTTACCACAAATGTAATTAATTTGGTGTTCCCAGCATAGGGACTCATTAATGTGTAGCCCCAGAAATTTTGTAGTAGGAGAACTTCTTAAAGTACTATTGGCAAATTTCAATAATGGACAGGAAATGACTTTTTCTGTGTAGTATGAAACAGCAGAAACACATTTACTATTTTTGATTGAAACATTATTTGTTAATATTGTTGGTATCATTTGCAAGCATATATATCCTTCCATTCAAAAAAGATGGAAGATCATTAATATAGAGAATAAAAGGCAACGGTCACAATACAAACCCTTGTGGCACACATCTTTCAACATTTAAATAATTAGAAACATATTTCTTCTTATCTCTAGATGAGTAAATTGATACTGACTGTTTCCTATTATAAAGGAAGGATCTAATTAAGTTATTAGCTGTCCCAGAAATTCCATAGGATTGAATTTTCCTTAATAAAATATTGGGATCCACTGAGTCAAAGGCTTTCGATAGGTCATAGAAGATACCAAGGGTGTCATAGTGCCCATCAAGGCCTTCGAGGACTGAATTGATAAATTTGTAGATGGCATGTTCTGTTGAACATCCTTTTATGAAACCAAATTGAGAATTTGATAGAACATTGAATCTTACCAAGAAAGACATAATCCTCTTAGAAATCACGGTTTCAAAAATTTTTGAAAATACATATAGTTGTTACGAGCAACACAATTTTTAAACAATGATATGGCAATTGTTATCTTTAACTTATCAGGGAAGATGCCTGCATAAAATGATGCATTGACTATGTGTGTAATTGGGGCAAGAAGATGGTGTTTTAAATTACCTTTGAGAAGTGTACAGGGAATTTCATCCCATCCAGCAGAATGTTTTGAACTAATTTTATCAATAACTTATTGAACCTCTTTTTCATAGGTGAGATAAAGAAACATGTTATTACCTATGACTCGGGGCAAGTGAGAAACCTCAATTGAATTGTTATTGGATTGATTAACATACAATCTGTCAATGGCACCTAAGAAATATTTGTTAAACTTCGTGACAATTTTAATTGGGTACCAGTTAATGTGACATCTTCGTAAGAAATCTTGTCAATTTCTTGATTCGTAACCGTTTTACCAGTGAAACTGTTGATGATATTCCAAGTAGTTTTAGCTATGTTGTTAGATTGACTGATTAGATTAATATTAAAGGTATTTTTAGTAGCAGAGATTAATTTGGAATAATACTTTTTGCAGGAAATGTATTTTTTATTAATACTGATATCTTTTATTAATTTTAAATTTATTAAACAAGTGTATTAATTCCTGTGATAGCAATATAATTTCAGGAGTGACACAGTTCTGACTTCGAACTGTTTTTACTCTGAGGGTTTTTAGTAGGAAGCAATTGTTGAAAATGCCAAGAAAATTTTGAAGAAATTATTGAATTTGTCATTTACTGAGAACATGCGGTACAATGAATCCCAGCTGGTGCCTTGGAGGATGGAACAGAACCTTTCAGTGCCATCAGAGCTAAAATATCTTTTTAGCGAGAAAGTAGTATTTCTATAAGTATCTTTAGGCAGAACTGGCAAGCTAACTTGAGTTATTTGAGCTAAATGGTCAGGAAAATGTGAGTTGACAACTATTCCTTCGTTGAAATTAATGTTTGTGAAGATATTATCAATGATGGTGGCTAATTGAGAGGTTATTCTAGTGGGCTGAAACATAGTCCGTTTTATGTTAAATGAGAGAAATATATCAATTAAACAGTTTTTCATAATACTATCAATGTTGAAATCAATATTAAAATCACCACAAATTATCAATGATTTAGTGTGACTATAGGAAATATGTAATACATCAGCAATTCTATCTTTAAAAACAGAAAAGTTACCAACTGGTGATCTATACATGCATGGAATGAAAACACGATGTTTGTTGATCACTAAGTCTGGAACACAGCATTTAAAATTCAATTCTGAACAAAGGCTCAGAGCAATTTTTTAATGCCTTCAGATCATTTCTTGCTAGGATTAAATCTCCTCCAAATTTGGCTTTTTCTCTACAAAAAGCATTATCAATCGAATAGTTAATAATTTTAACACCTGTCAATTCATCATGCTGAAGCCAATGCTCTGTAATACACACAACATCTATTTTATGTAAATTAATAAACACTTCAAATTCATCAACCTTATTCCTAGGATATTGCATATTAACATTTAAAACTTTCAGGTTTCCCTTTCTAGTCACTGTTTTGATTTGGGCATACTAATTCCCTGTTTCCCTCTAGTAGTTACACTGATGGTGGAGGTGGAGGGAGCAGCAGGTGTATTGGGAGTGGCTGATGATTTATAGCATGAAAATGAATGTATATCCAAATGTGCTACGGAGCTGAAAATTTATTAGATGTAGTATTTGAAAAAAACGAAATAGGGATTATAGAAATTTTGATATTTTAATTTGTGTTGCCGTTAAAAATTTTTAAAGTTTAAACAAAAAGTTAACTGTTTAGGTACTAAGGGATGAGCTAGGAAGCTGAAATATTTTCAAGATATTTACAGAGTAGCGCATTTGCGCAAATACACATTTGAATCTCTCCATAAATATATTGCAGCGGCCATTAAAAATTTTTAAATTGCAAACCATTGGAAAAATATAATTTCACTACTAGAAGTGCTACAACTTTAAAATTATTAAAATAGCATTAGTACCCCATAATGGAGAAAGTGTAAAATACTTAAAACTGCAAAGTTTGGGTATTGTTTTAATCACTTATTTTTACATAAGGGAAAAACGAAAATCGCTGCAGAGGTGAAATTTTTATAAATAAAAATATATTTGAAATGATGAGGTATCTGTCTGAAAAATGAATGTTTTTTAAAGGTGAGATGATATGCTTTCAGAATGCAAGCACCTTCTACTAGTATGTTATATCCTATTCTGTCAGGAACGTCTACATATAATGATAACATTTAGGAGGATAATAATATTTAAGCACTTCCAGATGAGCTGGAGATTCGAAATTGTTTTCTTAGTTAGGATTTTGTGCAAAACCGGCTAGAAAAATGGAAAATGTTGAAAAAGTGCAACAATGCGGCCGCTAAAAATTCCCCCATCGCGAGACATTCCGTTTGCTTATAAAAATTATTATTATTATTAATTATTTTCAAAAAGAAAAACGTTTTGCTCAGAATACGCTTCAAGTAAGTTACAAAAATCAGTTATCAAAAATTGATTGACACCTGCTTTGGAAAGCATGTCTACAACCAAAACCACGGCTTCTTTAACAGGAACAAAAGAAACAAGATTACAAACATCAATAAAGACAAATTTTGAATTGTTCCCTATATATAAGGAGCGATTTATATAATTTATCACCTGATGATGCTAAGATCGTAGTGAAACCGGTCATGCCGAATAAATTTGTGGAAGTGACTGTTCTTTCTTTTTTTAGATTCATTTTGTTTAAGAATCCATTCCAAATTAGATGATATTGCGATGCTTTGTTTTCCATACAAAGTCAAGTAAATGTGAAAGCGATCTTCACTCTCGCTATGGAATTGACTGGTGTAATTCAATGACAATGGATAAGTAATTAGATTAATTAATAGCATTGTTGCCGAACGCTTCTGAGAATTATTCTACACAGGACGTCAGTGCTTTAACGGATCCTTAAGCAAGAAGAGTTTGAGCATTAATATGGTGAGTATAGAACATTTATTTGGATTTTTTTTTAATTTGAACTTTAATATCTTAAATATTGTTTTCCTGATATGTGATGTGTATGACAGTACTTATGCCCGAAGTTTTATCTTGGAGGAATTATCTTACGGAATTCATATGCGTCGGTTGAGGCGAATTCGGGACGTTCGTATAGGTACTCACTTAATTTAGTACAGGTATCTACTGTTGATTTTGTGAAGTGAGTTTTATACTTGCATAATACTTGTTTGCCGTTATTTCGGAAGCACGTAGGTGTTGGTTCTAGAAAATCGAAAAAATTATACACAAAGGTTGAGCATATTATTTAAAAGACCTATCATAATATTTTCTAAGCTTTCAAAAAAACTAACGATTAATGATTCATGATTTGTTCCATCAATTTCCAGAAAATATTGCATTACTAAGTTATGTTGCGTTCTTGCTACATTCACCGATTTGATGAATTATTTTCTTCACTCGTTTATACAAGGTTAAAAAGCGTTATCATAAGATTTTATTTAAAAATTTCAACCTAGCTATAGTCAATATTGTCTATTGCGTGTATTTACAATCACATGTAATACCAAGAAATACGTCAATCTTCTAAATTAAATAAAAAAGTTACGCTGAGCTGAGCAGAATATGCCTGTTGTCACAAAAATGCATCGTACCGAATCTTATCCTATTTTTATTGCTCTCTTTATAAAAATTATCATTATACGTAGACGAACCTGACAGAGGAGGATACAATTCCTACCTCTAAAAAATATTTCACCTCCTTAGTACATTCAGAAAAACATAAATAAATCTTGAGAATTTTTTAAACGATTGCGAATATTTAGCGACCGCATTGTTGCACTTTTTCAAGATTTTCGTTTTTTCTAGTCGTTTTTGCACAAAATCCTACATAAGAAAAAAATTTTGAATCTCCGGGTCCTCTGGAAGTGCCTAAACATTAGTATCTTCCTATGTGTTATACATATGTTATATACTCCTCCTCCAAGAAACGTCCATATATATTGACTAGTAGAATGTGCTTGCATACTGCAAGCATTTAATCTCACTTTGAAAAAAACATTAATTTTTCAGTAATATATTTCATCATGAGAAATATTTCTTTAATTCTAAAGATTTCTCCTCTGGACGGGTTTCCGTTATAAATTCGCAATTGTTTAAACAAATTTTCAATGTTTATGTATTTCCTTATGTTCTACGGAGCTGAAATTTTTTTAATTGACAGAATTTATAAAAAAAAAACGAAATAGGGATTATAGACATTTTGATATTTTAATTTGTTTGGCAGTTAAAAATTCTTAAATTAAAAAAAATTGATAATAGTTTAGATACTACGGGATAAGCAAGGAAGCTGAAATTTTCAAGTTATTTACAGAGAAGTGGATTTGCACAAATAGACATTTGATTCTCTCCGTAAATGTATTGCGACGGCCATTAAAATGTTTAAAATATAAACAATTAAAAGAATATTATTTCACTTCTAGAAGTGCTACAACTATAACATTTGGCAGAAATGTGTAGCATTGGTACCCCATAATGGAGAAAGTATAAAATTCGTAAAATTGCAAAGTTTGGGGATTGTTTTAATCAATTATTTTTGCATAAGGGAAAAACGAAAATTGCTGTGGAGGTGAAATCTTTAGAATAAAAAAATAATTGTAATGATGAAATATCGGTCTGAACAATGAATATTTTTTAAAGGTGAGACGATATGCTTGCAGGATGCAAGCACTTTCTAATAGTCATTATATAAAAACGTCCCTTACAGAGGAGGATATAACAAAACATATATATAGGAGCATACTAATGTTAAGGCACTTCCAGATGAGCTGGAGATTCGAAATTTTTTTCTAGGGTAGAATTTTGTGCAAAACCGACTAGAAAAACGAAAATCTTGAAAAAGTGCAACAATGCGGCCGCTAAAAATTCGCAATTATTTAAACAAATTTTAAGGTTTATTTATTTCTGCATGTGCTACGAAGCTGAAATTTTTTTAGAGGTTGGAATTGTAAAAAAACGAAGTAGGGATTATAGAAATTTCGATATTTTAATTTGTTTGGCAGTTAAAAATTTTGAAATTAAAACAAATAGATAAATGTTTAGGTACTACGGGATGGGATAGGAAGCTGAAATTTTTAATTTATTTACAGAGTAGTGCATTTGCACAAATAAATATATTAATCTCTCCATAAAAATATTAAAAATTTAAATATTTAGAGAAAAATATTTCACTTCTAGAAAATTCTACAATTTTAAAACTTGCTAAAAACATGTAACACTAGTACCCCGTATAAAAAAGTATAAAACTCTTAAAATTGCAAAGTTTGGGGATTGTTTTAATCTAATATTTTTACATAAGGGAAAATACGAAAATCGCTGCAGAGGTGAAATATTTAGAATTAAACAAATATTTGTATTGATGAAATATCTGTATGAAATATGAAAGTTTTTTCAAGGTGAGATTATATGCTTACACAATGCAAGCAGCTTCTACTAGTGTGATATATATATATATATATATATATATATATATATATATATATATATATATATATATATATATATATATATATATATGTGTGTGTGTTATATTTTATAAGCTATATCCTCTTCTGTAAGGAACGTCTATATATAATGATGACATCATTATATGTGGACGTTCCTTAGAGAGGAGGAGGATATAACATGCTAGTAAAACGTGTTTGCATTCTGCAATCATATCATCTCACCTTGAAAAAACATTCTTTTTAGATAGATATTTCATCATTACAATTTTTTTTAATTCTATAGATTTCACCTCCGCAGCATTATTTATTTTTCCCTTATGTAAAAATATTTGATTAAAACAATCCTCAAACTATGCTATTTTATGTTGTATGCATGTTATTTGTATGTTATCATTATATATAAACGTTTCTTACAGAGTAGGAGGATTTAACATACTAGTAGAAGTTGCTTGCATACTGCAAGCATTTTATGTCACCTTGAAAAAACATTTATTTTTCAGTCAGATATTTCATTGTGAGATATATTTCTTTAATTTAAAAGATTTCTCCTAGGGACCAAATTTCTTATTTTCCTTTTGGAACAATAATGGAGTGAAACAATTGCTAAATTTGCAATTTTATGAATATTATACTTTTTCCACATTGGCTTAATAATGCCACACATTTATGCCAAATTAAAAATTTGTAGCACGTTTAGCAGTGACATAACATTTATCTAATTGTTTAAATTTTAATATTTTTTAATGGCCGCAATAAGAATTACATAGATACAATGAAGTGTTAATTCGTTTAAATTGACTAAACTCTAAATAAGTTGAAAATATCAGCTCTCTAACTTGCCCCGTAGCATCTAAACATTTTAGCTAATATATATATATATTGTTTTCTATGTGAAAATTCACTTTGCCTAACTCCAATGATTTACAGGCCAGTGGATCAGCTGAGAGCCAGATGACCCTGGAAATCAACGAGGAGGGCTGTGTTCCTCCTTGTAATATTTCGGTTCATAGGTTCCTCATAAGGGGAGAGGTATCTAAAGTTATGGTCTGCAGCTGCGGAAACTTCTATCCGACCTCAGGTTTTGTGAGTACTATTAATGGCACATCTTTCAACAATATTTACTTCTTAGTAAGAGTTATTGGTGCTTGCATACTGCAGCACTGAATGTAATCACCATTCACCGACTCCTACATTTGTAAATAAACCAGTACGATCTCAAAGACAATGTCCTGTGAGCCACTTGCAACCCTTGCATATGAGATAATAAATTGCAAGAGCTGGCAGTATATTTTTCATTTTCCATCCAGAATTTCAAATTTTGCCGGCAATTGGATTGTGTTCAAGTTTTTTTATTTCATCTTTCATAGCCCAGTGTTAGTCCTGTGTTAGTCTATGTGCTATATTAAATTTATGGTAAACAAAAATATTTGTGTTAGAGTTAGGGCGTCACTTTCAGTGCCATTTAATACATGACTGGACTTTAAAAATCACAAAATACATATGATGTAACATTATATTTTTTCATTGAAAGTAATAATAAATTGTGTCATCACTGCTTCCGCAATTTCATCAAACCATATTCCAGTTCTGTCTTTCATCAATTCCATTTGAAAAAGCATTGAATCAATGCTATTACAATACAGATTACCAATTCCTATTTTGAAGACATGTATGTACCTACTCGTTGCAATGGTAGTTGACGAAAGTTCCACTTAACCAGAACTCTATCACAACTAAATCATGGACTAGACTTAAGATACTGGCATTTGTAAACTCAACCATCTATGCAGGTATGCAGCAATTATATCTAAATACAGACAAAAATATGGGTTATTAGAGGTGTGCTATTCTTAGGAAAATATGATTTACATCTTCACAAAAGTCTCAAGTTTAAGAAAATATATTGTGACAACTCTTTTATTTTCTTAAAAATAATGTGTTTTTAATTTTTTTAGCTTACCCCAAAATTCCTGGATATGGAGAATTTGAGGAAATCCATCTTATTAAAAAATGCAGGCAAGTTTCTAACAGTCAAAACTTTTTATGGACCTTAATGAGAATGGAGTAAATGTAAGTATGCATTTATTTTGATTAAATAAATTTTCACAAAATTAGAGTTGGATTTTATTCTTTTCCTGGAAAAATATGTTATCTATTTTAACCAATGTACCTTCCAGTTGCAGAAAACTATTTATGCCCATATAGTATTAGAATTAGTATTTTTATTGATTCCGTTGATTTACATAATAAACATGGAATAGGTCAGTAAAATATACATAGGATGGTCATAGAAAATTAGTAATAATATACATATTATATATACCTAAGCCGTGTTACTATTTTTGTAAATACTCATCAATACTGTAAAATACATTTTTTACAAGATACAATTTAACATGTTTTTTAAATATATTTATGTTGTTTATGTCTTTTATTTTATTGGGGAATGAGGGAAAAGTATACAACACATAACACTAGGATTGTGTTTTGTCAGGGTTAAACATAACCTTTTTATATAAACGTCACTTTTATTTCTTGTCGAGTAATCATGTATGGCAGAATTTCGGATAAAAAGGTGAGAGTTCTCTTTAAAAAATACTACAGATTCATAAATGAATATACAAGGAAGAGTTATGATTTTTTTTCTATGTATTTTGGTTTGCATGATATATATTTATTTAACTTATATATTGCTCTTATGGCTCGTTTTTGCATTATAAATATTCTGGCTGTATGGGGTGATGATCCTCAAAAGATGATGCCATATCTGAGAATTGAGTGAATGTGACTATAGTAAATCATGAGTAGAGAATCCATGGTAATCTTGTCATGCAGTGATCGAATTATGAATATTGTCTGGTTGACCTTATTGGTAACTGCTTGTATGTGTATTATCCAATCTAGGGTGTCTGATATGTTTAGGCCTAAGAATTTAGTCTGGGATGATTTTTTAATGCAGTTATTGTTGATATTTATATTGAGGGCACTTTGGCTTGCTTGGTTTGGATGGAAATGTAAATAGGTAGTTTTTGAAATGTTTATGTTGAGAAGATTTTTGTTTGATTGTTGTTATTGATTGTTTAGTATCTGTGGCTAGATCTGTGAGTGTTTGGAATGATACGAATTGAGAAATGTCAACTGCAAAGATTGTTTCAACTCCTTTGGATTGGATAATGTTTATATCATTTACATAAATCATAAACAATAGTGGGCCAATAAATGTCCCCTGCAGGGTTCCATAATTTGTATTTTTACAGTCTGAGGAAATATGGTTTATCCATTTCCCATTTATATAGGATATTGTTACCTTTTGTGTTCTGTTAGTCATGAAGGAGGTTACCCAGTCTAGGGCACTTCCCCTTATTCCCAATGTGTACAACTTTTAAAATAACAGTTCATGATCAACTGAGTTAAAATTTTATGAAAATCTTAGAATATACCTAGAGCTTTGATTATTTTGGTCAAGGGTATTGTATACTTGTGACAGGAAGTGGAATATGGCTGTTGTGGTGGACATTTATTTTCTAAAACCATGTTGTGATGGATTTATGAGGTTATGATTTTCCAGAATAGTGGTTAGACGACATGTCATGATATTTTCAAATAATTTGGAAAAGTATGATAGATGAGATATTGGTCTGTAGTTATCTGGATATGGTTATGATTCTTTTTGTGTATGGGTATTATCAAATGAAATACGCAGCTTTTCCTCCTTCCTCAAAGACCTTGCAGTATCGGTCAAACTATCCAATGATGCTGAATTACCGGACCAATACAAAACTCTTATAAAGCAATATCGGAAACTCCTAGCAACAACAAAAAAAACTTACAACAATAACAGGATACTTGCAGCGGACAATAAGTCCAAGGCCTCATGGGAAATTATTAATGCAGGCAAAGGAAAATCCCCAGTTCATCCTCTATCAAAAATTAAGGACCCCTCAAATAACTCCCTTCAAAATTATTCAACACTTGCCAATTATTTCAATCAATTTTTCACAATAGATTCCACACCATCTCCAATTTTAAGTACTTATACCGGTTCTCTCC
Organism: Tanypteryx hageni; assembly: GCA_028673005.1. Lineage (NCBI taxonomy): Eukaryota > Metazoa > Arthropoda > Insecta > Odonata > Petaluridae > Tanypteryx > Tanypteryx hageni. The sequence goes on from CM054120.1 coordinate 174,658,729, forward strand.
CAAACACTCTTAACTCATTCTTTATTCGACCCTGCCTAGAATCCGAACTAAAATTAATTATTTCTAAATTAGACCAAAAAAATAGTGCTGGCCCTGATGAAATACTAGGAAAAATTATCTTTCGTTGCTATGACTTCATAAAACTTCCTCTTTTATTTCTGATAAATGAATCATTAAAACTTGGTATATTTCCCTCCTCTCTAAAAGTTTCTAAAATAGTTCCCATTTATAAAAACAAAGGATGTACAAACAACATGAATAATTACAGGCCCATAACAATACTGAATATTTTCTCCAAAGTTATTGAAAAAGTCTTTTATAAATAACTAATCTCCTTCCTGGAAAAACACCACCTGCTGTCCACATGTCAGCATGGTTTCAGACAAGGAAGATCAACTACATCAGCAATATATCATGCTATTGACTATATTCTGTCATCACTTGATCGGAAGCAAGAAATCCTAGGCTTATTTTTTGATTTTTCAAAAGCATTTGATCATGTCAATCATAGTCATCTCATGGTTAAACTAGAAAGAATTGGAGTCAGAGGGGTCCCCAATAATTGGATAAGATCCTACCGACAAAACCGTTCCCAAGCTGTAACTCTTAACGTGAAAGGTATAAAATATTCCTCCAACTATAAAACTAACTCATTAGGTGTTCCCCAAGGATCTATTTTGGGGCCTGTCCTATTCTTAATATACATTAACAATCTTGCATTCACTTTTAATGAAATAGAAGGTGCAAAATTGCTTTTATATGCTGATGATACCAACATTATACTTTCTGCCTCATCACGCAACAGCCTTGTACACAACTCAAAACTAGTTAGTCTCCATCTGAGCAACTGGTGTCAAGATAACCTCCTAAATCTTAATGTACAAAAATCCCAAATGATCCATTTCTCACATAGCAAAAAGTCAACAGAAAGTCTGTTAATAAAAATTGATCAAAAATCTATCCAACAAGTCTCTACTAGCAAATTTCTTGGTGTTCACCTAAATGCTAATATCTCTTGGGAATCACACATTGACATTTTATCCCATAAGCTAAGCTCTACATGTTACCTGATTAGGCAACTGAGAGAAAGAGTTAGTAGAGACGTCCTCTTGAATCTATATTATGGCACATTCTATTCCCATATCACACACAATATTATCTTCTGGGGTTCTTCATCTCATTCCATCAAAATTTTCAAGATCCAGAAAAGAGCAGTTAGAATCATCTCTTGGAAACCATATGACTCTCCTTCAAGGCCAATTTTTATGACTTTGAAGCTTCTTCCCCTCCCATGTATTTATATTCTGTCAGTAGTACTGTTTGTGAAAAATAACTTAAATGATTTCACAGTTAATTCAGACCATCATCACTACCTCACTAGAGGACAATCTGATTTGCATCTTAATTTAATAAGGACCAAAACCATAAAATTAGGACCTAGAGAAATGGGAATCAGACTTTTTAATAAACTTCCCCCACAACTTAAACTTATCCAAAACTATGATTCCTTTAAGATAAAGGTGAAAAGGTTTTTACAAGGTAATATGTACTATTCTGTTAATGAATATTTAAATGATAGGTCATTGTAATTATGTATGACAGCTAAATTTATATTATCTTATATTATCTTTTTTTATTGCATTTTTTTAATTTTTACTTTTAGCGTTATTTTACTGTATATTGTCCTATATCATCTGAATGTATGATCCCCGGACCAATAAAGTTGAATTTGAATTTGAATTTGAATCAAATTATTTGTTAGTTTGGAAGGAAAAATACCACACATTAGTGATTCATTTATAATGTGAATAAGGGGATCTATAATATATTGTTTTGATTTTAGCATAATAGAACCTGGAACTTTATATCTACCTGCTGAGTGTTTTGTACCTATTTTCTTTAAAATGGTTTCAACCTCATTTTTATCAACTGGTTTCAGAAATATTGTACATATGTTGGATATGTAGTGGCAATCTACATTCTCAGGATTATTTACAACTGAAGGTTTAGTAGGGGTTATTTTTGGGTTGTAACAGAAATGGTTATTAAATATGTTAGCTATTTCTAAAGGGTTTTTAAATATGTTATTGTCTTGGAGTAATTGAATGTTCTCAATCAGAGAGTTTTTTTATTGTAATGAGTTTTTAATTATCTGCCATGCTGCTTTAGAAGTGCATGTGGCTTTGTTGAGGTAGTTATCATTGTAATGTTTTTTGCTATTATGATTTGCTTTTTATAATGTTTTAATAAAGATTTGTCATGAATTTTGTATCCTTTGATAATTTTGCTTTTGCATAGAGTTTACATAGATGTCGACCCATTTGTTTTAGTTCAGGAGTAATCCATTTTTGCACTGCATTGTGACTTGTTTTTTTACCACTAATTGAAAGGAGGTGTTGAAGTGATAGAAAAATATTTCATAAAAATTATTAACTTCATATACAGTGTGCAAATCAGTGTGTGAATGTTGACGTAAGAAGGTGTCAATTTTGGCTGGGCAATATTGTATTTTGTACTCATGTCTTTGTCAATTTTTTATCTTCTGTTTGAAGTTCTACAAGTTGCCCAAGATGATCTGATAAACCTATGTCTAAAGTTTTACTTGAGAATCTACTGAAGGAATTTGTGATAAAAATATTGTCTATTGTAGTACTTGAGGATGCGGTTATTCTTGTAGGAGAATGGATTGTAGGTATCACGTTGAAGGAGGATGTCAGATCCAAGATAACATTTTATGTGTATTTTGTGTTTGCAGATTAATGTTAAAATCACAACAGAGAATTACATTAATATCATGAGTTACCGTTTCACATAGCATTTTATCAAGGTTATACAAGAAAACATTTATATCACTATTTGGAGATCTATGAACACAAATTACAAGAAACACTTCCACTTTTGATTTATATATAGCAGCAACACACTCAAACACTTTTTCAGTGGAAATCACTTCCCCTCATAGTCAATTTTGTTAATAACATAACTCCAACATTTTGTATGTTTTACGGCAAAAAGAAGAAAAATTTTGTATCCTGGCACGTAAATTATGTCAATTTCCCTTTTTTAATGCAATGTTCTGAGATGCAAATAATGTCTGGGTTTTTGTCTGTGAGACCTACTTCTAGCTCATCATGTTTGTTTTTGCAGACTGTATGTTAATGTGTAGAATATTGAGAGATTCATGTCATAATTTCTGGAATTCACTAATTTCTGCTTTTAATCACGTGGCCATATTGAACTGTGCATGTTCTTTGTCTTTGCAGTCAACTGTTGATTTTAAAGATGGGCTTCCTTCAGGGTTCTCTTGATTTTTTGGTGGCGGTAGTGTTTCTGGAGGTAGAATTTCTGACATACTGAACTTTTTGAATTTAAAGCATAGGACTGATGCCCCAAGAGGCCAGTAGGTGCTGTCATATAGTTTGGATATTAGTGAAAGATCTGCACTTATTTTAAATGATGACATCACTTAATTTGAGTGGACTTTTTTACATGTTAATTCATGTCCCTTAAATTTGTTGCTTAGGTAATTGATTACAACACTATGTGTCGTAGTAGATGAATCCATGCTTTTTTCTGTATTCCAATGTTTTCCATTTGTGCATCATTAATATTTCAGTAAATTGTGCATTGAGGTCTTTGTTGTATTCCCCTCTTTCTAATTACAGTTGTAAATTCTTCATTGTTCTCCATAGATGCCTTGTTGTTGTGCACTTCATTTATTTTGTTGTGTTTATGGTTTGTGTCAATTAGTGGCTGTTGATCATTGAAAAGGTGTTGCTTTGCGATATTTGCATAATTATCACTTTTCCGTTTGTTTAGATTTGTAATGATTTCATTGGGTGTTCCTGGTTTTTCCACACTTCCTGTTGTATTTTTAATAATACTAACCTCAGGTGGTACATAATTTTTGCGCATCACCTGGATTAAAACTGCTATCATGTTTCAAAGCAAAGCAAAGGCGCCCTCTGTAGCAGCTAGATTGTGTTCTGGTTTACTGACAGCTTTGGCAAAAAATCCTGTAACCTTTCCCGAAGAGGTGCTTCCTTATGCTCATATGATTCAATGTGATGCTTTAAATCACCAGCCCCTTTTTTAGCCATTGAAACATATGTCCCCATTCTGCATTATTTATACTCAGCTTCTCACTCATCTTGGCCAAATGAAAACCATGGAAATTTGTCTTTCATCTCTTCTGTGAACACGCACCTCCTTTTATGCATTTTTAAAGGAATGATAGTCTTTAATAATATTAATTTTATATATGAAATAATCATAACCAATTTTATATTATAAGTAATGAATCATAAAATCGTATTGTCTAGAACTACAAAAGTGAAAAAAAATTCGTATTTACAGCGAAGAACTATGGTTTTAAACAAATCTGAACTTCAGTACTAAATGTATTAGTGACTGCACCATTGGTTGGTCTTCTGCTAAATATTCCAAAATTATTCAACAGAACACAACTATGGATCAATGCTGTACTCAGTGGCTCAAGTCCACATTTCCATGTTGCTGTATTGTTTGAGAAAACAGGGTCCTGAAACACCTGGCAGGTTATACCACTACAAATATCTATTTATATATGAGTGAATTCTGGAGTAAGCATAGGTTGACAATGCTTTGATGTAATGAAGTTAGCATCGTCAGGGTCTTCCACACCTGCTTGGCTCACACGAAAAATTTGAATTGACCAACCATCTCTCTGTATCCGAAAGAGATATCAGATAACGTAATTCAGCATTATTCGTAGTGCTTGCTTAAAACAAAATGTTGCAGGAAGTAAAAATCCGGACATTTCTACAATTTTATAAAAAATCGCCTGGACAGATATTTTAGACAAAAAATCAGGACAAATCCAGATAAAAGAGGATGGATGGTAACTCTAGTCCTGATGGCATTCCCATGCTTATTATCAAAGCCTCTTCTTAACCTATCATTCTGTACTGGCAAGTTTCCATCTCACCTCAAACTTGCACATGTGTCACCAGTCCCTAAAAAGGGTTTGCTATCTGATTCAGACAATTTTCGACCTATCTCTTTTCTGTCACTTTTTTTCGTAATTTTTGATATATTTTTATAAACCATATTCTAAATTTCCTCAAATCCTACCAGATTTTTTCTCCTAATCAACATGGCTTCAGACATGGACTATCTACCAGTAGTGCCTCATTTGAAGTATTGAACAGTATACATCTTGCCCTGAATAGAAAATTATTCACTGTTGGTATATTCCTCAATTTAAGCAAAGGGTTTGACTGTATGAACCATCTCATTCTTAAACATAAACTTGCCAATATGGGCATTACTGGCATTGCTTTGAACTGGATTATGTCTTTTCTTAGTGGTAGGAGTCAAATTGTTGGTTATTTTCAACGTACCTCCAAGGGCATTATTACAAAAAACTCCAAACCATTGAAAGTAGTAGCTGGTGTTCTACAAGAATCCTTTTGAGGCCCCCTTTTTTAAATCTTATTCATGAATGACCTCCCATATAATCTAACTAGATGCAAAACTATACTGTATGCTGATGATACCTCCAGCATTGTTACATCCAGAATCTTGCCTGGCCTAATGATGTCTGCTAACCAGACTATTACCAAAATGACTGATTGGTGTCATGGTAATGACCTTCTGATGAACAATAATTAATGCACAGATTTGCAATTTTATACAAAACAATCTTCTCTCTGCAACCGAGCTCCCATTTTGAATGATCTTACTATTTGCCATTCACCAGTTACTAAGTTCCTTGGCTTTGCATAACAGAAAATTTAAACTGGTCAGCTCATACTGATGTACTTATGAATAAACATGCTGTTGATGTCTTTATGATTAGAAGGTTAGCACCAATTGTATCTATTGATGTTTTAAAATGTTATAATTTGCTGAAGTGCATTCCCTTATATCCTCTGGAGTTATGTTTTAGGAGAATTCTGAAGCTGCTATTAGTGTGTTCTCAATGCAAAAAAGATCTGTAAAAGCAATATTTCATGTTCCCATATGCACACCTGGCAAACCTCTTTTTCCATCTCTTAAGAAACTAACCCATCCATCACTTTACATCTATATGCGTACCTCATTTGTAAAACCATATAATAATAAATTTTCCACTAATTCTGATTTCCATAACTATCACACTCGAAAAAAAGATGACATTCATTACAATCACAATAATTATTCCCTTAGTCTCTGAAACTCTCTTTTTTATTTCATAGCATTCCCCTTAATTTAATAGAAATGTGATTGATTAAAACTGTTACAATGTTCCTCATTGCTATCAATATATTCCATCTTAAGATATGTCATATCTCCTACATTCTGGTATGCAACATACTTCAATCAATTCACTTGTTATATTGTTTGGCCAAAACCTATGTTATCATAACTTTTATTTACCATAATTTCTTGAATTTTTGTTTGTCTATCTGAATCAGAGTCAATGGTTTCATGTAGATGCTTGTATGGAATCTTTAAAGAGGAATGTTTCTAATGAATTTAGCTGCTTTTTCCTTTCAGCTTGTCTTAAAAGACTTTTTTCCACTTCTTGACCACTGGTTCAAATGATTCATTCATATTTTAAAAAGGCAATGGGTATATACATATTGTCGTTTTTCATTTTAATTTTAATTAATGGCACATAAACAAATATTTAAAATTACAGCAATAGCATTTTACTGATTAGTAATTATTTTCAACAAATTTATGCTAATATAATGTATTAAAAAGTCATTAATTTTTTTATTATAGCAAAAAAATAATTCATACATACGAAAAACTAGCAATCCTGATTTAGAAGTCCTCTTGTTCACAAGGTAATAAATCTCATGTGGCCACCACATGGCTTTATCCATACCTGTAATATTTCTAAAAATTCCTAATAGGTTAAATGACAATAAACATTATAAGGAACTGTGAGAAAAATTTAGACTTTTCAAAGAAACATACTCAAACCATTGTCTTATGAGAATGGATATAGCCCTAAAGCTCCAACAATTAAGATGGTAAAAATGAGTGTAAGGTGTTTCTAATAGACACCGGTTAGTGGTGTGGTTGTGGCAGCTAGTCTTCACTAATATTAATGCTTGTTCTGACAAAAAAAAGTAAAAGACTTTGTGATGGACTCTTGTCTGATAAACCCAGGTATCTGGCTTTTAAGACTGAGCCAAAACTTGGCTCATCTAATAACAATCTGGGGTGGTTTTATTGCTCATGCCAAAATATCTAACAATTTGTCAGTGCCTGAGAGGATCTCTTTCATTTGTGTGCCTCCAATTTAACTTTTAACCCTTGAGCGGGCATGCTGGCATAAATCTAAGTAATGAATTCACCACCCAAACTTCTCGTATTTACACCTGGAATGATTCACACATCTTGATTGACTTATGTATACAAAACACAGTAAAGGCCTGCATATAGGATGCATCTGTGCATAGGATGCAAGAAGGTTTTCCCTTGTAGTTCTAGGAATAAACAATAAGTTGCAATAAAAGACTCATATCCATTCTATTAGATGAATTCTGTTGAATATACTTTCTGCTAAGTATGATCTGAAAGGTGAATTCATAAAGTAGATATATAACCAATCTGTCAGTAGATCATTGAAGGATGAAATGACCTCCTTTCAGAAACTATAATTAGGGGAAAAAAATGTTGCATCTGTTTTTACTTTGTAATTCTGCGATCCAAGGACTGCCATAATGAAGCCTTTAACCCAACTGTCCTTTGATCATTCCTTATACTGTCTCACCATCATCCTGTCACCATCTCTAAAGGATCTTACAGCATCACTTTCTTGTGTCCTAACTTGGGCTCTTTATCATTTTAATACTGTCTCTCTTTAGTTTGGCTTCACTAAGGCTAACCATGAACTAAGTAGCCTACCTACCAGTAGCACGCTAGGTGCTTCACCTTTGGTCAAATTAGGTGTGATCCTTAAATTCAAAAGTAACCATGTGCAATGTGCAAAGGAATCTTTGAGTGCAAGAGGGCTTTAATTTTTTATTTGAAAATTTTACCAAGTTTTCAGGTGCCCCATTTGTGGCTGGATGATAGGGAGGAGAGATTCTCTGCTCTATGTCATTCATCCTGCAAAACACTTTGAACTGGGTTGATGAAAAAGGGGACCTATTGTGAGTTTCCAAAATTTCTGGGAGCCCAAATGTGGCAAACAAAACTCTTAGTTGTGATATTATTTCCTCAACATCCCCATTTTTTAATTCCTTCACTTCAGGCCATTTTGAATGACTGTCCACCACTATCAGGGATATTTTGTTCTGAAAGGTCCCAGCCAAGTCAATGTATAATCTTTGCCATGGTTTGTCAGGCACATTCTATGGTTTGACTGGCTCTGTGTTGGGCATTGGTTTGTGAACCAGACATGACTGACAAGAGTTTGCACGTAATTCCACTGGCTGATCAAATTTTGTCCATCAAATATATGATATAGCCAGGGATTTCATTTTCACAATACGTAAATGGCTTGAGTGTAACTCATCCAGTAGGCATCTTTGGCCTTAGTGACTTTGGGTTCACAACTCTGTTTCCCCTAACACACATCCATACTCAATAATACTTGCCAATTGTGTCACATTACATTCTTCTTGGGCATTAGTATATACTTTTAATTTTTGATTTCTATGTGAAATTTAATTACGGATATTTTCAATGATTGACAGAGGTGTCACCACCCAGAAAAAGGCTTACCACCAAAAAATGAAGTGGATCACGATAGCAGAGAATGCAACCATTCAGTAAACGATAGCAGAGAATGCAACCTTTCAGTAAACGATAGCAGAGAATGCAACCATTCAGTAAACGATAGCAGAGAATGCAACCTTTCAGTAAACGATAGCAGAGAATGCAACCTTTCAGTAAACGATAGCAGAGAATGCAACCTTTCAGTAGGTATTTACCTACAAACACAGGATGCAACCTATGAACTGGCATGCGAATGTGGGGGATTATATGAACTCTCCAGAAGTGTTAGTACCATTACTGGCACATCTCAACATTATTTACTTAGTAGTATTTGCATGAGTTGCCGTAGTTGGGTATGAAAATTATGCGTATTTTTTACAGATTCTTAGTTTACTTTAATGAAAAACACATTGATGATGATTTCTAGTCTTGTTTTTTATGTACTATGTCTGCAGTGTCAAATGATTATTTGTGGGTATTAGCATTAAAAAGAGACATGCTTCTTAATGCTGCTTTATATGCCATCAAATATTCCTTGTTAACATTAACTTATAAGTACACAAAGAATTATATTGCTGAAAACCGGACCAAAGTTCCATTTTATCAGAGCCTAATCAAACAAATTCATGGACAATACATTCTCATTTGTAAGCTCAACCATTTACTCAGATATACATCAATTATTTCCAAGATGAAATAGAAATGAGGGAGACAGGAGGATTACTATATTTAGAATTTATCATTTTCCTAGTCACATCTGCCTTAACCATTCATCTGGGTATTTAATTTTTTGAAGCCGCACCGGTGTTGGGCATTAAAATAGGAATGGAGTATATGCATGAAATGCTGTAGTTGGGTATGAAGATTATGTATTCTTTTAAAGATGCTAAGCTTACTGTAATAAAAAATACATTGATGATGATTTCAATAGAATAGAATAGACGTTAATTGGTCTAAGAGACAACTGTACTGTTGTATAGGACAGGTGAAATAAAATACAAAATAATACAAACAAGAATGTACATATGGAGATTAATACAAGGACTAGCATAATAGTGAAAAAGTACAAGTTAAAGATACAAATAAGTTCAACAATGCAAAAAAAAGATATTCATAAAACATTATTTGGTCATATATAAAATAAAATATAAACATAGGAAATGCATTCAAAAGATATCACATAAATATAATTTACACATAATCACCATAAAGGTAGAATAACAGTAAAGCACAAACAGAGTAACTTATAGAGTATTGTCAGTCAAATATTCAGACACAGTGTAATACAATTTATTCAGTTGTAACTTTTTTAGTTTAATTTTGAACACCTCTGTGCTTGATATCAATTTCAGTGCAACAGGCAATTTATTGTACAGACGAATACCAAGCTCTTTGGGCCCCAGTGCAGTTTTTTTATAATGTGTTTGGTATAAATGTAAGTCATTCTGCCTCCTAGTAGGATAGTTATGTATATTAGAATTTTTAGGATATAGATTAATATTTTCGCTGATTAAGATTATGGAAAGGAAATATATGTACATGGCAGTGGCAAGATTTTTAGGGTTGTAAAAATTGAATGACATGAAGAGTGATAGGGTTTCCCTGCTACAGTTCTAACAGCTCTTTTCTGTAACTTAAATATCCTCAGGGAGTAGGAAGAATTACCCCAAAAAGTGATTCCATAAGTAATTTTGGAATAGAATTCACTGGAATACACCGTGAGAAGAACACTATTACTTACAGATTGTTTTAAAAACCTTAACATAAAACAAAGTGAGCTTAGTTTCCTTGCTAGGGCAATGACATGGGATCCCCAGCTAAAAATCATTTGAGATTTGTCAACATTAAGCTTAATGCAGTTGATATCACACCACTTAGTCAACTGTTGAAGGACATAATTACTACTGGATATTAGACTGCTTTGAGATGGAGCAGATAGTAAAATATTGGTATCATCAGCATACAATATTATTTTAGACCCATTAACTGAACTGAGGTATTCAGGTAGGTCATTTATATAAATCAGGAAAAAGACAGGCCCGAGTATTGATCCCTGCGGAACACCGAGACTTACTGTTTTGATCGCTGAAGAATGGTTTGTGCCACCAGCATTGATGACTACTCTACAAGCTCTACTGTCTGGGTAAGATTGAATCCAGTTAAGCGGTGTACCTTTGATACCTATCCTGCTGAGTTTATTGAGCAGATGTTTATGATTTACATGATCAAAAGCTTTTGAGAAATCTAAAAATAATCCCCAAGTATTAAGTCTATGGTCTAGGGATAGAAGCAGGAAATCAATAGCAGATGTTGTGCATCTATTTTGTCTGAAGCCATGTTGGCAATTAGAAAGGATCTTATTAGTTTCCAGGTATCTAATTAGGCAGGAATAAAAGATATTCTCAAAGATTTTTGCAAATTGGTTAAGAAGAGTAATTGGCTGATAGTTATTAATATTGTAAACACTTCCCTTGTTCTTATAGATGGGTTTAATCTTAGAAGATTAAAGTGAGGATGGGAAAACACCTTGGCTCAAAGATTCATTAATAAGATATAAAAGAGGATGTTTGATGAGATCAAAAGATAATAAGATAATGCTGCCTGGGATTTCATCAGGACCAGCCACATTCTTGTGAGATAGTTTGAGAACTATATTTTTCAACTCATTTTCCTGACAGGGATTGAGAAAAAAAAATTAGCGATGGAGATGGGAGCGAGAAGCATGTCAGAGTTAGAAGAGGCATTAAGGCTTGGTTTCACTGAAAAATTATCCAAAAAAAGAGAAGAGATGGATGTAGCATCAGAAATAAGTTCCCTGGAAGGAGTAGACAGCTGAATGGGAGTGCATTGCGTTCTCTGCCGTCTAGATTCTTTTATGATTTTCCATAATTCTCTAGTTTTATTATCAGAGCTTAATATCCTATCATTATTAAAAGATTTTTTGGCATTTGAAATATATTTGTGGTATTGTTTTTTAAGGGTTTTATACCTTAAAAGGCTTTCGTTATCATTCCATACCTTATATATAGTAAAGCAAAATTTGTTAAAACAAGATCTAGCAAAGAGGCAGAGCTGTTACTGACCCTTGTTGGTTCAGAGTTAGTCACAGTTAATTTAAAAATATTAATGACATGTAAAAACTAAAAACTAATCCTCTTAGTTGAGGCACATTCTGCAGTAATGAAGAATTACCTATGGAATTTTCTTTGTTTTTAGAAGCATAAAGCCTGTTTCTGTTGATAGTATGCCCCAGAAACTATACAGACTCTAGTAGTAATCAGCATTTGCTCCTATTAACCTTAAATCATGATCTGTGTAACTTGTCTAATAGTGTCTTTGGGTTTGTCAAATGTTCTATGTCATTTGTGCCTGTCGTGGTTATGTCATCTTGAATGCAGGAGACCTATTCTAAGCTTTGTAATAATTGATCCATTATTCTCTGAAAGATAGCAGGGGCAGATGCTGTTCCAAATGGAAGTCTAATGTATCTAAAGAGTCCTCTATGGGTATTTATGGGGCAATACTCTTGGGATTTTCTGAAGCCAATTGCTGTTAGGCTTGGGATAAATCAATTGTTGAGTATTTCTCTCCACCTTGCAATTTGGAAAAAAGTCCTTCCACCCTAGGTAATAGGTAATGCTCAGTTTCTAGCTGAGGATTGACTGTGATTTTAAAATCCCCACATATTCTGACACTACCATAGCTTTTGGCCACCGGAATGATATGAGTTGCCCAGTCACTAAATTCTACTGAGTAGAGTACTCTCGATTGCACCAGCCTGTCCGATTCCTTCTCTACCTTACTTTGTACTGCAAATGCCAAGGCTCTAGGATGACAGAAGAATGGTCTAGCATAGTCCCTTAAATATAATTTGACATTTCCTTTGTTGAAAGATCCTAGTCCTCCATCCCACATCTCTTTAAACCTTTCTCACAAGTCCTTGACATCCGAAATTGTTGATAACTGAATATTGTTACTGGTTGGCAAAATATAATTTCCTGGGCCAATTCCTTCCTTTCAGTGGTGAACCCCCATTTTTGACAATAAAAAGTGGTAACCTAAGGCAATCATTTTTGAAATCCACTTTTACCATGCGACCCCCTTTGGGTGAATCATTGCGTTGGCGTATGTTTTTAACCTGATATTGGTACTTGGTGAGAACTGGCCTTTTCCACTCTTCAGCTCCTGGTTCATTTGCATCTTGCTTCTCTCCTTGCAATTTATTGTGCACGATATAGAAAAACTTTTGGCGAATCACAGAAATTACTTCTCTTGTCAGGAGATAATGGACATTTACATATTCTTATGAAAAGGAAGGCACAATTCTTTGGGTTGATCCCAAGAAGACCCTAAAACACTATAGCTATCCATTGACTCATGATTCAATTAACCAAAGTAAGTGATTCCAATAAGAGAAGAATTCGGAGTACTTTGCATACAAAATGGTTTGGGTTTTTCTATTTTGATTCAATAAAGTGGCTGATTCAATTAGCCACTGACTCAATAAAACAGAACCCACTGTACCTATAAAATAATTTCAACTCCTTAGCAGATCTGGAAATACATTATACTTGAATATTTGTTTTTAAATTTTGATTTTTTAGCACCCACATGTAGAACCTTTTGAAGATATTTGTTTTTTTAGTCGGGTTTGCGCATAATCCTAATGAGAAAAAACATTTGAGAGTGTCACTTTTATGTAAGTGCCTAAAATTTGTATCCTCCTATATATAAGTTATATATATATATATATATATATATATATATATATATATATATATATATATATATATATGTTACGATTATATATAGACATTCCTTACAGAGGAGAAGTAACATATAACATATAGCATTTAGTATTTAGCATATAGCATATAGCACATAGTATATAGCATAAGCCATATAGCATATACCATATAGAATATAACATATATAGGAACATGTATAGGAAGATACTAATATTTAGGCACTTCCAGAAAAGCGGCATGCTTGAATTTTTTTTCTAAGTAGGAACATGTGAAAAATCGACTAGAAAAAACAAAAATCCTGAAAAGGTTCTACATTTGGACGTTAAAAATTCAAAATTGTTTAAACAAATATTCATGCAAAATGTATTACCGAATGTGCAACGGAACTGAAATTTTTTTATAGTTAGCATTTGTTAAAAAATTAAATAGGGATTATACAAATTTTGATATTTTAATTTGTTTGCCAGTTAAAAATTCTTAAAAATTAAAAAAGAGTTAAGTTTATATACTGCAGGCAAGTTATGGAGCGGAAATGTGTTGTTTACTTAGAGTTTAGTCTGTGTAAATGAATAATCATTTCAATGTATCCATGAAATTGTTATTCTGGCTGCAAAAATTTATTGAATTTTAAACAATTTGATAAATGTTATTTCACTTCTAACAGTGCTTCAAATTTAAAAATTGACAGAAAAGTAAGGCATTATTAACCCAATGTGAAAAAAGTATAATATTCTAAAAATAACAAATATTAGTGATTGTTTTACTCCACTATTGTTCCATAAGGAAAAAACTAAAATCGGTGCGGAGAAGAATTCTTTTGAATTTGAGAAAGATTTCCAATGAAAAAATACCTCTGTGAAAAATAATTGTTTTTTCAAAGTTAGATGAAATGCTTGCAGAATGCAAGCACAAACTACTAGTATGTTAATTTGAGTTGAAGGCTTTCGCAGCGTTGCTGAATGCTGGTGGAGGTTTTCGAGTTTCGCTGCATTGGCGGCATTTCTGGCTCTCGACGTTTCGCAGACATTGCAGTCTGCATCTTCATCTCCTGAAGATGCAGACTGCAATGTCTGCGAAACGTCGAGAGCCAGAAATGCCGTCAACGCAGCGAAACCCGAAAACCTCCACCAGCATACTAGTATGTTATGTTACTCCTCCTCTGTAAGGAACATTTATATATAATGATAACAAATATATAGGAGGATACTAATATTTAGGCACACCCAGAAAAGGGCAGACTCGAAATTTTTTTGTTGGTAGGATTATGTACAAAACCGACTGGAAAAAATTACAACATTGACATAGTTCTACAATGCGACCAATAGAATTTGATATTTTTTAAACAAATTTCCAAGGTTTATGTATCTCCGGATGTGCTATGGAGCTGAACTTATTTTCTAGGTGGAAATTGTAAAAAAACAAAATATGGATTATACAAATTTTGATATTTTAATTTATTGGCGGTTTAAAAATATTAAAATTCAAAGATATAGGTAAATTTTTAGATACTATGGGGCAAGATAGGTAGCTGAAGTTTTAACGTTATTTAGAGATTTCTCTATACAAATGAATAAACACTTAAGTGTATCCATGAAATTGTTATTGTGGCCATTAAAAATTAATTAATTTTTAACAATTTGATAAATATTGTTTCATTTATAAATGTGCTAAAAATTTAAAATTTAGTAGAAATGTGTGGCATTATTAACCCAATGTTGAAAAATTAAAGTAATTATATTATTCCTAAAATGGCAAACAATAGTGATTTTTTTACTCCATTACTGATCCTTAAGGAAAAAACGAAATTCGCTCCAGAGGAGAAATCTTATGAATTAAAGAAATATTCCTCATCTTGAAATATCTTTCACAAAAATTAATATTATTTCAAGATGAGAAGAAATGCTTGCAGTATGCAAGCACCTTCTACTAGGATCACACACACACACACACACACACATATATATATATATATATATATATATATATATATATATATATATATATATATATATATATATATATATATATATATTCCTCCTCTGTAAGAAGAGTCTATATATAATAGATATGTTATATCCTCCTCTGTAAGGAACATCTAAATAAAATGACTAGTAGAAGGTACTTTCATACTGTAACCAATTCATCTCACCTTGAAAAAAACATGTAGTAAAACAAATTACTAAAATCTGCAATTTTAAGAATATTATACTTTTTCCACATTTGGTTAATAATGCCACACATTTCTACGAAGTTTTAAAGTTGTACCACATTTAGAAGTCTATTAACATTTAGCTCATTGACTAAATTCAAATAATTGTTAACATTTGCAATAACAATATCATGCAGATATTGAAATGTTTATTTGTTCACATAGACCAATATCTAAATTACTTAAAAATTCCAGCTCTCTATCTAAACTGGTAGCATGTAGATATTAACCTATTTTTTACCATTAATAATTTTTAACTACTAACTAAATATGATATATATATATATAGTCGAGGGGGATTACATTGAAAAGTTATATTAGTTTCATTTCTTTATATTTAAAATAAATGTGCTTTTTTGAAGAGTCCCTTTAATTTTTGAATTACCCTCGTAGTTTTTGCTGTTTTTGTTGGAATGTGAACCAATTTATCAATTCCTTATAATTACCCCATTTTGTATTAATTTGACAAAACAACAAATGATTTAATAGTATTTTCTACTTTGATGATCTACGAATGTTTTTCAATATTTTTAATCGCATTTGTACTCACTCTGTCTGCCCATACGCCGAATTTTGATGCAATGAGGAGAGTTGGGACTCGAAGATCATCTGGATAGTTTAGGCTGGTGGCACGTATGAAAGCTATTTATTTTTTGGAATCCATTCTCATTTTTAAGCTCAATCATTTACTCAAGTATACATCAATTATTTTCAAGATCAAATAGAAATGAGGGAGACAGGAGGATTAATGTATTTAGAATTTATGATTTTCCTAGTCACAACTGCCTTAACCACTCATCTGAGTGTTTAATTTTTTGAAGCCACACCGCTGTTGGGCATTTAAATAGGAATGGAGTATGTGCATGAAATGCTTTAGTTGTGTATGAAAATTACATATTTTTTAAATGATGCTTTGCTTACCGCAATAAAAAATACATTGATGATGATTTCAATGATTGCTTTTTGTATGTTTACAGTGTCAAATGATTATATGTGGGTATTAGCTTAACATAGAGACATCTTTCTTACTGCAGCTTTATATGCCATCAAATATTCTCATGATAACTTTAACTAATAAATACACAAAGAAAAATTTTGCTGACAATATTAAAAAAGTTGCCCCTCTATCTCCATCAAACAAAGTCATGGACAAGAATTTAAGCATTCACATTTTTTAAGTCAACCATTTATTCAGGTTAACACCAGTCATTTAAAAATCAAATAGAAATGATGAAGACATGGGGATAAATATATTTATACTTTATGATTTTCCTAGTCACAACTGCCTATATTTTAAGAATATCTATTGTGTGGAATATGACTAATGCTGACAATTCTTTTATTTACTTCACAATAATGGGCAATGAATTTCAGATTTTTTAGGTGACCCCCGGAAACCTTGTTGGAGACCCTTCACAGATGACTGAAGTTTTACTTAAGGAGGCCTTACAAAGAAATGAACTAAAACATATATCATATAGGTTATTAAGAAACCTATTTTAAGCCTTGGCTGTAATAAGAAATCGGCTCCTGCAGTTACAGAAAATAATGAAAGGCTCCAGATTTGTTCTATTTATATGGGTCACCTAACGAAATAAAAAATTATCAAAAAACTTATGATTTTCTACTTATTTCCTTAATTTATTCATTTATAAAATTACATTTTCTAAGAGTATTTCATGTTTTACTAATTGGAGGAGGCTTTTAGAATATTATCATAGATATATAATAAACAAAGGATATTCCAAAATAAACTTGTCTTAAATAAAGCAATAATTTTGATAGATTTAATACCTATTAAACTACAAATCAGGCCCCACTCACAGGGGATTCACTGACAGTATATCCTTAAAAGATTAACTTTAATAAATATTTAAAAAATATATCCTTTTTTGCATTTTACATGAAGTCATCCTTAACCCTTAAGAAGTCATTTAAAAACATAATGTAAACATTTGCCTGCATAGCAAATGCTGAAATTGTTTCAAGCTTTAATATAAAATGAGAAAATTACTTTTTATGTTGAAAGTATCTAGACAAGCTTTGCAAATGTATAGCCTGTGATTTGGACATATGAACATCACATAGCACTAACAGTACTTTCAAACCATATGATTCTTATCTCTTGAACACATTGAGAACCTTCTTTTTAAAGCCAACTAGCAATGTTGATGAGATGGAGGAAGATGAAGATGTGGCCTAATATTTTTGAAAAATATTTGCATATTGCATTTGTGTATGCACAGTGCTATATCTGAGAATGTACATGTGTCCCTCTGTTTTTCTCATTTCTATTTGGAGATTATCTTTTCTGGCAGATTTCATATCATGGTCAAATGATAGATGCATAAAGAAAATGTGAGGAATTTAGAAAATTTGTGTCGAGAAGCTTCATGAAAAAAGCTGAAGAGGGTGCCATCTGTAACATATATAAAAAAATTAAATATTTTCACAATTTTTTCAATGAAATTGAAGAATGAACAGGTTGTTTGGTCCAAGATCAGCATTCATTATAATTTTTGAAGTATTACTAAGGTATTTAGATTTTGTGGGGTAATATATTCGGACTAATATTGTGAATATGTCTAGTTTCTAGTTACTTGAAGGTTACTCACTGATCTAGATCAGGTGTTTTCGATGCTTTTTTTGGCAGTAAGATACTCATGGAGTGATATGGAACCACATTGTATATTAAATTTTAGTAAATGGATGAAGAAGAACTAGAAGAAATATCATTTTTATATTAGTGGTTTATGAGACAGTTTAATTTTTTATTATTTGCAGAATTTTTAGGCTTCATGGTCATCTTAAATATGTTTTACTTCTTTTGTGAGAACACTGTCTGTCATGGAAATGAAAACTTCAATTTCATTACATCCATGGAAATACTATTACTTGACTTTGATGTTGTTGTGACTGCTGACATTCTTTTAATGTCTGATACTCTTTTATATTGTTCCTATAGAGGGGTAAGTCAAAGAAACATTATATTCCATATTCTATGCAATTATAAGTGAATTAATAATCATTGAAGACATTTTCTGCTCTGATGATATTGAGGTTGAAGCTGTGGAAATTTTTTGTTGGTAGAATTATGTTCAAAACCGACTAGAATAAATTAAAAACCTTGAAATAATTCAACAATGCGACCAATTAAATTAAAAATTTTCAAAACAAATTTCCAAGTTTTATGTATTTCCGGATGCTATAATTAGCTGAAATTTTTTTAGGTGGAATTTGTAAAAGAACAAAATATGTATTATACAAATTTTGATATCATAATTTTTTTGCCGTTTTAAAATTATTGAAATTCAAACATATAGTTAAATGTTTAGATACTATGGGGCAAGATAGGTAGCTGATTATCCTCTTATTTTTTAGAAATTACCAATGTTTGACTTCAACAAAAAACTGAGCGGGTTCCAGAAAGGAGAAAGGAATAAGGAGAAATTGCAGAAGGAAAAAGACCTTCTTCGTAATGTTCCTAAGTTGGACACATTCTTCGCCTCTTTCAGACCTAGTACTAGTACCAGTGCATCAGCCTCTGGCGATAGGAGTGACAACCATCAACCGGCAAGTGTGTCTGACTGTGACGAGATACCTCAAATTCCTCAAAACTTGATTTCCAAAAACCCCGCAGCAGTCATTGGAGAAGATTCTGGTGAACATCCTGAATCGCATGCGAACACATGTTTTGCGATTCCATCATTTCCATCTGTTAGTGACGATCCTGCCGAGTGGATACTGGATGATGCCGATGCCACACTCGAACACTTCGTACAAAATGGCGTGAAACAAAATGAGGATGCAGATTTATCTTCTTTGAAGTGCCAGTACGCAGATACAACCAGGTATCTGTCCCTTTTACTCTTTAGCCGAACATTACCTAATGGTGAAAAATGACCTCGGCCTTGGCTAGTATTTTCGAAGAGCAAAGGTACCGTGTTCTGCGCCCCTTGTAAGATGTTTGGAAAATCGGGGTAACTAGCAAATGATGAAGGGTAAAACGACTGGAAAAATGCAGGTCAGAGGATGAAGGAATATGAAAATTCAGACGATCGCAGGTCAGCATGTGCGACGCTGTTAGCGAGGAAGAACGTTGGCGGTAGAGTTGACAAGAGTCTTGTTCTTCAAACGGGAGAAGAAAAAAATACTGGCATGAGGTTTTGAGGCGTATTGTGGCTGTTGTGAGATCACTGTCTGCACGTGGATTGCCGTTTAGAGATTCACAGGAGAGATTTGGATCGAGAAACAGTGGGAACTATGTCATGACCCTAGAACTTTTGGCTGAGTTCGATCCTTTTCTGGACACGCACATAAAACGCCACGGAAACAAAGAATGCGGCATAACATCATACCTCTCGTCTAGAATACGCGAAGAAATTATCAACATCATGGCAGAAAAGGTCATAAGCACGATCGTGACTGAGATAAAGCATGCCAAGTATTTTTCCATCTCTGTCGACTCGACTCCTGACATCTCCCACGTGGATCAACTTTCATTCATAGTACGATATGAGTCTGCAGAGGGATGTCCTGTCGAACGAATTATAAGATTCATACCAAATTGTGGTCATATAGCAGAAGACCTGGCTAACGTCGTTCTCGAGACCTTGAAAAATCACGACTTGGATATCGCCAACTGTCGCGGACAGTCTTATGACAACGCAAGCAACGTGTCGGGTGTATATTCTGGTCTTCAAGCGATAATAAAACAAGTGAATCGTCTGGTAGTTGTCGTCCCCTGTTCGGCTTATTCACTGAATCCTGTCGGATCATGTGCTGCTGAGTATTCTTCGGTATTTTACAGGAATTGTACAATTTTTTCTCGGTCTCGACACACGGATGTGAAGTTTTGTTATCTCAACTGAAGCCAAATTCAACAGTTGTGAAGAGCCTTTCTCAGACAAGATGGTCTGCTCGGGGTGACGCCTGCCGAAGTCTCTGTTGCTCCTGGAATGAGATCATGGCAGCTCTTCAGATAATCGCCAGTGACACAAGTGAAAAACCATCTACGCGTTCTGAGGCTTCAGGTCATTTTAATTCAATTGGCTCCCTGGAAATGTGCTTCCTGACCCTGCTGTGGAATGATATCCTGGACAGATTTAACAAAGTGAGTAAATCTCTGCAATCTGTGAACATCGAACTGGGTACGATCGCTGAACTTTATCGGTCCTTGGTAACATACCTAGAAGATATAAGGAAAGTCGTTACCTTTGATGATTATGAGTCGAAAGCTGTGGAAACAAGCGGTGAACAGAACTAGGCATACGATATGAAGAGGAAACGTAAGCGAAAGGTCCAGTTTGACGAAGTAAAGGAAAACGACGTCGAACTCTCCGGCAGGCACAGATTCAGAGTTACCGTCTTCAACGCCATTATCGACAGGTTGATTGCAGAACTACAGAGACGTGGCTCTGCTTACGAGCTGTTAAGTAAAAAGTTTGACTTTCTCACGAAGCTACATAGTTTGGAATCTCAAGACGTCCGTGACGGAGAACGGAACCTGGAAGCCTTTTATCCGGGGGATTTGGACGGTACTTTGGAAAACGAGTGTCTGCACCTGCGAGCTAATTTGTTGTCCGCTGAGGCTACAGGGGGAAAAGGGTTATCGTCACTGGAGTTATACAAGTACATCCTGGAAAATGGCTTTTTGCACATTTATGCAAACGTGGGAATAGCGCTCCGGATGCTGTTGTGTACACCAGGGTCAAACTGTTCAGCAGAACGGTCGTTTTCAGCGCTAAAGAGAGTAAAGAATTATTTAAGATCTACCACAGAAGAGAACAGGCTTAATTCACTCTCTGTGCTGTACATAGAGTCAGAAATAACGCAGTTTGTGGACTATAGTGAGGTCATCCGTTCCTTTGCAGAGAAGAAAGTTCGTCGCGTGGCAATGTTATCTTGTAATTTATATGTAAATGTAAAAATTACAATTTGTAAAAAAGTATAGTTGGTACTTGTCCATTTCATTTCTAAGTCTGCTTGTCTACTTTCTAATGTCAAAGTACGTTAAATAAATAAAAAATAAAAGTAAAGTTTGGTTTTTGCTAAATTACCAAAAAGGGGGCCCCGACGCTGTTAACTGCCTAGGGGCCCTGGGTCTCTATGTCCGGGCCTGATTGTAATACACTTGTCTTTGTTTTCGCCGTCTGCCGCGCTGCTGCGTGCATGCGCGTCTTCGTGCGGACTTGGCAGTCTGGTATGGTCTTGTCGGGTGTCTGCATTGCTCTCTCTCTCTCGTGATATTTCCTCGAGTAGACGCGGGGAACATAACATTTTGGCGACGAGGATGATTGTACGTATACGTTCACATGGCTGGTCATTCTGATGGTGATCGACATGATGATAGCGATGCAAAACCCGTCACTAGTGTTGTGTCAAACAATCTCCCTGTTCCGGTTTATGAGCCTTCATCGGAGTCATTTGAGTTATTTTGGAACGATTTGGTCTGTACTTTGATGTGTCACAAATCAATCATAATGAGAGAGTTAGTCATCTGTGTCTATATTTGGGAGCAGAGAAGTACAAGTTATTGTGGGAAAGTCTTAGCCCTAGGAAACTAAAAGATTGCAGTTTCGATCAGTGTGTAAAATTTCTCACGAATAAGTTCGCTTCAAAAAAGTGCACGATGTTAGAGCGATACAAGTTTTTTAGTCGTAACCAGCACCCTGGTGAGTCATTGTACGATTTCATATCAGCAATAAAGAGTTTGTCGATAAATTGCAGGTTTGGTCAGTTTTTGGATGAAGCCCTGAGAGATAGATTGGTCTCTGGGCTGCTCAATGAGTCTATGACACGCAAGCTCTTGTCAGAAGATGAAAAGTTGTCCTTTGGAGATGCCTGCAAGATCTTTCGTGACATGGATACTGTAATGCCAAGTTCCGTTCAGCTTCGTCAGTCAGCCTCAGGTGCCCAGTCAATGGGAGACGTTTGCAAAGTTGAGAAGAACAGATTGACAGATAAACGTGGCCAAGGCGTTCACTACCAGTCCAGAGGTCGTTCTGCAAGCCGTGGCCAACCCAATACCAGTCGAGGTCGGTCCGCAAGTCGAAGTGACCATCATTACGAAGGTGTAGAGCATGAGTCATCCCTTACTTGTCGGAATCCTTCAAGAGAGAGAGCCAGGAAGTCTTGCACATTCTATTTCAAGAGGCACCAACCATCCAACTGTCCTGCAAAGAGTTGGAAGTGCTTCTCGTGCAATAAAACAGGTCATATGTCTCAGTTATGCAATAATTTTAGTCAAAATTTATTTACCTTGTCTTGTAACGCGATGAATGATTTCTTTTTAGTTCCAATGTCTGTTAACCTGCTTGTAAATGGAGTTGAGGTCAAGTGTCTCGTGGACTGCGGGAGCTCGTCGTCGCTGGTCAGTTTTGGTCTCTACGTTAAGTCTTTTAAGTCACTTAACTTAAAACCATTCCTTGGTCAATTGGTCGCAGCAAATAAAAATACTTTAAATGTCTGTGTCGTAATTGGTTGGACGTATTGTACCCTTCGTGGCGTACATTAGGGTGCCAAAGTCAAGATTTAATCATGTCTGGTAGTAAGTTTCAGTCTCATGCTGCAAGCCTGTCTCAACGTTTCCCTCGCGCTTTTTATAAGTGTAAAAATGGTCTGCCTATTAGGGATTTTACAGTCAACATCAACTTAAAAGAGGCCGCCTCTCCTGTCTACCATCGGGCCTATGATGTTCCTTATGGTCTGAGGTCAGACGTCAGTAGAGAGTTTGAGTCTTTGGAAGCTCAGAGGGCAATTACTAAAGTCAATAATAGTGATTGGGAGAGCCCGTTGGTTTGTGTTTCTAAGAAGTCGGGAAACTTACGTCTGTGTGTAGATCTAAAAAAAACTACATTGAACCCCCAAATCAGAGTTGACCAATACCCCATTCCTCGATCGGATGATGTGTTCAATAAGTTTGTAAGGTGAAAAACCTTCTGTCGCCTTGATTTGACCAATGCGTATTTACAATTGCAGGTTAATGACGCTAGCAAGGAGCGGCTCACGGTTAACACTATTAATAGTCTTTATGTGTATAATAGGTTAGTGTTTGGGCTTTCCTCAGCGCCTGCGCTTCTCCAAATGGTTATTGATACTATTCTAAAAGGCGTAGATAATTGCGCAGCTTTTTTGGACGACAAACACGTTGGGAGAGTCAACCACGAGTCATGCCGCGTAGCGCTGGAGCAAGTTTTGAAACGCCTGGACCAGCATAATGTGAAATTAAATGTTGAGAAGAGTGAATTCTTTGTGGATTCTTTGATGTTTCTGTGGTTTACTTTGTCCAGTCGGGGTAAAAGTCCTTCAATGTTTATAGTCCAGAAAATTAAGTCTGCTCTCACACCTCAGAATGTAACTCAGATCAAGTTCTATCTTTCAATGCTTTGTTTTTATAGGAATTTTATTCCCATGTGTCCTACCGTCTTAGAGCCTCTTCTAGAGCTCCTCCGAAAAGGTGTTCCTTGGAACTGGTCCCCGGAGTGTGAGTATGTCTTCGAGACCGGCAAGAACATGCTTTCAGAAGAAGCATTGCTGGTGTTGTTTTACCCAGACAAACCTTTTAGCCTCACAGTGGATGCCAGTGCTTACGGAGTAGAAGTCGAAAAGACAGTTTCAGCGCAGTCCGCCATTTTGAATGTGACGTCATAACAAAAGACGATTGAAAAGCAGTGGCGCCACCACTCGGAGAATGTTGGAAATAAAAACAAAAGACGATCGTAATGCGCAATGTTAGTTTGGTGTCATGGAAGCGGGGAATGTGAATCGAGTTAAAGTTTCTGGGTTGGCATCTTGGATGGCGGCGGATTTGAACCGAATTAAACTTTCAGGGTTGGTATTTTGGATGGCGGCGGATTTCAGTGCGGTAAAATGAAGAGAAATATTAAGCAGGTTGATCAAGTTTTTATTTATAATAAAATACAATCATTATTACGTAATAAATACCCACAACACAAATAACAACTTTTTTTAAAAGGAGGTGGTCCATCGATATGAATCCCTCCGTCATAGTAATGTTCCAGGCATGGCTAATATCGTTCCCACTTATTCCAATCTTCCATTTCTTGTAATTTGGGAAATCTGGCGGTTATCTGATGGTTGTCACGTGGATGATTTAATTCAATATAATCATAAGGTATAAATTTCAGATCCTCCAATTTCATCGTCTTCCAACCACGTTCATGATAGGTCCGAATGGCCCACCCAACTTTACGTATAATTACGAGTTGTTTTAAGTCCATAACTGAAAATTAATTATTTTCAAATCAATGATTGCTTAGATTTATAATATATAAATAATTTTAAATATTATTTAAATTATCTTTGGAGAGCTATCTGATGCGTAGAATATCTGGATGCGCCTTTCTTCGAGAAACTCATTTTATGCACGCGTCCGTCCTCTGCCGAGTCTCAAATCCGAATGGAACCTTCTAAGTGCAAGATTGCAAAAATGCTGAGGCTGCGTGTGAACTTTGCCCTCATACTTTCCCCAGCGAGACTCTGCGTAGCGATCTTGAGTCAGCGAACCGGACGTGAGCAGCTGCATAATTACAAAATGCTGAGTTCGTGAATAAACCGGATGTTAGCTGGAGAGTGGGAGTTAACGCAAAAGTATCACGTCAACACTTTCCCAACTTGCGATTTGAAGAAAGAGTAGGTATATGTACCAAGCCATAACGCTTCGAGTCTTCGACTTGATGTGACATTTTCTGAGCACCGGACCTCGTGTCATATTTTGCTGCAGCAGTATTCACAAAATAAAACGGTTTCAAAGAAAACCTTCAATACCTACGTCATCTGGTAA
The DNA here is from genome assembly GCA_028673005.1 of Tanypteryx hageni. Taxonomy (NCBI): domain Eukaryota; kingdom Metazoa; phylum Arthropoda; class Insecta; order Odonata; family Petaluridae; genus Tanypteryx; species Tanypteryx hageni. The sequence continues at coordinate 174,684,191 of CM054120.1, forward strand.
GCATATATTCATTCAAAATACTTAATCGTTGTGAAAGAATTATTTAAAATTGAGTTTATTTCATAAGTTCCCATAATCATCACATCCTTGAAAAATGTGTTCGATGAGGGCTAAATGTAACCTCTCAAGATTTTATAATTGACGATTTCAGTGATAGCTTTGATATAAGTGATAGTGTAAGTGCCGTATAGTGGAGGCAGCACTTTTACTAGCTGGCCACCTGCCTTTTGCTGCGTTATGTTATCTCGGCTACATGATACTTCCTGCCTCGGGTCGGTTAACACCGGGAGCCGCAAGTGTATGAATTGCTGCCGTAGCCACACCACTCGAGGTAGCCAATGGGAAGGGCTGTCGGCGGTCATGTGATGACGCCGAAGACCGGCAAGAAGTAGTTGGAGAAAGGCAGTGGAAACTCGGGCGGCAAGACGTAAGGTTGTATTGGGAGGATGAGCGGAAATAAAGCCTTTGTGGAAGATCACCCGTGTGTTTACTGACTCCGTTCCCTTTTCGGGCCGCGTGGGACCCGGCAGAGTTTACAATTGGTGTCAGAAGTGGAATCCCTCGCGCGGAGCGAAAACATCGGAGGCGGACGAACACACGTGTTAAGTTGGCATGGCGGATAGGGTGAGCCTTGGAGGGAGGGAGGTGGAACTACAACAGGTAGTGACAGAGTTCCACGACAAGATAAGGGAGCTTAGTTTAGAAAATGAAGTGTTGCGAGATCGGATGACGGGGATGAAAACGACAGGGGCAGCTGACGAGAGGCGTAATTTTGGCCTGTTGAGCGCGATCAGGGAGTTTACTGGGGCGCCATGAGAGAGTGTGGCTGCATTTTGTGAAAGCGTGGAAAAGGTGGCCGAGTTGGGCAAATGAACGCAACAAGAAACGTTAACGGTGGCCGTTTGTGGGGTGAAGCCGCGGAGTTTGCCCGAGCGAAGGAGGGATGTAGGGACGCCACGACCTACCGAGTGTTTAAGGAACTGCTCGTGGAGAGATTTAGTGGGAAATGTAGCGCCCGGTTTTATCGAGAGCTCTTAACAACGTTGAGGTGAAAGATGGGCGAAGATCTTGAACAGTTCGCTGATCGAATCCGGAAGAATAACGCCAATACGTATGAGGCGATAGGTAGTACAGAATACCTGAGAGCGGTGAGCGGGCGATGGACGCTTTTCTTAATGGTCTTACGGGGGAACTGGGAAGGCAGTGCCGTTTGGCGATGCCTGAGACGTTCGATGCGGCGGTAAAAGCCGCCATCCGGATACGGGATCGATCCCCGGAACGTAGGGCTTTTGCCGTGCCCCTTCGGAAGTGCTTCTCGTGTGGCCGCCCCGGACATTTTCGGCGGGAGTGCACGGAGAAGGGAGGGTTTACGTGTTTTTTGTGCGGGGAGAAGGGACATTTTGCGAGAGTGCCGTCGGAATGGACCGCAGGTGGCCGGGAGGCCTAAAATGGCGCGCGGGACTTTAAACGACGATGGAGCCGGCGGAGCCGCCCACACCGGTTCCCAGTAGGGGTGACGTTGCCGCGCGTTAGTATGGTGGGGGGATCTACCGACTTGGTGGCGCGCGCGAGATGTGGCGGAAGGGAAGTGAGGCTGCTGATAGACACCGGTGCGCAGGTGTCAATGGTGGCGAGGAGCGTCTGTGAGGGGAAGAAACTCTCTCAGTCGTCCTTTCGCATCAGGGACATATCAGGGAAGCCTCTGTGGACCCATGGGGAGACACAGCTGTCTATTGGGTTGGGCCGCGAAGTATACGGACTGAAGGCCCAAGTGGTCGATTTTGTGGGGGACTATGAGAGCCTCCTTGGCATGGACTTTTTATACAAGCATAGGGGAGTATTGGACGTAGTGAACAACGAATTACGTTTGGGAGACAATCAGGTGAAGTTAGGGTGTGGCGGAATGATGGTTCGGTCGGTAGAGGCGAAGGGAGAGGAAAACGCACGGAGAAGAGAGGGAGTAACTCCTGCGACGCACCTGACAACGCATCAGATTCCCACTGGGGATGCTCGCCCTATTATTTAAGTGTTAGCCATTATGACATTGTAGGCTATAATTTTAAATTGATGGTGACTTGGCATGGGAGGAGCATGGTTAAGGGAAATCTGTTTGAGATTATGTTTCCCGATATTTATATTTTTGAGGAAGATAGAATTTATTTAGACTTATATAATGGGACCGATTTTGTACAATTAAAGGAGAATATCGAAAGAGAAATGACTTACTTTGCGGGCAGAATGGACTTTAATAGAGTGGTAGAGAAAATTAAAGCGGTTCAAAGGCGAGATTTAAATGTGACTTACTCCGTGAGCGCTAGCCTGGGAACGTTGGGAGTGATAACACTGGGGCTGTTATTGTGGCGGAAGCGCAAGTGGGAAAGGTTGCGAAACCAAAAGTAGTGAACGCTCGCAATGTACGCGTTGTCATAGAGGATAACGAAGAGTAGGTATTTGTGTGAAAGGAAAATAGAGATGCTGGAGTATTTTATTAGATGTTTTATGTAGCTGTAGAATGAAATATTAGATGATTTTCTAAGATTTATTGTATAAGAGACTAGTAGTTGGTGCTTGCATACTGCAAGCATTTCATATAACCTTGAAAAAACATACATTTTTCAGACAGACATTTCATTATTAAAAATATTTCATAAATTCTAAAGATTTCACCTCCGCAGCGATTCCCGTTTTTCCCACATGTAAATATATTAGATTAAAACAATCCCCAAATGTTGCAATTTTAAAAGTTTTAGGCTTTCTTCATTATTAAGTACTAATGATACACATTTTAGCCAAATTTTAATGTTTTAGCACTTCTATATGTAAAATAATATTTTTCAATTTGTATAATTTTAATAATTTTTAACGGCCGCCGTAATTCATATACAGTAAAATTGAAATGTTTATTTGTGCAAATTCACTACTCTGTAAATAATTTGAAAATTTCAGCTATCTAGCTCATCTCGTAGTACCTAAACAGTAATCTATTTTTTAAACTTTAAGAATTTTTAACAGCAAAAAAATTAAAATATCAAAATTTGTATATAAACTATATCATTTTTTTAAGAATTCTACTTATAAAAAAAATTTCAACTCCGTGGCACACACCTTGAAAATTTGTTAAAACAATTGCGAAAATTTAGCGGCCGCATTGTTGCACTTTTTAAAGATTTTCGTTTTTCTAGTCGGTTTTGCACAAAATTCTACCTAACAAAAAAATTTCGAATCTTCAACTCATCTGGAAGTGCCTAAATGTTAGTATCCTCCTGTTATATGATATCATTATATATCGACGACTCTTACAGAGGAGGATATAACATACTAGTAGTTGCTGCTTGCATGCTGCAAGCATTTCATATCACCTTGAGAAAACATTCAGTTTTCAGACAGACATTTAATCATTACAAATATTTTTTTAATTCTAAAGATTTTAACGTCGCAGCGTTTTTCGTTTTTCCCCCATGTAAAAATAATAGCTTAAAACAATACTCAAATGTTGTAATTTTAAGACATTTACACTTACTCCATTATGGGGTACTAATGCTACACTTTTTAGCCAAATTTTAAAGTTGTAGCATTTCCAGAAGTAAAATAATATTTTTCTAATTGTTTAAATTTAAATAATTTTTTACGGCCGCCGCAATTCATATATGGTAAAATTGAAATGTTTATTTGTGCAAATTTACTATTCTCTAAATAATTTGAAAGTTTCAGCTTCCTAGCTCATCCCGTAGTACCTAAACAGTTATCCAATTGTTTAAATTTTAAGAATTTTTAACTGCCAAACAAATTAAAATATCAAAATTTGTATAATTCCTATTTCGTTATTTTCGGAATTCTACTTTCCAAAAAATTTCAACACCGTAGCACATTCGGAAATACATAAACCATGAAAATTTGTTTAAACAATTGCGAACTTTTAGCGGCCGCATTGTTGCACTTTTTCAAGATTTTCGTTTTTTCTAGTCGGTTTTGCACAAAATCCTACCTATGAAAAAATTTCGAATCTCCAGCACATCTGGAAATGACTAAACATTAGTATCCTCCTTTATGTTATATCCTCCTCTGTAAGAGTCGTCGATATATAATGACTAATAGAAGGTGCTCGCATACTGCAAGCATTTCATCTCACCTTGAAAAAACATTAATTTTTCAGAGATATATTTCATAATGAGAAATATTTCTTTAATTCTAAAGATTTCTCCTATGGACGGGTTCTCGTTTTTTCATTATGGAACAATAATGGATTAAAACAATCACTAAGTTTTGCAATTTTCAAAATATTATACTTTTCCCACATTAAGTTAATAATACCAGACACATCTGCCAAATTTTAAATTTATAGTACAATTAGAAGTGAAATAGCATTTATCTAATTGTTTAAATTTAAATAATTTTTAACGGCCAAAATAACGACTTCATGGAAAAATTGAAATGTGTAATCGTTTACATATACTATCCTCTAAATAATTTAAAAGTTTCAGCTCCCTAACTTTCGGCGTAGTATCTAAGCATCTACCTATTTGTTTTAACTTTAAGAATTTTTAACTGACACACAAATAAAAATATCAAAATTTCTATAATATATATTTCGTTTTTTCACTAATACTACCTCTACAAATAATTTCAGCTCCGTGGTACATTCGGAAAGACATAAACTTTGAAAAATTGTTTAAACAATTGCGAATTTTTAGCGGCCGCATTGTTGCACTTTTTCAAGATTTTCGTATATTCTCGTCGGTTTTGCACAAAATCCCACCTAAGAAAAAAATTTTGAATCTCCAGCTTATCTGGAAGTACGTAAACATTAGTATCCTACTATATCATCATTATATATCGACGACTCTTACAGAGGAGGATATAACATACTAGTAGTTGGTGCTTGCATACTGCAAGCATTTCATCTCAACATAAAAAACATTCATTATTCATATTTCAACATTACACATACATTTTTAATTCTAAATGTTTCACCTCCGCAGCGATTTTCGTTTTTCCCACATGTAAAAATAATAGTTTAAAACAATCCCCAAATGTTGCAATTTTAAAATTTTTACACATTCTTCATTATGGGGTACTAATGCTACACATTTTAGCCAAATTTTAAAGTTGTTGCATTCCTAGAAGTAAGATAATATTTTTGTAATTGTTTAAATTTAAACAATTTTTAACGGCCGCTGCATATCGTATGTTGTAAAATTGAAATGTTTATTTATGCAAGTTTACTACTCTGTAAATAATTCGAAAATTTCAGCTTCCTAGCTCATCCCGTAGTACCTAAACTGTTATCCAATTGTTTAAAATTTAAGAATTTTTAACTGCCAAACAAATTAAAATATCAAAATTTGTGTAATCCCAATTTCGTGTTTTTAAGAATTCTACTTACAAAAAAAATTTCAACTCCGTAGCACATGCGGAAATACATAAACCATGAAAATTTGTTTAAACAATTGCGAATTTTTATCGGCCGCATTGTTGCACTTTTTCAGGATTTTCGTTTTTTCTAGTTGGTTTTGCACAAAATCCTACCTAAGAAAAAAATTTCGAATCTCAAGCTTATCTGCCCACCAACCAGGTATAAATACACAGACACAGCCCTGGACATCCACTTGAGAGCGTGCCACTGGTCTTGGTTTCGGTCGCCCTCTCTCAAGTCCCCCTTCCCCCCGTTTTTTAACCCCTGATGATGGTTACTTTGTAGCCGAAATACGTATTGGGTTTTTATCCGGGTTCATCTGTTTTTATCCGGCCTTTTAACCGGGTTTTATCAGTTTGACTGGCTTTGGAGAATTTCCTTCGCTTACATTTTATGAAATCTTTAGAATTAAAAGTACATTTGTAATGATGAAATGTCTGTCTGAAAAATGAATGTTCTTTTAATGTGAGATGAAATGCTTGCAGTATGCATGCACCAACTACTAGTATGTTATATCCTCCTCTGTAAGAGTCGTCGATATATTGTTTAATATTTTATGCGGAGAGTTTTGCTTCGTGTTTATGGTGATGTATGATGATGAATTATTTTATGTGGATATATTGTTGGAGTTGGGCGATGTATGTCAATTGTTTGGTTTTGTACCAAAAGGGCCCGTGCATGCGAATGAGTATGCCGGTGCCGGGTAGGGAGGAAATATATGAAAATATTGTGAAGTAAGGTGAAATTTTAGGCCACAAAATTTTGTTAGCTACAGAGCTAAGGGGGCTATGTGAGCCAAGAGGGTTCCACGTGGTCCCCAACCGTTTGGATCACCCCACGGCCGGAAAAGACTGTAATTTTGCAGCTTACCACCCCTATGATGGTAGACATGTTGTAAATATAAGGTGGTTGATGTATATAATCTGTATTTGATATGTTTTGAAAATTGTGATAGTTTGTGTTTGATTTAAATTTTGCTTTATGATGGGTAGTGATATGTATGTTGTTGTATTTTGTTTTGATAATTTTGATATGTTTAAAGTAATGTAATGGTATGAGTTGCTGTTTATGCAGCAACTAACTTTTGGGGGGAAGTGGATGTAAGTGGCGTATAGTGGAGGCAGCACTTTTGCTAGCTGGCCACCTGCCTTTTGCTGTGTTATGTTATCTCGGCTACATGATACTTCCCGCCTCGAGTCGGTTAACACCGGGAGCCGCAAGTGTGGGAATTGCTACCGTAGCCACGCCACTCGAGGTAGCCAATGGGAAGGGCTGTCGGCGGTCATGTGATGACGCCGAAGACCGGCAAGAAGTAGTTGGAGAAAGGCAGTGGAAACTCGGGCGGCAAGACGTAAGGTTGTATTGGGAGGATGAGCGGAAATACAGCCTTTGTGGAAGATCACCCGTATGTTTACTGACTCCGTTCCTTTTTCGGGCCGCGTGGAACCCGGCAGAGTTTACAATAGTGATTTTTTCTTTACGAAAAAAATTAGTGATAATATTCTTAGTTAAATATTGTTGCAATCAATGTATTTTATATAGAAACATCCCAGTTCTCTTCTTTCAATGTTATTGAACAGTATAACATTTCAGTATTCTATACCAATATAATTGTCATCTTAAAGTTGTAGAATATATCTACATATTATTGTTTCTATTGTAATGTTAAATTATTTAGTATAAGACTTGTGAGATTATGTAATTGATATATAGGAATGGGGAATGTAATTGTATGAGTATAGAAATTGATATTTTTATTTTTTCAGATACTACGTATATCAATTTAACCTCCTTTTTCCTAACCTGCGTTTATATAAATTCTGGGTTTTTTTATTTCTTTCATTGTTTTTGAAGAGGCTGGGATGGAAACACTGTGAGTTGGGTTTCGTATATTTTAACCCACGTTATCGCGCAGCGGATGAAATGAGCGACGTTCATATGTGACACGTGATACAGAGAGGTGGAAACCGAGTTTTAGAAATAGAATCGGCGGTGAGGAATCGTCTAAAGACATTTTGGGTGAGTGTAGATGGAGTGAATAGAGATATTATCACGTTTTTAGACAGTATTAGGGAAATTTTGATGGGTAAATTAGCAAACAGTTGGCAAATACGGCTCTGAAAATTAATATAATTTTTAAAGCTATGTTTAAAAAGGAGAATGAATCGAGTGAGAGAGTGTTCAAAACGAAAAATATTAGAGTCCTTCAGGCTAATGATATTGACGAAATTTTAAATAAATTTTTTGGAAAAATATTGAAGGAAAAGTCTGAGCAGCAGGCAAAAGATTCCGATAGGTCGTTATCCGAGATACTTGGGTTGGAATTGAGGATCAATAAATATAGACCTTTGAGAGGGTTCTCTTTTATTAAGTTGCCGCCATAAATAAAAAACACTTTCGGTAATAAATATCAAGAATAGCGATTCCTATTGTTTTAAGTATGCTATTTGGGCAAAAAATGTTCAGAAAGGTCCTCAACGCCTCTCCAAATACAACAACGAGGAATTTTGAAAAGGGTACGATTGGGATTGCATTGAGTACGCTGTGGAGCTCTTAAAAATTCCAAAATTTAAAAAAACCAACAATATTTCGATTAATGTATGTATTGATGAAAAAAATGACATGTACCCTATCAAAGATGTGGACGAGGAAATCGATGTCACCACCGGAACCTTTTGCTTTTAACGGAAGGCTCCAAGAGCCATTATTGTTACGTAAGAAATTTTGAAAGATTAGTTTACTGCCAGATGACTAAAAAAGATAATGGACTATACATTTACAAAAGATGTTTCACTAATTATCACGATGAATAAAAGCTCGTGGAACATAAAGGAGACTGCAACACCAATTCTCCTTTGAAAATCCTGCTCCCCACAGATGAAGACAAGTGGTTAAAATTAAAAAATTTCGGGCACACCATGCGTGTCACTTTTGTCATATACGCTTATTTCGAATGCATCCTACCAAAATTTGGTAGTTGCAGTAGCCCTCTTGATCATTCCTACTCGATATCCACCCAAAAACATGAGGTAATGTCTTTTTGTTTAGTTTTGGTATCCTCCACGGGAGAGATTTTCGATCCCGTTCTATATCGTGGTGCGGATGCCGCCGAGGTATTCATTAAGAATTTAAGAGAGGTCTCAGAGCTCATATGCAGAGTGTACAAAAACGTGACCCCTATGGTGGCGATGACCCCGGAGGAACAGGAGGCATTCAAAACGGCAACCGTTTGTCACATTTACGGGGAGTAATTAGGTATGATCGCGTGAGAGATCACTGTCATCTCACAGGTATGTATCGAGGACCTGCTCATTCAAATTGCAATTTAAATTTGAAAATGCCAAATTTTCTCACCGTCTTCATGCACAACCTATCCAGTTACGACTCCCACCTGATCGTTTCTCATTTAGGTTACGACGAAAAGGAAATACATTGCATCTCCAATTAGGAGGAAAAATATATTTCCTTTTCAAAGAAGGTGAGTAAAAACTTTTCCATTTGGTCCCTCGATACATTTCGTTTCATCGCTTTTTCCCTCTCAAAATTAGTTGAAAATCTCCCCCAAGATAAGTTCGAGCAAACTGCAAAGATTTTTGGAGAAAAACTGGACTTGGTCACTCTTAAAGGTGTTTTCCCGTATGAATACGTAGACTGCTGGGACAAATTGAACGATGGGTGCTTACCACCCAAAGAGGAATTTTATAGTCAGCTGACTCAGGAACACATAAAAGACGAGGACTATGACTATGCAAAGAAAATTTGGAACGATTTTAATTGCTCGACTTTAGGTGAATATAGCGATCTTTACCTGAAGACTGACGTTTTGTTGTTAGCTGTTGTTTTTTAAAATTTTAGGGAAGTGTTTGAAAACGTACAAATTAGACCCAACATGGTACTTCACCACATCAGGTCTTGCTTTCGACGCCATGTTGAAATCAGTGGTGGCTTTTCAAGTGAAGTGAGTGAAGTGCCACTTAACGTATAATTTATGAATGTTTTTCAGCTGTCCTGTCCAAAATTAACGCAACACCTCGTGGCGTTCTACGGCGGCATCTGCGCGAACTTAAACGAGCAAAGTCTCTTTCGACGGAATGGCAACCCTGAACAGGTGCAGGAGTAGGGGAGGATCCGAGCGCTGAGGGGGTGAGGAAGCGCCGACAGTGTATTTGATAAATTCGGGGTATGGTTTAAGGTTTCTCGGTTGTGTAGCGAAGTTTTCTCGTTGCATCCGAGCTTCCTACTCTCGGAACTCGGGAAGCGATCTTACAATTTAGAAAGCACGGAGAGAGAGTCGACGGAGAAAAAATGCTATTTATAATCATCACCGAAACCTTTGCCCAGGCAATGCGAATGAAATGCAAATAAAATGATAAATCTAACATTATATCTTTAATTAATAATAAATCCACCCTCCTCTGTTCTGGATAACTATTTCCAATCTCTTCGGCATGGATTTAAGAACGTTCCCGCATAATCCAGTGCTTATGCTATCCCATTCTGCCTAAATAAACTCCTGAATAACCACTGAGGTTGAAACAAACGAGGCGGCTGGCTTGGGGTATTCTCAGGAGAAACCTTAGGAGCGCCGTCTGTCAGATGGGACCGGACTCCCCTTCCTTGGCATCTTTCTCTAACAGTAAGAGCAGGCAAATGCCGGCCTCTGGTAACATTCCTCTCTTCCTCCCGCCTTCCATACCTATTCCCGATCCTTTTCTTCTGGTCTTGGCCACTGATCTGCGGTCAAGAAGGGCAGCGATAAAAGAAATTTTAACTCCTGCTCACATTGCTGCTCGCCTAGAATTTGCTAATGCACACATAAGGAAAGGAGAAGAATTCTGTGGCAGAGTGATTTTTTCCGACGAGAAAACATTTTCGTCGGCGTCTTCTGGTCCAGTGCTGGTGTGTCGGCTTCAAAATACTCGATTTTATCCAAGATACATTCACGCGTGGGCAAGGAGTGGACGCATTCCGGTTCACGCCTGGGCATGTATATGTGCAGACGGCCCAGGGGTATGCTGGAGGGTGGAAGGAACTTTGAACGGAGAGATATACGTTCAGATTTTAGATAATATTTTGCTTCCCTCAGTGACATCGTTATTGGCGGATGATTTTATTTATCAACAGGTAAGTGACCTTTGAAACTACCTTAATTTTGGGCATGATGTCTTCTATTCTGCGGAATTTAAACATTGATGTGCGAAGTTACGATTTTTCCATTGGTTACTTTTTTATTCAGCTGTGTCCTACGTGAACGGCATATGGGTGTGTGGGTTGCGCTGCCTGTCCGCCCGCGTTAATGTCAACGAGTTGTGTCCGAAGTAGGCGCGGGAAGTTTGGGCTGTCGCGATTTTCATTGTTGTGGCAGATGGCTTCACCACGACGCCTGTTTTTCCATACTTCCTTTGAAGCCATGCAAGGGGGATGCGAGGAAAAACAAACAACTTAGATTTTTACTTTCTCCATGCATACGACGTATATAGAGAAAATATTGTATTCATGGAAATTATCGATTGCCTGATTTTGACGGAGATACACGTTTTGAGATCCCATGAATACGTTTTGATAAATTTAGCGATGACGTGATGATGTCTGTGTTACAAACGTTTTAGGACGCGGCAACTCAAATAGTTACAATCCTATCACCACGATTCATGAAATTTTACATCCACAACTTATTTAACCCAACAATGAACTGATAACTTTTTGACAACAGTCTGCATACCTTAAGTGGAGTATTGTGACGTCATATTCTCATTTTACTCGAACATGTCCTCTAATTTTTCAGTAAGAATATGATTCATGACATATGTAGATGACATAAATATCTACAACGTATGTTTTTAATAATTATCAATAGAACGCACAATTGAGTTCAGTTTTTTAATATTTTCCTCGGTTTTCCGCAGTTATCCCCATGAAAACGTTGGTAATGAAGATTTTGTATGCAAATAAACATAAAGAACATTATCTTTTACAAGTATTGTTGAAAAATATTTCCTATAAAATGCATCGCTTAACATAATTTAATCTGAATATAATAAAGTTCCAAACTTTCAACGAAAAACCCAATCGGAGAATCGTATGTAGTCTGACAAAAGCCATGAGTTGGTCACATCAAATGCGGGCGGGTGGTTAGTATCTCCGCGCCGCCCGCAAATCCTCACTACGGAAGACACGCATTATAGTTGATATGTTAGTATTCCCCCGCTCTACACTCGCCGCGACGCCCGCCCGCCTAGGATACAGCCTATAATAGAAGTGTTCGTGAATGATGTAGCAATAATTATTTAACTATTATAACTTTATTTTTTATTAAAAACAGGACAACTCTCGAGTGCACACCTGCATGGTGGCTAAAAGGTGGTTTGAAGAACAACAAATCACACAGCTGGTGTGGCCAGCTATGAGCCCCGATCTCAACCCTATTGAAAACATTTGGGCGTGCATGGCAAGGGAGATTAAAAATAAAAATGTGAGAGCCCAAAACGCTGCTCAATTGTGGCAACAAATAGAAGTAGAATGGGAGAGCATAAGCGCTGGATTATGCGGGAATGTTCTTAAATCCATGCCGAAGATGTTGGAACTAGTTATCCAGAACAGAGGAGGGTGGATTGAATATTAATTAAAGATATAATATCAGATAAACACCAATTGTTAGTTTTTATTTATCATTTTATTTGTATTTCATCCACATTACAGGGACAAAGGTTTCGGTAATGATTATAAATAGCATTTAACGTTTTTTTTCTCCCTCGACTTAATCCCTCTCCGTGCTTACTAAATTGTAAGATCGCTTCCTAAGTTCCGAGAGTATGAAGCTCGAATTAAACGAGAAAACTTCGCTACACAACCGAGAAACCTTAAACCATACCCCGAATTTATCAAATACACTGTCGGCGCTTCCTCACCCCCTCAGCGCTCGGATTCTCCCCTACTCCTGCACTTGTTCAAGGTTGCCATTCCGTCGAAAGAGACGAAAAATGGGTCTACATTTAAAGAGGCAAGTGAGTATCGATAACAGCTTTTCAGACCAGAAGAAAAGGATCGGGAATAGGTATGAAAGGCGGGAGGAAGAGAGGAATGTTACCAGAGGCCGGCATTTGCCTGCTCTTACTGTTAGAGAAAGATGCCAAGGAAGGGGAGTCCGGTCCCATCTGGCAGACGGCGCACCTAAGGTTTCTCCTGAGTATACCCCAAGCCAGCCGCCTCGTTTGTTTCAACCTCAGTGGTTATTCAGGAGTTTATTAAGGCAGAATGGGATAGCATATGCACTGGATTATGCGGGAACGTTCTTAACCCTTAGTTAGTCGCGTGAAAAAAAGTTCCGTAATTAGTCGCGTGGGGTCAATATGACCCCAAAATGATTTCTAAAGATAAGCAATAATATATTAATTTATTTATATTTTACTGTAAATAAAATCAATTTTACATTATGATACAATTATTTATTAATAATTTTTACAATAAACATTGATTAAAATAACTTAAAATATTTTTTTGTATTTTCTAATCACTTTCCCTCTCCCCACATTCAATGCACTTCATTATCATATGGTCTTTGCGAGTAAAAGCTCCACAATTTCCACATTTAGTGGACACTTTATAGTCCTTATTTCTTGGGCAATGTTCGCATCTTCCTCTTGATAGTCCCGATCCCGGTGATGGACCTTCCTCCGCAAGTCCCTGTTGAGTGCATATGCGCTTTCGGAGATGCATGGATATAAACTTACTCTGAGACCTCAAAATTATTAATTCCTTCGATAATGATTTCAAGAAATTTCGCTTTGTCATTTTCTTTTGAACGTTTTGTTTATAAACAATAAAGGCATTTATGGCAGAAACGTTCAGCAAATAAAAAAACACAGCAAACGGCCATCTTTTCGTTCTTCTGCCAACATTATAAGCAGCACAGAGCTGATCGCATGTATCTACGCCACCTTTTGTTGCATTGTCGCATGAAGGTCGCGTTGAGGGCTTTATTAGGGATAGGACTATTTTTGCGGAGATCACTCACAATTGTGGGTTAGACATCGGTCGCGGCACGGTCGCTTTCCGGCCCCCACCTACAGCATGAAGTAGTTTATGGCTGCCCCCAACAAGCAGAAAGATTCAAGCTCACTTCTGCTGTCACCGAGGATTGCCCTCGATGGGGCTTGGGATAAAAGTTGCCTCCTCGAGCGACCCAATGGGTTTGTGCCGAGGTCCAACCGCGTCCTCCCCTATAAGTGTAAACGTATTTTCTCCATAGAAACCCCAATGAAAGTAGGATTTTTATATTTTGGTCTAAAACGTCCCAACTCTGACCGTCATGCGACCGGTAGGAGATCCAAAAACTTTGAAGATTGGCGATCTCATTCGTGTTCGTGCTTATTTCGAAAAATAAGGGAGAAACTCGTGCTAAAAAGGGTGAGCGGTAATAAAAGGCAAACCGCTTTCTTTTATCCTTTTTGCACATGGGTACTAAAAGCTTCATCCAATGAGGGTGATAAAAAATCTGCCAAAAGTCGCTAGAAAGATGTTCCATTTTTGAGAGTATTTCACAGTAAATGACGAAAGCATGTGATAAATAATTACTGTACAGAAAAGGAAATAATATGGATGTAATTCAATTATAAAATCTAGAAAATAGTTTCAAAAATCATGCATCGGTCTTGATAGAATATGTGGAATTCTGCGTCAAAGAAGTCATCCTCGGGTCAATTCTTCGACAGCAATTTCTAGAGAGACCACGTGCGTTTGTTTGTGACTTTTATTGCGGGTAGAAAACTATGGGAAGAAAACGGTTGCATGTGTGCGGCCGAAGTAAGAAAACACCCGGAGAATTCCGAAAAGAGGGAAAAGGGTACATTGGAGGGGGGAGAGGGGGGGAGATGGGAAGAAGAGGGGTAACCGACCTATAGTGAAAATGAGTGAAGTAGAAATGTATCATAAGAGAACTAGTGTTAAAACGATGAAATACTGCTTATCAGGAAAATTATTTGTATTTCTGATGTGATAATAAAAATCTGTATTGCGTTTAACCCTTCTAGACCAATAGAGAAAAAAGTAACAGGTAGAGAGACGTCAAAATAAAAGCAACTTTTTTAACCTCATATATACATAACAAATGGATACACACCAAAATAGCACATTAAAATAGTTTAATTTTCTCAATATTTACAATATTTATACTATATGTATAAATATAAAAATATCAAAAATAACAAATTAAAAAAAAACAAAAATGCTAATTTCTCTTCTAGAATGTCAGTGTCGAAGGTAGAACAAGTTTGGGTTAGATTGACAATACATTTCTTTAGATATTGACGAAAAAACATTGCTTGTGGTCATATTGACCCCACGCGACTAATTAAGGGTTAAATCCATGCCGAAGAGATTGGAAATAGTTATTCAGAAAAGAGGAGGGTGGATTTATTATTAATTAAAGATATAATGTTAGATTTATCATTTTATTTGTATTTCATTCGCATTTCCTGGGCAAAGGTTTCGGTGATGATTATAAATAGCATTTACCATTTTTTCTCCGTCGACTCTCTCTCCGTGCTTTCTAAATTGTAAGATCGCTTCCCGAGTTCCTAGAGTAGAAAGCTCGGATGCAACGAGAAAACTTCGCTACACAACCGAGAAACCTTAAACCATACCCCGAATTTATCAAATACACTGTCGGCGCTTCCTCACCCCCTCAGCGCTCGGATTCTCCCCGACTCCTGCACCTGTTCAGGGTTGCCATTCCATCGAAAGAGACTTTGCTCGTTTAAGTTCTCGCAGATGCCGTCGTAGAACGCCACGAGGTGTTGCGTTAATTTTGGCCAGGACTGTACAATTCATTTATTTGGAAATATAAAATTTCAACAAAAAAATTTGAATTTTGCCTTGAATTTTGTCAGAAGTAAAGCCACAGTTCCATGCTCTTCTTCAAAACGTTATTTCACAAAATATGACCATGAGCTATGTGAGTAGCTGCTATTCACGCCGATTGCCGCTTTTTGAGCTGCGCGCGCAGTAGTGAAGTCGAGACACTTAGTCGGCTTAGTCACCGTGGTAAAGATGGACGCACCGACTGCCTAACGTTGACCTTGGTTGACTAGAGTGCAGCTCTTCTCACCCACGTGATTTCCAGCTTCTCTCTCCCAGTTGGGACAAGTCTGCGTAACTTCGCTGGCCGTGTACATTGAGCGCCCGTTATTTCAGTGAACCCTGCGAGTGTACGTGCTATTTTGAAGTGCATTCAAAACGACGACGACGCGAGATGGGCTTTTACATGCTTGTTTTTCACTGTTCGAGCTAATTTTTCCCTAATTTTTTTATATGCAGAGCCGCCGGACTTTCGGTGTTTTTATGTATTATGAGTTTCATTCGTAAGTGTAATTTCAGTGTAAAACTTGAATGTATTAAGTGATTTTCTGAACTCGGGATCGTATCGTAGTGTTTTTCATGTACGGCTATGTGAATTTACTTCTCGTTATACGAGATTTCGCTTACGAGCAACTTTTTCGGAAGGGATTTAGCTCGTATAGCAAGGGATGGATGCTATGAATACCTATTTTTTATCCCTGATAATATATATGAACTTCACCAACTTTTCTGGGCACGAGCCGCCACTGGTTTAAATACAATAAAATTAACCTTGAACTGATGAATGACTATGACATGATTTTAATAATAGAGAATGGTATTCGTGGTGGAATCAGTCAGTGCATGAAAATGTATTCTGAGGCCAACAACAAGTATCTAGATAATTTTAATTCAGAGATAGAATCTCGATATATTGCTTATTTAGATGATAAAAACCTCTATGGTTGGGCAATGAGTAATTACCTGCCCCATAGTGGGTTTAGTTGGCTTGATCGGGAGGAAATTCAAAACTTTAACGTAACTTCTATTTCAGATGATCATTCGAAAGGTTACATTTTAGAAGTAAATTTGGAATATCCGACTGATCTCCACCACGAACACAACGATCTACCGTTATGTCCTGAAAATAAAATTCCTCCAGGTGGTAAGCATGCAAAACTCTTGACGACTCTAGACTATAAGACAAAGTATGTTATTCACTACGTTAACCTAAAACAGGCTCTATCTCTTGGACTGACTCTAGACAATTCACCGAGTCAATGAATTTCACCAATCTCCGTGGTTGAAATCATATATCGATTTAAACACTGAGCGTAGGAAAATTGCAGAAAATGATTTTGAAAAGGATGTTTACAAATTAGTGAGTAATTCCGTTTTTGGCAAAATTATAGAGAACGTTCGGAAGAAGATATATTTGAAATTGGTTTCCAATGAAAGACGATTGGATAAACAAATATCCAAATCAGCATTCCTCGACCGAACGATCATTAATGAAAATTTAGTAATCGTTCTCTTGAGAAAATCTAAAATTAAAATGGATAAACTTATTTATATAGGATTATCCGTTTTAGAATTAAGTAAAACATTGATTTATGACTTTCACTATCAGAGGAGGAAGCCTAAATTCGGTGACGGGTTAAACCTATGTTACATGGACACTGACAGCTTCATTTATGAAGTAAGGACTGATGATTTTTACAAAGATATGTTGACTGATTTGGACTTTTACGACACATCCAACTTTCCAAAGGACAATCTTTGCTTTTCCGATAAAAATAAAAAGATGATTGGAAAATTTAAAGACGAGTGTACCGGACAGATAATGACTCATTTTGTAGGACTGCGGAGCAAATTGTACGCATTTAAAGTAGGAGATTCGATGGAAAAGAAAAATGCAAAAGGAATAACCAAAGCAGTTATCAATAAAGGTTAAAAATTAAAAGACTATGTAAATTGTTTAAGATATAATTCTGCTTCATTTGGCAAAATGAATGTGATTAAAAGTAAAAAGCATGAACTTTATTCGATGGAAATGAATAAAGTTGCCTTGAGTGCTTCTGACGACAAACGTTATCTTTGTGACGACGGGGTAAACACCTTCTCCTGGGGAAACAGTAAAATTCCAATTTTAAAGAGAAACTGGGAAGAAGCGTATGAAGGCGATCTTTGAATAAATATTTGAAGAGAGCTATTTCGAAAAAACTGAAAAATCTTTTATATATTGCGTAAGGTATTATTTATATCCAAATGTTTCAAACAAAAGTTATAGCTTGCACTGAGATGTAAATTTTAAGTTATATACTGTATTCCAATAAAATTATTTTTGTTAAAATTTAGTATGTATTTACCATCTATCAAATCTGTTTTAACTTTACGAACTTTAAATCAATTTTATCGGTTATAACCTTAGATGCCACGTGTATTTCATAAGTGGTTCCATTTGCAAATAATCGAGTTATTAACATTTGAAATTTTAGGATCCTCTAAATAGACTTTTTTTAATTAATATAATGATATCCAAGGTGCAGTAGCGACAATTTCACAGATTTAGATTGTTTAAATTCCGTTTATAATCGATATTATATCAAAAAATTATAATACTGGTAAAAAAATATTCACTTTAACCTGATACGATATAATTCTCTTCTTTCATCCGAATCTTCTAAGTGGAGAGTCTTCTATTCTATCCAACAATGAAAAAATTCCCGTATCCCATTTGGATTTGATAAAGTACGTATAAAATCATCGCGAGATTTAAATAGAAAGTCTCCACGCGTATCTTTCTTTTCCGCTGGGGAACTAAGAGGGAAATGCCTGCACGCGCTATCTGAAAGAATGCCACCTTGCACTTTGAAGACGATATCTACATCTAGGGATACAAAATCGAACCGAAAGAATCGATACCTTACTCATATGATGTATCGAATGAAAATTATCGATGCCACAGAAGTATCGGGCCTGAAGTACCGATATGAGTAAGTATCGAATCGGAACAATTGAAAATATTACATTAATTGAATATAAATAAAGGCACATACGTACTATGAGTAGTTATCGAATCAAAACAAGCAAAAAATTACATTTATTGAACATAAGGTAAGGCACATTCGTCTATGAGTAGGAATCAAATCAAAACAATGAAAAATATTATATTTATTGAAAATATTAAGGCACATTCTTCAGAGCACAATAAGATCTACCCCTCTCACTCCTCCTCTGTGCAATCTCCTAAAAACATTATCTTTTCCAGGTGGTTTCCCGTTAACCGATTCCTGGCTTACGTTACGTTTGCCCCCGCCTTAGAAAAGAGACGTTCTGCAGGCACCGATAAGGCAGGAATTATCAAGTACGCTCGTGCGAACTTGTAAAGATTAGGGAAAACACACTTCATATCTTCCCAGGTCTTCAAAGGATCAGAAGAGAAACTGGATTTCATAAATACACAGCTCATCTCTTTCCTCAATGGTATTTGTTTTCTTTTTTTGCTTGCCATAGACCAATACTTTGTGGTGGCTCCAAAAGTCATACTCGGATTCTGTATTCAGAGTAGAATCACTGTCTGTGTCACTGCTTGATGTCTCACTTCTAATCAAGGAACGGATATTAGATTGAGCCTTTGCACAAGCCTTGATATCAATAATATGTATATTTTTAAATCGCGGATCTAATAAATTGGATATAGCTAATATATGAGACTTCGCAATAAGAGCGAACCTGTGATTAATTCCAATAGATTGCAACTGCTTTTAAGCAATGGATAAGTGGAATCACTTTGCTCAGCGTTACAAATTTTTTCCCCGCAATCTCCTTGGTAATGTTATCCAATGGTTGAAGCAACTTCAACATATGTTTCAGTGTCAAGCTCAACGGAAGTTAATGCTAATGGAGCCTTAGGGTTTTCAAGGAGAATCTGATTTTGACAAGGCGACTTATCTTTCTAACATAAAATACACAGAATTCCATCTTGTGCTTACATCTAAAATCAACTTAAGAGGGGTTTTATTAACTTCTATCTGTTTGGCACGAAGCAAGTCACTATTCATAACACTTCTTCGAAAAAACTTCACAACCTGTCTTGCCTGGCTAGTGAGTTTTTGTAGATGTTACCTTTTCTACCACCAAATGAAGCGTGTGTGCAGAACAGGGAAGGTGTTTTCCCTTGCCGAGAAACATGTTAACTGCACCAACAATATTGGAAGCGTTATCAGTGACTGCACGTACTACCTTACTTTTGGGGATAGAGTACTTCGTGCAAACAGCTTCAAGTTGCTCACAAATGTTGAGTGATGTATGCCTCTCCGTGATCTCCTTTGTTGCAATGCATTTAGAAATAATGTCTGTGCCGTTCAAACGATGTGCTGGAAACTACGGTATGACATCATTTCGGTCCAAATGTCCGAAGTATTTGCAACATTTCCCAAACTATGATCATTTATTTTGTCAGAATAAACCTTTATAATGGCCTCGTACAGCTCATCAAGTCGTGATTTTAGTGTGTCAACGCTGGGGAGCTTGTGCAAATTCTGCCTCACTTTTGTTACTGCATGTACTCATTTGATTCGATACTGAGAAAAACATACGCATATGAGTAAAAAATCGAAAGAAAAGAATCGAGTACAATAGTACTTGGTATCGAAAGGAAATTATCGCTATGAGTAAAGTATCGATACTTTCTTCGTATCCCTATCTACATCCGGCCGCGCAATCCTTGAAACCAGATCGTGGCATCATCTCACCAGATCTCACCGTAGAGAATCTCGCTGTTGTAATAATCAGAATGTCGAAATTGTGCATCTCTTCGTTATTCATTACGCTCGTGGATATCAACAGCATTCATATGTTAATAATAAACCACATCCATTTCGAAATGTGAGTTCTGTCTCAATAGGATATAATTTTGATTTTAAATTATAAGGTGAAATAATTATCGGTTCGATTTTCATTTTCTTTAATTAATGGACTCGACTAATGATATAATCTTACAAAAGATCGGGTTAGATTTGCGTTAAGATGAAACACATCTTGCGAAGAATTATTTACCCTTGGGCTGTGTCGCGTTGCGCGTGGCTCCAACCCAACCCTCCACCTCTCGCAGTCCTTCGCATTTTTTGCCACTAGTATGTGCAAAATGAATGTGATTAAAAGTAAAAAACATGGACTTTGTTCGATAGAAATGAATAAAGTTGCCTTGAGTGCTTCTGATGACAAACGTTATGTTTGTGACGACGGGGTAAACACCTTGTTCTGGGGTAAAACAGTAACATTCCCAAATTTAAAGAGAAACTGCGGGGAAGCCTTTGAAGGCGATCTTTGAATAAATATTTCTGTAGTGAGGAATTATTGTTCAGTAAGCATCATGAATGTAAAGTGTAAACACCCATTTATTTGCATCTGTGCGGGTCCAAGTTGTTCTGGAAAAACAACGTTAGTAGAAATATTTTTGAAAAATTTACCGCATTTGGTTGAGGGGAAAATTGAATGCATAGTGTGGTGCTGCAGCCCAGGTAGCGAGCCTAACATGAAATGTGTTAAACATAAAATCGGGTCCCATCCTTCGAGAACGCTAACGGAATACCGACATTATATGTCATAGATGATTTGATGCATGAAGCATATAATAAGCAAGTCAGCGAATTATTCACGAGAGGTTCCCACCATTTCAATATTTCAGTCATTCTCATTACACAAAACTCATTTTATCAGAGTCCTCAATCGAGAAATATTTCTGTCAGTGCGAAGTATATCGTAGTGTTCCGAAATCCTCGCGATACACTTCAGTTTAGTCATCTAGCGAGGCAGGTATATCCGGAGAATTCGATCAAGTTGACGAGAGTATATAAGGAGGCAACATCGGAACCTTACAGTTATTTAGTCTTAGACCTTTCGCAGAAGGCGGATGATTGCTTTAGACACGAATTTTCCACAATAAAATTACAATCGTTTATGTTCCGAAGCATATGATTGATGATGAAAACATTGAAATCTAGTAAGCATTTGCTGCATGTATTGAAAGTAGCCAAACCTATATTTTGAAAAGAAAACGTTTGAGTTTATTGTTTTTATTGTTTACTAAATGAGTTGCAATTTGGCTACATGCCAGGTGGCAACATTACATGACTCATTGTCAATAAATTTCACATCATCTAACTTACTGCGTAACTTACTCGTCACCCTCTAAAAAAAGAAAACCTTTACATTTTGACCTAAATTGCTTAAGCGATTTAGGAAAGATTTCCTCTGGTAGCTCATTCCATTCACAGATTCCTCTATTTAGAAAAAAGTTCTTGGCGGCGTTTGTCTTTTTCGGCCTGTATTTAATTTTATATTTGTGGTCGTTTTTTCCTATGTAATGAGGTTTCTCGATCCCAGATGATAAATTTTCCCATGCCCCCATGAGTTCTCCCCCGACGACTCCTAAGAGGCTTAGTTTGAAGAGTATAACGAAATGTCTCAGGGTAGATAACCAACGTATAGATAAACAATGGAGGCGTATGATGGAAAGAAGAGGAAATACGGAAGAATTGTTAAGAGACGAGGGAATACAGAACGAATCAGATTGGGAAGAAGCAAGGGAAAGCAAATTACCAAGAAGAGAGGAACGAGTTCGAAAACCAAAAAAATAGTTTGGAGTCCGATGAAATTTTAGAATCCATTTATTACGATCCCTCTAACACAGCAGGATTTTCAAAAACCAATAAATTGTATAAAGCACTGGGTAAAAATAAGTTATTGAAGAGATACGTTCAGGATTGGTTGAATTATCAGGACGCTTATACATTACACAGGCCTTTAAGAAAACCTTTCCAAAGAAATTTTTACGATGTTGATTATATCGACGAAACTTGGCAATGTGACTTAAATGATATGCGAAATTTGAAAAAGTATAATAGTGAATTTGCATATATTCTAACCATTATAGATTTTTTCTCAAAATATGCTTTGGCAGTTCCTTTGAAGAGCAAGACGGGGGAAGAAATGGTGAGGGCGTTTGATTATATTTTCAAAAATAAAAAACCTTTAAAATTACAAAGCGATAAAGGCTCCTAATTTAGGAATAAAAAGTTTCAAGATTTCCTTGAGAGAAAAAACGTCACGTTTTATTATACTCAAAACCCCGATGTCAAAGCTGCCGAAATAGAAAGATTCAATAGGACGTTAAAATCTAAGATTATTCGCTGATATAGATCAGGTGCTTTCGATTTTTTTTGGCAGTGCGCCAGGCTGGCGGAATTAAAAAGTCAGTTTCAGAAATATTGAATTTATTCTGCCCGTGGGCGAGGTGAGTCTACAGAAAAAAAGCCCTCTCGGTGCTCCGCACTCTCGCTTATATAGTCGACCCAGTCGCCGCGGCGAGGGGCAGTCGGGGTGCCTCCGTAGCCGCCGCCCCTCCATAGCTCGCCGCCTCCGTCGCAGTCCGAGTCGTCAAATACGGTTCATCCTCCTCCTCTCCGTCCACAATTCCGCCGCCAAGGAAAAGACAAGAAGGGCTCAGGGCTGCGTCTGCTTCTGCCGTTGTCCGACGTAGCACCGGGTGACATTCGACTTGTCCAGCGGATACAGCTAACCCGTACACCTCCAACCACCTTCGGATGTCGGCCGTCTCTCCTCGTCCTGCTGCGTCGTCTCTTCGACTCCCTCTACGCATCCTTTGAACTCCGTCACGTGCGCCCGCCGAACGATGGCTCTCGATGCAGGGTCTTTCAACTCGACGGTAACGGGAGTGAGGAATTTCGATATGCTCAGCGGCCTTGACCACTGCCTCATCAGCTTGGCGGATTCCTTATTCACAGCAGAGCTCAGAGGATGGGTGCGAACTACGACCTGGTCACCCATCGTAAAATCGTGATCCGTCCTCCCCTTGTCATACCTGGTCGCCACTCGCCTGTTCGCTGCCCTAAGTTTCCGAAACGCCTCTCTCCACCGCCCCTCCATGCTGGTCCTATCCTCGTTGACCCACTCATCCATCAACTCCCACTGTACCTCCAAATGAGAATTAATCTCTCTTCCCAGAAATATGCTGGCGGATGTACATCCAATCTATTTGTGGTATGCGGAGTTAAACGCGACATTCAGAATGTGAATGTTCTCATCCCATTTAGTTTGGTCTTCGTGATGGTAAATGGTGAGCGCAAATTTGAGGTTCCTGTTAAACCTTTCGGCGTGAGACGGCTGCGGATGGTTCTGGGGCCAGTCTTATGTGTTTCAATCCCAAGGAAAAACAGAAATCCTTAAATAATCTTGACCCAAACAAGGATGCATTATCTGAGACGATACTTTCCGGGATCCCGAAATGAGCGAAGACCTTCTGACTCAGGGCCGCGATGGTGGTTTTGGCGTGTATTCTTTTCACTGGGATGATAAATACAAACTTAGTAAATGCGTCAACAACGACCAGTATGGAAATGTTTCCATTTCTTGACCTCGTAATTTTTCCGACATGGTCTATGAAAAATTTCTCCCACGAACGGGTCGCAAACCCAGCCGAATGCATGCCTACCTTTTGATTGCAGGCAGGTTTAGCCAGCTAGCAATCGTAGCATTCTCTCACATATCTACCGACGTCACCCCGTAACCCCTTCCAGAAAAAGTTTCTTGATACCTTAAAGACGGTTTTCGTCGCCCCAAGGTGGCCTCCAAACACGCCGTCATGGTAATACTTAATAATTGCTGGACGGAGATCCAAGGTTACAAACACTCGTCTTTTCTTGGTTTTAGGGCTTCGTATTTCCACTAGACCTCCACTGTCAATTTCCAAATTCACCATTCTTTGTCCTTCTTTTAGATTATCATAGATGCTTCGACACTCTCGATCTTTCCTTTGGTGCTCACGCAGCGAAATGAAGGAAGCTGGCATTTCGTGTAGCATAGATATTTCTGCTTCCTTGGCGGGACCCTCGTCTCTTTGGAACATCCGCGAGAGGCAATCGGCCACCACGTTCTCACTCCCCCTTATGTGGCCTCACTCGTTCGGGATTAAATCTAATTCCATCCTTCGAGACGAGGTGCCCCAGAAAGGTAATTTCCTGCACGCCAATGCGGACCTTTTCCGGGTTCACGGTAAGGCCATTCGTCCACAAACGCGTCAGCACTTCTTTTAAATGTTCCATGTGCTCTTCTTCACTTTCACTATAAACAACTAAATCATCCAAATAGTTATAAACATATTTATATTTTGTCAAAAGAAATATCGTCCAAAACTCTCGACAGCACTTGACCTCCTACACATATTCCGAAGCGGAGCTTCTGGAACTCGAATAGACCTAGTGGCGTAGTAAAGGCAGTATATGATTTCGATCGTTCAGTTAGTGGGATTTGGTAGTATGCGGAATTCAAATCTATAACAGAAAAGACTGCAGCCCCTTTAAAATGTTGAAAGGCATTCTCTACTGTCGGGAGGGGAAAGCAGTCGAAAACTACCTTTTCGTTTAACTTTCGATAATCAACTACCATTCTATAACCCCCTTCCCGTTTTGGAACTAGAAACGCTGGACTCGAATAACTTGATTGTGACCTTGCGATGACCTCCTTCGATACCAGCTCGTCAAGATGCCTTCTAAGGAAATCCAATTTCGGGGGCGGTAGCTGATATGGCGAGCACCGTACCGGAATATCGTCCTTTAAGGAGATCGAACAGGTAAAACCCCGTGCAGTTCCTAATTTTGGCGTCAAAACGTCAGGAAACAGACTTACCAATATCTTGAGTTTCTCAGTCTCCTTCGCTTTCCCGGCTTCCAACCCGTTTTCTCCTCGAGGAAGGTCCATTATGGAAAAAAATGTCCCGGTACTATCGAATTTAAAACAACATGACCGTTCCACAAAATTCAACACCATCCCGCTCTTTCTCATAAAGTCCACCCCACTATAATGGGCACAACTAAATAGGGCGACACTAGAAACTCGTGTCTCCAAGTGAATTTACCTACTTTTACCAGCAACTCAGCCTTTTCATGGACGTCAAAGGTTGACCCTCCTGCCGTCCTACAGGTCACCTTGACCAATTGGACTGCCGCTTTATGATGGTTCTTTCTAGTCCCAAGAATTGAGGGATGTATAAAAGAAAGCGTCGCCCCAGAGTCTAATAACGCCAGCCATTCAGTTCCCTCAATGAGGCAGGACACGTGTGGAGCTGGCGACACTGCCGCCTCTAACCGTAGGCCGAGAGCGATGGCGTCCTTCCGAGAAATATCGTTCATTGCGGGCGGTCGCTTCCGACCCCATAGCGACCGCCTCTCTCGTTTCCCACATTGTCTCTCCTCCCCCCGTTCGGGCACTCTATGGACATATGCCCCCTTCTACGGCACTTCCAGCACTCGACTCCTGAGTTCCTCCCCCGAGTATCAGTCTTAAGGCTCTGCCTCTCAGAAAAATTCGTTGCCGAGACACGTCTTCCACTCCGAAATCCACTGAACCCATAGGAGTTTTCATGCGGCTGTGGATTCGAACTTCGCCCTTCGCACCGCTGACCGGCCGCTTTTTCCAGGTTAGCCACATCTCCCACAAGCCGAAACAGCTCGACGAAAGACCTAGGCTTACTCTGAAACACAAAAAATCCTCGCGCTTCGGGGCAGATGTTTTGAAAATAACATCCACTACATCATTTTCGTTCTTTCCCCAGTAAAGCACCTCGGCTGCCGTTTTAATTCTCTCGATAAAGACCCACAAATCCTCTTCCTCTTGTTGAAAATTACGTGTGACGTAGATACGCGTAAATTCTTCCCGCAGACGAGGCGGCATAAAATTCGTCAACACGATCTTTTTAATTCGCTCCCAGGATCCGAGGTTCAAGGATTCGGCCATCAATATCGTAAGTAGCCCATCGGTCTTCGGCAACAGATTCATAATAATTTCCTTTAACGGAAACATTTTCATGTGGATCACTACCGTCGCACCGCGGGAAGGCCTTGACGAAATCGAGGAGTACGTTTCTTTCCGACATAGTGAGGTCTCCTTCATGTTGTCCCAACTGGTATAGTCCATCCCGGCTACTCTCCGTTCCTGAGCGGCCGCCTGATGGTTGTTGCGCTGATTCTTGGGCCGTCCTGTGTGCTTCCACTTGGGCACTGAGAAATTGCCGAAACGTTGCCCGCAGACTATCTAGAGTTCCACTGACTTCTTCCTCCTTGAAACCATTCTCCTTCATGGCCTCAATTAATTCCTCCTTCTTTAACGTGTAGATGCACGAAGTTCCTCCTTCAGCCATTCTGCCCTTCCAGCACTCAACTCGCTACTCGAAACACGAACCACGCTCTGCTACCATTGCGCCAGATTGGCGGAATTTAAAAGTCAGTTTCAGAAATAATGAATTTATTCTGCCCGTGGGAGAGGTGAGTCTACAGGGTGGAACAGGTAAAAAAGCCCTCTCGGTGCTCCGCACTCTCGCTTATATAGTCGACCCAGTCGCCGCGGCGAGGGGCAGTCGGGGTGCCTCCGTAGCCGCCGCCCCTCCATAGCTCGCCGCCTCCGTCGCAGTCCGAGTCGTCAAACACGGCTCAGCAGTAAGGTTCTGATGGACTGGTATATATTTACCCCATTTAGTATTCAATTGACAAAATAACAAAAGATTTAATAGTATTTTCTACTTTGATGGTCTACGAAAGTTTATGATTATTTTTGCAATATTTTAATGGCGTATGTATTCACTCTGTCCGTCCGTGCGCCGAATTTTGAAGCGATGAGTAAAGTTGGGACGCTAAGATCATCCGAATAGCTTAGGCTGGTGACATGTATGAAAGCCACTTACTTTTTGGAATCCGTCCATCTGTCCGTTTAACTTTAAGCAGGATTTTAAAACCCCTTGCGAACTATCTATATGGATCCGTTAATATGGAAATTTTCATTTTGTTTGCGTTGCTACAACAATAAAAGCGAAGCGTATATTTCAATTTACATTATACGCTCACTTTATCACTTTTGGTGGCAAATGTCACCGTATTGAGCCTGGATTTGACGAATAATATCCATAGATTTAACACCTTCTGCAAGCAAGAATAGAATAATTCCCCGCATTTCTTCTTTTTTGCAAATCGACAATGTAGCTTCCATCTTTAACGGTTAACTACGACACACAATAATAACCCGCTTCCATAGCGCTACGGCACAATAACTGACACTAAACTAAACCACTACAAGCAGTGTTACAACTCAACCGAGCGAGAAATTTAAAAAATCCCTTTACTTTTTTACATACCCTCGTAGTACTCTTTGAATATTATTCTTATTTTGATAATTTTTTGCCACAGATTTCTTCCAAAATTAATGCATTGATAATCTTTTCGATTTTAATAATTTATAATAAAGAATAAAACACTTTCTTATTAGGAATTTAGTAGTATGGCATGGCATGGTTTTCCCGCTTTAACAGCGTTTTCTTTTTATGGGGGACAGAACTGCATTATTTTGTTATTGGGAACTGTAGGTACGTATTCATTCCGTTTAAAAACCCACAAAAATCGCTCTCAGCTGAACCCAGTCTTAGCATTTTGAGATGTTTTATTTTCCATACTATGCGTGATTGTGTGATTGTGGAGGCGTTCTACGCTCTCGGTCTGAACTCGACTGGTGAAATACACTGACAATGGGTAAGTAATTAGATTAATTAATGAAGTTGTTGCCGAACGTTTCTGAGTATTATTGTACGCAGAACCTTTGTCCATAAGTAATCGAGCAGAGGGAAAGTTAGGAATAGAAATGGTGAGCATATCACATTTATTTGGATTTATTTAAATTTTAACTTTAATATTTTAAGTTTTCCTTTACTGATGCGTTATAAGCAATATACCTATTGCGTATTAGCCCATATTGAGTTGTGAAATATGGAGAAACGGCTATATTCTTACTTTAATTGAAAACTTTTGAACCCTAAATGACGAGTGATGCCAATTTGCCTAAACCTGGGTGTGATTTTGTTCATCGACGAAATATCCTTGGAAATGCATAAGCGCCGGTTGAGGCGAATTCGCAAAATTTGTATACGCATAAGTATTTATTAGGCGGCAGTATCTACTGCTGGTTTTGTGAAGTGAGTTTTTTTCCGAAGCTCATAGGTGTTGGTTATAGAATTTTGCAAAAACTACAGGTAAACAGATGTCGTGTTTATTATTGGAACACTTATCATTGCATTTTTTATGTATAAAAAAATCTAACAATTTATGATTCATAGTTTGCACCCTCAATCTTTAAATACTTGGTCTTTGTAGGGCATGCCGCATACTTACTACTTTCTCTTATTTCATTTATTTACATCATTCATCATTATGTCATTTTTAAAACCTGCTATTCTCAATTGCTATCGCGGGCCTAAATTGCTACTGCACTTTGTAATGAGGGGAAAGACGCACTACAAATATAAATAGAGGTCATCCATCATTGTCATCAATCAAGAAACTTTTGAATACGATGATATGTTTTTCAATACTCTTGTAGGACAAAGGATCTGATAGAGTTATTACCTACTCATAGGCTCATAGCATAGACTTCGAGATAGCGCTGTGAAATGCCAAATTGTCGAGATCGGAGAGTGTATAATTGTTCAAAATGCATTTCCATTGTTGCCTGACGTACATATTACCTACCCTTTTCATGAATATAATAATAATATTTATTTGTCCTGATGATTTGCAATTAAAAATATAAGAGCCGTCATTAAAACCTAAGATTAGTAACTTAAAGAACAACACAAAGACACCTAAATTACTTAAACATTAAAATACTTGTAGCCGCCGGCACGACGGCATGGTTTTCCCGGCTTACGATTTGATTGCCGGAATAACGCGCAGCAATTGTTTTCTCCCAGCGGCAGTTTGGCGACCATGCGAGAGCGAGAGAAGTAGTCGACGCCGAGTCAGTGGTCCCTTCGTTACGCATTCTTGTTTGTTGTTCGTTGTTTTGTATTTAGCTATTATTAATAAATTGTTCACAAAACTCGGCGTGATTATTTACGCACCCACAAATTGGTGACCCCGACGTGATCCGAGTAGATAGAAAAATTTCCGTTTTTTATCTACCACGTGCAAGACTCCCGCCATGGCATCGGCCGACCACGCGGATATATCAAGACAAGGTGCGTCCGTCAGTTGGGTGGCAGTGCGTATCCCGCCGTTCTGGCCAGAAAGCCTGCATTGTGGCTTTCCCAATTGGAGGGACAATTTTGCCTAGCGGAAATCACTCAGGACGCGACCAAATACTGCCACGTGGTTTCGCATTTGAAGTTTTGTTTCGCGTCGGAAGTTGAGGACATCCTTATGAATCCTCCCGCTGACAACAAATTCGAGAAGATAAAAGGGGAGCTGATACGAAGACTCTCCACATCGCAGGAACAGAAGATGCGGCAACTACTAGAACACGAGTAGTTGGGCGACCGGAAGCCGTCGCAGTTCCTCCGCCATCTGAGGAATCTCGCTGGCCTGACCGTTCCGGATGACTTAAGGACGCTGTGGACAAATCGTTTGCCATCTATGATCCAGCCGATCCTAGCCACACAGGAGGGCGCCGATTTGGATAGTTTGGCGCGGTTGGCGGATAATGTACACGAGGTTGCCCCCCGACCGCAGTTCGCCAGCGCATTGCCAGCCGTCGATGTAGACGCGATGCTGAGACGCCTCGACGATCTCACTCGCCAAGTTGCCGCGATTACCGACATTAGACCTATGCCGCGTCCGCGTTCCCGATCTAAAATTCGGAAGAAAAGATTTTCCGGCAGTGCGGAAGGCGCGTGCTGGTATCATGCTCGGTTCGGCGCGCGGGCGAGCAAGTGCCGGCTTCCATGCTCCTATAAGCCGCAAGACGCCGAGGGCATTCGATAGAGGCGGCTAACGACCACTGCCCTTCGCCTGGCCGCCTTTTCGTGACGGACGCCTCATCGAAAGAACGCTTTCTCGTCGACACGGGTGCTGATATCTCCGTCTATCCCCGCGCGCTCGTTAGGAACGCCAGGACCAAGACCACGTACGATCTCTTCGCGGCAAACGGATCGGTGATTCATACATACAGATGAGCGGTTCTCCATCTGACTCTGGGTCTCCGTCGAGATTTCACGTGGCGCTTCGTCGTCGCCGATGTTTCACAGCCCGTCATCGGGGCGGATCTCCTCTCCTTCTTTGGTTTGCTGGTCGATGTGCGCCACCAGCGCCTGATCGACAGAGTGACCAACTTGTCGGTCGTCGGACGCAGCGCGAGCGGCCCTGTGGAGCACATCAAGATGGTCCTCGGCAGCTCTAAGTTCCACGACGTTTTAGCGGAGTTTGCGGAGATCACCAGGCCTAACGGTACGCTTGGGGAACGCCGCTACTCTACCCTGCACCACATCCGGACAACGCTGGGTCCGCCGATATCGTGCAAGTCTCGACGATTGGCGCCCGATAGGTTGAAGGCAGCGAAAGCGGAATTCGAGACCATGCTGCGTAGGGGAGTAGTCCGCCTTTCGGAGAGTAGCTGGTCTTCCGCTCTACACCTTGTCCCGAAGAAGGGAGAAGAGTGGTGCCCGTGCGGAGGTTATCGCGCGCTTAACGCGCGGACCATCCCCGACCTCTATCCCGTGCCACACATCGAAGACTTTGTGCAGTCGCTCGCCAGGAAATCCGTATTCACGACTGTCGCCCTGGTGCGAGCCTAGAGGCTCCGTGAACCCGGAGGACGTTCCGAAGACGGCCATCACCACACCTTTCGGCCTCTTTGAATTCCCGTATGTGTCATTTGTCCTGCGTAACGCGGCCCAGACTTTCCAGCGCTTCATTGATGAGGTTCTGAGAGGGCTGGAGTTTTGTTACGCATATATCGATGATATACTGATCGCGTCAGAGGAGGAACATGAATGTCACCTACGCGAGCTCTTCGCGCGGCTTCGCGAGTATGGCGTGCTCATCAACCCCGGGAAATGTGTTTTCGGTAAGCCCGATGTTAGATTCCTCGGCTATACTGTTAACGCGGAGGGGACGAAGCCCTTACAGGAGTAGGTAGACGCCTTCAAGGATTTCCCCGAGCCCGGGAGCGTGAAGCAGCTCCGACGTTTCCTCGGGATGCTTAATTTTTATCGGCGTTTCATCCCCCGCGCGGCGGCACTACAGGCACCGCTCAACAAGGTGCTCGGGGGTC
Organism: Tanypteryx hageni; assembly: GCA_028673005.1. Lineage (NCBI taxonomy): Eukaryota > Metazoa > Arthropoda > Insecta > Odonata > Petaluridae > Tanypteryx > Tanypteryx hageni. The sequence goes on from CM054120.1 coordinate 174,715,548, forward strand.
CGAAGTCCACGGGGTACCGCCCCGTTCCTTGGACGCCGGAGCTTCTCAAGGCATTCGAGGAATGCAAGGAGAGCCTCGCCCGCGCAGCCCTGCTCTCACACCCGGCGGCCGAGTTATCCATTTTTACCGATGCATCCGATTCCACCGTCGGGGCAGGGCTGCAGCTACGGACGGCTAAGGGATGGCAGCCGTAAGCTTTTTTTACGAAACGGCTCAGCGCGGCGCAAAGGAACTACAGCCCTTATGACCGCGAGCTCCTCGCGATGTATAAGGCTGTGAAGCACTTCCGGCATATGGTCGAAGGGAGTTTTTTTTTTCATTTTTACTGACCATAAGCCCTTATCCTTTGCCTTCCAGCAGAAATCTGAGAACCGTTCACCGAGACAATTTCGCTACTTAGATTTTATCGGGCAGTTCTCCATGGACATGCAGCATGTGTCCGGCGCGGAAAACGTCGTCGCAGATGCGTTGTCGCGGATCGAAGAGGTCTCCGCGGCGATTGATTTCGAGACACTCGCCAAGTCCCAGTCCGAGGACGAGGAACTCCGCGAAATTCTTCAACGGAAGTCGTCTCTTCAGCTGAAGAAGATGCAGGTCCCCGGCTCTATTGCGAAGTTGCCACATCGACGATCAGGCCTTTCGTGACGCAGCCTTTCCGCAGACAGGTATATGATTCCTTGCACGGGTTGGCGCATCCAGGGACGAAGGTCTCAGCTGATCTCGTCGCGCAGCGCTTCGTGTGGCCATCTATGGGGAAAGACTGCAACACTTGGACCCGAGCTTGCGTTCCTTGCCAGCGTTCCAAGGTCACGAGGCACGTTGCAGCGCCCATCGGAATATAGGACGCACCGGGAGCCCGTTTCGAGCACGTCCACCTGGATTTCGTGGGTCCCCTTCCCGTGAGCACGTCCACCTGGATTTCGTGAGTCCCCTTTCCGTCTCTCAAGGATTTCGGTATCGCCTCACATGCGTGGATCGCTTTACTCGGTGGCCGGAAGCTGACACGGCCGCCGGGGCGTTTTTTGAGGGATGGAGCGCCGCTGCGCATCACGACGAACCAGGGACGACAATTTGAGTCCTGCCTGTTCAGAGAGCTAGCCCTCTTGACAGGCACCTCGCATATCCGCACGACGGCATATCACCCAGCCGCGAACGGCCTCGTGGAGCGATTCCACCACCAACTTAAGGCCGCCATCATGTGCCATGCCAACGAACGCTGGTCGGATATGATTCCAGTCGTCCTCTTGGGGATCCGGGCGGCTCTAAAGGAGGATATCGGTACAACACCGGCGGAACTGCTGTACGGTGAACCTATCCGCCTCCCGGGAGAGTTTTTCGCGACCAGACCCGCTCCAAAGGGTGACGCTATGGATTTCGCCGCGCAGTTGCGGCGGAACATCGAAAAGTTACGCCCGGCAGAGACAGCGCATCATGGGAGTAAGCATATTTTCACTCATAAGGATTTGGCAAGCTCCTCCCACGTTTTCGTCCGGCATGATGCGGTGAGGAGTCCACTGCAGCCTCCATACGACGGTCCGTACCAGGTGCTGAAAACCACCCCGAAGTACTTCCTACTTCGGATTCGGGGTAAGGAGGTGAACGTCTCCATCGACCGCCTCAAGCCTGTCTACATTCTGGCAGACGACACCATGCCAACGCACGACAGCGCCTCGAGCAGGATGGACTGACTCCACCGACTTTGGCGCCGGAGCGGGAGTCGAGATGCGGTCGGCGGGTTAAATTCCCCCGCCATTTTTCAGATTTTCGCACCTAATGGCAAACATTTTTTGTTTTACAGTTTTGTGTGTTTTTTTCTTTTGCAGAGCAAAATTTTGGCTAAGGGGGTGATATAGCGGCCGGCACGACGGCACGGTTTTCCCGGCTTACGCTTTGATTGCCGGAATAACGCGCAGGAATCGTTTTCTCCCAGCGGCCGTTTGGCGACCCTGCGAGAGAAGGAGTCGACGCCGAGTCGCCCCTGCGCGAGCACGAGCTCTGTCAGCGGTCCCAGCGTTACGCATTCTTGTTTGTTATTCGTTGTTTTGTGTTGTTTAGTTATTATTAATAAATTGGTCACAAAACTCGGCGTGATTATTTAATCACCTACATACTCATCAACCGAGTAGATGAAATTTTCTAAGAGGAAGTTTTTTAGTTAGCTCTTTAACAAATATTTTCTTTTCATTTTTAACACGATGTTATGCTGTTAATAAGTTTGCACCCCATATAAATTGGTCCATTACTATATAATTATAAATTGTGACCCATTACATTGCAATTGAGTTTTCTTCTCGTATTATAATTGTGGACATCATTATTACCCTTTATTTCTAATGATTTCATATTTTCCTTAATATGCAAGATAGAATAATAAACGTAGACACAAGGAAGAGGAAGTATTTTCATTTTCTTAAATAAACCTTTGCAACTCTCTTACCTATCATGGTGAGAATAACCCCAGGCTGCAATGCCATATTTCAACCTGCTAAATATGTAGGCATAATATACAATCATAGCAGTATTGACATTTGTAAGATACATCAACCTCCTTAGAATGAAGCAGCCTGAAGCTACTTTACCACAAATGTAATTAATTTGGTGTTCCCAGCATAGGGACTCATTAATGTGTAGCCCCAGAAATTTTGTAGTAGGAGAACTTCTTAAAGTACTATTGGCAAATTTCAATAATGGACAGGAAATGACTTTTTTCTGTTTAGTATGAAACAGCAGAAACACATTTACTATTTTTGATTGAAAAATTATTTGTTAATATTGTTGGTATCATCTGCAAGCATATATATCCTTCCATTCAAAAAAGATGGAAGATCATTAATATAGAGAATAAAAGGCAACGGTCACAATACAAACCCTTGTGGCAAACATCTTTCAACATTTAAATAATTAGAAACATATTTCTTCCTATCTCTAGATGAGTAAATTGATACTGACTGTTTCCTATTATAAAGGAAGGATCTAATTAAGTTATTAGCTGTCCCAGAAATTCCATAGGATTGAATTTTCCTTAATAAAATATTGGGATCCACTGAGTCAAAGTCTTTCGATAGGTCATAGAAGATACCAAGGGTGTCATAGTGCCCATCAAGGCCTTCGAGGACTGAATTGATAAATTTGTAGATGGCATGTTCTGTTGAACATCCTTTTATGAAAACAAATTGAGAATTTGATAGAACATTGAATCTTACCAAGAAAGACATAATCCTCTTAGAAATAATGGTTTCAAAAATTTTTGAAAATACAGATAGTTGTTACGAGCAACACCATTTTTAAACAATGATATGGCAATTGTTATCTTTAACTTATCAGGGAAGATGCCTGCATAAAATGATGCATTGACTATGTGTGTAATTGGGGTAAGAAGATGGTGTTTTAAATTACCTTTGAGAAGTGTACAGGGAATTTCATCCCATCCAGCAGAATGTTTTGAACTAATTTTATCAATAACTTATTGAACCTCTTTTTCATAGGTGAGATAAAGAAACATGTTATTACCTATGACTCAGGGCAAGTGAGAAACCTTAATTGAATTGTTATTGGATTGATTAACATACAATCTGTCAATGGCACCTAAGAAATATTTGTTAAACTTGGTGACAATTTTAATTGGGTCAGTTAATGTGACATCTTCGTAAGAAATCTTGTCAATTTCTTGATTCCTAACCGTTTTACCAGTGAAACTGTTGATGATATTCCAAGTAGTTTTAGCTATGTTGTTAGATTGACTGATTAGATTAATATTAAAGTTCTTTTTAGTAGCAGAGATTAATTTGGAATAATACTTTTTGCAGGAAATGTATTTTTTGTTAATACTGACATCTTTTATTAATTTTAAATTTATTAAACAAGTGTATTAATTCCTGTGATAGCTATATCATTTCAGGAGTGACACAGTTCTGACTTCGAACTGTTTTAACTCTGAGGGTTTTTAGTGGGAAGCAATTGTTGAAAATGCCAAAAAAATTTTGAAGAAATTATTGAATTTGTCATTTACTCAGAACATGCTGTACAATGAATCCCAGCTGGTGCCTTGGAGGATGGAACAGAACCTTTCAGTGCCATCAGAGCTAAAATATCTTTTTAGCGAGAAAGTAGTATTTCTATAAGTATCTTTAGGCAGAACTAGCAAGCTAACTTGAGTTATTTGAGCTAAATGGTCAAGAAAATGTGAGTTGACAACTATTCCTTCGTTGAAATTAATGTTTGTGAAGATATTATCAATGATGGTGGCTAATTGATAGGTTATTCTAGTGGGCTGAAACATAGTCCGTTTTGTGTTAAATGAGAGAAATATATCAATTAAACAGTTTTTCATAATACTAACAGTGTTGAAATCAACATTAAAATCACCACAAATTATCAGTGATTTAGTGTGACTATAGGAAATATGTAATACATCAGCAATTCTATCTTTAAAACAGAAAAGTTACTAACTGGTGATCTATACAGGCATGGAATGAAAACACGATGTTTGTTGATCACTAAGTCTGCAACACAGCATTTAAAATTCAATTCTGAACAAAGGCTCAGAGCAATTTTTTAATGCCTTCTGATCATTTCTTGCTAGGATTAAATCTCCTCCAAATTTGGCTTTTTCTTAAAAAAGCATTATCAATCGAATAGTTATTAATTTTAACACTTGTCAATTCATCATGGTGAAGCCAATGCTCTGTAATACACACAACATCTATTTTATGTAAATTAATAAACACTTCAAATTCATCAACCTTATTCCTTAGACATTGCATATTAACATTTAAAACTTTCAGGTTTTCCCTTTCTAGTCACTGTTTTGATTTGGGTGTACTAATTCTCTGTTTCCCTCTAGTAGTTACACCGATGGTGGAGGGGGGGGGAAGCAGCAGGTGCATTGGGAGTGGCTGATGCTTTATAACATGAACTCTCATACACTTAGATACTCGAGTTCTCCTGAGGCTTATTTAAACCTACTCGATTATTGGAAGGATGGGGTTTACTCGTTTCAGTGTTCATTTCAGTAGAATCAGACAACTCAGCCGACAAATTTCGGCTGAACCTTCGGACATGATGGGAAGTCCGATCCAAAAACTAAATTTTGATTTCGTTGTCGTTTTCTTCTAATCACCGTCGTGAATCCGTTATTGTCTCCTGTGGGTTTTGCAGGGACAGCACCGCTATTTTCTGAAGCATAGATCTCGTTGGTAGTTATTTGTGATGCTGGAGGATCTGGGGTGATACACTCGTTTACTTCAACAATTTTTGGCGAAATTGGCTGGACCTTCCTCACCGCGAAAATCTTATTATCCGAAATCGCACCGAAATTATTATTAACGAGTGCGCTGGACGATAAACTTTAATTTAGAAGATTAACCTGCGTTTTCGGTATACTTAGCTCCGTCGCCATATTGATTACGTCCCGGTGACGGCTTAGGCGACAATTTGCACCCCTCTAAAAGATAGATGACGCCTCGGATATTAATTTTAAGCTAGGTTCATTAAAGTCTGAACATTTATAATGTTACACAAGTAAACATATACCACACGAGATGAATTGTTCTGACGATTTTACGACTTTTTCGCAAGAGCCACAAGCGTGATAAACTACACTAGACGTCACATTGGATTGTAGTACACTGTTCATGAATATAAGACTGTTACACTTCCTAACTCAAAGAACCAATTTATGCGGAGTTAATAAGAATAGGTCTTTTGTCACAAAAATGTATCATAACAAAAAATAACCATAATTATTTATTGTATGGACTTCTTTTGCTCCGTTAATTATTTTTTCATTATAAAAAGTATACAATATGAATTTAAAAAATAGAAGACAGGCATTAAGGGGATTGCAGATAAATTCATTCATTCGTCTTAAACAGAATTTTGAGGTGGTGGAATGTATGGCAAAAAGGTAAAGAAATTCGAAGGATCAATTGGATTATATTGTAAGAAAGTTTTAATAGATAAAGGAAGAATATTTTGACATTCAAAGTATCAGACGTGTATAATACTTGCCAATTGTGTCACATTACATTCTTCTTGGGCATTAGTATATACTTTTAATTTTTGATTTCTATGTGAAATTTAATTACGGATATTTTCAATGATTGACAGAGGTGTCACCACCCAGAAAAAGGCTTACCACCAAAAAATGAAGTGGATCACGATAGCAGAGAATGCAACCATTCAGTAAACGATAGCAGAGAATGCAACCTTTCAGTAAACGATAGCAGACAATGCAACCATTCAGTAAACGATAGCAGAGAATGCAACCTTTCAGTAAACGATAGCAGAGAATGCAACCTTTCAGTAAATGATAGCAGAGAATGCAACCTTTCAGTAAACGATAGCAGAGAATGCAACCTTTCAGTAGGTATTTACCTACAAACACAGGATGCAACCTATGAACTGGCATGTGAATGTGGGGGATTATATGAACTCTCCAGAAGGGTTAGTACCATTACTGGCACATCTTAACATTATTTACTTAGTAGTATTTGCATGAATTGCCGTAGTTGGGTATGAAAATTATGCGTATTTTTTACAAATTCTTAGTTTACTTTAATGAAAAACACATTGATGATGATTTCTAGTCTTGTTATTTATGTACTATGTCTGCAGTGTCAAATGATTATTTGTGGGTATTAGCATTAAAAAGAGACATGCTTGTTAATGCTGCTTTATATGCCATCAAATATTCCTTGTTAACATTAACTTATAAGTACACAAAGAATTATATTGCTGAAAACCGGACCAAAGTTCCATTTTATCAGAGCCTAATCAAACAAATTCATGGACAATACATTCTCATTTGTAAGCTCAACCATTTACTCAGATATACATCAATTATTTCCAAGATGAAATAGAAATGAGGGAGACAGGAGGATTACTATATTTAGAATTTATCATTTTCCTAGTCACATCTGCCTTAACCATTCATCTGGGTATTTAATTTTTTGAAGCCGCACCGGTGTTGGGCATTAAAATAGGAATGGAGTATATGCATGAAATGCTGTAGTTGGGTATGAAGATTATGTATTCTTTTAAAGATGCTAAGCTTACTGTAATAAAAAATACATTGATGATGATTTCATTAGAATAGAATAGACGTTAATTGGTCTAAGAGACAACTGTACTGTTGTATAGGACAGGTCAAATAAAATACAAAATAATACAAACAAGAATGTACATATGGAGATTAATACAAGGGCTAGCATAATAGTGAAAAAGTACAAGTTAAAGATACAAATAAGTTCAACAATGCAAAAAAAAGATATTCATAAAATATTATTTGGTCATATATAAAATAAAATATAAACATAGGAAATGCATTCAAAAGATATCACATAAATATAATTTACACATAATCACCATAAAGGTAGAATAACAGTAAAGCACAAACAGAGTAACTTATAGAGTATTGTCAGTCAAATATTCAGACACAGTGTAATACAATTTATTCAGTTGTAACTTTTTTAGTTTAATTTTGAACACCTCTGTGCTTGATATCAATTTCAGTGCAACAGGCAATTTATTGTACAGACGAATACCAAGCTCTTTGGGCCCCAGTGCAGTTTTTTATAATGTGTTTGGTATAAATGTAAGTCATTCTGCCTCCTAGTAGGATAGTTATGTATATTAGAATTTTTAGGATATAGATTAATATTTTCGCTGATTAAGATTATGGAAAGGAAATATATGTACATGGCAGTGGCAAGATTTTTAGGGTTGTAAAAATTGAATGACATGAAGAGTGATAGGGTTTCCCTGCTACAGTTCTAACAGCTCTTTTCTGTAACTTAAATATCCTCAGGGAGTAGGAAGAATTACCCCAAAAAGTGATTCCATAAGTAATTTTGGAATAGAATTCACTGGAATACACCGTGAGAAGAACACTATTACTTACAGATTGTTTTAAAAACCTTAACATAAAACAAAGTGAGCTTAGTTTCCTTGCTAGGGCAATGACATGGGATCCCCAGCTAAAATTTGTATCAATATAAAGGCCCAGGAATTTTGTTTGATTAACCTGTTTAATGGTTTTTCTATTGGTTCTACATAGTAGACTTTCACGTTGAGAATTAGGTGAGAAATATATCATTTGAGATTTGTCAACATTAAGCTTAATGCAGTTGATATCACACCACTTAGTCAACTGTTGAAGGACATAATTACTACTGGATATTAGACTGCTTTGAGATGGAGCAGATAGTAAAATATTGGTATCATCTGCATACAATATTATTTTAGACCCATTAACTGAACTGAGGTATTCAGGTAGGTCATTTATATAAATCAGGAAAAAGACAGGCCCGAGTATTGATCCCTGCGGAACACCGAGACTTACTGTTTTGATCGCTGAAGAATGGTTTGTGCCACCAGCATTGATGACTACTCTACAAGCTCTACTGTCTGGGTAAGATTGAATCCAGTTAAGCGGTGTACCTTTGATACCTATCCTGCTGAGTTTATTGAGCAGATGTTTATGATTTACATGATCAAAAGCTTTTGAGAAATCTAAAAATAATCCCCAAGTATTAAGTCTATGGTCTAGGGATAGAAGCAGGAAATCAATAGCAGATGTTGTGCATCTATTTTGTCTGAAGCCATGTTGGCAATTAGAAAGGATCTTATTAGTTTCCAGGTATCTAATTAGGCGGGAATAAAAGATATTCTCAAAGATTTTTGCAAATTGGTTAAGAAGAGTAATTGGCTGATAGTTATTAATATTGTAAACACTTCCCTTGTTCTTATAGATGGGTTTAATCTTAGAAGATTAAAGTGAGGATGGGAAAACACCTTGGCTCAAAGATTCATTAATAAGATATAAAAGAGGATGTTTGATGAGATCAAAAGATAATAAGATAATGCTGCCTGGGATTTCATCAGGACCAGCCACATTCTTGTGAGATAGTTTGAGAACTATATTTTTCAACTCATTTTCCTGACAGGGATTGAGAAAAAAAAATTAGCGATGGAGATGGGAGCGAGAAGCATGTCAGAGTTAGAAGAGGCATTAAGGCTTGGTTTCACTGAAAAATTATCCAAAAAAAGAGAAGAGATGGATGTAGCATCAGAAATAAGTTCCCTGGAAGGAGTAGACAGCTGAATGGGAGTGCATTGCGTTCTCTGCCGTCTAGATTCTTTTATGATTTTCCATAATTCTCTAGTTTTATTATCAGAGCTTAATATCCTATCATTATTAAAAGATTTTTTGGCATTTGAAATATATTTGTGGTATTGTTTTTTAAGGGTTTTATACCTTAAAAGGCTTTCGTTATCATTCCATACCTTATATATAGTAAAGCAAAATTTGTTAAAACAAGATCTAGCAAAGAGGCAGAGCTGTTACTGACCCTTGTTGGTTCAGAGTTAGTCACAGTTAATTTAAAAATATTAATGACATGTAAAAACTCGTTTGCAGCAGCATTCTTGATAAGAAGATTGCAATTAAAGTCACCAGTAGCAATAATATTAGGATTAGGAGAGATATTAAATATGAGTTCCATAAGGCCACCAAAATTTTCTAATAATACACTCATATCACCCAATGGTGACCTATAAAAAGACAAGATACAAACCTTAAACTCATTGAAGGAGCAACAAGTTACACAACACTCAAATTCTCTTTTAACAAGTAAAGAACTATAGTTGAAGGTAATGGGTACAGTTTGTAACACATTTTTTACAAAAATAATAACACCACCGTTTTTATAGGCCGAGCATGCATAGTGGTCCGCTACAGTATATCCAGGAAGTGTGATGTCAGATACTTGTTTTTATGTATGTTTACAGTGTCAAATGATTATATGTGGGTATTAGCCTTACAAAGAGTCATCCTTCTTACTGCAGCTTTATATGCCATCAAATATTCTTACGATAACATTAACTAATAAGTACACAAAGAAAAATATTGCTGACAATATGAAAAAAGTTGCCCCTACCAGAACTCTATCAAACAAAGTCATGGACAAGAATTTAAGCATTCACATTTTTTAAGTCAACCATTTATTCAGGTTCACACCAGTCATTTAAAAATCAAATAGAAATGACGAAGACATGGGGATAAATATATTTATACTTTATGATTTTCCTAGTCACAACTGCCTATATTTTAAGAATATCTATTGCGTGGAATATGACTAATGATGACAATTCTTTTATTTACTTGCCAATAATGTAAAATGAATTTCATATTTTTAAGTTGAGCCCTAATGAAGTGGTTGGGGACCTTTCACAGATGACTGGAAATTTACGCAAGCAGGCCTTATTAAGAAATGCACTCCAATATTTAGAAGTGCGTACTATTGATATAGGTGATTAAGGAACCCAATTTAAGCCTTGGCTGTAATAATAAATCGGATCCTTTATTTTTATATAATAATGGAAAGGGTCCATGGTTTGTTCTATTTTTGAGGTTCACTTTAATGGAATAAAAATTTAACGAAACTTATGGTTTTCTACTTATTTCCTTAATTTATTCATTTATAATATTACATTTTCTAAGAGTTTTTGCATTTTACATGATGTCATCCTTAACAAGCAGTCATGCAAAAACAAAATGTAAACATTTGCCTATAGCAAATGCTGAAATTGTTTCAAGCTTTACTATAAAATGAGAAAATTGCTTTTTATGTTGAAAGTATCTAAACAAGCTTTGCAAATGAATAGTCTGTGATTTGGACATATGAACTTCACATAGCACTAACACTACTTTTGAATCATATGATTCTTATCTCTTGAACACATGGAGAACCTTCTTTGTGATGCTAACTAGCAATGCTGATGACATGGAGGAAGATGAAGATGTGGCTTAATATTTTTGAAAAATATTTGCATATTGCATTTGTGTATCCACAGTGCTATATCTGAGAATGTATATGTGTCCCTCTGTTTTTTCTCATTTCTATTGGGAGATTATCTTTTCTGGCAGATTTCATATCATGGTCACATGATAGATGCATAAAGAAAATATGAGGAATTTAGAAAATTTTTATCTAGAAGCTTCATGGAAAAAGGTGAAGAGGGTGACATCTGTAACAAATTAAATAATTTCACGATTTTTTCAACAAAATTGAAGAATAAACACATTGTTTGGACAAAGATCAGCATTCATTATAATTTTTGAAGTATTTCTAAGGTATTAAGTTTTTGCAGGGGAATATATTAGGAATAATATAATGAATGTGTCCAGTTTCTAGTTACTTGAAGGTTATCCACTGGTCAAGATCATGTGCTTTCGATTCTTTTTTTGCAGTAAGGTTCTTATGGACTCAGTGGCGGATCCAAGGGAGGGGTGATGGGGGTGATCGCCCTCCCCTTGGAGGACCCCATTGCCCTCCTCTAGGTGCATTCTTAAATTCATCCATTGTTTCTACATCGAAGATTAAGCCTGTTGTATGACAAGGGAAAGAATGATTCGGATGGGGGTAGGAATTTTCAAAATGTATGGTTGTCAGCAGAGAAGGAAACAAGATGGTGAGGGGTAATTGGGGTGATCGCCCTTTTCTTGGGAAGGTTCTGGATCCGTCCCTGCATGGACTGATATAGAACCACATTGTATATTACATTTTAGTAAATGGATAAAGAAGAATTAGAAGAAATCTCACATTTTATATTAGTGGTTTTTGAGACAATTTAATTTTTTATTATTTGTGGAATTTTTAGGCTTCATGGTCATCTGAAATATGTTTTACTCCTTGTTGTGAGTACACTGTCTGTCATGGAAATGAAAACTTCAATTTCATTACATCCATGGAAATGTTATTATGTACTTGACTTTGATGTTGTTATGACTACTGACATGCTTTTCATGTCTGATACTCTTTTATGTTGTTCCTTAAGAAGGGTAGATCAAAGAAAGGTTATAATCCATATTCTATGCAATTATAAGTGAATAAATAGTCTTTGAAGAAATTTTCTGATCTGATGTTTTTGAGGCTGAAGTTGTAGAAATGTCCTCTATTTAGGCAGTCATTGAGATTAGTTACTATGTCTGTGGCAATCATATTGATAAATGGCTTTACTTTGATTGGGAAAATGGGATTTCTATAGCAGAGCATCATTAGTAAGCTAATGAATGGTATGGTTAATTTAAAAATCCTAATTATATAGTTGTGACTTCTGACATTCTTTTGATGTCTGATTGTATATTTCTATATCTAAATTTCTTCCAGTTACAACAGAGCATATAAAATGTTCTGCTCAACTAACTCAAAGCTCTCCCTATTAGCTATAGTTCCAATGAAACTATGAGTTAAACCATTCATAAATATAATCCGAGAAATTGTTATATAGATTGGGTGTATGGGGACAAGAGAATATTTTGTGCAATGAACATAGAGCTTATTTACGATTGATGTATTTCTGTGGATTTTTCTTCTAGAATTCATTTGGTGCTCTGAGGAAATCTGCACATTAATCAGGAAAAATTGATAGTGATAAAATTTTCAGTATCTGTAACAGGTAGATTCTTAATGTCTTTAAAGAAGATCATAAAAAATTTATATAATGTCCTTTCTATAGAATAATCTGGAGTTAATGTTCCAGCCCCTTTTATGTGTTAAGTGAGGAAATTATGGCAGAAGTGGTGGGCCTCAAAAAGTTTTTCTTTTTACATTTGTTTTGAACATTATAGGTATACGGATATGATGCCATCAATGTGAGGAGACAATAATTGCGTTGTCTTTCCTGGTTGATGTTGTGTTAGGCTAGGGCCATCCAACTTCAAACCACAATGTGGCCATAATGTCCCTTATGTAGTTACCCATGGGTCGTGTTATAACAATCTAAATATATTCACCACAATACTGATTAATAATGTAAAATTCATATGATAATTAAACAGTAGAATTTTATGGCACCTAGTTAACTTAATTAAACACAATAATAAGTAATAATAAATAGAAAAATTACAAGTAATATAAACAAAAAAATATATAGAAATCATATATACAAAACAGTGATCAAGGTCAACAAGGAAACAATTTATAAACCATTCAAACATATTTTCTCAAATGCTTTATAGGCAATTATAACAATTATTGATGGTCCATTTGATCAGTCTGGAAATTTTACTCTAAAAAAAGTAGCCCAGGGAATAAAATGGTCTTATGATGTAATTATGTTATTGTCATGTTTACTTCAATGTATACTACATAAACTCATAGAATTATTCACCTTGGACACTCAAAAGTAATTACATATGTGTTTTACATTGATAAATTAATCCATATTCATAGTGGTCATAGTTTTAGATCAATATAAAATATGTAAAATATATAAAATATATTAAATCTACTGAACTAATTTGAATCCTAGTACTTGAACCTCAGCAGCTCAATATCTTTTCAATTACAACAGCCACTATTTTGATTATGAATGGACTCCTGTATCTTCTGATCAAGTTTAGTTATTTATTCATTTATTTATAAATGATTTTACATACAGCTTTAAAATTCCATTTTACAGTGACATAAAAACACAAATATAACATCAATAAATAACATCAAATAATAATATTAGCATATAGTGTAACTTACTTAAAAACTGAGAGGACAGTTTCATGAAAGAGGGAAGAGAGAGGCGAAAAACATCAAGACCAGATGGGAGGGAATTTAATAAGGATGGAAGATGGAAGAAAATACAATGCTGGATAAATGAAATCCTAGGGATGTTAGTGTGAAGAAGGTGGGATAATTGGGTTGATCTGCACAGCACATGAAAGTTAAAAAATAAAGGTAATAACTCAGGGCAATTAATATGAGAATTTAGAATTTTGTGGAGAAAAGAAACATCTTGTTTATGATAATTGGTAGAGAGATTGTCAATAGCTATTGTGGAGAGGACTGTATGTTTTGTAGCATAACAAAGAGAAGGAATACGTATTCTAATAATTTTTATAAAGAAATTCATAATTTGCTCAAGGGAGCATAAATTAGTTATGCAGGATGAGGACCAAATTGGTGAGCAATAGTAAATTACAGGAAGTACAATAGAGCAGAAACATGTCCTCAAAGCCACAGGATCCCTCAGCTCTGTGTATCTGTAAAGAATGCCAAGAAGAGAGAGAGCAGTTCTCTTCATTGTGAAAATGTGTTCTGAAAAGTTAAGTTTAGTGTCTGTCAAGACACCTAAATCTTTTTGCAGTGTCACCCTTTTTAAAGTAGTTCCATTCATTGTATAATCCCAGAGAATGAGGTTTTTGCAGAGAGTGACAGAGAGAACACTACATTTAGGCAAGTTTAGTTGCAATTGCCAAGTATCACACTGATTTGTTACATTATTAATCGTATGTTGGAAGGAAAGACAATCAGGGAGAGAATTAATTGGTTGAAAAACTTTACAAACATCAACATATAATAAAATTTGAGCTTGAGAATTAGATACTGAAATTGCTAGGTCATCTATAAACAAAGTAAATAAATAAGGTCCAAGGACACTGCCTTGGTGAACACCAGTTGATATCATTGACCAGTCAGAAGAAGCACCACAGATACTAACACATTGTCTTCTATTATTTAAGTAGCTGGAAATCAGGCTGAGAAAACAACCATGAACACCAAAGCGGTGTTGGGGTTTATGTAAGAGAAGTGTGTGATTCAAAGAATCAAACGCTTTAGTGAGGTCAAAAAATACATTTTCTAACTGTGATTTATTTGTTATTGCATCAGTGGCATGTTTCTGAAAAACAGCCAAGTTAGTTAAACAGGATCGGCTGGGAAGAAAACCATGCTGCTTTGATGAAATATGGGGTGATGTGAAATAATAGAGGCAATTTAGGATAATTTTTTCACAGACAGATGAGAGAATGGGAAGGATAGAGATTGGACGATAGCAGTAATGGATTTTGAAATGGATTTGTGAATAGAAAAGACTTTCGCAGATTTCCATTTGGCAGGAAAAATCCCTGCTGAAAAGCAGTGGTAGAGAGAGGTAGAATAGAATACATTTATTAGAACCTGGGACAACTAGTCCCCTAGGTTCTGGTGAGATGAATACATAAGAATAACATAAACAGTCAAAATAACTACAAAATACTACATGTACATTAAAAAGAACATAGCCTGCAGACATCACAGCTGGATAATATAAACAAACTATATATAAAAAATTGTATATCTGGAACCAAGACAAAAAAAGTACATAGCCTTCTGACTTCAGAGTTGCTTATAATACACGTATCCATATACAACTTACATGTATGTACATTATATTATTAGGATTCAACAAAAAAAATAACTTAACCTTCAGACTTTATAGTTGCCAATAATGCACTATGGTTGGTGAATTGCAACTAAGTGGATGATACAACAAACTAAAAATATGGATGTACATTAAATTATCTAGATTCGACAAAAAACCTAAACATCTGACTTTTCAGTTGCTTATAATGCCATATAGTTGATGAGATGCATACCTATGGATAATATGATATAACTAAAAAAAATACGTATATATCAAGTTATCAAGGTGCAACAAAAACAACCTTATAACTTTACAGCTGTTATAATGCACTATAGCTGATGAAATGACACACAAAAAATACATTAGATTATCAGGATTTTTTTCTGCGATTGAGCATAAAGAAATCGGAAAATTTGGGCCGAAACGAATAAATGGTCTGTGAATGGCAGATATTAGAATAGATGGAGTTCCATAGTTTGACCGCGGATACTGAAACGAAGTTCTGGAGGGATTACATCCGATGGGTTGGGATGTAAAGGAATTCGGGAGGTGTTCGGGAGGGTCTTTGCCTTATGTCAGATGAGAGGGTAAGAAATTGGGAAAGGTAATCAGGTTGTTTAGTCTTGAGAATTTTAAAGATAAGACAACCTAGGTAGTATTTTCTTCAATAGCGAACTCTGAGGAAGTTAGCACGCCTTAGTGCTGGGGAAATATGGTCATATTTTGGTATGTCATATATGAAGCGAACACACGCATTTAGAGTTCTTTGTAATTTCAAATTAAAGTCCTCCCGAATGCCCTCATAGACCACACAGCAATAATCCAAGTGAGGTAATATGAGGGAAGACACTAATTTGTGGCGAACAGAAATAGGAATACCGTTTCGATTGCGCTTTAGTTGGTGAAGAATTTTGAACACTTTGTTGGAGACATTGACCACTTGCTCACTCCAGGTGAGGGTTTGATTAATAGTTACACCCAAGTCAGTTACCGTTGTGCAGTAGTAAATCTCAGAGCCAAGTACCTTAGTTTTTGGAATATTCCCTGGAATATTGTTTATGAATCTAGGAGTACCAACTATTATCGCTTTAGTCTTGGACTGGTTCATAATTAATTTATTGTTTACTACCCAAGAGCATATTCTTTCGATATCCTCGTTTATTTGGCCTACAGCAGAAGCTAACTCAGATAGTTTACAAGGAAGATAAGTTGCAGATCGTCTGCATAGAGATGATAGCTGCAGTACTTCAGACATAAAGAGAGTTCTCTAATAAATAATGTAAAAAGCAATGGTGATAGCACAGAGCCTTGCGGCAGCCTGACCTAATAGCTTTCCACGAACATTCCCGCTGCACACCGCCTGTTGGCGGTCGAAAAGGTAAGCTCGAAACCAATTGAGTGCACTAGCTGAAAAATTCAGATTTTTCATTTTATGTAGGAGTAGATCATGGTCTACTATGTCAAATGCCTTTTTGAAATCGAACAGTACGAGTATTGTATCCTTTTTCCCATCAATATTAGTTTTAATATCATTCGTGATTTTAATCAAGGCGGTCTGAGTGCTGTGTATCTCTCTAAAACCAGACTGGGATGGATCGATAAGGTTGTTATCCCGTAGGTAGTCGGTTACTTGGGTAAAAACAATTCGTTCAAGAGGTTTTGATAGGGCACAGAGTATTGAAATAGGTCGGTAGTCGTCCAATTCGTTTGGGTTTGGATTCTTTGGTATAGGGCGGATGAATGCTTTTTTCCACAGCTGTGGATAGGAGGAATTCAACAGAGAATAATCATATAAATGAAGTTTGATGGGAAAATTTTCACCTAGGCAAGAATGTATAAACGTAATAGGCAAATTGTCAGGTCCGATGGATTTGGATTTGACGTATTGTAGCGCTTTGAGCACTATATCGGTGTGAGGCAATGTGAGGTAGAAATAATCGGAATCGAAGGGGGGAAACGGGTCGAGGGGCTACGGGGGAGGGGCTGAGGGACGAGGCCGCGTCGCGAAATGGGAATTTAGTTCCTCTGCCGAGAAGTTGAGTTCCTTCATTTTCTTTGGAGGAATTATTTGAAGTCGGCGGAGTTCAGTCCAAAATGTCTTGGATTTGGAAATGTTACTAAGCCTATCGATTAGGTATTTCCTTTTGGAACCCCTGATTACCACTTGAATTTTATTTCGTAACTTTTTAAAAGAATTGAATACCAACAAATTATTGATTCTGATGAATTTTTTGCGCAGTCGGTTTGAAAAAAGAACAATTGTAATAAATTTTATAAAGGTGTTTGATTACTATTATATATTTATCATTCATATAATCGTCGTAAACAGTCTTTCAAGAGGTATGACAAAAAATTACCCTTATTGGATAAGTATAAGGTGACATATGACGTTGTATGTTTAAAGTTATATAAAATACTTACGAGTCCACATTTTTAGTTTCTCTCTATTTTAATGATGTTACCGAATCTTTAGAAAATGATAATACACAAAATCAGATTCAGCGTAAAATTTACTACGATTGAAGGTCTTCATTTCACTTAAAAGACAATATCACCATTATCAGGATGGATATGGCAACTGATGGGAGAGTGTCAAGTGGGGTGGGGAACCTTAATAGATTCTCACTAAAGCTTAAGCCACGCCCATAGTACACCCAAAAGGTCGTTTTCAACGCGGCATAACTATAAGTATTATAGGATCGTAACATCCTGGTAACAGGAGCATTAAAAGAAAAGTTCCTACGGCAGTACTTGATATTGTGGCGACGAGTACGGTGACTGGTCAGAAAGCATATGTGCAATCGTATTTGACATTAGGCTCTTGAATGTGATCAGCCTATATAGTGGCGACAAGAGTGTGTGGGCTGGTCAGAAAGCAGGTAGGAGACCGCATTTGATGGAAGGGTTGTATCTAGAAACTACCCGAAGATTCTAGAATGGGTTCAGCCGATATAAATACCTGGAGGCACGACCGAGGGGAGATAGCTCGCTGAGAGTAATGCGCTTATTGGGTACTTGCGTCCCTATAGCCTACTTCCTTGCACTACGTCTCGTCGTGCTTTACCTCATTATCCTGTTCACTCTGATCTTGACCTTGCTTCTCTCGGACGTTGATTTTGGCCAACGGATTTGCTCTTTCGTATTTGCCCGTCGAAATAGGGGGAGGCTAACAGAGTTCCTCCTTCTCACCTATTTCGCTTCTCTCCCACTGCGGAAGCTGGGCCCTAAAAAGGACCTGATTTTTTCTGCTCTTGTGCATTGGCCCTGAAAAGGGCCCTTGCTCTCCTCCCTCTCCCCCTTTCGCCATGTAAACGGCTTCGGTTTTCCTGCTTTCTGCAGGGTCTGTGGTTCCGTTGGTTCTGTCGTTGTCGCGAACCGGGGGAGGCTAACGCAGTCCCTCCTCACCCGATTCGCCTCGGATCCGGTCGTGGACCCCGCTGGGGGCCTCTCATTCCTGCTTCCGCAGTTTGATCCCTTGTGATCGTTGACTGAATGGATCCATCTGCTTTTCTTCCGCCACTCGCAATGTCGTCCTCGCCTCCTGGAAATGCGCCTGCCAGCATGATTCTCCGCGGGCAGCACAGGCAGAGTATGTCATGCGACGGCTTAATAGCCTTAAAAACCCCTGATGGAGCGATAAAGTACGTCTCTCAGGACCGCCTGAGAACGATGCAAATCGCCTCCATGCTTCGGTTGGAGAACCCTGTGAATCCCCGCAATACTCCCCGCAATACTCCCCGCAATACTCTCCGCCCCTCTCGGAAGGACTGCTTGGTGACTGACACGGCTGCCTGTTCCACCATTCAGTCACCCACCGCAGGACAGGGCGCTGCCAAGTCCAAGGGGGGGGGGGGTAAACCCGAAGAAAAAGAAGGGTGCTCCTTTCAAGGGGGCTCAAAACCCAAATGCCCCTACCACATCGACGACTCAGGCCCCATCGCACGTGGCGGTGGTTCTACCTGAGCCCGTATCGGGGCAGCCATCACCCCTCCCTTCTCCAATTGATACTCAGCCTATGGAGACAGAAAACCTGGATGCTCCCTCGCAAAAGAGGGAGCTCTCTGAATCCATAGAAGACGTCTCTCTGGCACTGCATGCACCCAAGGAGTCCGCCGCCCAGGGTGCTCAGGCAAATGCTGGAGAATCCGCCCCAGTGACGCCTGATTCCTCTCTACCCCTCTCTGAGTGTAACATGCCCGTTCCTGCGTCACTCACTGTGAATGTCGAGGATATGGAGACCGAAACTTCTTGCTCCACACTGAAGCGGAAGCTTTTGGACTCACTGGAGGTAGTACCCTCACGGCAATCGCATCACTCCCCAGAGCCTGCTACCCAGGGAACGAAGGCCACAGCCGATGAGCCTTTCGAGATCGTGACCAAGAAGAGGAGGAAGAGAACCTCCAGAAAGAAGGTTGAAAATCCCTCCTCTAACGCCACCCAACCAAGTAGACCTAAGGTGAAGCCGATTAACGTCTATGGTGTACGGAACCACCCCGACCTCATTGACTCTCTCCAAGGGAGATGTGGCAATGAATTCGAGCTTGCGATCAGAGATGTCTCGCCGGAACAGCAGGAGAAGGTTCTGCGGATCCTCGATGAGAAAAAGCTCGAGTACTTCTGGCACCCGACAGATTATGTCAAAACAGCTAGACTGCTCATTAAGGGACTGGCCAGTAACTTCCCTCCAGCTAGAGTTGCCGCGGGGTTGGCGGCGTTGGGAATCACGGTTAAATCCGTAAAGCACATGGTGCAAACGGCACAGGGGAGGACACAACCTGACAAGACCAGAAAGTTCATCGCCGTGGTGGACAAAACTCCAGGCATCCCTCCCCTTTACAAGATCACCCACATACAAAACTGTCGGGTGCAGGTGGAGTACTTCAAGGGAGGAGTAGCGCCGCAGATCTGCTTTAACTGCCAGAGGTTCGGGCACTACTCCCTTGGGTGTAGGATGGTGGCCCGCTGCTACAAGTGCGCGGGAAATCATCGGTCCCGCGACTGCCCCAACCCACCCACGGCACCCAGGAAGTGCTGTAACTGCGGTGGTGACCATCCCTCCACATACAGGCAATGTCCTGTTTACCTGGAATCTTTGGACAAGGCGCTGGCGGCAAATGAGCGCAATGATGCGCTACAGCGCAAGGCCAACAAAGGCAGGACAGTGGCCCCGACGGCGGCAGCAAGGCGCTCAGCCAAGGTGGTCCTGGAAAGAATTTTGCTGCAGCCACTGCAAGTGCCACTGCAACCATTATTCCACCTAACCCGGAGTTGCAGAGGAAGGCTGAGCCCGCTATCCCCAGCAGTGCTAATGCCGTACAAACGGTTAGTTCCCAGGGGGCACTCCCCCCCCCCCCAAAGTAGCAGTTCCAGAACAACCAAGACCGGTACCAGCATCTCTGGCGACTGAAGTTCTGCATTCAGCACCCAGCGGCAGTCCACCCGCCGAAACCTCGTCAGCGCCTCCCCCTTCGGATTCGCAGGACGAGGAGCTCTGGGCCACTATTGTGGCCATCACTCGGGTGTTGAAGAAATACATCACCAGCCGCCAGGGATTACTCCTCTTGGCACTGCTGGAAGAGATAGCCGTCACCAAGACCAGCAATGGAGCCACGCCGTAAGAGAGGTTGCTTCTCGGTGGTGGGATGGAACGCTAACGGCATCCGTGGGCGTGCCGACGAGCTCCTCCCACTACTTCACAACCATGGAGTCTCGGTCGCTGCCATAGGAGAGACCAAACTCTCACCAGGATCCTTCTTCACCCTAAGGGGCTGGGATGTGCTGAGGAAGGACAGAGCCTGAAAATCGGGCACTTTCCGGAGGAGTGGAAGAGGGCAAAGATCATCGGCATCCCCAGGGCCAATAAGGCCGCGAGTGCCACGGAGAATTACCGCCCGATTTCACTCCTCAACAACTTCGGGAAGATGTTTGAACGACTCGTTTTCCCAACCATGCAGAGGTACTTGGCTGCCAGAAACGTCATCCCTGGCGAGCAGTTCGGCTTCCGCCAGCAGCACTCGACCACGAATCAGCTTGTCAAGGTCGTCGACTTCATCACCGACGGCTTCAACCTCCGGAAACGGACGGCGGCAGTTTTCTTGGTCATCAGCAAGGCGTTCGACAGATCCTGGCATGAGGCGCTACTTGCCAAAATGCACTGGGCTGGCTTACAACCAGCCCTCAGCCGACTCCTGCGCTCCTACCTGGAGGATAGAAAATTCTGGGTATGCTGGGCAGGGGAGCGATCTGGGATTCACTCGATTGGAGCGGGTGTCCTTCAGGGATCGGTCCTAGGCCCAGTACTATTTAACATCTTCACCCACGACTTCCCCAGGGATCACGGTCACCACGTCATTGTCAGCCTCTACGCCGACGATGCGGCCATCCTCGCCAAGTCCGTCAACGAGGGTCAGGCGGAGACCTACCAGCAGAGGGCCTTGGACAAAATCCACGCCTGGTACTGCAAGTGGCGCATTGCAGTGAATGCCACCAAAACTGTCGCCGTCGTGTTTCGGGCACTTCCCAGATGGCAGCCGGTAGCCACACTCACCCTGCAGGGTCAGGTCATTCCTTGGTCCGAGGAAATACATCGGTGTCACCATGGACAGAGACCTAACCTGGCGCCAACACGTCTCCGGCCTCAGAGGGGTCGGGACAGGTGCAGTACGCAGACTCTGCCCTATTATGGGCTCCAGGGAGGTGACCCTGGAGACCAAGGTCAGATTATACAGGGCCTGCATACTGCCAATCCTGACATACGCCTCTCCCATCTGGTCGGGAGCGGCGAAAAGCCACATCAAAAAGATCGCTGTAGTGCAGAACAATGCACTACGGACGATGTTCAGGGTCACCTGGCAGAACTTCGTGCGAGTCACGGAGCTCCATATGGCTACCGGCGTCGAACCGCTTGAATGTGTCCTGGAAAAGAGGGCCAGGGCGTTCTTTGAAAAGACTTCCAGCTCGCCCCACGATCTGATCAACAGGCTCTCTCAGATGAGAGTGATGCCCTGGGACTGCTTCAAGCGCCCAGTGGCCTCCATGGGTCAGGAGTTTGCCCCACTGCCCAAGAGTCATAGACACGCATGAAAAAGCTGTCGAACAATAAAACAAGTCCTCACACCCTGGCCATAAATCCTTCAAAACCAGACAGGCTTATAGCTAAGCTGGCAGCCTGGCCAGAAGTGGCCATGCCACTTCCACCACCCTCTACGCAGACCGAAGGGAGAGCTTTGTCAGAGTGCAACTTGGAGGATGACACCTGCAGAGAGGAGGACACCTATGGAGAGGAGAACACCTGTGGAGAGGAGGAAACTGTCAAGGAGAGACTTGGAAAATGCAGAGAGCAACCTGCAAAGAAAAACGTAGGAGGGGGAGAAACTGGTGAAAGGAAATGCTTGGGAGAGGGGAAAACTGGCAAGGAGAACAACCTACAGAGAAGGAAATAAATATCATTTTAAAATAACTTATGGAGTGTTATCTTTAGCCAATCCCAATACCATGCATGTGACAAAATGAAATAATCTGGAACTTCTGCTATAAGCAAACATAGTGTCAAAGTGGATTACTTCAAGTAAAGGTGAACAGATAGTCATGTTATTACATAATATGTACAACATGGTTAAATCAGCCAATTGGTGCCAAATAGATAGATAGTGAACATTCAATATTTTCATTGTTCTGTTATATGGTACATCTTAAGTGGGAAAACCTGCATAAAAATTAATTATTCTTGAAAATTTGCATTGTACCTGCTCATTATTCTTTTCATGTATTTTGTAATATGGACTCCAGATAAACGAGTTGTACTCTAAGATAGGGTGAACCAATGAACAGTATAAAATTTGTAGCATATGAATGTCTTTAGTATCCTTTATAAACCTACAGATAAATCCCAGCATCCACAGAGATTTTGCCATTATACTGGCTATGTGATTGTTAAAGGTTAATGATTGGTCAAAATATGCACCCAAATCTTTAGCAATAAAATATCTGGGAATTTCCTCACCACTGATTGAATAATTGAAGTGAATTGGTTGTTTTTTATGTTGAAAAGTAATGCCAATGCATTTTTTAATATTCAGAGTCATTAAATTCATGAGACACCAGTCATAAATTCTTGATAGATATTTGTTAAAAGCCAAGCAATCACCAGGTGATTGTGGTGTTAATTATTTTGCATGATTGGCATAAATAAAATGTGGCATGGGCAGAACTGAGAGACAGATGTCAATAATAAAAATCAAGAAGAGTATAGGTCCTAAGTGGAGACCCTGGGAGACCCCAGAAGTCACTTCAAATTTACTGTGTTTTATTGAGCTCCATGGTACTATGTATGATATGAATGGTATCAGTGCCTAAATAAATCAATATAAATGTACATTAACATAGAAATGCCATAAAATAAACAAATAGCATGACATGACTTCATTTTAAGGCACCCAAAATCAGAAAATGCTACATTTCACAATAGTATTTATAGTTATGAGAAAAAGGAGCTATGTAATACCAATCCAACATAATAATAATCATCCTTATTAGTCCAAAGATCCACAGGAATATAGGATAAGTCAAAATTAAAAAGTATTTACCATATACAAAATATATAGATTAAATATATACGAATAAGAATAAAAGTTCATTATATAATAATGTAGTTGTACAGCACAAAAATAATTTGCATTCATACATATAAAAATTCAGTAAATGAAAAACAAAGTAAAAATTATAAATGTCATTCCTTCAAGAATTCATATAAAGAATAATAAATCTCAAATCTGAAGAAAATTTTTGGTTGTATTCATATTTTTAAAGGTTATTAATAGCCTTCATATCATGAAGTTGAACAAACTATAGAGAAATACGAGTTTTTACTAGAAAGTTTAACGAGAGCCATGAACACTCCTGTGAATGCGAGTTCATGAGCTCACATTGCTAGAAAAGAAATGTAACAGACAAATTATTTCTTGCTCTGTATTATTAAGGAAAATCTACCATAATAGAGGTAAATAAAACATTTATTTCATTGTTTTTATTGAGATGCAAATTCCAGTAGACTGAAAGAAGGATAACCACTCCGTCAAGCCACAGCTGACACAAACAGTGTTGCCAATTTTTATTCAGTCAGTAGCTAGGTTGGTCCCTAGAAATTCGCTTAAGAACAAACAGTGCTCTCTGCTACTGAGTAGGAAAACTTATTACACTAGGTGATAGATTTTTTGTAACTTAGTTTAATATCACCTAACTCGCTAAACATGCATTAAAAATAAAATTTTGATCCTTTTAAAAATGTGGCAGTTATTTTAGAACAAAATCTTTTCTGAATATGAACACCATGCATATAATGCAAATTTAATGAAAAGATGTCAATCCAAATCATTTTCCCACTCAAATACTGTGATCTGCAGTAACTGGAGTAACGCAGTCCAATAGATATGTGTCAGTGTCAGTCAGTATTTTTTTCATCCATTATTTCAGCATGATATTAACTCAAATTATCAACAATGTTAGGTTAAATATGGGTAGTAATTTTTAATGACATTAAAAGTCCCCTTAAATTTACCCATTTCTCCCTACTTTCCATAGGGTTTGATATCACCTTTTACAACACCAATCTCTCAGTAATCTACACTAAAGTCATCATAAAAAATCTTGCGAAAAAAAGCCATAGAAAGCAACTGAAGCTCCAACATTTACAAAATAGAATGGGCACAATGTGCCAACTGTTGAATTGGTATATGAAATAACCAATGACAATAATGTCTTTCAGAACATGTACCTCATTTCAAGTATGACAGATTTGAAAAATTACTCAATGACATGAACATATTCATGAAATAGTTCACCTGATCACCAAAGACTACACCCAGTAAACAAATTTGCATCAAGAACTAAATGCACTGGAAATACTGTATAATTACAAGTATTTAAAACTGATCTTCATCCAATACTGTGACCTTCCTTATTCATATAAAAAATGTCTTGGTCATAGGTCAATTCATTGGATTATTCTAAAATGTCTTCTTTTCCCTTCTTCATCCTCTCGACCTTCAGCAATTAACTGCTCATTTTCAACTTTTGAAATGCCTTCCATTTTATAAATGCTTCTCATATCATATTTCAACATCCTTTACATGCAAGGTAGTGACAGTTAATGATAGATTAATAGCCGTAAAACTTCATATGGAGCCAGTGGAAATGCTTATAATTCAAGTGTATATGCCAACAACTAATGCTGGTGACGAAGAAGTAGATAAAACGTATGAACAGATTACAGAGATATTGGAAGAGGAGGGAAAAGGATGGATCACCACCATAGTAATTGGAGACTGGAACAGTGTACTCGGAGAGGGACAGGAAGATAACATAGTGGGAAAATATGGACTAGGGAAGAAAAATGAAAGAGGGGAGAAACTTATGGAATTCTGCCATAGAAATAGACTGATTGTAACAAATACATGGTTTAACCCCTCAACGCCGTCAGGCGTATTATTATGTCCTACAAAAACTGTCCAATCGGCCGTCAGGCGTACTATTACGTCCTGCGTCAGCCCTAATTTATTTTATCTTTTGACGCTAGAGACATCTTTAAATCTAAATAACCTATATATATTTTGAAAGAGGAAGCTTTGGACTTCTTATCTATGTTGGTCCTGTATTTTTTCTCTTTTAAAATATATCTAATCAACCATGAATTTTGCGATAGAATTTTCAATTTTGCTATGATATGACGGCGTTTATCCGTATAAAAGTCGCTTTTCAATGCAGCAAGGAACCTTTCCTTGGTGTTTGAAATGCAATGTAAAAACTGTGTATCATTTCAAATGAGAGCACGTTTTTTCTCCTCTTTTTTTTCTGGTGGAGGCATTTGGCTTATATCATGCGACAAAGGTCTTTGTCGATATTTAAAGAAAGAAAGGAAAACATCTTATGTCTGTCTATGCACAGCTTATTACAAATGTTTACAATGCAATTCGTGAAGAATGGAATTAGTTTAAGTAAAAACATTTCTGTGAACATTCCCTTCCATTACCGCGCGATCCTTCGTTCATCGCTTCATAGGAGAGCGTCAACGTCAAAACAGCTGATTTCAAAATCCAAGGCCGACATTCTTCCGATAATTTAGTGCCACGCCTCAAAGAGAGGCATTTTGTGAGAACTGTCGTATAATTGCCAAGACCTTTAGAATTTTATTTTAATCTCGACAAAAATTGCGGGGAATTGAGTATAACTATTTATAAGTATTTGTTTACATATAATATACGTTTAGATTTGTGATAGAATTTTAGTTTTTACCACGGACCTACGGATTTTCGGTTTCTTAAGTTGACCCATAAATACCTGAGGAAAGGGAACCCACCAAATTGGGTGCCTTTTCTTTTACATTTGAAAGAAGACGAGGTCTGTTTTCCTCTTCAGATAAGTGCTTCGCTGTTGTGCTAGGAGGGCCAAAGCAGCGATGAAGCGAGTAGGCAAGAAGAGGACACGCCAGCAAAAATCATGAAAAGCTCTTCCATATATTTACACAATAGATAACTAGAAGTGTTTACTAAGCTATAAGGCATTTCTTGCTGTATCCAATCACGCATATGTAAATTTTCTGAATATATTTAGGAAAGACCTATAAGCAAAAGTTTTCCGTGTTTTATACAACGTCATATCTCCCTTTCCAATGAACGAATTGTAACCATTTCTTCTATGTGACTTTTGTAATGACTAAGAATGATGACTGTATAACTAAAACGTTTATATTATAAATAAATCATCTTTTAATAAATCAATAATACTACATTTACTTTAAAATTTCCAGTCAAGACATGAAAAAGTTGAGATGCGTAAAACTTTTCATATAATTGGTATAGATGGGTAGACCTTGCAGAATGAAATAGTTACTAATTTAAGCTATTTTTTATTAAGATTGCACACCAATATCTTCTATAGATTTTCCGATAGTGAATGTTATATATAAAGCGCGAATGCACGCCGGAAAATTAGCGATCGGTTTACATTCTCTTCTTCTCCAGCAATCATTGTATGTAAAATATTATAC
Organism: Tanypteryx hageni; assembly: GCA_028673005.1. Taxonomy (NCBI): domain Eukaryota; kingdom Metazoa; phylum Arthropoda; class Insecta; order Odonata; family Petaluridae; genus Tanypteryx; species Tanypteryx hageni. The sequence goes on from CM054120.1 coordinate 174,742,771, forward strand.
GCAAAATAGATATTTACAAATTTCATGTTTTTCATAGATCCACAAAAAAATTCAGAAAAATCAAGAGAAAACTTCTCAAGTTATGATTATTTTAATATTTTCGAACGTTTTTTCAACGAAATCGTGAAAATTTTAAAACCTCATCCGGCCGTACGGGTGGGATTTAATAAATCTCCTCCGGGCTTGAGGGTTTAAGCATCACTAGCAGAGACTTTACACATGGAGAAGCCCAGGAGACCAGAGATGATACCAGATAGATTACATACTAGTCAATGAGAGATTTAGAAATATCATTAAAAATGTGAAACACTACCAGGGGCAGATATCGATTCTGAACACAACCTTTTGGTGGAAAATACACAATGTAGACTGATGAGTGTTAAAAGAAACATAAGAGTTAACAAGAAATAGAACTTAGAGCTACTCCTTAAGAACAAGAAGGCTATCATGACTGAACTGGAGGAATGGTTGGGGGACAGAGCTGAAGAAAATAGGAACAATGTGGATGAAGAGTGGAGATAAATCCATAGCAACATTAAAGATGTAATGTAAAGGAAGGTAGGAAAGATAAAAGGTGAAAGAAACAAAAAACCCTGTGTCACAGCAGCCATGCTGCAAAAAATGGAAGAGAAGAGAAAGTGGAAGAACATAAACACTGAAGATGGCCATAAAAAGTACAAGGAGTTAAATAATGCTTTAAGAAGGGAAACAGATAAAGCCAGAGAACAGTGGATAAATGAGAAATGTTAGGAGATTATTGAGTGTGAAAGAATTTGTAGAACAGACCTCATGTATAGCAAAGCAAGGGAACTATTCAAGAAAAAGGCAAGAAAGATAGGACGTAAAGGAATCATGAACAAATGTGGCAAAATAGTCTCAGAACCAGACAATGTAAAGAATGTCTGGAAAGAATTCATTGAGGTGCTGTATGACAAAGAAGGTAAGCCAAGAAATGTTGAATTAAACGAAAAAGAGGATGTGGAAAAAGATCAGCTAGGACCAAGAATTCTCGAGTCTGAAGTTAAAAGAGCAATTGATGACATGAAAATAAGGAAGGCTGCTGGGAGTGATGATATACCAGTGGATGTTCTTAAGGTTTTGGGGTCGAAAACAGTTAAGCAACCCACAAAATTCTTTAACCAAGTATATGATACTGGCATATGGCCTGAAGATTTTTTAGATATTGTTATGGTACCACTGGAGAAAAAGAACAATGCAAAAAGTTGTAAGGATTACCGAACTATTAGTTTAATTTCTCATACAGCTAAAGTTCTAACCAGAATAATAACCAAAAGAATTGAAGGCAAAATAGAGAAGCAGCTGCAAGATAATCAGTTTGGTTTCAGAGGTGGAAAAGGGACTAGAGAAGCTATAGGATGTATGAGGATGATGATAGAAAGAGCGCTAGAAGTCAATAAAGATAAGTATTTTTGTTTTGTAGATTGGGAGAAAGCTTTTGACAAAGTAAAATAGGATAAAATTTGGATATTTTAAATAAAAGAGGAATAGATTGGAAAGATTAAAGACTGCTTAAAAACATTTACTTTGATCAAAATATTAGAGTCAGTGTTGAAAGAGAAGAAACAGAAAGTACTTCTATAGGGAGGGGAGTGAGGCAGGGATGTCCTATTTCACCGGCAATATTTAAAATTTATGCAGAAACAATAACAGAAGAATATTTGATGGAAGAGAAAGGATTTAAGATATGAGGTGAAAGTATTACCACCATTATATATGTAGATGATCGGGGATTAATAGCAGAAGACGAGAAAGAACTTCAGAGGATGACAGACAGCCTAGTGAAGGTTGGCCAACAATATGGATTGAAGATCAATGCCAAAAAAACGAAAGTCATGGTGGTTTCAAAGGAACATAAAAAATTAAATATAATGGTAAATGGCCAAAAATTGGAACAAGTAAGTAGTCTCAAATATCTTGGCAATATTTTAGTGCAGTATGGAAGTAGTACACAGGACATCAGAAGTAGGATTGTAATGGCAAAAGTAGCATTTAATGAGAAGAAGAAACTTCTCACTAGCAAGAAAATGAATTTAGAAACAAGTAAGAAATTATCAAAATGCTACATATGGAGCATAGCTCTGTATGGTGCAGAGACGTGGACGGTAAGGAGAAAGGAGGAAAAATATTTAGAAAGTTTTGAGATGTGGGTATGGAGAAGGGTGATGAAAGTGAAATGGACAGAGAGGAAGAGAAATGCAGAAGTATTAGAAATGGCGGGAGAAGAAAGGATGCTAATAAGAACAATCAGGAAAAGAAAAGCAATTTGCATAGGGTACATATTGAGAAGATGGTGTTTACAAGGGACGATCTTAGAAGGCAAAATTAGCAGAAGAAGAGGAAGAGGGAGAAAAAGAATAGGAATATAGTACTTATAGAGGTATAAAAGAGACTTCTATGGTGAGAGAGAGAGATGGAGGCAGCGATTCAGCTAAAACCTGTCTTAGGACAGCAGCATGATGATGATGACATGCACATACCTACAAGAATTCAACCCAACCCCTTACACAAATAAAAAGAATTACTTTTTAGCTGAAATATTTAAATATATTTTCCCAATTGTTTTATGCATATTGGAGTTATCTCAGTTATGAACAATGAGATGAGTTTGTTCAAACTCCAAATTTAAAAAATTGATAGTTGAGATTATCCTAATAATCTTTTACTTAAATATCTTTTCCTATTTCACTCTCAGAAATTTTTATAAGAGATAAACCTAAATTTAATGTAACAATTAATCTGTCACCACACCACTGATAATTTATTGAAATATTTGCTTCCAAAACCAATACATTATCATTACTTGAATTTATTAGTTCTTCAAGAGCATCACAAGTCTGATAATTGTAACCGAATAACTTTTACAGAATAAATTTTAGCTTCCTGTGTATTACTTATTGGTTCAAAAGTTATTTTCAAATATTTCAACATAATTTCCTATCTTTTTGGAGAAGCAGAAAATAAATTATATATGCATTGCAATGATCCAATAAAATGTTCCACAATAAACATTACTAGATGCAGAATCGCAGATTAATAAATTAAAGGAATGTCCCAAACAGGGTACATAAAAAGGGAGTGGGTTTATTTGTAAAATTCTAGATTGGACTCCTTTATACTTGCCTTTCATATTACTTCCTGTCCTCTACAATTATTTATGTCTAAATTAAGGTCAATTAATATTTTTTAAAGTACCTCGGTTAAACCATCACCAGTCATATACTCCAATTAATCCTATGAATGATTCTTTGGTTGTAATTATTTTATCAGCAATGTTTACATATCTTATAATAACTGATGTTTGTTCAATATGTGAAATATCAGGCATACAATCCATTTGAATGCTAAAATATTTTGCTATCTTACCAATATTCAAAGTTTTAGAATGCAATGCATTAGTCATTACTGAAAGGAACTCTTCTTGAGATCTGTGTGATAAATGATTCATAATTTTTTTATCTGCATTTCGAATTTAGGTTAAATGCCCAAATAGTATAACATCATATTTCCCTAGTAATTCCTTAATCCCAAAAAATTCCATTATTGGATTTTCCTATTATTTTGCGAGTTTCCCTAAATGCAAGAATATTACTTGTTACAAATAAAATTACAACCACAATATGACAAAATAGAAGTCTTACACATTCTCTTTCAGTATTTAAGATTGTCTGTTTGGAATTATCAATAGTTCTTCTACATAGAGTCTCTTAGAAAGTTCTTGCCAATCAATAAAAGAATTGAGATGTGTTTTAGAAGTTTCGTGATCCTTAAGAACTACACTTAATTTTCTCCAGAAATTGAAATCATATATAAATATTTTAATTGTATTGCCTCTTTTACTAAATAATAAGCAACAAAAGCAATAAACAGCATCTTTCTAAATAGAACAAAGCAGCCAACTACGGTGTTTTTTCCACCATTTGGCAGGGTTTTTAAATTATAAGTTTAGGAAAACATCTTCTGTCTCTGTTCATAGGACAATTATATTCACTTTCGTACTTAGGTCCACGTTTGACATACTTATTTCTAAAGTTACAATTAATATTAGCTGGCCACAAACCTGGATCATCACTTATTGTCTGCAACTTTTTCATCTTCATCATCTCTCATTCTGTTTTTCTCTCTCTCTTTTTGATGACCTACTACTTCAATAATGGTGGAACATCCTTCTTTATTTTTAGCATCAATGCTTGAATTAGTAAAATCTGCTATAGAGTCAAGTTGATCTGTTGAACAACTTGGTTCGTGGTTTTCATTACCATGCGATGGTTGCAACAATGATAATTCTGGTTGACATTTTTTTTATTCTTGTCTTTTTCTTTCTTTCTCATCTGCTATCTTACGTTTTTGGCTTCCAAATTAATATTTGCTTGGCATTTTCCACCTTCTAAAAATATTCCATATATTTAATATTCTTAATCAGGGCGTTTTCACGAATTTTAACCGTTTTTACAAATTTTTCAAATGAAAAAATGAGAAATTTACGTGATTCATGGATATTTACAAGGTGAAATTCGGATGTTATCTGAGCCATTTGCTTAAAAAACCATAAACTACTAATAAATTCTGTGAGTATTAATATTTCGATACAAATACAGGTAACCCCCGATTAACGCGAGAGTTGCGTTTCTGGAAATCGTCGCGTTATGCGGAAATGTGTGAATCGAAAATATTTTTTTCATTGAAAATAATGTAATAGGCATTGTTTAAGTTTCTGAGTAGAGGTGTTTTATTTATAAACGCCTTTAAAGTTGATTTAATTAGCGTACAGCGACATATGGTGTCTTGTGCACCTTCCAATTTTAAAATTCCTTCATTTTCGTGCGTTGAGTTTCTGCCATAAATTACCGATGTATCGAAGGTTCTTCGATCAGTGAGTCTTCTTATAAAACTATATTCTCCTAACTTAACTCAAGGAGTGTTTTTGCAAGGGTTTTCCCCTTTACAGTTGTTGACTACTAACAGTGCATCACTTTCTAGATGAAAACCCCTCTTCAGGACAAAAAGAGTTGCTTCAAGTGCGTTTGCTTAAAGATAGGAATAAGAAAAGAGTTCTATCGCCGTAGAAACTACAGGGAAACAATGCTCCCTCCCTCTCAAATAGTGAGATTGCCAAGCAAGAAATTGAAAGAAGACCCGGGTGTGATTCCAGGTCATGGCAAACTTTTTTCTCGTTTCAAAATTATTCCCAACATTACAGCTTATGCCTGTCTCCATAGGATCTTTAGATCGCTTTATTCCATCAATTTCTTGCTTGGCAATCTCACCATTTGAGAGGGAGGAGTTTTCTTCGGTGTATCTCTTCGAGGACATCCGTTGGGGCAATTTGATACTAGCTTGGCTAGTTCCGTCCCAACTAAGAAAACTTCCGCGTTAAGAAACGAGAAAATTGATCTGCTACGATAGTTCAGTGGTAGAATATCCAACCGGGATCGATTCCCGGCCATAGCAGACTTTTTTCTCGTTTCAAAATTATTCCCTTCCTTACGTTACTATAGTAGAGTACCTCAATTTTATTAAGGCATTTGGAGATATTTTACTTATATCATTTTATGTGTGCCGTGAAGCTCATTCCCATTTATACTAAACATGACGAAAATAGTTTTTTTCTATATTGGCTCTATAAATCTTGAATGATGGCCTGGTCGATAAATCGAGACATAACCACGAAACGCCGATGCCCAAGGGATACTAATTAGGTGTGGGCAAGAGTGGACAGAAATAAACGCGTATGAGAGGCAAACTGAGGCAGGGGAAGAACCGAGAGGGGATGGAACGAATCCGGCGACAATACCCAACACCCCGTCGGCATGATCACGATCGCACGATGTTTGTAAACGCGCTGGCATGGCAACGGGCATATTTCCGTCAATTTGATTTCGTTTCTTTTTCGTGTTTTATTTCGAATTATGCCTACAAAAATGTATTCATACACTCAGAATCGGGCTAAAAATTATTTCGAATTACGAATTACAGAGTTTTCGAATTATTGAAACACATTTGTGCGGAATTGGATTTTCCGGTATTTTATGTGTTAAAAATATCAAATTATGTCGAATTTCGAAATATGGAGGTTCGAATTAACCAGGTTTTACCGTATTGCTACCATTGAAATGAAAATTATTTCTTGTAGCCTTTGTTGACAAGTTTCCTAATCTAAGGTCTGTCCGGTAAACTAGGACTTGGCTTACTTTTTTCAATGCATTTGTGTTATTTACTGTATATTTAGAACTTGAATGAATTTTTTTCAACGTTCTATGCCATATTGTAGATTTGTAATGCAGGATAAATTTAAAATTCATTCAAAAAGTACGATTAAATTTAAATTAAAGGGCTATGCATAAACAGTTGTGAATAATTTTACTCAAAATATGCGATAGAGGCGCTGAAAATATTTAAAGCGTAATTTTCTACATTTTCCATTACAAACGGATACATTAAATACTACAGGATTTTACAGTATATTTTGATGGAATTAACAGGATTTTTTAAAAAATGGTGACAGTCATGTTCTAAATTATTTTAATGTACTGTAACCCTTCGATCGCTTGATTGGGCGATCGATGGTTCGTTAGGATGGGGTTCGCCGGGGAGGGACCAGGGAACACGGAGGAAGTGGGTAAATCATAGGTGGTTACTCACTCAACATTTTATTCTTCTCATAGCCCGCTACATACTAACTATCCTTAGGGTACGTTCACACTGGACAAGCCCTTCTTCGAGGCCAGAGGGCCGGCGTCCCTTAGCGGTTAGAGGGTTAGGAAGGCGGTTCATACCAAACTCCTGTTTGGAGGGGAGAGGGATAGGTCTGCCAACCCCGCCCCCGGCCGGTGTTTGTAGCGAGAAGGCTTATTTGAGTGCAGTCAATTGTGCTGATAACTTCTCAATTCGTCGCATGGCAAATTTGTCGAAAGGCAAATTAGTCGCATGACAAATTCGTCACAAGGCAAATTCGTCGCAAGGCAAATTCGTTGCAAGACAAATTCGTCGCTTGGAAAATGTGCTGCAAGACAAATTCCACGCAAATTCAGGAATCGTTGAGGAAATAGGATATCCTTTTCTTCATTAACCCTGCGATACACCATATTTAGTGTATGGTAAGGATTGACGATGCCTCATAATTTCCGAATAAATTATAAAACTCCTGTGAAGATTATTCACAACAATTATCGTAATAAACATTTCGGAAAATATAATTGATGAAATAATGGTATCTTATCTCATCAGAATAATAATAAAAGGCTTATTAATCTTGACACTTTGTGCATGACGCTTTTTATACGTGTTTTATGTAGAAGATTGAGATTTTTCAGGAATCCAGTGCGTGCCCGCGCTTTCATATAATAATCAATTTCATGAAAACTACTGAAGTTATTGGTATGCAACCTTCTTCAAATATAAATAAAATAAAATTTATTAAGGAAGGGTGGGGTAAAGGTACGCATAGGGTTTTTGTCTACATCTATGGTAGCAGTTGGCAAGACTAATGGATTTCTGAGAAGGTGTCATTGCCGAAGTGTAGTTGAAGAAGTTGCATGCTGTCTGTACCAAACAAACATAAATGGCATATGAATTAATTTTCTGTTTTGTTTTTTGTTCTAGGACATTCAAAAGGAAAACTGATACTCAACCAATGACACGAGCTTTTGGAGAATGCGCAGGAGCTACTGAAAAATGGACGTAGCCAGAAAACTACAGCTGATAGATTTCAACAGAATTCGTCTTCAATGACAAAGATTTTTACCCTCTGAATTGACTTACCCAGAATTTGAGGCATATTTTGAAAATCATTTAACAGTAAATTTTGGCGGTGGAGAGGCAGTCCCTGAGCAGCCTCTTGCCTGTAGTTGCCTGCTGGTTCCCACTAGAGGGACGGTCGCGGACAGGACGCGGTAGGGACATTTTACACCAAATATAAAAATCCTATTTTCAGTGGAGATTCTATGAGGAAGGACCAAGTGCGTTCACACTAGTAGGGGAGGACGCGGTCAAGCCTCCTCTTGGGTCGCTCTTGTAGGCAGCTTTTGTCCCAAACCCCTTTGAATTCTAGCCACTTCGGTAACTATCGGCCATCCTCGTTTACAGCCGAAGTGAGCTTGAATCTTTCTGCTTGTTAGGTGCTTCCATAAACTACGTCACGGTCTAGGTGGGAGCCGGAATGTGACCGTTCCGCGACAAATGAAAATAAAAGAATCTTTTATGCTTGAAATAAAAAATGCCGTGGAGACCATTGTTCCTAAAGATGATAGTTCCTGAAACCGCTGTACTCAGACGAGGGTGTGTAATTTTCACTTATAATTTGAGAACAGAATCTCGTCAGTTCTGTACACTATTTGTGGAACACCCTGTGTAATTACTTAACAAACATACACAAATTTGGGTTCTATGCACTAACCTGAACAATAGTAAACAAGCGATCAACACACTCAAACGCCCCTCTGTCACCCCCTTGTCTCTTTGCGCCCCCCTAGGTAAACCCACCGCCCACTTTGGGAACCACTGGACTAAATGATACTTTAGGTGGAGAAAAAAGAAATTGATATAATGAGCTAATCAGAATTTGTTTATTTATGGTGGATATGGTAATTTAAAAGATAAATGTCCGTTCATAGTACTATTCCTCTCAATAAAATTTATAAATTTTAATTTAATGAAACAATATTTTATGTGGACTGAAAATTGAAACTATAGTATAACTCAAATTTATAATATGTTCCCGAGTTGAAATAATTTTTGCCAGCTAAAGTTGTCTAGCGTAATGTTTAACAAATAAATATTCTTTTTGTATGTATGATTTTCATCACACTGAGAGTGATAGCTACATTTTTGAGGGGAGAACGAGGAGTATGAGAGGGAGAAAGAGAGGAGAATGGGAGGGAGGATGGGAAGAAGAGTGAGGGAAGAATAGGAGGGAGAGAGGGATGGTGATAGGAAGAAGTAACAGAGAGGAAAATAGGAGAGATAGAGAGAGGAAGAAGAAAGAGAGAGGGAAAATAGGAGGGAGAGAGAGAGAGAATAGAGGGAGAGGGAGGGTAGAGAATGGGATGGAGGCAGAGAGAAAGGGAGGAGGAATGGCAAATACCTTAATTTTAATACATAAACTGCACATATCCATCATATCTGACAAGCAATTACACTATAGTTTATTAATATTGAAATCTGAAATTATGAACTATTTTTAAGATTGGCTACAAAAAGTTAGGTAAATCCAGGATTGTTATCACAGAAATCAAAATTCATGTCAGAAGGCTGAATGCATGTATAATATAATAATAGCAATTATCCTGAATGCATATAAATGATCATATTTATATAATATTTGCGTAATTACTTCCAATTACCGCCATTATTTGTTTCACATCATTTCTGCAATTTTCTCTAAAAATTAATTGTATTTATAAGTATTTAACATTTAGCTATAAATTCATTTAAAATTATTCATGACTGTTGAAGATGGATTGATGAGTCAGTTTAACAAGATTAGGTTGGGAACAAACCACCCATACAATATTATGACAATTTTTATACTTACCAATCAGAGAAACCACAGAAAAATATACTGTTCTTTCACATCATCACATCTCCAGTAGCCACAAAAAGATTTTTAAAACCAGATGCACATTTAAGCAACAAAGCAGCCGTCTTCAGTGGTAATTCACCAAAAATAGATTCTAAAAGAATCTATTAATCTATTTTCTAAAAGAATCTATTGGAATCTATTTTCTAAAAGAATCTATTAGAATCCATTTTTGGTGAATTACCGCTGAGCTTTTCTGTTGAAATGCACATCTGGTTTTTATAAACCTTGTGGATATTGGAGATACCTGAGGTAAGTATTTCTTAAATTGCTTGTTCTTGAATTATCCAAAGAATGTGATAAACCAATATTGGTGATGCTTTTGCTTTTGTCATCCTGACATGCTTAGAATCATGTTAATTTTTTCCTCATATATTTTTGGCTATACTCACACTAAAAAATTCAATCTTTGGACCCAGCGTGTCATATAGGACACACAAAACAAGCATATTTTGTGAAGCTTTAATCCCTCAGTGTCTTATACTACACATTCAGCATATAGTTCTTTTTCAGGCCACTAGGTGTCTCTTGATGTCTGAATATTTTAGAAGGCTTGTGAAACAAGAGACTCATGAAAATTAGCTATGGTATCTTCATGGAAATGGCACTTCTCAGAAAGTCTGGTAAGTCTCTACTCATATTGTAATATTTATAATATTTAATGCAGTTTTTCGTAAGTGACTTTGAAAATATCTCCTAAATGGACTTAAAAATATTTTGAAACTCTATTTTGAGAAAATTCTAATTTTACACCAAGATATTGATATTGTTGACATGCGTGTGTCCTATGCTACACATTGGGTTGGAAGGTTGCATTGAGTTCACCAAAATAAATATTTTGGTACTAATGTTTTTACCATATTTTCCTTGTTTTTAGCATTGCTTGTTATATTATTTTGTACATAATTTTATAAATAAATACATATAGCTTATTTTAGTAGATTTTGGCTGGATTATGGTTATAAATTTTTCATTTTTTCTTTTCGTTGTGTTACAACTATGGGAACATGTCTGTAATTTTATTGTTATAGCTATTTAAACAAGGTAAATAATATTTTTCAGCTTCCTTATCGAAATATTTCATTTATTGTTGTAAATCTCTATTTTAGGTTTGTCAGAGAGAGAGAGATTGAAATATCAATCATTGATGTCGATGGAAATATATCTGACTGTTTGTGTTTGTCCGATGATGAAGATGCTGTTCCTGCATCACTGGAAAATGATGTGGAGAGAGAGCAGTCTGATGCTGAGTCTGACATCAGTGATAGTATCTCTGAGAGCAGTTTCCCCAGCCCTGTGACACCTCCCAGAAGAGTGATATGGAGGACACAAGATGGGTTTCAACCAAACCCACCAATACCAATCTATGAAGAGGTAGCATGGAAAGGAAAAGAGCAACTTCCAATTGACTATTTAGAAAAGTATATCAGTGCTGATGTTTTTCAGTTGCTTAGTTCTTGCACCAACATTCGATTTCTGAAGGATAAGGGTAAAACACTAAATACATCCCCAAAAGAAATTAAAATATTTGTTGGAGCTAATATCATCATGTCTTACCTAGGTTATCCTAGATTAAGAATGTACTGGACACATAATACTAGAGTTTGGCTGTAAACCAACAAAATTAGCCGCAATAGATTTTTTGCTAAGGGCAAATCTGAAACTAGTTGATGATGACAAAATTTTGGATGTGCAGAAATGTAATAACAAGTATTGGAAGTTATCTCCATTAATTGAGAGTGTTAGGAATGGTTGCATATCAAATTCAAGGTCATCAATTTTGTCAGTGGATGAACAGATGGTGCCTTTATGGGGTAATTGTCTGACAAGACAGTATATTAGGGGTAAGCCCAATCCTTGTGGTTTGAAAGTTTTTGTAGCAGCATCTCCTGATGGTCTTCCACTTGATTATTTTATTTATGAAGGAAAGGGAGAGACAATAACTTCTGATACAAAATACCAACTTTTGGACATTGGGGGTAAAGTTGTTATGCGTTTGGCTGAAACAATGCCACCAGGGTGTCATTTTTTCTTTGACAGATATTTCACTTCAGTTCACCTTTTGGATATCTTGCATTCTGAGGCCAAATGCCAAGGAACAGGGATAATCCAAAAGTTTAGAATTCCTAATTATCAATTATTAAAATCAGACCAGGTTCTAAAAAAAGAAGGGAGAGGGTCAGTAGATCAAATTGTCAGAAAAGATGGCCAGATATGTATTATGAAATGGTACGATAACAAACCAGTAACAATGTTATCTTCTGCTGATGGAATACATCCTAAAAATGAATGTATACAGTGGTGCAAAAAAGATAAAAAATATGTATCTGTAAGTCAGCCCTATGCAATCAAAAATTATAATGCAAACATGGGTGGAGTATATTTTTTAGACCGCATAATAAGCATGTACAGAATTAGGTCAAAAACAAAAAAGTGGACTATTCGTTTGATATTCTACCTAATTGACTTTAGTATAGCTACAGCATGGATTGAGTACCACAGAGACCAAGAAGCACTCAAAACCAAAAAAAAATGGAATGGACTATTTAATGATCAGAGAGTCTATTGGTGAATATCTGATAGAGGCAGAAAACCCCCAGGTCAGTTCAGCAGAAGAAGATAATGATATAATTGAAATTGACATAAACAGAAAAAGAAAGGCTACAGATCCACATCCTTCAGAAGCATTGAGGAAGAAGAATGTACTTCATCTCCCAGAGATCGTGGATTCCGGGAAAAATTATAGATGCCGATATCCAGGGTGCAAGAGTGTACATGCACGTGTACAATGTACCACATGCAAGGTACACCTTTGTTTGGTAAAAAACAGAAATTGTTTCAAGGAATATCATGAAATGTAATTCTGTTGTAATATTTTAAAATACCACTTTTGTGAGAATTAGACCCAAAGTGTCATATAGGACACATCCTATTATGCATTAACAAGTAATTTTTTTTTTCAAAAAACAGCATTTAATGTTTCACTTCATCATTATTATAAAGAATACTGAAAGAATTTCATGTAGATCAATTTTTTCTACCCTTGGGTCTGAAGAGGATAATGCCTGATCTACAAAATAATGACATTTATTTCAGTGTTCTCTTGAAAAAACATGCACAATGTATAGAAACTATTATTTTAGGAATATTTTAGACTAGGATTCTCACTTACAAACCCAAATCCTTGATTAAAAGAAAAGGAAATATGATTGGGAAAAACCAGACCACTGCCAAGGTCCAAGGAAATAGCCCTTCCTTCCAAAGAAGGGCACATCTAGCTTTCATTGCAGTTACTATCATAAATATGCCAGTTGTACACATAACATAAACAAGGCCAGATGAAGGCTCTTAACTTGAGATTAGCCAAAAGAATTCTTTCAGAGGCAGTATACAACTTTTCCTCTCACAGGCTCTTGAGAGAAAAATGTGAGTCACCCCAAATATTATGCCATAGCCCTCCAAATATCTCTCTGATATAACCTGCCAAATAAACACCCCCCGGAAGTCTAGGAATATGTTTTTCTGCCCAAGAGACATATTTGGCAGCTAAAGGTTAAAATAAGCTTATATAACTAAAAAACTCACCTACAATAATCTGTTATGTCACCAACATTATGAAATCCATATTTCTTGATTTTCTATAAGCACAGTGACAGGGATTGTTGCCGTGATACATCATTCCCCAGGGATGACCTCGCCATTTAATAGCAATAGCCTATCCATTAATCCATGCATATATTGAAAGGTAATTCAAGAGAAAAAGAGAGGGGACCATTAATAAATCAATGACTAAATCTGAGTAATAATTTCATTAAATGTTAAAGTAGCCAATTAAACACTAAATTAAATGTAATGATAAAATTGTGTGAAGTACTGGAGAACCAGCAGTTAATTTATTACAGAAAAAATTAAAAATCATTATTAATAAATTATTTTAAAAAAGTATTTTTAGTATTAGAATTCTTTAATATATGTCTACTAAAATGAAGAAAATAAATTTTCTTAAATTATATAAAATGCACTAAAAGGAAAACAATTTAATTTTGAATCTTTGATCATGAAATATTGAAATTTTTTAATCTTTGATCATGAAATATTGAAAATAAAGGATTTTGGCATATTGAATTTCATTAGTTATTTGTATTGATCTTATAAAATTACCGTCAAAATTCTTTAATTTCAATATTTCATGATTAAAGTTTCAAAATTTTATTTTTTTCCTTTTAGTGCGCTTTATATAACTTAAGAAAATTTATTTTCTTAATTTTAGTATGCATATATTAAATAATTTTAATACCAAAAACACTTTTTTAAATAATTTATTTGATTCATTTTAGTTTTGGTTTTTCTAAGATTAAGATAAATTCCAGATACAAGCAAAGAATTCAGTTGGTGGTAGATTTCTCAACTACAGCATTTCTTCCAAATTTTTTAATTGGTCCAATTTCATTTTTTAATATGGCTAATGGTTGCCCATTACCCATGTAGGGTTCATAAGTAGTTGTAGATTTTGGTATTTTTGGCCTAGGTTCAATATTAACTGAGATATGGGCAAAGGCATATTTAAAAGCATATATGCAATCTATAGATAACTAAAATTGCTGAAAAATAAATTTAGAAACAAATTTGGAGACGATTTATATTAAAGAATTTAAAAAATAATCATTCATGCTGTCCTAAAAAACTGCCACCTGAGGCAGTTGCCTATAAAATTCACTTAGTGCTATGGCACTGTATGCATGATTCTTTTAAAACCACCTCTTAATGTATCCTAAATCATTCACTTAATCTGTAACTGGTTGCACATAGTTAAAATATATCCCAAGTAATTCTGTTAACTTTGTATTATTTCATAGTACACCCACTTCCTGCTATAATGCAGTTTGAATAGAGCTGTTCCGGGTCTACACTGATAATTATTTAAGAGTTTGCTCTCAATTGTGCTTGCATGTTCCACCTTAACACTCTTCAAACTTTCTCATATAAGTTGAAAAACCTACTATGCAGTGCTTCTGTTGAACAACAACGCGGTAGAGCTGGATGTCACTGTATATGCTTGTCACTATATTTTTAGTCAAAACATTAAGTGCGGTGTGTTTTCAATTCATTTGCCCCAAGAAATTAAGTATGGACTAGTGAATTTTTTCAAATGGTGAGTAGGTTTTAGCTGTATTTTTTGAGCCCTCCCTAAGATAAGTACAGTCAAACTCGGCTATAACGAGCGCCACGGGACCGTTTAGTTTTGCTCGTTATAGCCGTTAAACTTAATATCCGTGAAGGCAAAAGCATGCATGCGTATGGTGAAATAAGACATAAGATGTAAAAGTGAATATATAAACAGAAAGGTTATTTAGTAAATTTATGAAAAAACCTAAAAATGAGAATAAACTAGAAAATTTAAAGTAAACATACGTACATATAAAATTTACTCACAGCTGTATCCTTAATCACTCCCCTTTTTACAAAAATGACTTTGAATAGTAGCCTGTTTCATAGATTTCACTTTGAAGTCTCTTAAGTTTCCTCTTATTACACTTAGTGTACTAAAAACACCATCGGAAATGTCAATGTTTTAAAAAAAATAATTTAATGTTTCCACTGCATCCTGAGTAAGGATTGTGTCTTCGACACATTCAACATTGTCTTCATCACTGGCTGCTGTGCTTTATACTGTCTCTATTATTTCACTCTCCGTAGGAATTCCACTGGTAATCATATCATCATCAACATGAACAAAATTGTCAATGCCATTTACATGGTCAAAATTCGCAATTCCATTTTCTTTAAGCCATTCTGATCTTCATCAACGTTATGGTTATCAATCGAAAATTCTCCCGATATTAAACCAGACTTTCGAAAACAGTTTATGATCGTTGTAGGTGAAACATGCACCTGTCATCAAATGAATTGCATCCAATACAGAGTCGTTGCCATCTAAACCTCTTTCCCTACTTTCAATCAACTGTAGAACAAAAAATCGCTTGAAATGGCATTTAAAACTTTTAATTATCCCCATGTCCATTGGCTGCAAAATAGAAGTCGCATTTGGAGGCAAAACACCAGTTTTACATTGGATAACTCCTGCATATGTGGGTGCGCAGGATAGTTATCGACAAGGAGTAAAATTTTTCTATTTTTCCTCTGTAACTCGTTGTTCCACTGACTCTCATATTGCTGAAAAATATTGGAAGTTATTATTTTAGTTATTAGCTGCATATTCAACGGGAAGCTTCTTTACATTTTTGAAACAACGTGGCTTTTGTGACTTACCAATAACAAAAAGTTTTTTTTTGTCAGTCCCATTCATGTTTGCGCACATAAAAACTGTTTAACGATTCTTAGGTCTTTTGCCACCAACACATTTGTCACCTTTGAATTTAAACATTGCATCAGACATCATGTTGTAAAACAGTCCAGTTTCGTCGGCATTGTAGATGTCTTCTTCTCTGTAACCTTTTCCACACTCCTTCCAAACACTTTTCACCCATTCACTTGCCGTTTTTGAATCTGCTTACAGGGCCTTCCGCATAAACAATGTTATGCCGATTTTTAAAACGGTCAAGCCACCCGTTATTGCATGTGAAGTTCTCGTCTCCTAACTGTTTTGCAAATTTATCTGCCTGTACCTTGATGGGGAAACCAGCATTTCTCTGCCTCTTAAACCACTCCAGAAGTGCTTGATCAACAGTACCCAAGTCACACTTCCTCATTTTCTTGTTCGTTGTTAGGTTGTTCTCTAGTGCAGATAAAATCGCTTCTTTGTTTTTCCATAAGGTTGAAACCGTAGACGACGATAAATTAAATTTTTTACACACTTCAACATTTTTTACCACGTTCTAACTCTCGAATAATATCAACCTTTTCGCGAATAGACAAACACTTCCTTTTATGTACGGACATGTTACTCGTTCAAGGGCAAAATCTCAACTGATTTTTGTGATCAACGCTACGAAATTTCTTTTCAAACTGTGAGCATACCAATTCCAGGAAGAGTTAATGAGGAGACGGATTAAACGTGGGATTTCCCATCTTTACGTGGGAAAGGGTGTTGGGTGCATTCGGCTGAGCGACGGGGGTGGGAGCCATTGTACATGCACTTACCCCCTTCCAAACACAACCTCCTGGCTGTAAAAGAGCTGGGGGTTGGGAGGAGAGGACAAAGGACCTCCGCGGGTGCCACTGTACCTGCAAGTTGGGAATTCTTGGTTTGGACGAAGGGATTATTTTTTAACAACAACGCCGCGGTCTTTAACCTCCCCGAGGGATAGGGTGTAGAGGCTGGACTCGAGAACACAAGCTTACATATCTTGGGTCACTATGAGGATTGAAGGGGCTGACCGCCGCCGCGTTTGAGACAGTGAGAAGTGGTCGAAGTTTGCTCGATATATCCGTGAAGCGTGCTCGTTATATACGTGAAATATTTGTATGTAAATGCATGTAAACTTATCTTGGAGGTAGCATTTGCTCACTATAGCCGTGAACTCGTTACAACCGTGCTCGTTATAAACGAGTTTGACTGTATATACATTGTTAATTTTTGATAATGAAGTGCATATTCTTGAATTTGTTTTCAGCCATAAGACAAACTCGATAATTCTCTAGTGAATGGAATAGAAACAGCTAGACACAGTAACAAAAGGTAGTTTTAAGGACTTCTGAATTAAAAAAAAAGAACATTATAAAATGAAACATATGAGGCAACTTTAGTATATTTCATATGCAAATTACATTTGAATCTGCCAAATAAAAAAGCTATGTGGAATAATTGTTTTTCCCTTCAGGCAGGATATATTAAATATTTCCCTATCTGATACCTATGGTAGTTGCATTTTTTGTATAATAAACAATAAATCTGTTAAATGAATTCAAACATGGTCGTAAAGTTAACCGAAAAGCCGGTCAATCTTTAGTTATATTTTAGACTTGGAGAAATGATAAGTTTTAAATATTTGTAGTGTGACAAATCACAACTGAAATTTTATTAATTGTGAACCTCTTACATGGGATAAGCACCTTTAGGTGCACCCCTTAAGCTTCTGCAGAATGGTGAGCATGTCTATAGGCATGCATATGAAAATGATTTTTTTGCCGTGGGAAAAGCATCTATGGATGAAGATGCTTATCTCTGAGAATCTGACGTCTAGTATGCTTCCTCTGAACCACATTGCTGCACTGTTGGGTCTATGAATTGCCGTACCAGATTTGAGGTTTTGACAACATTGGGGATAGTAAAACCTCTAACAGTACTTTGTTTTCCTTTACCCCCAGTGTTTTAGAATAGATTTTCTTGTTCAAACTGTGTTTTATTCTGTTCTTGAAGTCCATTACAGCTTACTGTTCCTCTAAAAGATTATATTTGTTTTGTTTTTAGAATTATTTTTTATTGTGCTGAAGTGTATCAATAGTAAAACTCTCTCTCTCTCTTAGAAGAAAGTATAAAATAAATTTTAGCACTCAGTGAGGAGGAGAAAAGCTAGAGTGAATATAGTTTGGGAGGTGAGGAAGAAAGTGAATTTGTTGGTAAAGTTGCTGGAACAAGTGGAACTGCATGTAGGTTAACAAGAAAATTGAAAGAGCTGGGAGAAAAATCATCTAGAAGTGTATCAGAAAGTGAAGACATCAACAACGTGGAAGAGGATGATGATGACATAGTTGGGCTTCAAGACACAGAGTAGGTCAAGAGGGGGCAGACCAGATCTACGTTTCCTACGAGATTTGCTCCCAGTCCTAAGGGAGAACTTGTTGATAAGGTATAACCTATCAACATTTTTTAAACTTTTCTTGATGAACAAATATGTGAATACATAGCTGAACAAACGAATTTATATGCCAAACAAAAATTAATGAAAAAACTGCTTGAAAAACGGAGAAGCAATGGCAAAGACTGGGTGGAGACAGGTATAGATGAACATTTTATTTTTTGGAATTTTGCTTATGCAAGGAATTGTGCAAAAACCAACACTTGCTAGCTATTTTTCAAGAAATAGATTATGGGAAATGTCATTTTTTTATGAAGTGATGAGCAAGAAACCATTTTTTCTTTTGGTAAAGTTTTTGCACTTTCCTGACAATGAAGGGTACAGGTTTCAGCAAATTATGCAAAATAAAACTCTTGCTTGATCATTTCAAGAAAACGTTTTTGAAGAGTTATGAACCTGATGTTGCACTCTCAATTGATGAGAATTTACTTTTATGGAAGCAACATTTGATGTGGAAAGTCTTTCTTAAAAGAAAGATTGCGGTTCAGCAAGGAATCATGTGAGGCAAAGACTGGGTTTGTCTGGAACATCATAGGCGCTGACTCCATGGGGCTTGAGGGGGCCCAAACCACACGAATGTTACCGTCAGGGGGGCTGACCCCCCCAATAATTGTATGCCTTGTCCCGTGTATTTTTGAGATTAAGTGTGACAACTATAATAAAAACAAACAATACAATAATACAAATAGGTAAACAGACTCATGCCAGGGTATTGCCCGCTTCACCCTTCCCGCCAATTGTCACTCCACCTCTTTCACAAGTCACTCAGTCTTTCCTTTGACGCTGTGTGTGCTTGACGCTTTAGTTTAGTCATGATATTGTTACGCCGTCATATGGGCGCTTAGTTTTACAAAGTGTCACTAGATGGCGCGATCTGTCTGTCCCGATTGCCGGCCGACAAGGACGGCAACAGAGAAGCATCGGGATAGCGATACTGGAAGATTCTACATGGAACCAGCCGGTGGCGGGAGCGCGAAGATTGCAGAGCTATCTGGAATCATAGCTCCCGCCTATATAAAAGGGACCGCATCGGTCGCTAGAAGTCAGTCTTGAGACAGCGGCACAAGCGAATAGTGGCGAGATTAAGTGAAGCGAGAAGAGTTAGAGGCAATTATTTTCGTAGTGAGTATTGAGGGAGTTTTTGGCCTTTTTATTCTTGTGTACCCACGAACTCGTAACAAAACCATATTTTAAAAACGTACTGCGTTTCTTTCTAGTGCGTTCTGCGTTAACATTGCATTGTGTTATGTTGTCGGTTAGGTAGTTTGTAACTGTTATTTATTAACAAAGCTGCAAGCTGCAAACACATTCGGAATGGATAGATTTGTTGTTAAAAAACCACGCTTGGTGAAAGAATTGCCGCATGCTTCCCCACCTTGTCCTGTCCCGAGTATCTCAGTCTTTAGTGCGAGTGCGCGTCCTCCAATCAAACTTTCCGGCAAGAAGACTACTGGTAAGGGTAGAACCTTTCAGAAATCGTGGATGGCGTCATTCGACTGGCTAGATTGGGACGCCACTGTTGACAAGGTATTTTGCAAAACCTGCAAGGAAGCAGAGGCTCAAGGGCTGCTACTATCGAGCACGAAAAAGGAGGACACTTTCACTTCTGTAGGGTTCTCGAACCGGAAAAAAGGTCTTGAGAAGTTTTGAGCACATGAGAATACACAAACCTGCAAAGAAGGTATAATGAATCCAGACCAAACGTGGCCATTCAGTTAAATGATCAAATCAACGCTGCGATGAAGAGAGCGCGCTCGGCCCTTGTGGCTATCTTTACCACTTTCAGGTTCCTTTGCCGCCAGGGATTACCGATACGGGAGCACGAAGAACTAAGCTCAAATTTTAGGCAATTGCTGGAATTGAGGAAAGGCGACGTACCCGAGCTCAACGAATGGATGGGGCGTTTGGGCTACAAGTGGCTCTCCCATGACGTCCAGGATGAAATAGTTCAAATATTGGGAGAAAATGTTCTTCGTTCGGTTGTAAGCCAAATCTAGAGCTGCGAGTATTTTTCCATCATGGTCGACGAGACGTGCGGCATCTCCATTCATGAGCAAGTCACCTTCTGTGTATGAACCGTCAACGAAAACTTTGATATATATCAATATTTCATTGGATTGTACGAAACTGTCTGTACTAAAGCAGAAACCCCCTTTGGCATAGTGAAGGACATTCTTTTACGTTTGGACATGTCTACTGAAAATTTGCGGGGACAGTGCTATGACGGCGCATCGAACATGAGTGGAGAATTCAGAGTGCTCCAGAAGTTAGTAGCGGATCTGCAGCCGCAGGCAACATACGTTCACTGCGCAGCTCAGTCTTTGAACTTGGCTGTGCAAGATAGCTTGCGTCACCTGCCGACTATGAGGGATACAATGAACCTGACTAAAGATTTGATAAATACGATCAGAGAATCCCCTAAAAGGTTACATCTGTTTAGAACTGTCCACATCGAAGGCAAGACTGCCCGGAAAAACCTGCGTCCACTGTGCTCTACAAGGATAAGAGTTTCCAGTATGCAGCAGATCCTGAAGAACTACGAACAAATCCTTGAATTCTTCGAGACCTTTTCTGCAGAAGACACGACCTGTGCAGCATCAAAATGTTCCGGGTACCTTGAGACAATGTTGCACTTCAAATCATACTTTTTCATCTCCCTCTACTGCCACATATTGAACCCTGTCGAGGAAGTCAATTTCAAGGTCCAATGTCCCCGAATTGGTGCTACTGAAGTAGAATCAGAGCTTAAATGTTTACTCAATATCCTTGTAGAAAATCGTAAGGGCTTTGAGCAGTTTTGGCAGGAGTGTTTATGGGAAAAACCTAATCTTGTAGAAGATCCGGTGCTGCCCCGTCAGAGAAATGTTCCGAAAATGCTTGACAGTCCTCGCGCTGCTACACCTCACGGATTCCAAAGCACGAAAGAATATTTCCAACAAATATACATCGAGGTAGTCGACACCATAGAAAGTTGTGTAAAAGAGAATTTTGAATCCACAGGGCTTCAAATAGTGCTATTAGTTGAGAAAGATTGTGTCTCTGCCGTCAACAGTGGCAGCATCAAGCTTGAGCAAGCAAGGGCATTCTTTGCAAACGACTTAGATGCTGACAGGCTCTCGCTACAGCTGTCAATGCTTGGGGACATTGGCAGACAAAGAAAAGAACTCTTGACCACGATGTACGAAATAAGGAAGTTTTTGCTGAAGGAAAATGCAGTGCCCGAGCTTCTCCCTGAAGTCGTTAAATGTATCAAACTCCTCTGCACCGTGCCTGTAACCACAGCATCAGCTGAAAGATCATTTAGTGCCCTTCGCCACCTGAAGACCTACTTGAGATCTACGATGGGGCAGAAGAGGCTGAACAACATTGCGATCCTTAACACCCATCAAACTATGCTGGATAATTTGGACCTGAGACCTCTCGTCAATGAATTAATTAAGCGCAACCCAGTCCGTTGTACAACTTTCACCTTATATTAAGTATCTAATTTTAAGGTGTGTCACCTCTTAACTTAATATTTTGTATCTTAATATTTCACTTTTTTTCTTAAATACACAAATTGACATGAATAAGAACATTACTAAATCATATTAAAATCGTGACAAAATTGTAAAAATAATGTTACAATCCTCTTTCACTTTGTAATTTATAAATAATATCCCTAATTAAATAATTGTACCTATATATCTCCATGCTGTCTTTATTTTTAGATACTTATTTATTCCTAAAAACTTATTAAAATAGTCTTTATTTGAGAAAATATTACAATTCTTAAATATTACAATGTCAAGGAGTCAGCTCCTTTACAAGGGCAACTGCTCATTAGATGTGAGCTAATGACAGTAGCAGGTGACTGTTCAGAGGGTTATACACAGGTTAAACTTGGTAGCCAATTCAATTCCATACCTCCTGGAACTAGCCCCCCCCAATATTTTTAACAAGTCGCCGCCCCTGTGGAACATTATCATTTATACTAGGAAGGACATGGACCTGAAAGCAGAAGTTGAAGGGGTAGATCTTAGTAATTACAATAACAAAAATAGTTCTTACACTAGCAGAAAAGCTACTTAGGGAAGGGTATTGGATTGGTTTAGGTAATTATCATAGTAGACCTGAAATATACAACCTGCTAAACTCTCTGCATATGAATGCAGTTGGTACTGTGCGAGCTAATCATAAGGAGCTTCCAAAAGACACTATGATGAGAAAGGTGAAGACAGGAGAGATAGTAGCTACATTTAGGAAGAAACTAATGGCCTTGATGTGGCAAGACAAGAGATAGGCCTGTATGCTTAGCAGCATACATGATGCAAAAATGAAGTATTATAGACAAAAAGTGTGGACACAGATGACTCTACAAGTGTGCATTGAATATAATGACTCAATGGGAGCAGTTTAACTCTCAGATCAATACCTTATCACATGAAAAAGCACTCAACTGTGGACACCCCTGTCAAACTAAGTGGCAGACATTTTCCAGACCTGAATTCCCCATTGAGTTCAAGAAAACATGCCCATAAAAGATGTGTGGTGTTTTTGTCAAATAAGCAGCATTTATAGTTGCAAAGTCCATGTATGCTGCACTGTGCCTGCAGGTCTATAGCATGCAGAAAGACTATTAAAGTAGGACAGAGTATAAAGTATAAATAGTGTACATATTTAAACATTAGCTCATCAACATCAACATTAAAGATGGAATAATGAAAATAATTTTCAAGGTAAAATTTGATTTATTTTTAATAGCTGCTCAAGCATGTAAATTTGGGTAATGTTATTTTTTTCAAAAAATAGAGATAATTTTGATAAATTATATTGTTTCAATACAAATAACAATTTAAATTACTATATGAATGCCAGTTAGTAAGTTCTGTAAATTTGTCAGAAATCAGATCTCCCCAAAATTTGGTTCCCACTTAAGTGGTTAAGATTAATAATTTAGGGCAGAGGTTGGCAATCTATGGTAGGCATGCCAAAAGGTGGCAAGCAAAAAGCACTGTATTTCAGAGAAAAATTACAAAATATATGTATTTTAAAATGAATTCTATTTTTATTTACTTGTAACCCATATTGTAGTTATACCAGATTACATTCAGAATGTTTTATTATATATGAAACACATTTTGTAAGAGATTCAGACCTAATGAATTTTAGGGTGGCACAAGCGGAATGTCACAAATTTTGAATATTGATAAAGAGTGGCACCTGACAGAAAAAAACGTTGCCAATCCCTAATTAAGGTATATAAATGTCATCAACATGCTGCTGTCTGAAGACAGGTTTCAGCTGAATCGCTGCCTCCATTTCTCTCCCTCCAGAAGTCTCTCTTATTTACTCTATAAGTACTATATTACCGCTTTAAATTCTCTAATATTTCTATTCATTTTCTACCTCTTCCTCTTCTTACAGATATAAGATACAACTAAAAGCCCTCTTCCTCTTTTTTAATAAATCAAATCCACAGGTAATCATTATCAAATCGAAGCCTGGGTTTTTCAAAGTGGGCTGAGAATATAAAAAGCCTATGGTTTGGAGCAAAAAAATATTCAAGATTATCATGATTTTTCTTTCAGTCTTTCGCTAGACTTTCCCCTATGTCTAAATCATGAGCTGCTTCCTGCAATGGTTAATGTTTTACTAGTTTTATGACCTCGCCATTTAATAGCAATAGCCTATCCATTAATCCATGCATATATTGAAAGGTAATTCAAGAGAAAAAGAGAGGGGACCATTAATAAATCAATGACTAAATCTGAGTAATAATTTCATTAAATGTTAAAGTAGCCAATTAAACACTAAATTAAATGTAATGATAAAATTGTGTGAAGTACTGGAGAACCAGCAGTTAATTTATTACAGAAAAAATTAAAAATCATTATTAATAAATTATTTTAAAAAAGTATTTTTAGTATTAGAATTCTTTAATATATGTCTACTAAAATGAAGAAAATAAATTTTCTTAAATTATATAAAATGCACTAAAAGGAAAACAATTTAATTTTGAATCTTTGATCATGAAATATTGAAATTTTTTAATCTTTGATCATGAAATATTGAAAATAAAGGATTTTGGCATATTGAATTTCATTAGTTATTTGTATTGATCTTATAAAATTACCGTCAAAATTCTTTAATTTCAATATTTCATGATTAAAGTTTCAAAATTTTATTTTTTTCCTTTTAGTGCGCTTTATATAACTTAAGAAAATTTATTTTCTTAATTTTAGTATGCATATATTAAATAATTTTAATACCAAAAACACTTTTTTAAATAATTTATTTGATTCATTTTAGTTTTGGTTTTTCTAAGATTAAGATAAATTCCAGATACAAGCAAAGAATTCAGTTGGTGGTAGATTTCTCAACTACAGCATTTCTTCCAAATTTTTTAATTGGTCCAATTTCATTTTTTAATATGGCTAATGGTTGCCCATTACCCATGTAGGGTTCATAAGTAGTTGTAGATTTTGGTATTTTTGGCCTAGGTTCAATATTAACTGAGATATGGGCAAAGGCATATTTAAAAGCATATATGCAATCTATAGATAACTAAAATTGCTGAAAAATAAATTTAGAAACAAATTTGGAGACGATTTATATTAAAGAATTTAAAAAATAATCATTCATGCTGTCCTAAAAAACTGCCACCTGAGGCAGTTGCCTATAAAATTCACTTAGTGCTATGGCACTGTATGCATGATTCTTTTAAAACCACCTCTTAATGTATCCTAAATCATTCACTTAATCTGTAACTGGTTGCACATAGTTAAAATATATCCCAAGTAATTCTGTTAACTTTGTATTATTTCATAGTACACCCACTTCCTGCTATAATGCAGTTTGAATAGAGCTGTTCCGGGTCTACACTGATAATTATTTAAGAGTTTGCTCTCAATTGTGCTTGCATGTTCCACCTTAACACTCTTCAAACTTTCTCATATAAGTTGAAAAACCTACTATGCAGTGCTTCTGTTGAACAACAACGCGGTAGAGCTGGATGTCACTGTATATGCTTGTCACTATATTTTTAGTCAAAACATTAAGTGCGGTGTGTTTTCAATTCATTTGCCCCAAGAAATTAAGTATGGACTAGTGAATTTTTTCAAATGGTGAGTAGGTTTTAGCTGTATTTTTTGAGCCCTCCCTAAGATAAGTACAGTCAAACTCGGCTATAACGAGCGCCACGGGACCGTTTAGTTTTGCTCGTTATAGCCGTTAAACTTAATATCCGTGAAGGCAAAAGCATGCATGCGTATGGTGAAATAAGACATAAGATGTAAAAGTGAATATATAAACAGAAAGGTTATTTAGTAAATTTATGAAAAAACCTAAAAATGAGAATAAACTAGAAAATTTAAAGTAAACATACGTACATATAAAATTTACTCACAGCTGTATCCTTAATCACTCCCCTTTTTACAAAAATGACTTTGAATAGTAGCCTGTTTCATAGATTTCACTTTGAAGTCTCTTAAGTTTCCTCTTATTACACTTAGTGTACTAAAAACACCATCGGAAATGTCAATGTTTTAAAAAAAATAATTTAATGTTTCCACTGCATCCTGAGTAAGGATTGTGTCTTCGACACATTCAACATTGTCTTCATCACTGGCTGCTGTGCTTTATACTGTCTCTATTATTTCACTCTCCGTAGGAATTCCACTGGTAATCATATCATCATCAACATGAACAAAATTGTCAATGCCATTTACATGGTCAAAATTCGCAATTCCATTTTCTTTAAGCCATTCTGATCTTCATCAACGTTATGGTTATCAATCGAAAATTCTCCCGATATTAAACCAGACTTTCGAAAACAGTTTATGATCGTTGTAGGTGAAACATGCACCTGTCATCAAATGAATTGCATCCAATACAGAGTCGTTGCCATCTAAACCTCTTTCCCTACTTTCAATCAACTGTAGAACAAAAAATCGCTTGAAATGGCATTTAAAACTTTTAATTATCCCCATGTCCATTGGCTGCAAAATAGAAGTCGCATTTGGAGGCAAAACACCAGTTTTACATTGGATAACTCCTGCATATGTGGGTGCGCAGGATAGTTATCGACAAGGAGTAAAATTTTTCTATTTTTCCTCTGTAACTCGTTGTTCCACTGACTCTCATATTGCTGAAAAATATTGGAAGTTATTATTTTAGTTATTAGCTGCATATTCAACGGGAAGCTTCTTTACATTTTTGAAACAACGTGGCTTTTGTGACTTACCAATAACAAAAAGTTTTTTTTTGTCAGTCCCATTCATGTTTGCGCACATAAAAACTGTTTAACGATTCTTAGGTCTTTTGCCACCAACACATTTGTCACCTTTGAATTTAAACATTGCATCAGACATCATGTTGTAAAACAGTCCAGTTTCGTCGGCATTGTAGATGTCTTCTTCTCTGTAACCTTTTCCACACTCCTTCCAAACACTTTTCACCCATTCACTTGCCGTTTTTGAATCTGCTTACAGGGCCTTCCGCATAAACAATGTTATGCCGATTTTTAAAACGGTCAAGCCACCCGTTATTGCATGTGAAGTTCTCGTCTCCTAACTGTTTTGCAAATTTATCTGCCTGTACCTTGATGGGGAAACCAGCATTTCTCTGCCTCTTAAACCACTCCAGAAGTGCTTGATCAACAGTACCCAAGTCACACTTCCTCATTTTCTTGTTCGTTGTTAGGTTGTTCTCTAGTGCAGATAAAATCGCTTCTTTGTTTTTCCATAAGGTTGAAACCGTAGACGACGATAAATTAAATTTTTTACACACTTCAACATTTTTTACCACGTTCTAACTCTCGAATAATATCAACCTTTTCGCGAATAGACAAACACTTCCTTTTATGTACGGACATGTTACTCGTTCAAGGGCAAAATCTCAACTGATTTTTGTGATCAACGCTACGAAATTTCTTTTCAAACTGTGAGCATACCAATTCCAGGAAGAGTTAATGAGGAGACGGATTAAACGTGGGATTTCCCATCTTTACGTGGGAAAGGGTGTTGGGTGCATTCGGCTGAGCGACGGGGGTGGGAGCCATTGTACATGCACTTACCCCCTTCCAAACACAACCTCCTGGCTGTAAAAGAGCTGGGGGTTGGGAGGAGAGGACAAAGGACCTCCGCGGGTGCCACTGTACCTGCAAGTTGGGAATTCTTGGTTTGGACGAAGGGATTATTTTTTAACAACAACGCCGCGGTCTTTAACCTCCCCGAGGGATAGGGTGTAGAGGCTGGACTCGAGAACACAAGCTTACATATCTTGGGTCACTATGAGGATTGAAGGGGCTGACCGCCGCCGCGTTTGAGACAGTGAGAAGTGGTCGAAGTTTGCTCGATATATCCGTGAAGCGTGCTCGTTATATACGTGAAATATTTGTATGTAAATGCATGTAAACTTATCTTGGAGGTAGCATTTGCTCACTATAGCCGTGAACTCGTTACAACCGTGCTCGTTATAAACGAGTTTGACTGTATATACATTGTTAATTTTTGATAATGAAGTGCATATTCTTGAATTTGTTTTCAGCCATAAGACAAACTCGATAATTCTCTAGTGAATGGAATAGAAACAGCTAGACACAGTAACAAAAGGTAGTTTTAAGGACTTCTGAATTAAAAAAAAAGAACATTATAAAATGAAACATATGAGGCAACTTTAGTATATTTCATATGCAAATTACATTTGAATCTGCCAAATAAAAAAGCTATGTGGAATAATTGTTTTTCCCTTCAGGCAGGATATATTAAATATTTCCCTATCTGATACCTATGGTAGTTGCATTTTTTGTATAATAAACAATAAATCTGTTAAATGAATTCAAACATGGTCGTAAAGTTAACCGAAAAGCCGGTCAATCTTTAGTTATATTTTAGACTTGGAGAAATGATAAGTTTTAAATATTTGTAGTGTGACAAATCACAACTGAAATTTTATTAATTGTGAACCTCTTACATGGGATAAGCACCTTTAGGTGCACCCCTTAAGCTTCTGCAGAATGGTGAGCATGTCTATAGGCATGCATATGAAAATGATTTTTTTGCCGTGGGAAAAGCATCTATGGATGAAGATGCTTATCTCTGAGAATCTGACGTCTAGTATGCTTCCTCTGAACCACATTGCTGCACTGTTGGGTCTATGAATTGCCGTACCAGATTTGAGGTTTTGACAACATTGGGGATAGTAAAACCTCTAACAGTACTTTGTTTTCCTTTACCCCCAGTGTTTTAGAATAGATTTTCTTGTTCAAACTGTGTTTTATTCTGTTCTTGAAGTCCATTACAGCTTACTGTTCCTCTAAAAGATTATATTTGTTTTGTTTTTAGAATTATTTTTTATTGTGCTGAAGTGTATCAATAGTAAAACTCTCTCTCTCTCTTAGAAGAAAGTATAAAATAAATTTTAGCACTCAGTGAGGAGGAGAAAAGCTAGAGTGAATATAGTTTGGGAGGTGAGGAAGAAAGTGAATTTGTTGGTAAAGTTGCTGGAACAAGTGGAACTGCATGTAGGTTAACAAGAAAATTGAAAGAGCTGGGAGAAAAATCATCTAGAAGTGTATCAGAAAGTGAAGACATCAACAACGTGGAAGAGGATGATGATGACATAGTTGGGCTTCAAGACACAGAGTAGGTCAAGAGGGGGCAGACCAGATCTACGTTTCCTACGAGATTTGCTCCCAGTCCTAAGGGAGAACTTGTTGATAAGGTATAACCTATCAACATTTTTTAAACTTTTCTTGATGAACAAATATGTGAATACATAGCTGAACAAACGAATTTATATGCCAAACAAAAATTAATGAAAAAACTGCTTGAAAAACGGAGAAGCAATGGCAAAGACTGGGTGGAGACAGGTATAGATGAACATTTTATTTTTTGGAATTTTGCTTATGCAAGGAATTGTGCAAAAACCAACACTTGCTAGCTATTTTTCAAGAAATAGATTATGGGAAATGTCATTTTTTTATGAAGTGATGAGCAAGAAACCATTTTTTCTTTTGGTAAAGTTTTTGCACTTTCCTGACAATGAAGGGTACAGGTTTCAGCAAATTATGCAAAATAAAACTCTTGCTTGATCATTTCAAGAAAACGTTTTTGAAGAGTTATGAACCTGATGTTGCACTCTCAATTGATGAGAATTTACTTTTATGGAAGCAACATTTGATGTGGAAAGTCTTTCTTAAAAGAAAGATTGCGGTTCAGCAAGGAATCATGTGAGGCAAAGACTGGGTTTGTCTGGAACATCATAGGCGCTGACTCCATGGGGCTTGAGGGGGCCCAAACCACACGAATGTTACCGTCAGGGGGGCTGACCCCCCCAATAATTGTATGCCTTGTCCCGTGTATTTTTGAGATTAAGTGTGACAACTATAATAAAAACAAACAATACAATAATACAAATAGGTAAACAGACTCATGCCAGGGTATTGCCCGCTTCACCCTTCCCGCCAATTGTCACTCCACCTCTTTCACAAGTCACTCAGTCTTTCCTTTGACGCTGTGTGTGCTTGACGCTTTAGTTTAGTCATGATATTGTTACGCCGTCATATGGGCGCTTAGTTTTACAAAGTGTCACTAGATGGCGCGATCTGTCTGTCCCGATTGCCGGCCGACAAGGACGGCAACAGAGAAGCATCGGGATAGCGATACTGGAAGATTCTACATGGAACCAGCCGGTGGCGGGAGCGCGAAGATTGCAGAGCTATCTGGAATCATAGCTCCCGCCTATATAAAAGGGACCGCATCGGTCGCTAGAAGTCAGTCTTGAGACAGCGGCACAAGCGAATAGTGGCGAGATTAAGTGAAGCGAGAAGAGTTAGAGGCAATTATTTTCGTAGTGAGTATTGAGGGAGTTTTTGGCCTTTTTATTCTTGTGTACCCACGAACTCGTAACAAAACCATATTTTAAAAACGTACTGCGTTTCTTTCTAGTGCGTTCTGCGTTAACATTGCATTGTGTTATGTTGTCGGTTAGGTAGTTTGTAACTGTTATTTATTAACAAAGCTGCAAGCTGCAAACACATTCGGAATGGATAGATTTGTTGTTAAAAAACCACGCTTGGTGAAAGAATTGCCGCATGCTTCCCCACCTTGTCCTGTCCCGAGTATCTCAGTCTTTAGTGCGAGTGCGCGTCCTCCAATCAAACTTTCCGGCAAGAAGACTACTGGTAAGGGTAGAACCTTTCAGAAATCGTGGATGGCGTCATTCGACTGGCTAGATTGGGACGCCACTGTTGACAAGGTATTTTGCAAAACCTGCAAGGAAGCAGAGGCTCAAGGGCTGCTACTATCGAGCACGAAAAAGGAGGACACTTTCACTTCTGTAGGGTTCTCGAACCGGAAAAAAGGTCTTGAGAAGTTTTGAGCACATGAGAATACACAAACCTGCAAAGAAGGTATAATGAATCCAGACCAAACGTGGCCATTCAGTTAAATGATCAAATCAACGCTGCGATGAAGAGAGCGCGCTCGGCCCTTGTGGCTATCTTTACCACTTTCAGGTTCCTTTGCCGCCAGGGATTACCGATACGGGAGCACGAAGAACTAAGCTCAAATTTTAGGCAATTGCTGGAATTGAGGAAAGGCGACGTACCCGAGCTCAACGAATGGATGGGGCGTTTGGGCTACAAGTGGCTCTCCCATGACGTCCAGGATGAAATAGTTCAAATATTGGGAGAAAATGTTCTTCGTTCGGTTGTAAGCCAAATCTAGAGCTGCGAGTATTTTTCCATCATGGTCGACGAGACGTGCGGCATCTCCATTCATGAGCAAGTCACCTTCTGTGTATGAACCGTCAACGAAAACTTTGATATATATCAATATTTCATTGGATTGTACGAAACTGTCTGTACTAAAGCAGAAACCCCCTTTGGCATAGTGAAGGACATTCTTTTACGTTTGGACATGTCTACTGAAAATTTGCGGGGACAGTGCTATGACGGCGCATCGAACATGAGTGGAGAATTCAGAGTGCTCCAGAAGTTAGTAGCGGATCTGCAGCCGCAGGCAACATACGTTCACTGCGCAGCTCAGTCTTTGAACTTGGCTGTGCAAGATAGCTTGCGTCACCTGCCGACTATGAGGGATACAATGAACCTGACTAAAGATTTGATAAATACGATCAGAGAATCCCCTAAAAGGTTACATCTGTTTAGAACTGTCCACATCGAAGGCAAGACTGCCCGGAAAAACCTGCGTCCACTGTGCTCTACAAGGATAAGAGTTTCCAGTATGCAGCAGATCCTGAAGAACTACGAACAAATCCTTGAATTCTTCGAGACCTTTTCTGCAGAAGACACGACCTGTGCAGCATCAAAATGTTCCGGGTACCTTGAGACAATGTTGCACTTCAAATCATACTTTTTCATCTCCCTCTACTGCCACATATTGAACCCTGTCGAGGAAGTCAATTTCAAGGTCCAATGTCCCCGAATTGGTGCTACTGAAGTAGAATCAGAGCTTAAATGTTTACTCAATATCCTTGTAGAAAATCGTAAGGGCTTTGAGCAGTTTTGGCAGGAGTGTTTATGGGAAAAACCTAATCTTGTAGAAGATCCGGTGCTGCCCCGTCAGAGAAATGTTCCGAAAATGCTTGACAGTCCTCGCGCTGCTACACCTCACGGATTCCAAAGCACGAAAGAATATTTCCAACAAATATACATCGAGGTAGTCGACACCATAGAAAGTTGTGTAAAAGAGAATTTTGAATCCACAGGGCTTCAAATAGTGCTATTAGTTGAGAAAGATTGTGTCTCTGCCGTCAACAGTGGCAGCATCAAGCTTGAGCAAGCAAGGGCATTCTTTGCAAACGACTTAGATGCTGACAGGCTCTCGCTACAGCTGTCAATGCTTGGGGACATTGGCAGACAAAGAAAAGAACTCTTGACCACGATGTACGAAATAAGGAAGTTTTTGCTGAAGGAAAATGCAGTGCCCGAGCTTCTCCCTGAAGTCGTTAAATGTATCAAACTCCTCTGCACCGTGCCTGTAACCACAGCATCAGCTGAAAGATCATTTAGTGCCCTTCGCCACCTGAAGACCTACTTGAGATCTACGATGGGGCAGAAGAGGCTGAACAACATTGCGATCCTTAACACCCATCAAACTATGCTGGATAATTTGGACCTGAGACCTCTCGTCAATGAATTAATTAAGCGCAACCCAGTCCGTTGTACAACTTTCACCTTATATTAAGTATCTAATTTTAAGGTGTGTCACCTCTTAACTTAATATTTTGTATCTTAATATTTCACTTTTTTTCTTAAATACACAAATTGACATGAATAAGAACATTACTAAATCATATTAAAATCGTGACAAAATTGTAAAAATAATGTTACAATCCTCTTTCACTTTGTAATTTATAAATAATATCCCTAATTAAATAATTGTACCTATATATCTCCATGCTGTCTTTATTTTTAGATACTTATTTATTCCTAAAAACTTATTAAAATAGTCTTTATTTGAGAAAATATTACAATTCTTAAATATTACAATGTCAAGGAGTCAGCTCCTTTACAAGGGCAACTGCTCATTAGATGTGAGCTAATGACAGTAGCAGGTGACTGTTCAGAGGGTTATACACAGGTTAAACTTGGTAGCCAATTCAATTCCATACCTCCTGGAACTAGCCCCCCCCAATATTTTTAACAAGTCGCCGCCCCTGTGGAACATTATCATTTATACTAGGAAGGACATGGACCTGAAAGCAGAAGTTGAAGGGGTAGATCTTAGTAATTACAATAACAAAAATAGTTCTTACACTAGCAGAAAAGCTACTTAGGGAAGGGTATTGGATTGGTTTAGGTAATTATCATAGTAGACCTGAAATATACAACCTGCTAAACTCTCTGCATATGAATGCAGTTGGTACTGTGCGAGCTAATCATAAGGAGCTTCCAAAAGACACTATGATGAGAAAGGTGAAGACAGGAGAGATAGTAGCTACATTTAGGAAGAAACTAATGGCCTTGATGTGGCAAGACAAGAGATAGGCCTGTATGCTTAGCAGCATACATGATGCAAAAATGAAGTATTATAGACAAAAAGTGTGGACACAGATGACTCTACAAGTGTGCATTGAATATAATGACTCAATGGGAGCAGTTTAACTCTCAGATCAATACCTTATCACATGAAAAAGCACTCAACTGCGGACACCCCTGTCAAACTAAGTGGCAGACATTTTCCAGACCTGAATTCCCCATTGAGTTCAAGAAAACATGCCCATAAAAGATGTGTGGTGTTTTTGTCAAATAAGCAGCATTTATAGTTGCAAAGTCCATGTATGCTGCACTGTGCCTGCAGGTCTATAGCATGCAGAAAGACTATTAAAGTAGGACAGAGTATAAAGTATAAATAGTGTACATATTTAAACATTAGCTCATCAACATCAACATTAAAGATGGAATAATGAAAATAATTTTCAAGGTAAAATTTGATTTATTTTTAATAGCTGCTCAAGCATGTAAATTTGGGTAATGTTATTTTTTTCAAAAAATAGAGATAATTTTGATAAATTATATTGTTTCAATACAAATAACAATTTAAATTACTATATGAATGCCAGTTAGTAAGTTCTGTAAATTTGTCAGAAATCAGATCTCCCCAAAATTTGGTTCCCACTTAAGTGGTTAAGATTAATAATTTAGGGCAGAGGTTGGCAATCTATGGTAGGCATGCCAAAAGGTGGCAAGCAAAAAGCACTGTATTTCAGAGAAAAATTACAAAATATATGTATTTTAAAATGAATTCTATTTTTATTTACTTGTAACCCATATTGTAGTTATACCAGATTACATTCAGAATGTTTTATTATATATGAAACACATTTTGTAAGAGATTCAGACCTAATGAATTTTAGGGTGGCACAAGCGGAATGTCACAAATTTTGAATATTGATAAAGAGTGGCACCTGACAGAAAAAAACGTTGCCAATCCCTAATTAAGGTATATAAATGTCATCAACATGCTGCTGTCTGAAGACAGGTTTCAGCTGAATCGCTGCCTCCATTTCTCTCCCTCCAGAAGTCTCTCTTATTTACTCTATAAGTACTATATTACCGCTTTAAATTCTCTAATATTTCTATTCATTTTCTACCTCTTCCTCTTCTTACAGATATAAGATACAACTAAAAGCCCTCTTCCTCTTTTTTAATAAATCAAATCCACAGGTAATCATTATCAAATCGAAGCCTGGGTTTTTCAAAGTGGGCTGAGAATATAAAAAGCCTATGGTTTGGAGCAAAAAAATATTCAAGATTATCATGATTTTTCTTTCAGTCTTTCGCTAGACTTTCCCCTATGTCTAAATCATGAGCTGCTTCCTGCAATGGTTAATGTTTTACTAGTTTTATGACCTCGCCATTTAATAGCAATAGCCTATCCATTAATCCATGCATATATTGAAAGGTAATTCAAGAGAAAAAGAGAGGGGACCATTAATAAATCAATGACTAAATCTGAGTAATAATTTCATTAAATGTTAAAGTAGCCAATTAAACACTAAATTAAATGTAATGATAAAATTGTGTGAAGTACTGGAGAACCAGCAGTTAATTTATTACAGAAAAAATTAAAAATCATTATTAATAAATTATTTTAAAAAAGTATTTTTAGTATTAGAATTCTTTAATATATGTCTACTAAAATGAAGAAAATAAATTTTCTTAAATTATATAAAATGCACTAAAAGGAAAACAATTTAATTTTGAATCTTTGATCATGAAATATTGAAATTTTTTAATCTTTGATCATGAAATATTGAAAATAAAGGATTTTGGCATATTGAATTTCATTAGTTATTTGTATTGATCTTATAAAATTACCGTCAAAATTCTTTAATTTCAATATTTCATGATTAAAGTTTCAAAATTTTATTTTTTTCCTTTTAGTGCGCTTTATATAACTTAAGAAAATTTATTTTCTTAATTTTAGTATGCATATATTAAATAATTTTAATACCAAAAACACTTTTTTAAATAATTTATTTGATTCATTTTAGTTTTGGTTTTTCTAAGATTAAGATAAATTCCAGATACAAGCAAAGAATTCAGTTGGTGGTAGATTTCTCAACTACAGCATTTCTTCCAAATTTTTTAATTGGTCCAATTTCATTTTTTAATATGGCTAATGGTTGCCCATTACCCATGTAGGGTTCATAAGTAGTTGTAGATTTTGGTATTTTTGGCCTAGGTTCAATATTAACTGAGATATGGGCAAAGGCATATTTAAAAGCATATATGCAATCTATAGATAACTAAAATTGCTGAAAAATAAATTTAGAAACAAATTTGGAGACGATTTATATTAAAGAATTTAAAAAATAATCATTCATGCTGTCCTAAAAAACTGCCACCTGAGGCAGTTGCCTATAAAATTCACTTAGTGCTATGGCACTGTATGCATGATTCTTTTAAAACCACCTCTTAATGTATCCTAAATCATTCACTTAATCTGTAACTGGTTGCACATAGTTAAAATATATCCCAAGTAATTCTGTTAACTTTGTATTATTTCATAGTACACCCACTTCCTGCTATAATGCAGTTTGAATAGAGCTGTTCCGGGTCTACACTGATAATTATTTAAGAGTTTGCTCTCAATTGTGCTTGCATGTTCCACCTTAACACTCTTCAAACTTTCTCATATAAGTTGAAAAACCTACTATGCAGTGCTTCTGTTGAACAACAACGCGGTAGAGCTGGATGTCACTGTATATGCTTGTCACTATATTTTTAGTCAAAACATTAAGTGCGGTGTGTTTTCAATTCATTTGCCCCAAGAAATTAAGTATGGACTAGTGAATTTTTTCAAATGGTGAGTAGGTTTTAGCTGTATTTTTTGAGCCCTCCCTAAGATAAGTACAGTCAAACTCGGCTATAACGAGCGCCACGGGACCGTTTAGTTTTGCTCGTTATAGCCGTTAAACTTAATATCCGTGAAGGCAAAAGCATGCATGCGTATGGTGAAATAAGACATAAGATGTAAAAGTGAATATATAAACAGAAAGGTTATTTAGTAAATTTATGAAAAAACCTAAAAATGAGAATAAACTAGAAAATTTAAAGTAAACATACGTACATATAAAATTTACTCACAGCTGTATCCTTAATCACTCCCCTTTTTACAAAAATGACTTTGAATAGTAGCCTGTTTCATAGATTTCACTTTGAAGTCTCTTAAGTTTCCTCTTATTACACTTAGTGTACTAAAAACACCATCGGAAATGTCAATGTTTTAAAAAAAATAATTTAATGTTTCCACTGCATCCTGAGTAAGGATTGTGTCTTCGACACATTCAACATTGTCTTCATCACTGGCTGCTGTGCTTTATACTGTCTCTATTATTTCACTCTCCGTAGGAATTCCACTGGTAATCATATCATCATCAACATGAACAAAATTGTCAATGCCATTTACATGGTCAAAATTCGCAATTCCATTTTCTTTAAGCCATTCTGATCTTCATCAACGTTATGGTTATCAATCGAAAATTCTCCCGATATTAAACCAGACTTTCGAAAACAGTTTATGATCGTTGTAGGTGAAACATGCACCTGTCATCAAATGAATTGCATCCAATACAGAGTCGTTGCCATCTAAACCTCTTTCCCTACTTTCAATCAACTGTAGAACAAAAAATCGCTTGAAATGGCATTTAAAACTTTTAATTATCCCCATGTCCATTGGCTGCAAAATAGAAGTCGCATTTGGAGGCAAAACACCAGTTTTACATTGGATAACTCCTGCATATGTGGGTGCGCAGGATAGTTATCGACAAGGAGTAAAATTTTTCTATTTTTCCTCTGTAACTCGTTGTTCCACTGACTCTCATATTGCTGAAAAATATTGGAAGTTATTATTTTAGTTATTAGCTGCATATTCAACGGGAAGCTTCTTTACATTTTTGAAACAACGTGGCTTTTGTGACTTACCAATAACAAAAAGTTTTTTTTTGTCAGTCCCATTCATGTTTGCGCACATAAAAACTGTTTAACGATTCTTAGGTCTTTTGCCACCAACACATTTGTCACCTTTGAATTTAAACATTGCATCAGACATCATGTTGTAAAACAGTCCAGTTTCGTCGGCATTGTAGATGTCTTCTTCTCTGTAACCTTTTCCACACTCCTTCCAAACACTTTTCACCCATTCACTTGCCGTTTTTGAATCTGCTTACAGGGCCTTCCGCATAAACAATGTTATGCCGATTTTTAAAACGGTCAAGCCACCCGTTATTGCATGTGAAGTTCTCGTCTCCTAACTGTTTTGCAAATTTATCTGCCTGTACCTTGATGGGGAAACCAGCATTTCTCTGCCTCTTAAACCACTCCAGAAGTGCTTGATCAACAGTACCCAAGTCACACTTCCTCATTTTCTTGTTCGTTGTTAGGTTGTTCTCTAGTGCAGATAAAATCGCTTCTTTGTTTTTCCATAAGGTTGAAACCGTAGACGACGATAAATTAAATTTTTTACACACTTCAACATTTTTTACCACGTTCTAACTCTCGAATAATATCAACCTTTTCGCGAATAGACAAACACTTCCTTTTATGTACGGACATGTTACTCGTTCAAGGGCAAAATCTCAACTGATTTTTGTGATCAACGCTACGAAATTTCTTTTCAAACTGTGAGCATACCAATTCCAGGAAGAGTTAATGAGGAGACGGATTAAACGTGGGATTTCCCATCTTTACGTGGGAAAGGGTGTTGGGTGCATTCGGCTGAGCGACGGGGGTGGGAGCCATTGTACATGCACTTACCCCCTTCCAAACACAACCTCCTGGCTGTAAAAGAGCTGGGGGTTGGGAGGAGAGGACAAAGGACCTCCGCGGGTGCCACTGTACCTGCAAGTTGGGAATTCTTGGTTTGGACGAAGGGATTATTTTTTAACAACAACGCCGCGGTCTTTAACCTCCCCGAGGGATAGGGTGTAGAGGCTGGACTCGAGAACACAAGCTTACATATCTTGGGTCACTATGAGGATTGAAGGGGCTGACCGCCGCCGCGTTTGAGACAGTGAGAAGTGGTCGAAGTTTGCTCGATATATCCGTGAAGCGTGCTCGTTATATACGTGAAATATTTGTATGTAAATGCATGTAAACTTATCTTGGAGGTAGCATTTGCTCACTATAGCCGTGAACTCGTTACAACCGTGCTCGTTATAAACGAGTTTGACTGTATATACATTGTTAATTTTTGATAATGAAGTGCATATTCTTGAATTTGTTTTCAGCCATAAGACAAACTCGATAATTCTCTAGTGAATGGAATAGAAACAGCTAGACACAGTAACAAAAGGTAGTTTTAAGGACTTCTGAATTAAAAAAAAAGAACATTATAAAATGAAACATATGAGGCAACTTTAGTATATTTCATATGCAAATTACATTTGAATCTGCCAAATAAAAAAGCTATGTGGAATAATTGTTTTTCCCTTCAGGCAGGATATATTAAATATTTCCCTATCTGATACCTATGGTAGTTGCATTTTTTGTATAATAAACAATAAATCTGTTAAATGAATTCAAACATGGTCGTAAAGTTAACCGAAAAGCCGGTCAATCTTTAGTTATATTTTAGACTTGGAGAAATGATAAGTTTTAAATATTTGTAGTGTGACAAATCACAACTGAAATTTTATTAATTGTGAACCTCTTACATGGGATAAGCACCTTTAGGTGCACCCCTTAAGCTTCTGCAGAATGGTGAGCATGTCTATAGGCATGCATATGAAAATGATTTTTTTGCCGTGGGAAAAGCATCTATGGATGAAGATGCTTATCTCTGAGAATCTGACGTCTAGTATGCTTCCTCTGAACCACATTGCTGCACTGTTGGGTCTATGAATTGCCGTACCAGATTTGAGGTTTTGACAACATTGGGGATAGTAAAACCTCTAACAGTACTTTGTTTTCCTTTACCCCCAGTGTTTTAGAATAGATTTTCTTGTTCAAACTGTGTTTTATTCTGTTCTTGAAGTCCATTACAGCTTACTGTTCCTCTAAAAGATTATATTTGTTTTGTTTTTAGAATTATTTTTTATTGTGCTGAAGTGTATCAATAGTAAAACTCTCTCTCTCTCTTAGAAGAAAGTATAAAATAAATTTTAGCACTCAGTGAGGAGGAGAAAAGCTAGAGTGAATATAGTTTGGGAGGTGAGGAAGAAAGTGAATTTGTTGGTAAAGTTGCTGGAACAAGTGGAACTGCATGTAGGTTAACAAGAAAATTGAAAGAGCTGGGAGAAAAATCATCTAGAAGTGTATCAGAAAGTGAAGACATCAACAACGTGGAAGAGGATGATGATGACATAGTTGGGCTTCAAGACACAGAGTAGGTCAAGAGGGGGCAGACCAGATCTACGTTTCCTACGAGATTTGCTCCCAGTCCTAAGGGAGAACTTGTTGATAAGGTATAACCTATCAACATTTTTTAAACTTTTCTTGATGAACAAATATGTGAATACATAGCTGAACAAACGAATTTATATGCCAAACAAAAATTAATGAAAAAACTGCTTGAAAAACGGAGAAGCAATGGCAAAGACTGGGTGGAGACAGGTATAGATGAACATTTTATTTTTTGGAATTTTGCTTATGCAAGGAATTGTGCAAAAACCAACACTTGCTAGCTATTTTTCAAGAAATAGATTATGGGAAATGTCATTTTTTTATGAAGTGATGAGCAAGAAACCATTTTTTCTTTTGGTAAAGTTTTTGCACTTTCCTGACAATGAAGGGTACAGGTTTCAGCAAATTATGCAAAATAAAACTCTTGCTTGATCATTTCAAGAAAACGTTTTTGAAGAGTTATGAACCTGATGTTGCACTCTCAATTGATGAGAATTTACTTTTATGGAAGCAACATTTGATGTGGAAAGTCTTTCTTAAAAGAAAGATTGCGGTTCAGCAAGGAATCATGTGAGGCAAAGACTGGGTTTGTCTGGAACATCATAGGCGCTGACTCCATGGGGCTTGAGGGGGCCCAAACCACACGAATGTTACCGTCAGGGGGGCTGACCCCCCCAATAATTGTATGCCTTGTCCCGTGTATTTTTGAGATTAAGTGTGACAACTATAATAAAAACAAACAATACAATAATACAAATAGGTAAACAGACTCATGCCAGGGTATTGCCCGCTTCACCCTTCCCGCCAATTGTCACTCCACCTCTTTCACAAGTCACTCAGTCTTTCCTTTGACGCTGTGTGTGCTTGACGCTTTAGTTTAGTCATGATATTGTTACGCCGTCATATGGGCGCTTAGTTTTACAAAGTGTCACTAGATGGCGCGATCTGTCTGTCCCGATTGCCGGCCGACAAGGACGGCAACAGAGAAGCATCGGGATAGCGATACTGGAAGATTCTACATGGAACCAGCCGGTGGCGGGAGCGCGAAGATTGCAGAGCTATCTGGAATCATAGCTCCCGCCTATATAAAAGGGACCGCATCGGTCGCTAGAAGTCAGTCTTGAGACAGCGGCACAAGCGAATAGTGGCGAGATTAAGTGAAGCGAGAAGAGTTAGAGGCAATTATTTTCGTAGTGAGTATTGAGGGAGTTTTTGGCCTTTTTATTCTTGTGTACCCACGAACTCGTAACAAAACCATATTTTAAAAACGTACTGCGTTTCTTTCTAGTGCGTTCTGCGTTAACATTGCATTGTGTTATGTTGTCGGTTAGGTAGTTTGTAACTGTTATTTATTAACAAAGCTGCAAGCTGCAAACACATTCGGAATGGATAGATTTGTTGTTAAAAAACCACGCTTGGTGAAAGAATTGCCGCATGCTTCCCCACCTTGTCCTGTCCCGAGTATCTCAGTCTTTAGTGCGAGTGCGCGTCCTCCAATCAAACTTTCCGGCAAGAAGACTACTGGTAAGGGTAGAACCTTTCAGAAATCGTGGATGGCGTCATTCGACTGGCTAGATTGGGACGCCACTGTTGACAAGGTATTTTGCAAAACCTGCAAGGAAGCAGAGGCTCAAGGGCTGCTACTATCGAGCACGAAAAAGGAGGACACTTTCACTTCTGTAGGGTTCTCGAACCGGAAAAAAGGTCTTGAGAAGTTTTGAGCACATGAGAATACACAAACCTGCAAAGAAGGTATAATGAATCCAGACCAAACGTGGCCATTCAGTTAAATGATCAAATCAACGCTGCGATGAAGAGAGCGCGCTCGGCCCTTGTGGCTATCTTTACCACTTTCAGGTTCCTTTGCCGCCAGGGATTACCGATACGGGAGCACGAAGAACTAAGCTCAAATTTTAGGCAATTGCTGGAATTGAGGAAAGGCGACGTACCCGAGCTCAACGAATGGATGGGGCGTTTGGGCTACAAGTGGCTCTCCCATGACGTCCAGGATGAAATAGTTCAAATATTGGGAGAAAATGTTCTTCGTTCGGTTGTAAGCCAAATCTAGAGCTGCGAGTATTTTTCCATCATGGTCGACGAGACGTGCGGCATCTCCATTCATGAGCAAGTCACCTTCTGTGTATGAACCGTCAACGAAAACTTTGATATATATCAATATTTCATTGGATTGTACGAAACTGTCTGTACTAAAGCAGAAACCCCCTTTGGCATAGTGAAGGACATTCTTTTACGTTTGGACATGTCTACTGAAAATTTGCGGGGACAGTGCTATGACGGCGCATCGAACATGAGTGGAGAATTCAGAGTGCTCCAGAAGTTAGTAGCGGATCTGCAGCCGCAGGCAACATACGTTCACTGCGCAGCTCAGTCTTTGAACTTGGCTGTGCAAGATAGCTTGCGTCACCTGCCGACTATGAGGGATACAATGAACCTGACTAAAGATTTGATAAATACGATCAGAGAATCCCCTAAAAGGTTACATCTGTTTAGAACTGTCCACATCGAAGGCAAGACTGCCCGGAAAAACCTGCGTCCACTGTGCTCTACAAGGATAAGAGTTTCCAGTATGCAGCAGATCCTGAAGAACTACGAACAAATCCTTGAATTCTTCGAGACCTTTTCTGCAGAAGACACGACCTGTGCAGCATCAAAATGTTCCGGGTACCTTGAGACAATGTTGCACTTCAAATCATACTTTTTCATCTCCCTCTACTGCCACATATTGAACCCTGTCGAGGAAGTCAATTTCAAGGTCCAATGTCCCCGAATTGGTGCTACTGAAGTAGAATCAGAGCTTAAATGTTTACTCAATATCCTTGTAGAAAATCGTAAGGGCTTTGAGCAGTTTTGGCAGGAGTGTTTATGGGAAAAACCTAATCTTGTAGAAGATCCGGTGCTGCCCCGTCAGAGAAATGTTCCGAAAATGCTTGACAGTCCTCGCGCTGCTACACCTCACGGATTCCAAAGCACGAAAGAATATTTCCAACAAATATACATCGAGGTAGTCGACACCATAGAAAGTTGTGTAAAAGAGAATTTTGAATCCACAGGGCTTCAAATAGTGCTATTAGTTGAGAAAGATTGTGTCTCTGCCGTCAACAGTGGCAGCATCAAGCTTGAGCAAGCAAGGGCATTCTTTGCAAACGACTTAGATGCTGACAGGCTCTCGCTACAGCTGTCAATGCTTGGGGACATTGGCAGACAAAGAAAAGAACTCTTGACCACGATGTACGAAATAAGGAAGTTTTTGCTGAAGGAAAATGCAGTGCCCGAGCTTCTCCCTGAAGTCGTTAAATGTATCAAACTCCTCTGCACCGTGCCTGTAACCACAGCATCAGCTGAAAGATCATTTAGTGCCCTTCGCCACCTGAAGACCTACTTGAGATCTACGATGGGGCAGAAGAGGCTGAACAACATTGCGATCCTTAACACCCATCAAACTATGCTGGATAATTTGGACCTGAGACCTCTCGTCAATGAATTAATTAAGCGCAACCCAGTCCGTTGTACAACTTTCACCTTATATTAAGTATCTAATTTTAAGGTGTGTCACCTCTTAACTTAATATTTTGTATCTTAATATTTCACTTT
The DNA here is from genome assembly GCA_028673005.1 of Tanypteryx hageni. NCBI lineage: Eukaryota > Metazoa > Arthropoda > Insecta > Odonata > Petaluridae > Tanypteryx > Tanypteryx hageni. The sequence goes on from CM054120.1 coordinate 174,786,092, forward strand.
TTTTCTTAAATACACAAATTGACATGAATAAGAACATTACTAAATCATATTAAAATCGTGACAAAATTGTAAAAATAATGTTACAATCCTCTTTCACTTTGTAATTTATAAATAATATCCCTAATTAAATAATTGTACCTATATATCTCCATGCTGTCTTTATTTTTAGATACTTATTTATTCCTAAAAACTTATTAAAATAGTCTTTATTTGAGAAAATATTACAATTCTTAAATATTACAATGTCAAGGAGTCAGCTCCTTTACAAGGGCAACTGCTCATTAGATGTGAGCTAATGACAGTAGCAGGTGACTGTTCAGAGGGTTATACACAGGTTAAACTTGGTAGCCAATTCAATTCCATACCTCCTGGAACTAGCCCCCCCCAATATTTTTAACAAGTCGCCGCCCCTGTGGAACATTATCATTTATACTAGGAAGGACATGGACCTGAAAGCAGAAGTTGAAGGGGTAGATCTTAGTAATTACAATAACAAAAATAGTTCTTACACTAGCAGAAAAGCTACTTAGGGAAGGGTATTGGATTGGTTTAGGTAATTATCATAGTAGACCTGAAATATACAACCTGCTAAACTCTCTGCATATGAATGCAGTTGGTACTGTGCGAGCTAATCATAAGGAGCTTCCAAAAGACACTATGATGAGAAAGGTGAAGACAGGAGAGATAGTAGCTACATTTAGGAAGAAACTAATGGCCTTGATGTGGCAAGACAAGAGATAGGCCTGTATGCTTAGCAGCATACATGATGCAAAAATGAAGTATTATAGACAAAAAGTGTGGACACAGATGACTCTACAAGTGTGCATTGAATATAATGACTCAATGGGAGCAGTTTAACTCTCAGATCAATACCTTATCACATGAAAAAGCACTCAACTGCGGACACCCCTGTCAAACTAAGTGGCAGACATTTTCCAGACCTGAATTCCCCATTGAGTTCAAGAAAACATGCCCATAAAAGATGTGTGGTGTTTTTGTCAAATAAGCAGCATTTATAGTTGCAAAGTCCATGTATGCTGCACTGTGCCTGCAGGTCTATAGCATGCAGAAAGACTATTAAAGTAGGACAGAGTATAAAGTATAAATAGTGTACATATTTAAACATTAGCTCATCAACATCAACATTAAAGATGGAATAATGAAAATAATTTTCAAGGTAAAATTTGATTTATTTTTAATAGCTGCTCAAGCATGTAAATTTGGGTAATGTTATTTTTTTCAAAAAATAGAGATAATTTTGATAAATTATATTGTTTCAATACAAATAACAATTTAAATTACTATATGAATGCCAGTTAGTAAGTTCTGTAAATTTGTCAGAAATCAGATCTCCCCAAAATTTGGTTCCCACTTAAGTGGTTAAGATTAATAATTTAGGGCAGAGGTTGGCAATCTATGGTAGGCATGCCAAAAGGTGGCAAGCAAAAAGCACTGTATTTCAGAGAAAAATTACAAAATATATGTATTTTAAAATGAATTCTATTTTTATTTACTTGTAACCCATATTGTAGTTATACCAGATTACATTCAGAATGTTTTATTATATATGAAACACATTTTGTAAGAGATTCAGACCTAATGAATTTTAGGGTGGCACAAGCGGAATGTCACAAATTTTGAATATTGATAAAGAGTGGCACCTGACAGAAAAAAACGTTGCCAATCCCTAATTAAGGTATATAAATGTCATCAACATGCTGCTGTCTGAAGACAGGTTTCAGCTGAATCGCTGCCTCCATTTCTCTCCCTCCAGAAGTCTCTCTTATTTACTCTATAAGTACTATATTACCGCTTTAAATTCTCTAATATTTCTATTCATTTTCTACCTCTTCCTCTTCTTACAGATATAAGATACAACTAAAAGCCCTCTTCCTCTTTTTTAATAAATCAAATCCACAGGTAATCATTATCAAATCGAAGCCTGGGTTTTTCAAAGTGGGCTGAGAATATAAAAAGCCTATGGTTTGGAGCAAAAAAATATTCAAGATTATCATGATTTTTCTTTCAGTCTTTCGCTAGACTTTCCCCTATGTCTAAATCATGAGCTGCTTCCTGCAATGGTTAATGTTTTACTAGTTTTATGACCTCGCCATTTAATAGCAATAGCCTATCCATTAATCCATGCATATATTGAAAGGTAATTCAAGAGAAAAAGAGAGGGGACCATTAATAAATCAATGACTAAATCTGAGTAATAATTTCATTAAATGTTAAAGTAGCCAATTAAACACTAAATTAAATGTAATGATAAAATTGTGTGAAGTACTGGAGAACCAGCAGTTAATTTATTACAGAAAAAATTAAAAATCATTATTAATAAATTATTTTAAAAAAGTATTTTTAGTATTAGAATTCTTTAATATATGTCTACTAAAATGAAGAAAATAAATTTTCTTAAATTATATAAAATGCACTAAAAGGAAAACAATTTAATTTTGAATCTTTGATCATGAAATATTGAAATTTTTTAATCTTTGATCATGAAATATTGAAAATAAAGGATTTTGGCATATTGAATTTCATTAGTTATTTGTATTGATCTTATAAAATTACCGTCAAAATTCTTTAATTTCAATATTTCATGATTAAAGTTTCAAAATTTTATTTTTTTCCTTTTAGTGCGCTTTATATAACTTAAGAAAATTTATTTTCTTAATTTTAGTATGCATATATTAAATAATTTTAATACCAAAAACACTTTTTTAAATAATTTATTTGATTCATTTTAGTTTTGGTTTTTCTAAGATTAAGATAAATTCCAGATACAAGCAAAGAATTCAGTTGGTGGTAGATTTCTCAACTACAGCATTTCTTCCAAATTTTTTAATTGGTCCAATTTCATTTTTTAATATGGCTAATGGTTGCCCATTACCCATGTAGGGTTCATAAGTAGTTGTAGATTTTGGTATTTTTGGCCTAGGTTCAATATTAACTGAGATATGGGCAAAGGCATATTTAAAAGCATATATGCAATCTATAGATAACTAAAATTGCTGAAAAATAAATTTAGAAACAAATTTGGAGACGATTTATATTAAAGAATTTAAAAAATAATCATTCATGCTGTCCTAAAAAACTGCCACCTGAGGCAGTTGCCTATAAAATTCACTTAGTGCTATGGCACTGTATGCATGATTCTTTTAAAACCACCTCTTAATGTATCCTAAATCATTCACTTAATCTGTAACTGGTTGCACATAGTTAAAATATATCCCAAGTAATTCTGTTAACTTTGTATTATTTCATAGTACACCCACTTCCTGCTATAATGCAGTTTGAATAGAGCTGTTCCGGGTCTACACTGATAATTATTTAAGAGTTTGCTCTCAATTGTGCTTGCATGTTCCACCTTAACACTCTTCAAACTTTCTCATATAAGTTGAAAAACCTACTATGCAGTGCTTCTGTTGAACAACAACGCGGTAGAGCTGGATGTCACTGTATATGCTTGTCACTATATTTTTAGTCAAAACATTAAGTGCGGTGTGTTTTCAATTCATTTGCCCCAAGAAATTAAGTATGGACTAGTGAATTTTTTCAAATGGTGAGTAGGTTTTAGCTGTATTTTTTGAGCCCTCCCTAAGATAAGTACAGTCAAACTCGGCTATAACGAGCGCCACGGGGACCGTTTAGTTTTGCTCGTTATAGCCGTTAAACTTAATATCCGTGAAGGCAAAAGCATGCATGCGTATGGTGAAATAAGACATAAGATGTAAAAGTGAATATATAAACAGAAAGGTTATTTAGTAAATTTATGAAAAAACCTAAAAATGAGAATAAACTAGAAAATTTAAAGTAAACATACGTACATATAAAATTTACTCACAGCTGTATCCTTAATCACTCCCCTTTTTACAAAAATGACTTTGAATAGTAGCCTGTTTCATAGATTTCACTTTGAAGTCTCTTAAGTTTCCTCTTATTACACTTAGTGTACTAAAAACACCATCGGAAATGTCAATGTTTTAAAAAAAATAATTTAATGTTTCCACTGCATCCTGAGTAAGGATTGTGTCTTCGACACATTCAACATTGTCTTCATCACTGGCTGCTGTGCTTTATACTGTCTCTATTATTTCACTCTCCGTAGGAATTCCACTGGTAATCATATCATCATCAACATGAACAAAATTGTCAATGCCATTTACATGGTCAAAATTCGCAATTCCATTTTCTTTAAGCCATTCTGATCTTCATCAACGTTATGGTTATCAATCGAAAATTCTCCCGATATTAAACCAGACTTTCGAAAACAGTTTATGATCGTTGTAGGTGAAACATGCACCTGTCATCAAATGAATTGCATCCAATACAGAGTCGTTGCCATCTAAACCTCTTTCCCTACTTTCAATCAACTGTAGAACAAAAAATCGCTTGAAATGGCATTTAAAACTTTTAATTATCCCCATGTCCATTGGCTGCAAAATAGAAGTCGCATTTGGAGGCAAAACACCAGTTTTACATTGGATAACTCCTGCATATGTGGGTGCGCAGGATAGTTATCGACAAGGAGTAAAATTTTTCTATTTTTCCTCTGTAACTCGTTGTTCCACTGACTCTCATATTGCTGAAAAATATTGGAAGTTATTATTTTAGTTATTAGCTGCATATTCAACGGGAAGCTTCTTTACATTTTTGAAACAACGTGGCTTTTGTGACTTACCAATAACAAAAAGTTTTTTTTTGTCAGTCCCATTCATGTTTGCGCACATAAAAACTGTTTAACGATTCTTAGGTCTTTTGCCACCAACACATTTGTCACCTTTGAATTTAAACATTGCATCAGACATCATGTTGTAAAACAGTCCAGTTTCGTCGGCATTGTAGATGTCTTCTTCTCTGTAACCTTTTCCACACTCCTTCCAAACACTTTTCACCCATTCACTTGCCGTTTTTGAATCTGCTTACAGGGCCTTCCGCATAAACAATGTTATGCCGATTTTTAAAACGGTCAAGCCACCCGTTATTGCATGTGAAGTTCTCGTCTCCTAACTGTTTTGCAAATTTATCTGCCTGTACCTTGATGGGGAAACCAGCATTTCTCTGCCTCTTAAACCACTCCAGAAGTGCTTGATCAACAGTACCCAAGTCACACTTCCTCATTTTCTTGTTCGTTGTTAGGTTGTTCTCTAGTGCAGATAAAATCGCTTCTTTGTTTTTCCATAAGGTTGAAACCGTAGACGACGATAAATTAAATTTTTTACACACTTCAACATTTTTTACCACGTTCTAACTCTCGAATAATATCAACCTTTTCGCGAATAGACAAACACTTCCTTTTATGTACGGACATGTTACTCGTTCAAGGGCAAAATCTCAACTGATTTTTGTGATCAACGCTACGAAATTTCTTTTCAAACTGTGAGCATACCAATTCCAGGAAGAGTTAATGAGGAGACGGATTAAAACGTGGGATTTCCCATCTTTACGTGGGAAAGGGTGTTGGGTGCATTCGGCTGAGCGACGGGGGTGGGAGCCATTGTACATGCACTTACCCCCTTCCAAACACAACCTCCTGGCTGTAAAAGAGCTGGGGGTTGGGAGGAGAGGACAAAGGACCTCCGCGGGTGCCACTGTACCTGCAAGTTGGGAATTCTTGGTTTGGACGAAGGGATTATTTTTTAACAACAACGCCGCGGTCTTTAACCTCCCCGAGGGATAGGGTGTAGAGGCTGGACTCGAGAACACAAGCTTACATATCTTGGGTCACTATGAGGATTGAAGGGGCTGACCGCCGCCGCGTTTGAGACAGTGAGAAGTGGTCGAAGTTTGCTCGATATATCCGTGAAGCGTGCTCGTTATATACGTGAAATATTTGTATGTAAATGCATGTAAACTTATCTTGGAGGTAGCATTTGCTCACTATAGCCGTGAACTCGTTACAACCGTGCTCGTTATAAACGAGTTTGACTGTATATACATTGTTAATTTTTGATAATGAAGTGCATATTCTTGAATTTGTTTTCAGCCATAAGACAAACTCGATAATTCTCTAGTGAATGGAATAGAAACAGCTAGACACAGTAACAAAAGGTAGTTTTAAGGACTTCTGAATTAAAAAAAAGAACATTATAAAATGAAACATATGAGGCAACTTTAGTATATTTCATATGCAAATTACATTTGAATCTGCCAAATAAAAAAGCTATGTGGAATAATTGTTTTTCCCTTCAGGCAGGATATATTAAATATTTCCCTATCTGATACCTATGGTAGTTGCATTTTTTGTATAATAAACAATAAATCTGTTAAATGAATTCAAACATGGTCGTAAAGTTAACCGAAAAGCCGGTCAATCTTTAGTTATATTTTAGACTTGGAGAAATGATAAGTTTTAAATATTTGTAGTGTGACAAATCACAACTGAAATTTTATTAATTGTGAACCTCTTACATGGGATAAGCACCTTTAGGTGCACCCCTTAAGCTTCTGCAGAATGGTGAGCATGTCTATAGGCATGCATATGAAAATGATTTTTTTGCCGTGGGAAAAGCATCTATGGATGAAGATGCTTATCTCTGAGAATCTGACGTCTAGTATGCTTCCTCTGAACCACATTGCTGCACTGTTGGGTCTATGAATTGCCGTACCAGATTTGAGGTTTTGACAACATTGGGGATAGTAAAACCTCTAACAGTACTTTGTTTTCCTTTACCCCCAGTGTTTTAGAATAGATTTTCTTGTTCAAACTGTGTTTTATTCTGTTCTTGAAGTCCATTACAGCTTACTGTTCCTCTAAAAGATTATATTTGTTTTGTTTTTAGAATTATTTTTTATTGTGCTGAAGTGTATCAATAGTAAAACTCTCTCTCTCTCTTAGAAGAAAGTATAAAATAAATTTTAGCACTCAGTGAGGAGGAGAAAAGCTAGAGTGAATATAGTTTGGGAGGTGAGGAAGAAAGTGAATTTGTTGGTAAAGTTGCTGGAACAAGTGGAACTGCATGTAGGTTAACAAGAAAATTGAAAGAGCTGGGAGAAAAATCATCTAGAAGTGTATCAGAAAGTGAAGACATCAACAACGTGGAAGAGGATGATGATGACATAGTTGGGCTTCAAGACACAGAGTAGGTCAAGAGGGGGCAGACCAGATCTACGTTTCCTACGAGATTTGCTCCCAGTCCTAAGGGAGAACTTGTTGATAAGGTATAACCTATCAACATTTTTTAAACTTTTCTTGATGAACAAATATGTGAATACATAGCTGAACAAACGAATTTATATGCCAAACAAAAATTAATGAAAAAACTGCTTGAAAAACGGAGAAGCAATGGCAAAGACTGGGTGGAGACAGGTATAGATGAACATTTTATTTTTTGGAATTTTGCTTATGCAAGGAATTGTGCAAAAACCAACACTTGCTAGCTATTTTTCAAGAAATAGATTATGGGAAATGTCATTTTTTTATGAAGTGATGAGCAAGAAACCATTTTTTCTTTTGGTAAAGTTTTTGCACTTTCCTGACAATGAAGGGTACAGGTTTCAGCAAATTATGCAAAATAAAACTCTTGCTTGATCATTTCAAGAAAACGTTTTTGAAGAGTTATGAACCTGATGTTGCACTCTCAATTGATGAGAATTTACTTTTATGGAAGCAACATTTGATGTGGAAAGTCTTTCTTAAAAGAAAGATTGCGGTTCAGCAAGGAATCATGTGAGGCAAAGACTGGGTTTGTCTGGAACATCATAGGCGCTGACTCCATGGGGCTTGAGGGGGCCCAAACCACACGAATGTTACCGTCAGGGGGGCTGACCCCCCCAATAATTGTATGCCTTGTCCCGTGTATTTTTGAGATTAAGTGTGACAACTATAATAAAAACAAACAATACAATAATACAAATAGGTAAACAGACTCATGCCAGGGTATTGCCCGCTTCACCCTTCCCGCCAATTGTCACTCCACCTCTTTCACAAGTCACTCAGTCTTTCCTTTGACGCTGTGTGTGCTTGACGCTTTAGTTTAGTCATGATATTGTTACGCCGTCATATGGGCGCTTAGTTTTACAAAGTGTCACTAGATGGCGCGATCTGTCTGTCCCGATTGCCGGCCGACAAGGACGGCAACAGAGAAGCATCGGGATAGCGATACTGGAAGATTCTACATGGAACCAGCCGGTGGCGGGAGCGCGAAGATTGCAGAGCTATCTGGAATCATAGCTCCCGCCTATATAAAAGGGACCGCATCGGTCGCTAGAAGTCAGTCTTGAGACAGCGGCACAAGCGAATAGTGGCGAGATTAAGTGAAGCGAGAAGAGTTAGAGGCAATTATTTTCGTAGTGAGTATTGAGGGAGTTTTTGGCCTTTTTATTCTTGTGTACCCACGAACTCGTAACAAAACCATATTTTAAAAACGTACTGCGTTTCTTTCTAGTGCGTTCTGCGTTAACATTGCATTGTGTTATGTTGTCGGTTAGGTAGTTTGTAACTGTTATTTATTAACAAAGCTGCAAGCTGCAAACACATTCGGAATGGATAGATTTGTTGTTAAAAAACCACGCTTGGTGAAAGAATTGCCGCATGCTTCCCCACCTTGTCCTGTCCCGAGTATCTCAGTCTTTAGTGCGAGTGCGCGTCCTCCAATCAAACTTTCCGGCAAGAAGACTACTGGTAAGGGTAGAACCTTTCAGAAATCGTGGATGGCGTCATTCGACTGGCTAGATTGGGACGCCACTGTTGACAAGGTATTTTGCAAAACCTGCAAGGAAGCAGAGGCTCAAGGGCTGCTACTATCGAGCACGAAAAAGGAGGACACTTTCACTTCTGTAGGGTTCTCGAACCGGAAAAAAGGTCTTGAGAAGTTTTGAGCACATGAGAATACACAAACCTGCAAAGAAGGTATAATGAATCCAGACCAAACGTGGCCATTCAGTTAAATGATCAAATCAACGCTGCGATGAAGAGAGCGCGCTCGGCCCTTGTGGCTATCTTTACCACTTTCAGGTTCCTTTGCCGCCAGGGATTACCGATACGGGAGCACGAAGAACTAAGCTCAAATTTTAGGCAATTGCTGGAATTGAGGAAAGGCGACGTACCCGAGCTCAACGAATGGATGGGGCGTTTGGGCTACAAGTGGCTCTCCCATGACGTCCAGGATGAAATAGTTCAAATATTGGGAGAAAATGTTCTTCGTTCGGTTGTAAGCCAAATCTAGAGCTGCGAGTATTTTTCCATCATGGTCGACGAGACGTGCGGCATCTCCATTCATGAGCAAGTCACCTTCTGTGTATGAACCGTCAACGAAAACTTTGATATATATCAATATTTCATTGGATTGTACGAAACTGTCTGTACTAAAGCAGAAACCCCCTTTGGCATAGTGAAGGACATTCTTTTACGTTTGGACATGTCTACTGAAAATTTGCGGGGACAGTGCTATGACGGCGCATCGAACATGAGTGGAGAATTCAGAGTGCTCCAGAAGTTAGTAGCGGATCTGCAGCCGCAGGCAACATACGTTCACTGCGCAGCTCAGTCTTTGAACTTGGCTGTGCAAGATAGCTTGCGTCACCTGCCGACTATGAGGGATACAATGAACCTGACTAAAGATTTGATAAATACGATCAGAGAATCCCCTAAAAGGTTACATCTGTTTAGAACTGTCCACATCGAAGGCAAGACTGCCCGGAAAAACCTGCGTCCACTGTGCTCTACAAGGATAAGAGTTTCCAGTATGCAGCAGATCCTGAAGAACTACGAACAAATCCTTGAATTCTTCGAGACCTTTTCTGCAGAAGACACGACCTGTGCAGCATCAAAATGTTCCGGGTACCTTGAGACAATGTTGCACTTCAAATCATACTTTTTCATCTCCCTCTACTGCCACATATTGAACCCTGTCGAGGAAGTCAATTTCAAGGTCCAATGTCCCCGAATTGGTGCTACTGAAGTAGAATCAGAGCTTAAATGTTTACTCAATATCCTTGTAGAAAATCGTAAGGGCTTTGAGCAGTTTTGGCAGGAGTGTTTATGGGAAAAACCTAATCTTGTAGAAGATCCGGTGCTGCCCCGTCAGAGAAATGTTCCGAAAATGCTTGACAGTCCTCGCGCTGCTACACCTCACGGATTCCAAAGCACGAAAGAATATTTCCAACAAATATACATCGAGGTAGTCGACACCATAGAAAGTTGTGTAAAAGAGAATTTTGAATCCACAGGGCTTCAAATAGTGCTATTAGTTGAGAAAGATTGTGTCTCTGCCGTCAACAGTGGCAGCATCAAGCTTGAGCAAGCAAGGGCATTCTTTGCAAACGACTTAGATGCTGACAGGCTCTCGCTACAGCTGTCAATGCTTGGGGACATTGGCAGACAAAGAAAAGAACTCTTGACCACGATGTACGAAATAAGGAAGTTTTTGCTGAAGGAAAATGCAGTGCCCGAGCTTCTCCCTGAAGTCGTTAAATGTATCAAACTCCTCTGCACCGTGCCTGTAACCACAGCATCAGCTGAAAGATCATTTAGTGCCCTTCGCCACCTGAAGACCTACTTGAGATCTACGATGGGGCAGAAGAGGCTGAACAACATTGCGATCCTTAACACCCATCAAACTATGCTGGATAATTTGGACCTGAGACCTCTCGTCAATGAATTAATTAAGCGCAACCCAGTCCGTTGTACAACTTTCACCTTATATTAAGTATCTAATTTTAAGGTGTGTCACCTCTTAACTTAATATTTTGTATCTTAATATTTCACTTTTTTTCTTAAATACACAAATTGACATGAATAAGAACATTACTAAATCATATTAAAATCGTGACAAAATTGTAAAAATAATGTTACAATCCTCTTTCACTTTGTAATTTATAAATAATATCCCTAATTAAATAATTGTACCTATATATCTCCATGCTGTCTTTATTTTTAGATACTTATTTATTCCTAAAAACTTATTAAAATAGTCTTTATTTGAGAAAATATTACAATTCTTAAATATTACAATGTCAAGGAGTCAGCTCCTTTACAAGGGCAACTGCTCATTAGATGTGAGCTAATGACAGTAGCAGGTGACTGTTCAGAGGGTTATACACAGGTTAAACTTGGTAGCCAATTCAATTCCATACCTCCTGGAACTAGCCCCCCCCAATATTTTTAACAAGTCGCCGCCCCTGTGGAACATTATCATTTATACTAGGAAGGACATGGACCTGAAAGCAGAAGTTGAAGGGGTAGATCTTAGTAATTACAATAACAAAAATAGTTCTTACACTAGCAGAAAAGCTACTTAGGGAAGGGTATTGGATTGGTTTAGGTAATTATCATAGTAGACCTGAAATATACAACCTGCTAAACTCTCTGCATATGAATGCAGTTGGTACTGTGCGAGCTAATCATAAGGAGCTTCCAAAAGACACTATGATGAGAAAGGTGAAGACAGGAGAGATAGTAGCTACATTTAGGAAGAAACTAATGGCCTTGATGTGGCAAGACAAGAGATAGGCCTGTATGCTTAGCAGCATACATGATGCAAAAATGAAGTATTATAGACAAAAAGTGTGGACACAGATGACTCTACAAGTGTGCATTGAATATAATGACTCAATGGGAGCAGTTTAACTCTCAGATCAATACCTTATCACATGAAAAAGCACTCAACTGTGGACACCCCTGTCAAACTAAGTGGCAGACATTTTCCAGACCTGAATTCCCCATTGAGTTCAAGAAAACATGCCCATAAAAGATGTGTGGTGTTTTTGTCAAATAAGCAGCATTTATAGTTGCAAAGTCCATGTATGCTGCACTGTGCCTGCAGGTCTATAGCATGCAGAAAGACTATTAAAGTAGGACAGAGTATAAAGTATAAATAGTGTACATATTTAAACATTAGCTCATCAACATCAACATTAAAGATGGAATAATGAAAATAATTTTCAAGGTAAAATTTGATTTATTTTTAATAGCTGCTCAAGCATGTAAATTTGGGTAATGTTATTTTTTTCAAAAAATAGAGATAATTTTGATAAATTATATTGTTTCAATACAAATAACAATTTAAATTACTATATGAATGCCAGTTAGTAAGTTCTGTAAATTTGTCAGAAATCAGATCTCCCCAAAATTTGGTTCCCACTTAAGTGGTTAAGATTAATAATTTAGGGCAGAGGTTGGCAATCTATGGTAGGCATGCCAAAAGGTGGCAAGCAAAAAGCACTGTATTTCAGAGAAAAATTACAAAATATATGTATTTTAAAATGAATTCTATTTTTATTTACTTGTAACCCATATTGTAGTTATACCAGATTACATTCAGAATGTTTTATTATATATGAAACACATTTTGTAAGAGATTCAGACCTAATGAATTTTAGGGTGGCACAAGCGGAATGTCACAAATTTTGAATATTGATAAAGAGTGGCACCTGACAGAAAAAAACGTTGCCAATCCCTAATTAAGGTATATAAATGTCATCAACATGCTGCTGTCTGAAGACAGGTTTCAGCTGAATCGCTGCCTCCATTTCTCTCCCTCCAGAAGTCTCTCTTATTTACTCTATAAGTACTATATTACCGCTTTAAATTCTCTAATATTTCTATTCATTTTCTACCTCTTCCTCTTCTTACAGATATAAGATACAACTAAAAGCCCTCTTCCTCTTTTTTAATAAATCAAATCCACAGGTAATCATTATCAAATCGAAGCCTGGGTTTTTCAAAGTGGGCTGAGAATATAAAAAGCCTATGGTTTGGAGCAAAAAAATATTCAAGATTATCATGATTTTTCTTTCAGTCTTTCGCTAGACTTTCCCCTATGTCTAAATCATGAGCTGCTTCCTGCAATGGTTAATGTTTTACTAGTTTTATGACCTCACCATTTAATAGCAATAGCCTATCCATTAATCCATGCATATATTGAAAGGTAATTCAAGAGAAAAAGAGAGGGGACCATTAATAAATCAATGACTAAATCTGAGTAATAATTTCATTAAATGTTAAAGTAGCCAATTAAACACTAAATTAAATGTAATGATAAAATTGTGTGAAGTACTGGAGAACCAGCAGTTAATTTATTACAGAAAAAATTAAAAATCATTATTAATAAATTATTTTAAAAAAGTATTTTTAGTATTAGAATTCTTTAATATATGTCTACTAAAATGAAGAAAATAAATTTTCTTAAATTATATAAAATGCACTAAAAGGAAAACAATTTAATTTTGAATCTTTGATCATGAAATATTGAAATTTTTTAATCTTTGATCATGAAATATTGAAAATAAAGGATTTTGGCATATTGAATTTCATTAGTTATTTGTATTGATCTTATAAAATTACCGTCAAAATTCTTTAATTTCAATATTTCATGATTAAAGTTTCAAAATTTTATTTTTTTCCTTTTAGTGCGCTTTATATAACTTAAGAAAATTTATTTTCTTAATTTTAGTATGCATATATTAAATAATTTTAATACCAAAAACACTTTTTTAAATAATTTATTTGATTCATTTTAGTTTTGGTTTTTCTAAGATTAAGATAAATTCCAGATACAAGCAAAGAATTCAGTTGGTGGTAGATTTCTCAACTACAGCATTTCTTCCAAATTTTTTAATTGGTCCAATTTCATTTTTTAATATGGCTAATGGTTGCCCATTACCCATGTAGGGTTCATAAGTAGTTGTAGATTTTGGTATTTTTGGCCTAGGTTCAATATTAACTGAGATATGGGCAAAGGCATATTTAAAAGCATATATGCAATCTATAGATAACTAAAATTGCTGAAAAATAAATTTAGAAACAAATTTGGAGACGATTTATATTAAAGAATTTAAAAAATAATCATTCATGCTGTCCTAAAAAACTGCCACCTGAGGCAGTTGCCTATAAAATTCACTTAGTGCTATGGCACTGTATGCATGATTCTTTTAAAACCACCTCTTAATGTATCCTAAATCATTCACTTAATCTGTAACTGGTTGCACATAGTTAAAATATATCCCAAGTAATTCTGTTAACTTTGTATTATTTCATAGTACACCCACTTCCTGCTATAATGCAGTTTGAATAGAGCTGTTCCGGGTCTACACTGATAATTATTTAAGAGTTTGCTCTCAATTGTGCTTGCATGTTCCACCTTAACACTCTTCAAACTTTCTCATATAAGTTGAAAAACCTACTATGCAGTGCTTCTGTTGAACAACAACGCGGTAGAGCTGGATGTCACTGTATATGCTTGTCACTATATTTTTAGTCAAAACATTAAGTGCGGTGTGTTTTCAATTCATTTGCCCCAAGAAATTAAGTATGGACTAGTGAATTTTTTCAAATGGTGAGTAGGTTTTAGCTGTATTTTTTGAGCCCTCCCTAAGATAAGTACAGTCAAACTCGGCTATAACGAGCGCCACGGGACCGTTTAGTTTTGCTCGTTATAGCCGTTAAACTTAATATCCGTGAAGGCAAAAGCATGCATGCGTATGGTGAAATAAGACATAAGATGTAAAAGTGAATATATAAACAGAAAGGTTATTTAGTAAATTTATGAAAAAACCTAAAAATGAGAATAAACTAGAAAATTTAAAGTAAACATACGTACATATAAAATTTACTCACAGCTGTATCCTTAATCACTCCCCTTTTTACAAAAATGACTTTGAATAGTAGCCTGTTTCATAGATTTCACTTTGAAGTCTCTTAAGTTTCCTCTTATTACACTTAGTGTACTAAAAACACCATCGGAAATGTCAATGTTTTAAAAAAAATAATTTAATGTTTCCACTGCATCCTGAGTAAGGATTGTGTCTTCGACACATTCAACATTGTCTTCATCACTGGCTGCTGTGCTTTATACTGTCTCTATTATTTCACTCTCCGTAGGAATTCCACTGGTAATCATATCATCATCAACATGAACAAAATTGTCAATGCCATTTACATGGTCAAAATTCGCAATTCCATTTTCTTTAAGCCATTCTGATCTTCATCAACGTTATGGTTATCAATCGAAAATTCTCCCGATATTAAACCAGACTTTCGAAAACAGTTTATGATCGTTGTAGGTGAAACATGCACCTGTCATCAAATGAATTGCATCCAATACAGAGTCGTTGCCATCTAAACCTCTTTCCCTACTTTCAATCAACTGTAGAACAAAAAATCGCTTGAAATGGCATTTAAAACTTTTAATTATCCCCATGTCCATTGGCTGCAAAATAGAAGTCGCATTTGGAGGCAAAACACCAGTTTTACATTGGATAACTCCTGCATATGTGGGTGCGCAGGATAGTTATCGACAAGGAGTAAAATTTTTCTATTTTTCCTCTGTAACTCGTTGTTCCACTGACTCTCATATTGCTGAAAAATATTGGAAGTTATTATTTTAGTTATTAGCTGCATATTCAACGGGAAGCTTCTTTACATTTTTGAAACAACGTGGCTTTTGTGACTTACCAATAACAAAAAGTTTTTTTTTGTCAGTCCCATTCATGTTTGCGCACATAAAAACTGTTTAACGATTCTTAGGTCTTTTGCCACCAACACATTTGTCACCTTTGAATTTAAACATTGCATCAGACATCATGTTGTAAAACAGTCCAGTTTCGTCGGCATTGTAGATGTCTTCTTCTCTGTAACCTTTTCCACACTCCTTCCAAACACTTTTCACCCATTCACTTGCCGTTTTTGAATCTGCTTACAGGGCCTTCCGCATAAACAATGTTATGCCGATTTTTAAAACGGTCAAGCCACCCGTTATTGCATGTGAAGTTCTCGTCTCCTAACTGTTTTGCAAATTTATCTGCCTGTACCTTGATGGGGAAACCAGCATTTCTCTGCCTCTTAAACCACTCCAGAAGTGCTTGATCAACAGTACCCAAGTCACACTTCCTCATTTTCTTGTTCGTTGTTAGGTTGTTCTCTAGTGCAGATAAAATCGCTTCTTTGTTTTTCCATAAGGTTGAAACCGTAGACGACGATAAATTAAATTTTTTACACACTTCAACATTTTTTACCACGTTCTAACTCTCGAATAATATCAACCTTTTCGCGAATAGACAAACACTTCCTTTTATGTACGGACATGTTACTCGTTCAAGGGCAAAATCTCAACTGATTTTTGTGATCAACGCTACGAAATTTCTTTTCAAACTGTGAGCATACCAATTCCAGGAAGAGTTAATGAGGAGACGGATTAAACGTGGGATTTCCCATCTTTACGTGGGAAAGGGTGTTGGGTGCATTCGGCTGAGCGACGGGGGTGGGAGCCATTGTACATGCACTTACCCCCTTCCAAACACAACCTCCTGGCTGTAAAAGAGCTGGGGGTTGGGAGGAGAGGACAAAGGACCTCCGCGGGTGCCACTGTACCTGCAAGTTGGGAATTCTTGGTTTGGACGAAGGGATTATTTTTTAACAACAACGCCGCGGTCTTTAACCTCCCCGAGGGATAGGGTGTAGAGGCTGGACTCGAGAACACAAGCTTACATATCTTGGGTCACTATGAGGATTGAAGGGGCTGACCGCCGCCGCGTTTGAGACAGTGAGAAGTGGTCGAAGTTTGCTCGATATATCCGTGAAGCGTGCTCGTTATATACGTGAAATATTTGTATGTAAATGCATGTAAACTTATCTTGGAGGTAGCATTTGCTCACTATAGCCGTGAACTCGTTACAACCGTGCTCGTTATAAACGAGTTTGACTGTATATACATTGTTAATTTTTGATAATGAAGTGCATATTCTTGAATTTGTTTTCAGCCATAAGACAAACTCGATAATTCTCTAGTGAATGGAATAGAAACAGCTAGACACAGTAACAAAAGGTAGTTTTAAGGACTTCTGAATTAAAAAAAAAGAACATTATAAAATGAAACATATGAGGCAACTTTAGTATATTTCATATGCAAATTACATTTGAATCTGCCAAATAAAAAAGCTATGTGGAATAATTGTTTTTCCCTTCAGGCAGGATATATTAAATATTTCCCTATCTGATACCTATGGTAGTTGCATTTTTTGTATAATAAACAATAAATCTGTTAAATGAATTCAAACATGGTCGTAAAGTTAACCGAAAAGCCGGTCAATCTTTAGTTATATTTTAGACTTGGAGAAATGATAAGTTTTAAATATTTGTAGTGTGACAAATCACAACTGAAATTTTATTAATTGTGAACCTCTTACATGGGATAAGCACCTTTAGGTGCACCCCTTAAGCTTCTGCAGAATGGTGAGCATGTCTATAGGCATGCATATGAAAATGATTTTTTTGCCGTGGGAAAAGCATCTATGGATGAAGATGCTTATCTCTGAGAATCTGACGTCTAGTATGCTTCCTCTGAACCACATTGCTGCACTGTTGGGTCTATGAATTGCCGTACCAGATTTGAGGTTTTGACAACATTGGGGATAGTAAAACCTCTAACAGTACTTTGTTTTCCTTTACCCCCAGTGTTTTAGAATAGATTTTCTTGTTCAAACTGTGTTTTATTCTGTTCTTGAAGTCCATTACAGCTTACTGTTCCTCTAAAAGATTATATTTGTTTTGTTTTTAGAATTATTTTTTATTGTGCTGAAGTGTATCAATAGTAAAACTCTCTCTCTCTCTTAGAAGAAAGTATAAAATAAATTTTAGCACTCAGTGAGGAGGAGAAAAGCTAGAGTGAATATAGTTTGGGAGGTGAGGAAGAAAGTGAATTTGTTGGTAAAGTTGCTGGAACAAGTGGAACTGCATGTAGGTTAACAAGAAAATTGAAAGAGCTGGGAGAAAAATCATCTAGAAGTGTATCAGAAAGTGAAGACATCAACAACGTGGAAGAGGATGATGATGACATAGTTGGGCTTCAAGACACAGAGTAGGTCAAGAGGGGGCAGACCAGATCTACGTTTCCTACGAGATTTGCTCCCAGTCCTAAGGGAGAACTTGTTGATAAGGTATAACCTATCAACATTTTTTAAACTTTTCTTGATGAACAAATATGTGAATACATAGCTGAACAAACGAATTTATATGCCAAACAAAAATTAATGAAAAAACTGCTTGAAAAACGGAGAAGCAATGGCAAAGACTGGGTGGAGACAGGTATAGATGAACATTTTATTTTTTGGAATTTTGCTTATGCAAGGAATTGTGCAAAAACCAACACTTGCTAGCTATTTTTCAAGAAATAGATTATGGGAAATGTCATTTTTTTATGAAGTGATGAGCAAGAAACCATTTTTTCTTTTGGTAAAGTTTTTGCACTTTCCTGACAATGAAGGGTACAGGTTTCAGCAAATTATGCAAAATAAAACTCTTGCTTGATCATTTCAAGAAAACGTTTTTGAAGAGTTATGAACCTGATGTTGCACTCTCAATTGATGAGAATTTACTTTTATGGAAGCAACATTTGATGTGGAAAGTCTTTCTTAAAAGAAAGATTGCGGTTCAGCAAGGAATCATGTGAGGCAAAGACTGGGTTTGTCTGGAACATCATAGGCGCTGACTCCATGGGGCTTGAGGGGGCCCAAACCACACGAATGTTACCGTCAGGGGGGCTGACCCCCCCAATAATTGTATGCCTTGTCCCGTGTATTTTTGAGATTAAGTGTGACAACTATAATAAAAACAAACAATACAATAATACAAATAGGTAAACAGACTCATGCCAGGGTATTGCCCGCTTCACCCTTCCCGCCAATTGTCACTCCACCTCTTTCACAAGTCACTCAGTCTTTCCTTTGACGCTGTGTGTGCTTGACGCTTTAGTTTAGTCATGATATTGTTACGCCGTCATATGGGCGCTTAGTTTTACAAAGTGTCACTAGATGGCGCGATCTGTCTGTCCCGATTGCCGGCCGACAAGGACGGCAACAGAGAAGCATCGGGATAGCGATACTGGAAGATTCTACATGGAACCAGCCGGTGGCGGGAGCGCGAAGATTGCAGAGCTATCTGGAATCATAGCTCCCGCCTATATAAAAGGGACCGCATCGGTCGCTAGAAGTCAGTCTTGAGACAGCGGCACAAGCGAATAGTGGCGAGATTAAGTGAAGCGAGAAGAGTTAGAGGCAATTATTTTCGTAGTGAGTATTGAGGGAGTTTTTGGCCTTTTTATTCTTGTGTACCCACGAACTCGTAACAAAACCATATTTTAAAAACGTACTGCGTTTCTTTCTAGTGCGTTCTGCGTTAACATTGCATTGTGTTATGTTGTCGGTTAGGTAGTTTGTAACTGTTATTTATTAACAAAGCTGCAAGCTGCAAACACATTCGGAATGGATAGATTTGTTGTTAAAAAACCACGCTTGGTGAAAGAATTGCCGCATGCTTCCCCACCTTGTCCTGTCCCGAGTATCTCAGTCTTTAGTGCGAGTGCGCGTCCTCCAATCAAACTTTCCGGCAAGAAGACTACTGGTAAGGGTAGAACCTTTCAGAAATCGTGGATGGCGTCATTCGACTGGCTAGATTGGGACGCCACTGTTGACAAGGTATTTTGCAAAACCTGCAAGGAAGCAGAGGCTCAAGGGCTGCTACTATCGAGCACGAAAAAGGAGGACACTTTCACTTCCGTAGGGTTCTCGAACCGGAAAAAAGGTCTTGAGAAGTTTTGAGCACATGAGAATACACAAACCTGCAAAGAAGGTATAATGAATCCAGACCAAACGTGGCCATTCAGTTAAATGATCAAATCAACGCTGCGATGAAGAGAGCGCGCTCGGCCCTTGTGGCTATCTTTACCACTTTCAGGTTCCTTTGCCGCCAGGGATTACCGATACGGGAGCACGAAGAACTAAGCTCAAATTTTAGGCAATTGCTGGAATTGAGGAAAGGCGACGTACCCGAGCTCAACGAATGGATGGGGCGTTTGGGCTACAAGTGGCTCTCCCATGACGTCCAGGATGAAATAGTTCAAATATTGGGAGAAAATGTTCTTCGTTCGGTTGTAAGCCAAATCTAGAGCTGCGAGTATTTTTCCATCATGGTCGACGAGACGTGCGGCATCTCCATTCATGAGCAAGTCACCTTCTGTGTATGAACCGTCAACGAAAACTTTGATATATATCAATATTTCATTGGATTGTACGAAACTGTCTGTACTAAAGCAGAAACCCCCTTTGGCATAGTGAAGGACATTCTTTTACGTTTGGACATGTCTACTGAAAATTTGCGGGGACAGTGCTATGACGGCGCATCGAACATGAGTGGAGAATTCAGAGTGCTCCAGAAGTTAGTAGCGGATCTGCAGCCGCAGGCAACATACGTTCACTGCGCAGCTCAGTCTTTGAACTTGGCTGTGCAAGATAGCTTGCGTCACCTGCCGACTATGAGGGATACAATGAACCTGACTAAAGATTTGATAAATACGATCAGAGAATCCCCTAAAAGGTTACATCTGTTTAGAACTGTCCACATCGAAGGCAAGACTGCCCGGAAAAACCTGCGTCCACTGTGCTCTACAAGGATAAGAGTTTCCAGTATGCAGCAGATCCTGAAGAACTACGAACAAATCCTTGAATTCTTCGAGACCTTTTCTGCAGAAGACACGACCTGTGCAGCATCAAAATGTTCCGGGTACCTTGAGACAATGTTGCACTTCAAATCATACTTTTTCATCTCCCTCTACTGCCACATATTGAACCCTGTCGAGGAAGTCAATTTCAAGGTCCAATGTCCCCGAATTGGTGCTACTGAAGTAGAATCAGAGCTTAAATGTTTACTCAATATCCTTGTAGAAAATCGTAAGGGCTTTGAGCAGTTTTGGCAGGAGTGTTTATGGGAAAAACCTAATCTTGTAGAAGATCCGGTGCTGCCCCGTCAGAGAAATGTTCCGAAAATGCTTGACAGTCCTCGCGCTGCTACACCTCACGGATTCCAAAGCACGAAAGAATATTTCCAACAAATATACATCGAGGTAGTCGACACCATAGAAAGTTGTGTAAAAGAGAATTTTGAATCCACAGGGCTTCAAATAGTGCTATTAGTTGAGAAAGATTGTGTCTCTGCCGTCAACAGTGGCAGCATCAAGCTTGAGCAAGCAAGGGCATTCTTTGCAAACGACTTAGATGCTGACAGGCTCTCGCTACAGCTGTCAATGCTTGGGGACATTGGCAGACAAAGAAAAGAACTCTTGACCACGATGTACGAAATAAGGAAGTTTTTGCTGAAGGAAAATGCAGTGCCCGAGCTTCTCCCTGAAGTCGTTAAATGTATCAAACTCCTCTGCACCGTGCCTGTAACCACAGCATCAGCTGAAAGATCATTTAGTGCCCTTCGCCACCTGAAGACCTACTTGAGATCTACGATGGGGCAGAAGAGGCTGAACAACATTGCGATCCTTAACACCCATCAAACTATGCTGGATAATTTGGACCTGAGACCTCTCGTCAATGAATTAATTAAGCGCAACCCAGTCCGTTGTACAACTTTCACCTTATATTAAGTATCTAATTTTAAGGTGTGTCACCTCTTAACTTAATATTTTGTATCTTAATATTTCACTTTTTTTCTTAAATACACAAATTGACATGAATAAGAACATTACTAAATCATATTAAAATCGTGACAAAATTGTAAAAATAATGTTACAATCCTCTTTCACTTTGTAATTTATAAATAATATCCCTAATTAAATAATTGTACCTATATATCTCCATGCTGTCTTTATTTTTAGATACTTATTTATTCCTAAAAACTTATTAAAATAGTCTTTATTTGAGAAAATATTACAATTCTTAAATATTACAATGTCAAGGAGTCAGCTCCTTTACAAGGGCAACTGCTCATTAGATGTGAGCTAATGACAGTAGCAGGTGACTGTTCAGAGGGTTATACACAGGTTAAACTTGGTAGCCAATTCAATTCCATACCTCCTGGAACTAGCCCCCCCCAATATTTTTAACAAGTCGCCGCCCCTGTGGAACATTATCATTTATACTAGGAAGGACATGGACCTGAAAGCAGAAGTTGAAGGGGTAGATCTTAGTAATTACAATAACAAAAATAGTTCTTACACTAGCAGAAAAGCTACTTAGGGAAGGGTATTGGATTGGTTTAGGTAATTATCATAGTAGACCTGAAATATACAACCTGCTAAACTCTCTGCATATGAATGCAGTTGGTACTGTGCGAGCTAATCATAAGGAGCTTCCAAAAGACACTATGATGAGAAAGGTGAAGACAGGAGAGATAGTAGCTACATTTAGGAAGAAACTAATGGCCTTGATGTGGCAAGACAAGAGATAGGCCTGTATGCTTAGCAGCATACATGATGCAAAAATGAAGTATTATAGACAAAAAGTGTGGACACAGATGACTCTACAAGTGTGCATTGAATATAATGACTCAATGGGAGCAGTTTAACTCTCAGATCAATACCTTATCACATGAAAAAGCACTCAACTGCGGACACCCCTGTCAAACTAAGTGGCAGACATTTTCCAGACCTGAATTCCCCATTGAGTTCAAGAAAACATGCCCATAAAAGATGTGTGGTGTTTTTGTCAAATAAGCAGCATTTATAGTTGCAAAGTCCATGTATGCTGCACTGTGCCTGCAGGTCTATAGCATGCAGAAAGACTATTAAAGTAGGACAGAGTATAAAGTATAAATAGTGTACATATTTAAACATTAGCTCATCAACATCAACATTAAAGATGGAATAATGAAAATAATTTTCAAGGTAAAATTTGATTTATTTTTAATAGCTGCTCAAGCATGTAAATTTGGGTAATGTTATTTTTTTCAAAAAATAGAGATAATTTTGATAAATTATATTGTTTCAATACAAATAACAATTTAAATTACTATATGAATGCCAGTTAGTAAGTTCTGTAAATTTGTCAGAAATCAGATCTCCCCAAAATTTGGTTCCCACTTAAGTGGTTAAGATTAATAATTTAGGGCAGAGGTTGGCAATCTATGGTAGGCATGCCAAAAGGTGGCAAGCAAAAAGCACTGTATTTCAGAGAAAAATTACAAAATATATGTATTTTAAAATGAATTCTATTTTTATTTACTTGTAACCCATATTGTAGTTATACCAGATTACATTCAGAATGTTTTATTATATATGAAACACATTTTGTAAGAGATTCAGACCTAATGAATTTTAGGGTGGCACAAGCGGAATGTCACAAATTTTGAATATTGATAAAGAGTGGCACCTGACAGAAAAAAACGTTGCCAATCCCTAATTAAGGTATATAAATGTCATCAACATGCTGCTGTCTGAAGACAGGTTTCAGCTGAATCGCTGCCTCCATTTCTCTCCCTCCAGAAGTCTCTCTTATTTACTCTATAAGTACTATATTACCGCTTTAAATTCTCTAATATTTCTATTCATTTTCTACCTCTTCCTCTTCTTACAGATATAAGATACAACTAAAAGCCCTCTTCCTCTTTTTTAATAAATCAAATCCACAGGTAATCATTATCAAATCGAAGCCTGGGTTTTTCAAAGTGGGCTGAGAATATAAAAAGCCTATGGTTTGGAGCAAAAAAATATTCAAGATTATCATGATTTTTCTTTCAGTCTTTCGCTAGACTTTCCCCTATGTCTAAATCATGAGCTGCTGCTGCTGCGACTGATCCCACCCGGACATGAGCTCTCCTTGACCCCCATAGTAGGGGAAGGATTTTGCGTCATTTATTTCTACCACGAATGGTAGGGCCGCTATAGGTGTGAGCACCTCTTCAGCCGGGCAAGGGGGGAGAGAAACCTAGTGCCTAGCCTACTCTTACGAAGAGCACCAAGGGGACAACGGCTTTACGTCCCTTCCGAAGGACGGAGAAGTTGATTTGCGCGCGCTCCTCCAGGTTTCGTTTTCTCATTGGCTCGTCCCCGTCTCCTAGTACCATCGCTCGCAAATAGGGGGCCGGAGCGACTTTTTTTTTCGGAAAAATCCTTATAAGGATTCGAACCGGGTTGTCTCGTCAGCAGTTTGTCATGGTGGGGCCAACTCTCTAACCACTACACCACCGGCTCCCCTATCCCACCCGGGCGATCCCTCCCGCCTATATACCAGCGTCAGCCAATAGCCGGCCGATCTGGCATATAGAGAGGAAGGACCGTCCGGGAAGGACGATCGGCCGGATTGAGATCCGAGGGAACGTACGCCCAGGACACCTCTTGTGCCAAATTCTTTATTACATTAAAATACATGGTACGATACAATTCATGAGAGAATAACAATCCTTTCCCTTTTATATGATATTCGTATGAATGCATATATGCACTGCACGTACAGCCAGTCACTAGAATCAGCCATATTGCTAAATTGATTAACTAGATTTACAATTAGTCACCATGGCCTTTCTAAGGAACTCTATAGTTCGAACACAAAGTCGTCACAAATTCGCTAAATTGCAGCACTGAAGGGAATCCCAGTGTGACCCATGAATCACTTATTGTTGCTTCCTGGCGCGCGCGGCGCGTGCCTAGAAATGAGACTACATAGTTGATACTAGTCCGTAATATTGTCTGGTGTCGTAAAAAGTCATATCGTAATTCACAAATATTTCTAAAAGAATACTTTTACCGAGTTATTCTATCCCTCAAATAAATAAAAATATGAATAAAAAAATACAATTCTTCGATTGATAGGCATTTGTACAGATAGAAGTACAAGGTTGAGTTGGAAAAGAAATTAAAGTGGTTAATAAAAGGAAAAACTGATTTCTCGACAACATGCACTGTCTGTAATTCCGATTTCAACATATCAAAAGGAGGCCTAAAAGATCTCAAACACCACGAGACAGCAAGAATGTCACAACAGGAACCAGACGTTTGAAAATAGTTCTCTAATTACGAGTTTTGTGATTAAAGAAAACATTGACATAGTTGACGCGGAATTAAGATGGGCGAATTTTGTTTGCAAAACTACACAGAAACTACTAGGCGGATGCTGATGAAATTTGGTATTTAGGACATAGGAGCAAAGAAACTAAGAAAAGTATATAAATAGTTTACGTGACCCAATCGGGAGTGCCATTTTACAGGTGACAAAAAATGATCTTTTCTTTATATCTCGTACAATATAACTTATAACAAAAAAGTCTTTAAAAACTTGGTAGAACTAATCATATAGCTTTTTTCAATGCATTTTAATCGAAGGAGTAGCCGATTTCAAAAAAATCTAACGAGAAAGTCGTAATTCACTTTGGATCCGTGTTTTTTATTTGCCAACGAAAACAATCTTCGTGACACTGAAGTAAACAATATCTGCTGTAAATACCTAATTAATTTAATTTTCTTTCGTGAGCACGCAACATTAGGAAATTGGATATTCTACGACAAAAAATGAACATAAATACGTATATTTTTTACGTTTAGACAGCGTTCGTAAGTAAAAGGAAATGGGTAATTCACTACGAAGGAATGGACGTGAAAATAAAAATTACATTACTAATATTCCAGTGAGGTAAGTTTTAAATAATTGCCAATTGTTTTACTAATTACAATTAATCTTTTGTGAGATGATTGTATAAATCGTAAAGAACGCCTCTGCCTCGCATGTATGCACGCATGATGTGTAAATCTTTCCATTCTTGTTTTTTATTAAAATAAGGATCGGAACCGAAGAACCGGATTATAAAGTCGGTTCTGGTTATTTCGGTTCTTGAGAGAACCGGCAGAACCGAGGAACCGATCGTCCCATCCCTAATTATTATTATTGTTTTCTGAAGTGGATTAATTACGGATTTTCATGCTTACAGCGGAGCCAGCTCAAGCTGTATGCATAGCTATTGTATTTTTATAGTGTGTTGTCATTTAAAATCGTCGGACAGTAGAGCATGTGCAAATTATAACAGATTTTTGTAAATTTATATATTTTTGTGTAGGTCTAGTTTTTCAAGACTTTTGAATAGTTTTTTTGGGATTATAGTAGGTACTCATCATCATAGGTAGTCTGTCCGTAGACAGGTCCGTGATTATTCTTGGTTAAACCTGGTTCTCCATATACTCCTATTTTCCGCTGTCCTCTTTATATCTTGATAACTCTCTTTCCCTTTCAAATCATCTATCAGCAGTAGGTACTATAATAACTTTATTTTGTTGCCACATGTTTTTAATTTCTTCAGCTAGTGATATATATTTTTGGATTTTTTCATTGTTATTTCTCTAGATTGGGTGTGTTCGGCAGTGAAACGTATATTAGGTATGTTATTTCTTCTTCTTTTTTATCAGTGTGATGTCCGGTCTATTGTGGGTATTATTCTATCAGTAGTTATATCTCTGTTCCAATAATTTTTTTTTACTATTTTCGAGGATAGTTTCTGGTTTATATTTATGCCATAGTACTGAATTGCTTTCTATTAATTTGTTTCTTGCATAAGGCATGGTGTATTTTTCGACATACATTGTCATGTCTTTGTGTATAGTCTCTACTTGCTAGGATGCTACATCCACTTGTAATGTGCTCTATTTTTTCGTTTTTGGTTTTGCATCTCCTGCATTTATCGTTCCTTATTGTTGGATCTTTTATCACATATTTAATGTAGTTCTTTGTTTTTATGATTTGGTCCTGAATAGCTATGTAGAAACCTTCATTTTCAGCAAACATGTTCCCATTTACAAGCCATTTATTAGATGCTTCTTTGTCTATGTGTGGTTGTGAGAGTTGGTAGGGACGTTTGCCGTGAAGCGATTTGTTTATCCAGGAGTCAATTTTTGGGTTTGTGTTTTTATATGATAGGTTGCGTCATATTCTTCATTTTGTATCTGTAGTGGTGTAGCGGATATATCTATTGAAATGATAGCTTTGTGTAGTGGACTATCTTGTCTAGAGTAGAAGTACTGACGGAGATTTTGTATTTGTTCATAGTGTAGGTTTTTTATGTCAATACATCCTCTGCCTCCATCTTTTCTGGGTAAGGAGAATCTTTCAATGGTCAATTCTCATGGTGAATTTGATACTTATTACATATCATTTTGTTGGGTCAAGGGTTTGTATTTGTCCATTTCATTATACCGAAGGAATAAGTGAGGATTGGTACTGCATAAGTATCCATTGCTTTGATCATGTTTTTACCATTTAATTCTGTTTTTATTATTTTTTCTAGGCGTACTTTAAACTTATCTCATATTTCTTGTTTTATTGATGAGTGATCTATTATGGATGTTTGTGAAAATCCTAGATATTTGTAGTATTTGTCTTTACTCATGGCTTCAATTTTCTTTCTATCTGTAGGTACTGAGAGAATAGCCTTCGTGCTCTTGAGGTTTTCCATTTTCTATGTGACATGTTTTACATTTGTTTATACCACAGTT
Source organism: Tanypteryx hageni (assembly GCA_028673005.1). Lineage (NCBI taxonomy): Eukaryota > Metazoa > Arthropoda > Insecta > Odonata > Petaluridae > Tanypteryx > Tanypteryx hageni. The sequence continues at coordinate 174,813,286 of CM054120.1, forward strand.
CATATTTATATCTGAACTGAATATTTATGTTATATGAAGTTCTGATTTCAATTGTTCATTGTTTGCTGCATATAAGGCAGTTGTGTTCAATAACGACATGTCATACAATAACGCCACTTCCCTTCCGAGGCCCCTGTATATATTTTGTTCAACAGATGGCACCAGTAATACATCTGGAGCAGAGTCCTCTATATCACGCACGGCCACTCACTAAGTCTTATTGTTAGTTAGTGGCCGTACGTCAGGGCCGTATATATGGGGAGGGTTTGAGGGGTTCAACCCCCCCCCCCTTACGGATTCTTCTTTCTTAAGAACCTAAAGAAATAATGACTTAGGAAAACACAAAATTTTAACTGCAATTCAGATGGGCGGATTTATGCTTAGGCACATGAGGCGCTACTTAGTGGCCTAGAAAGGTCACTATGTTTGACCATCGGAGAGGGAAACATTTAAGGGCGACTCATAGGGTGAAGGAAGTGAAATAAACTGCTCAAAATATACTTCATCAGTGTAGATGGGTTGCCAGATTATAGCTCCTCAAAATCACAATCGAAGCTCTTTCAAATCACCCAAAGTCGCACATTTCCATCAATTTGTTGAATAATAGGAATACTTTTATAATTTATTACATGGGATTTACATTTTTGGAGCCACAGGAAAGCTAAAATAAATTAAATTGAAGAGCACATTCTTTTATATCAGAATGTTTATCATACGTTTATGCGGGAGACATAAGAGCAGGTGGAGCATTTTGTAAAATATGTGTATTGTTTGCTCGTCAAGTAGGAGGCAGAGGAGATCAAGCATTAGGAGCATTAGTAACAACAGCCTATCTAAACTGGAAGAATGTGAAAGAATGTTTTGGAAAACATGAGAAAACAAAATATCATATTGAGGCTAGTATACATGCAGATAATTTTCTAAATATTATAAGTGGAATGCAAGTTGATAGTGTGTATGTTAGATTCCGAAAGAAAGCGTCAGGTAGAGGAAAACAGAGAAAAGTTACATTCTGTAGTAGAAACCATAATTTTATGTGGTTGCCAAGAACTTGCTCTGAGAGGCATGAAAGATTCAGGTCCCATTTCTCTCCATGAACCAGACTATAACGTTGGTAACTTTAGGGCTCTTTTACGATACCATGCTAAATTGGGAGATATCGCACTTTTAAATCATCTTTCTACATCCTCTGGCTCCCAAAGTATGTATACTAGTCCACCATTCAGAATGAAATTGTTGAAATTTGTGGAGAAATTATACAAAATGCAATTGTTTCTCGAATAAACAATGCTAAATGTTTTTCATTATTGGCAGATGAGACACAAGACATATCCAGGAAAGAACAGCTAGCAATTTATGCTGGATATATTGATAGTAAAGAAATCTTAATTCGAGAAGATTTTTTGTGTTTCATTCCTGTAACTGATGTGACTGGCTCGGGTTTGGCTACTATCCTCCTGTCCACACTGACGCAGCTTGGAGTAAATCTGAACAACATGATTGGTCAAGGCTATGATGGGGCTGCTGTCATGAGTGGTAAGTACAAAGGTGTGCATACATTAATATCAGAAAAATACCCAAAAGCACAATTTGCGCATTGCAGTGCCCATGCTTTAAATTTTGTTATTGCATATTGTGATTTGTCAGTCATTAGAATTTTATTGGCGTTATTAAAACAGCTGTGAATTACTTTTGTGTGTCTTCTCAGAGAAACAATATTCTAGAAAAAATAGCAAAAGAAAATAAAAGCGTAACTCATAAAACAGTTCTAGGTTTATGCGAAACGAGTTGGTCTGAGAAACATAACTCTGTATCCCGTTTTGTGGAATTGTATTCTACAATAGTAGAAGCTCTGCAGCAACTTCAAGAATCCGGAACAAAAGATACCTCTGATCAGGCTTATCAATTATTATTCTCTATAACTAGTGCAGAATTTGTAGTTGCATTATTTACATTAAACAAGATATTTTCTTATATTGTAAATTTATGTAAAAGTCTCCAGAAAGTAAATGTGGATTTGGTAGAATGTTGTGTGCACGTTGATTTAATCATAAATGTGATACAATCAATGTGTATATACAGTGAAGACTCATTCAATAAAATGTATCTGTCAGCAGAAAGCATGTTGCACAATGTTGGGAGCGAAATGATCCAACCCAGAGTAATTGGTAGACAATCAAAGCGTCAAAATGCCCCATCAAATGATGCAAATGAATATTACCGGCGTAATTTATTTATACCTTTTCATTATCACTTTTTAGCTGAATTACAGAATTGCTTCTCAAAACATAATAAACTAATAGCTAAACTGCAGCTACTGCTTCCTACTAAATGTAAAAATGAAAAGCCAGAAATTTTCCAACAGGCTTGTAAAATGTATGGTGAAGACTTTGGACAACTTAAAGTAGAATTTGAAATATGGCAGTGTAAATGGAATTTGCTGTCAGAAGATGATTTGCCAAAAACCACGTTAGAGACGTTCAAAGTTTGCGATGATATGCTTTTTCCTAGTATAAAAAGACTACTAAAGATTCTTGCTACCTTGCCCTGCTCTACAGCAACCCTCGAAAGATGTTTTTCTTCTTTAAGACGCCTTAAAATCTGGTTTAGGAATTCAACGGGAGATGAACGTCTAATGGGTTTGGCATTGATGAGTGTGCATCGCAGTGTGCCTTTAAATGTAGATGATATTATATTTAAATTTGCTTTAAAAAATAGAAAAAAAGAATTTGTAATTTAGAGAATAATTTTTATTTTATTTTTTTATTTAAATAAAATGTGTTTTTATGATACTTACAGTAATGTACTAAAATATTATAACTTTGAAATTATTTTTCATTAGACCCCCCCCTTTACTAAACTGTATCTACGGCCTTGCCGTGCGTGATATAGAGGACTCTGATCTGGAGAATGTAATGTAGTGTGTTTCAATAGTTGGCTGCAGTTATGAGGAGTGCGCATCACGTAGACAGCCATTATTGCTTTCAACCACGTGTATCTTAAATTCTTCAAGCGAATATTGAGCTGTAACTTATTCATCATAAACTTAAGTAGGTAATGCTATACATATTTGAAAATATATTTTTTATACTAGTCAACTCTGTTAGCCGTTTTAGTGTTACTTATTGCTTCACCTAGAAAATTTTCTGAGTTTCATGCAATGACATGGTCATACAATAATGCCACCCTCGCCGGCGTGGTGGCGTTATTGTGTACCGTATACTGAAGCGGTAAATATTAACTTCCTTGTGAGATTTTGGTCACTGAGCTCTTTTTCTTTTGCTTTAGAACATGGCTGAACTTCGAAATAAGGGTGTAAGAAGTCAATGGAGTGGTGAAGACTTGGAAACAGCAATAAAAATGATTCAAAATTCTGCTATCACAGTGTTTGGCGCAAGCAAGAAAGTTAACATTCCAAGACTTACTTTGCGAGACTATCTCCAATCTGGGCGTTCAGAAAAGCAACGCATGGGAAGGATACCAACTCTTTCTAAGGAAGAAGAGACAACATTAGTGAGCAGAATCATTCGCTTGGCAGATGTAGGCTTTCCTATGACTCCAAAACTTTTGAAAAAATCTGTTTTCACTTTTTGTATGGAAAACGGTATTAAGCACCAGTTTAGTAGCTTTAACAGTTCGGCAGGGCGAACATGGCTTTTTTCATTTCTACGAAGACACCCAGAAATTTCTAAACAAAAAGCTCAACATTTAAACGAGGCTCGAGCCCAAAAATTGAACCGCTTTATTGTAAACGTCAACTTCGACAAACTCAAATGTACCCTGCAAAATCTTGACACCATGGACAAATCTCAGCGCATCTTCAACGTTGACTAGAAGTTTTTTTATCGGTGAGTGAACTCCTTAGCCAAAAAATTTATTAAAAGCCGAGGTTTTACTATTTTTTAATTTTTTTTGACCTCGGTTTGTTTTCAAATTTTTATTTACGACAAGGGTCACTGCAGTTTTTTTTCGCATACCCGATCTGTGTGAATTTTGATTGTATTTGGAGGTCCCTGGCACGGAGGAGTCTCCCGTAAACCTTGGTTGGCTGATCTGCTGTCCCTGGTGCTGGCCTTAAAAAGCCCCTAAATAGCAGCTGGAGTGTCTGGATGTATGGGTGAGGTTTTTATGTTTTCAGTTTTTAATCTTTTAATTTTTAAAATCTTTTTCTCCCCTTCCCTTACTTTAGTGGAGTACCTCCATTTTATTACGGCATTTGGACATTTTTTAACTTTTATCATAGTAAGGAGTGTCTTTGTAAAACTGCGAGTACGGCAAAAAAGGGACATCTAGTTCAGTGGCGTCATACACCTGTCTGCAATAACGCCCAAGTACACTTTTTGGATTTTGTTTTTTGGTGGAAAATAAGTACCTATTAACTTAATAGATGTCATGTCACAAAGTAATTATTTTAATCTCACTGAAAATTCAATTTGATCAGTATAAAATATTCTTTATATTAAGGGTGTAGTTATTCAGTACAGCTACCTTAGTTATAGGTCGTCCATGTACAATAGGTGGTTTATTATGTTACGTGTATCTAGGTTATGTATGATCTTATATCCATATTTCATTTGGTTAAGTAGGGTAGAGAGGGGATTAAGCGCTATACAGAACCAAAGAGCACTTAGGGAGTCTCCTTGAAGTATTCCTCTGGCTATTGCTATTTCTATAGTTTTTATCCTCTTGGTGACTGTTTGTGAATGAATTTCAGTTCTCTATGCTTTCATGATACCCCTCAAAAAGTCAATAATTGTCTGGTCTACTTTGTAGATTTCAAGAATGTGTAGTAGCCATGAGTGTGGGACGCTGTCGAATGCTTTTTTATTTCCTGGGAACCAGTAAAAAACATTCTTTCCCCTCACTCATCTTAATAACAAACCTATTTGGTGTTGCAAAGTTAATTTTATTGATATAGGCTACAATTTACTCAAGATACGTCTAAATGCTTTGCAAATTCTACATCCCGAGTGTAACCCGTCGCACCACACAACCCGCGTAAATGCGGCTAAGTTTGCGAACCTGGTAAGCTCATCGATCTTCCCCTCAAGCTTTCCTCCCCTTAAGCACTTTCCCCTCCAATGCCTGTCAGTTAGTGCATCCGACCACCACAAGTTTTCAATCATACTAAACACGAGAAAATATCTAATAGTTTATAATCGGCGCCAGGATTTTCAGTCGAAGTAGATATTGAGCAAATTAGATATCGTGCTACCATTGGCTGACATAATGCTGCATGCTGATTTTGAATCATATTTCACAAATTGAATTTCTGGTGGTTTCAACTATTAGTTCGATGATTTGGAGATATGATGCATGTTGTATGTTCCATATCAAGGATCATAGGCATCCAACCAGTAGTATGCACAATAGTATGACGGCTTCATCCATTCTTCGGACCCTGAATGATATTAATAATGGACAATCTGTGATTGAAGTAGCGGATCTCAAGTGATAAGGAGGCGAAGACGAAACGTGGTCCAAGATGACCTACTGCTCATGTGTTCCTGGGGCTGCTAATATTTCGGGAAAAATTGTGGAAAACATATCCAATTCCGCCCCTCCAGCCAATTCCTCATTGAAAGCAAAAGACAATAGTGGGGCAAATTCTAATTTTTCCGACCAATCTCCTCCTGACAACGATGGTTTTATCACAATCCAAAGGAAAAGTAAACTTAAGATACCAACGAGTGCAATAGTTCAAGGATTCAATTAAAGCCATGACGAGTTTATCGGAATACCTAAACGCGCATGGATTCACTTTAGTCGTGTGAGTCCTTCAGTATCATGTGAAAACATATAGAAATATCTAAAAGATAAATTTAAGAAGCACAATTTCACCTTTGAAAATTTATCTTGCACTGAGAGAAGTGCCATATTTAAAGTTAGTGCTGGTGAATGTGCTATCCCTGTCATTAAAAATGGTAATATTTGTTATTTTCCTATCCCTGATATCTCATCACAGCCTGATTTGAATGAACTTAAGATAGAATTGTTTTCAAAATATGATGTTTCACATCCTGTGCTTTGGTGAGCATTGGCTGTCTGATGCTGATATTAACCTTTATCCACTTTGTGGATATGATCTTACAAGTTGGTATTGCCGTAAAATGCAAAACATGGTGGTGCTATAATTTGTTTCAAATGAACTAAAATTTGTCTCTCAATTGACATTAGTATGTAAAATGTTGACTTTCACTTTGAAGCTTGTGTGGCACACTCTTCTGACATATCCTTGACTGTTGTATCTATCTACCGCACACCAAGTGGTGATTTTGATGTTTCTTGATCTTTTTGAAAAACTAGTTAAATTCCTGGAGGAACTAAATTCCAAAGTTATTATTTGTTCAGATTTAAATTTAAACGTGAGACTAAATTCTAAGGAGGCTGTAATGTTCATAAACTTGTTGAGCTCTTTTAACCTGTACCGTGTGAACTACAAACTGACTAGGCTTGCTGCATGCCTTGGCAACATAATTACCCGTTTTGACAAATGGCAATATGCAGTTAATATCTTTGATTCCTCTCTTTCTGATCACTCAGCTGTCCTCCTAAAATTAAATCTAGTGAATCTTCTTCCTTCTAGCAGGCAGAACAACAAACTCATACCTTTCAGATCCTCTAATAATCAGGCAAATAAATTATTTAGTAGCTTGTAAAGTGTTACCAATTGGGTATCACTCATGTCATGCCATCATGTGGCCTCTACATTTGATACATTCTTTAATATGTTTACCAAATTATTTGAGTTTTGTTTTCCTGTAAAAGTACGTAAATCACGCTTCAACAAAAACTTCTCTTTGAAATGGTTTATGTCATACTCTTTAATCGTCAAGATGGAAACGTCTAAGAATGCTTACGAGAAGCAATGTTCCACCACAGCATCAGATAGGACTGAAAGAACGCGTTCTCGCGCAGAATACGGGTCGAATGTTAATCCGACTGTGATTTCCTCTCCTTCGCCTTCTTATCTTACCCAAGTGGTTAATGTGTTCCTGTCTAAGTTACCTCCTTTCGTAGAGCTTGCAGCTGGACCTACATTTGCCTTTCTTTCTGAGACGCGAACTAAAATCTGTCGCCGATAATTATCTGTTGATTCTCGCCCTTACAAAAATCCCGGTTACGTTAAAGGATTTCTGGTTTAACGCTATCTCGCGGAATCTATCCTGGGAGCAAGTTATATCCAAAGTCTGGGAAACATTTTTCTCGATGAGAGAAATTGAACGGCTGGTGTCGTTGAAAGTCAAGCGATTTCAATTCCCGGATGAATCGCCCCTCGTGTTTCTCCAGTCAGTCAAGGCAGGAATCGCGGTTTTGTATCTTAATTATACGGAGTTAGAGATCGTGGAACTCGTCTACTTTTCTTTTTGTCGGGAGACCTAATAATCTTGCCGAGTTAGACGACTTACTCACGCGATCCGATAAACTCATGAGTTGAAAAAAATATTTTCGTGAAAATCCATTATCCTCATGTGTTTCGTCACCCCCAGCGTTCCAAACCCCGGCTAAGGTTACATGTCAGCATAATCATAATCGCCGTTTTCGGCGTGATTCTCGTAATCCCCCGAGTCATTCTTTCGTTAATTGGTCGGATCCTTCACACACCGTTACTTCAGGTGTCCATTAACTCTCAAGCACTCCAGGCTCTACCCGATACCGGTTCGTCTATTTCCCTTGATCGTAAAGAATGGGCCAATTTAAAGATACATAGCAAAAAGCGAGCGCTTCAGAATTGCTTCGAAAATGCAATGGTCTCTCAGCACACCCCTTTCTATTTCGATCTAAGGTTTAGTTAAAAGTTCGAATCCATAAATGTTCGTGGAAGCAATGTTTTTATCTGGCCGACCTGCCCTTTCCTTATATTTTACGCCATGATTTTATATTGAAATCTTCCATGTTAATAGATAGCCGTGCTCGTAAGGCATTTTTCATTCAACTCGCTGTTCTCCATGCTCTTTGTCACCTCCCCCTGCTTGCATACCAGAGGCGTAACTAGGGTTGATGGCGCCCAGGGCAAATAAAAATATGGCGCCCCTTGAAAAATGTTCTTTAAAATTCTGGCTGAATTCTCATATTGGTACTCAAACTGGTTAGTCGTCATAATACCGGTTACAAAATAATAAAAACGAAATACACTTTTATTGTTGAAAAATGAAACTTATATTGTTGCTAATATATTTTTATAACTATAACGACGCAATAATTTTTCACTTTGTCAATGCCATTTCATTTTAGAAATTGCAAAAACTACCAGTGCGTATATAAAAAATTGTCACTGGTATTTAGAAAAATTCTGAAAACAACAAAGGAATCGACTGTTTATTTTACTAGATATTTAAAAATGATTTGGAACTTCAGCTAAAAATGGATTTTTCTAACTTTAGCTGATGCAAACTGATCAATAATGTCATCAAAATTTGTTATTTCAGTTTCCTCACGCTCAATGCTTATCAAGGCTAAAGTAGAAAGTCTCTTTTGCCCTATTAAAGCTCTCAAATATGATAAAATCAATTTTAACTTGCTAAAAGATTGCTCACCACTGGAAATTGAAATTGCAACAGTGAACATTATCTGAACAGCAACTCTTAAGTTTGGAAAAACATTTTCGTCTCCATACTGAACAATAAACTTTAGGAGTTCCTCAGGTTTTGAAATCTGAACATCTGCACGGCTTTTCAGAGGCATCTTACAATTCAGGATTTCTTCATAAAGCTGAAAACCATCAATATCAGTGCTATAAAACTGTCCAAGTTGAGACAACTTTTCTTCAAGATATTTAGGCCATGATTGCTGCTGCTTTCATTTGAGTGAAGCAATAATCCTTTAACATCTTAAAGAAATCCAAATTTTGAATCCAAGTCATGGAGATGGACAACCATTTCTTCCATTTCATTATGGAGGTGATCAATAGTTTCTTTCATTGTTCTCATAATTTCTTTTGCAGCGAGCCCTACATTCTTGGCTTTTTCACTGGGCATTTGCTTCTTCTTTCTGGGGCGTCTTTCTACTTGAATATTCCATTCATCACACAGTTTCAGCCTTGCTTCAAGTGACTCACTTGCCAATGATTCTCGATTGCTCAAAAAATAACCTTGAAGGGATTTTAAATCATTAGCAGCAGCATGGTATGATCTTGGAGTCATTTTTGAACAATCAATCCGAACAAGAATTTTGTTCCAAAATCCATGGAAAGCCAAAAAATTAAAAGTCAAAATTCGATTCATCACCTGCTTTGTATCACCAGTCTCATTTTGATCATCAATCATGCTTTGCAAGACTCCCAATATAATATCAAAGTATTCATGAACTGGCTTCACAGCCTCTGTTCTAGAACTCTATCGAGTTTTAGACTCAGATTTGACAACTATTGGTATGACATCTTTCAGCTTTTGCCAACGGAGAGTAGAACATGAAAATAATGAATACAGTGACTCATAAGTACTTAAAAAACCTCATCGGTCGGAAGTGATGTGGCTAGTGTGGGAGACCATGGATGACATGCGCACGGAAATTGCAAACTCGTAATTATACATTCTTTTCGAATTTACCGCATTAGATAAACATACAAATATTATTCTTGTTTAACAGTGGTACTAACGTAATGCATTTGACATAAGATGTGGTAATTTAGTAGGTGCATTTTGCTCCATCATATGATGAACTTTTGGATTTAACGGACTTTCGGCAATAACGGACAACCTATCCCCCAATTAGTCCATTAAATCGTGGACTTACTGTGTATGCAGCACTTACCCAACAAAGAAAATATCAGGAGATTGAGAAATAGTTAAAACGCTGGCTAAAATATTTCCAAATATTTTTGACGATGATGACTTAAGACTTTTTTAATGCTGAGTTCATTGCTTACACACTATGGTATCAGCCCCAATCCATTGTTTGTTCTGACTATATTGCCACATATTGGTACAATATGTCATAATATAAAGAAGATGTAAAACCACAATCTCCATTACTTTGAAAACTTGCTAAGGCAATCCTTATACATCCTCATAGCAATGCTGCAGTGGAGGGTTTTTAGTAACTTGAATCTTATTACAAGTACACACAGGTTGGCACATGAACCAATGCTGAATGTTCTGATGCAATGTTCATTTAGAAAACGTCTTGCAGATTTTGAGCCAACAAATGACAATGGGAAAAAAGCGAAGAAATTAAAGAAGTAGGAATTTGTTCATTTCGTCTAATTTTGTTTAAATATTGCTACCATTCAAACGAAAATTATTTAATGTAGCCTTTGTTAAGAATTTTCCTAATATAAGGTCTGTCCTGTAAACAAAGCCTTGGTTTACTTTTTTTCAATGCATTTGTGGTATTTTCTGTATATTTAACACTCAAATGAATTTTTTTAAACTTTCTATGCCATACTGTTGGATTGTAATGCAGGATACATTTAAAATTAATCCACTAAAGAACGATTACATTTAAATTACAGGACTATGGATCAGGTTTGAATAATTTTACTCAAAATATGTGATCGAGATGCTGAAAATATTTAATGCATATATTTGTATGTTTTGCATAAAAAAACCAAGATATTACATACTACTATTTGATCAAATTAACAGGATTTAAAAAAATTGGTGGCATCCCAGTTCTAGAGTATATTATAATATTCAGGCAGGCACGGATTTAGAGGGTGCAAGACTCCTAGGCAATAGCAATTTGTGAGGCCCCTAGGCAACATTGATTTGCGAGGCCCCTAACCGACAGCAGTTTGTGCAGTCCACAACTCACAAATCCAGATAATGCAGTTAATTTTAATGGAGAAAATCAGGCTATCAAGTTCTTAACAATTTATGTATTTGCACACATATATACAATACAGTGTGTTTTGAGGTTGATGACGATTGCAGCTCAAAGAGTTCAAGTGGAACCCTTTTTTCAGTAATAGCCATCAGTTAAGACTGGTATTTGCCTATTATCATTTATTTGTTGTCATCATTTAGGATATCTACTTATTTGTGTTGGGAATTTTAAATTTCTTTCCCCTCTTGCACTTAGTTCCTGAATCTGTTAACACAACTCTCTCACGGATCAAGACGTGAGACCCCCAGAGGCACAAGGCCCTAGGTGGTCACCTAGATCATCTGTATAAGGCAGTCCCTGACTTATGTACTTAATTTATTCCACAAAACCTAACACAAGTCAAAAATTTTGTAAGTCGGAAATTTCTTTTACACATATGTTCATGTATGTTTAACAAGTTAGAAAAATGCACACTTGCATAACATAAATTATATGCATTCGGATATTTATTATAATTCATTTTTATAATTATCATTTCATGAAAATTATGTATTCAAAATTTTGATAAATCTTGGATATAAGTTCAGATACACCAAAAACGTTTGGGATACATATTTCCCATATAAAAGCATTGCACTTCTTGCCACACTAATAAAAAAATTCTTTGTTATAAATTTTCTTAAAATTACACAATAATTTTGTAAAAAGCTGGTATTTACGTTCAAACACAAATTTTAAAAAAGCACAATAAACTTGGTACGTCAAACTAACACCAAACACCAACACAGCAACTGAAAGCGATTTTCAATAGAAAATTTAGAAAAAAATTGTTTGCGTGGGATTCAAGTATAGTGGAGCCTTGATAATTTGAGGTAAATGGGACCAGAGCCAACTCAGATTATTAAAAATTATATGGAATGATAAAATGTAAAAGGGTAAAATAAAAAAAAACATTAAAACATTTTTATTTATAAAAACAAATACAAAACAAATTTTATAGTCATTGGAAAATACCACAATTATAACAAAACCTGAGTATATATTAAAGATAAAAAATCATTAACAGCTTTTAGTTTCTTTGTCGTACACCTTTTTTTGCTGCGACAATAAAGCTTTTATTCGCAACCAACCAACAAAACAGAAAGTTTTAAAGGTACATATGTATAAGTGTTTAAATGAAGCTTTATTTCCATCTAAGTAGGTTTCAATTTATGATTACAACAATTCACTGGAACTTGTATTTTTCTTAGGATGACCTCAGATTAAGCGGAACTTGGATCATAGAGACACTACCTCAGTATGTCAAACTCGCAGCTTGATAGCTAATTTTTGCCTCAAGTAAATCGTGTGGGATTTCATACAAATGCTTTATTTTAGCAAAACAGACAATTTTTTCCCAAGTTGCTGAATTGTAATAGAACGCATTTTCTAAATTATTGTTTTAATTGCAAAACAGGCATCCAATCCTCTAGCTAACATCTATCATTCCAGCTTTGGCCCCCATTAAACTACTGCAGCCCTTTTCTAACATCCATCATTTTAATGTGGCCTGGGTGCTTCTTCGAGTTTGACATGCCTGCTCTACTGTATATAAAAATTTGTGCCAGTCACGTGATCATGTATATAACAAAAATCATCTTCCACATGTGCACTGGAGGATTTGGTAATCTCCCATCCCCAGCCCAAATAATTTCCCTCTCCCTCATTTTTGGCATTCCTTTTCCTAAAAGAATCATTCGTCTTCTATTTGTCTGTGGATCATAATAGTGTAAATCATCAAAAGATAGCGTATTATTAATTTTTTTCATATCCACCCTGAAATCCTGTTTTTGTTTCCACCCCAAAACTATGTCAATGCCTACTTTGGCCTGCTAATGTATATGAGAAAATATTGCAATAGTACACCTGATGTGAAAGAGTTATGTAGTAATGCAGACTGATCAAGAGTGTAAAATTATTGAAAATGCAGTAAAGTATATTAAAAATTCTATTTGCCTTTCATAAAGAGTTGGTTTCTGATCAGGACTATTAGGCAGAGTAGGACAGTTCAGCACTGGGCCAGTTCGGCATGAGAAAAACAAAACTAAATAATTTACATTTATTTAAGAAATGAAAAAATCTAGAAGACTATGAAAATAATAAAATAAGAAATGAAAAATGTCACCTGCATTTTGGCAGGTGTTTTGGGTTGGGTTGTAGTCCTACAACGAACCGTCATAGAATCATTATGCATGCCCTGCTAAACTAGTGGTATGGCAGACCAGTTATGTTTAAGAAAATATCTCACAATTAGATTACTACAAAGAGCATAGATAGAATATATTCGTTCATTTTTAACAATGATACATTTAATATTATTTCTCTGATTTTATTGGAATATGATACCAAACTGCTCAGTATGGAGCAACCAATTTTGATAAATGTTATAGGTAAACAAATTCCAACAACTAATAGATGTTAAGTAATTTCACAAATTCTAATCTAAAATCTATAAAAGCCTACTTCTGTCTCTTTGTGCCTCCTTCTGCCACACTATAAAAATGCGAATAACTCGATAACATATTGAGATATATTTTAGAAATTTGGCAGGAATTCTAAATTCACGTATTTTAAGGTGATGACGAAAAAAACTCGAAAAATGTCCTGGGTTCGACTCCAAGGAAGACATTTCCATTTCCCATAAAATAACACGTAAACAGACTTTTCAACATGCAGACTTTTATTCTTTTTGAGATCTAAGAAAGAATTAACCTACAATCCTTGGATCTGAACCATTTTAAAGAAAAAATCTGATGTGGCCACCACATGACTTTTTTCATATCTGTAATATTTCTAAAAATTCCAAATAGGTTACATAATAATAAATATTTTAAGGAACTGCGGGAAAAATTTAGACTACAAAGAACAGGAATACAATCAAACCACAGCCTTCTGATATTGGATAAAGCCTTGAAACTCCAACATTTAAGAAATAAAAAGGAGTGTTACTAAGATGGAACTAAGCGTAAATTGTTTACAATAGTTGCCAGTAGGTAATGGCAGCTAAAACATTAGTTGTTAATATCTCTTAAACAATGCCTTATATGGAAGACATTGTAGAAACTTAAATTCCCAACAAATTTTATTCTAGTACGTTTTTACATTTATCAATTATTAAAGCAAATTTTTCTAAATAACGGATGTGACAAGAACAAACACCCACTTCCAGTTAACTGATGTTTACCAAAAACTAATCAGTTCTTTCCCATTGAACAAAAAAGTCGGATATAAATTTTCGTGTTAATCTGATTAATAGTTTTTGAGTTATAGCACCCACAAAATCCCAGTCCAAGAAAATAGTCAAAACATGTTCAGGGGACTTTAAAACATGTATTTCCATTGAAATCTCGAATTCGATTTATTTCATGAAAACTATACTTGCTCTAATACTTTGTACATGGAGAAAGTAAAAATTATAGTTTCTTATTCTGTTCATCTCTTTTTGAGTTCGAGCACCCACAAAATCCCAGTCACAGACACACCCATAGACATCGAGAAAATAGTCAAAACGTGTTCAGGTGACATTTAAACATGTATTTCCTTTGAAATCTCGAATTCAATTTTTTTCAAGAAAACAATACTTGCTCTATACTTCATATATGGAGAAAGTAAAAATTATAGTTTCTTATTCTGTTCATCATTTTCCATCTACAGTTTGAAACTCCTCACGTTAAAAGTTTAATTTACATACATTGGGAAAATCTGGCCATTTAAACAGGAGGTTGCCTTGCCAACCCATTACATTGTTAAACCTCAAAATCCTATTGTTATTTCAATCCTTATGAATGAATGCATGCTTTGAATTCTTTTAATACGAGTGAGAGAAGGGAGAAGAGGGAAATGATTTTCATAGCAACGAATGTAAACATTTGTTGCATTATTTATAAGAAGGAATACATTTGAGTGCAGAACATCAATCATTTGCATATTAAAATTACTTAGAATCATTGTAGGAGTTCAAGGCTTGAAACTATGAATGCCTAAAAGAATGGAATTTTGTTTTCCTTCCATCGATTTTTGAATATGTGTCGAATCAATCAACTGATCAGTTGTTAATGCGAGAATTTGACACATTCTTATTGAGTCGCATTGTTGCCGGTTTTGTGGATTTGGGTACCATTGACTTGGGTAATAGCTTCACATCACATCTATTCACGAAATTTCATTTAAAAACTTTCCCATTGAATTTCAACGGGCATCTCTTTAGTTGCCAATAAAAAAGTATTAGTAGCAATATTAAGATTCAGTAAAATTTGAGTTGGAGAAAATTATTTTGAAAACGTTTTTTATTCCATGGAAGTCTTACAAATAGACATAATATAGATGTTAATGCTGGTAACCATTATGGACATCACATGATTTGTGTTCAACATAACATGATTTTTGTTCAACATAACATGATTTGTGTTCAACATAACATGATTTGTGTTCAACATAACATGATTTGTGTTCACTTTTTACAGTCAAATAATTAAAAATGACAATACAAGAGAAAAAAGGCCAAACTTGCATTAGCACAGGCTTTATGTTTTACTATACAATTTTTACAAGGGCAAGAAAACGATCCCATTGTTTTGCGATCATATTTCAAACCCAAAACATGTCCAAAAAACTGAACACTTCTCATCCAATCAACATCAAAAATAAATATTTGAACTAAGACAACAAGATCCTTAGTATAAGGAATTTGCTATTATCTAATAAACACCAACTACCGATGCTGTTTATCACCCTTTCAACACAATTAGGGCCTATTAAAAATTACTATTATTTTGTTGCTTGCTCTAGATAGGCTATTAAATCTCCTCTCTCTTGAGCCTTCTTAATTCCAGCAAATACCATTTTTGTCCCAGGGATATACTTCTTTGGATTTTCTAAATACTCGAAGAGGGTATCTTTGTTCCAGGTGATCCCTGAAAAGTAAATGTAATGTCTTATTCTATCAATTTAAATTCTTTTTATCTAAATGAATTTCACTACCAAAACATATTATGCGAGTAACAAATAACACAGCTAATATGATTAGAATCAACAACTTAACCCATTACAATATCGTAGCTGTAAATAACGATTTAAAGCAATTGTACACTTTACCCCCCTGCCTCCAACTGGACAGATTCTTGCGATTATCGAGCTTCTTTTGTACACTCCAAGGAAGCAATGGTTAAGAAGGTAAGTTAGCATATGGATTTCAATTAAAGTGAAACTCTTTAACAACGAAAATAGTATAAACATCGATATGAAACTTGGTAAACAGTATAATAATGAGAACAATATACACTTCTATAAGAAACATTGGTAAACAGGCGCCAAACAGCACTAATTCACTCTTCGGCATTATTACCTTGGAGTGAACAGAAAAGGTCCGATAATCGCAATAAACTGTTGGGGAGGTTAATAGTGGAAAAGTGCCCGATTTAAATTGCACTCTTGTTTGTAACTACATGAAAGGTACTTGTATTTACTATTACGCATGCATAACTAATCATATAATTTAAATGTAACACTATGTGTAGCACAATAAGACTACATACAAAATCAACTAACCTCCCTTTCGAAATATATATTATAAATAATATATTGAACTTATTAAAAAGATACTAAGAGGGTAAATTACACCTACCTTTGCTTTTATTTGCATCGGTGTAAACAAATCCTGCAGCTTGACCTGTTTTTCGGCCGAAGAGACCGTTCAAATTCGGGCCTGTTTTGTGTTTTCCACCTTTCTCAACTGTATGGCACTGCGCACATCTTTGTACGAAGACCTAAAATAATTAACCCATAAAATAAATTTGTTGCCCATCTCATTTTATTGACAAGACTGAAAATAACGAGGATGATACTTTGACCAAAGTCGTTTCAAAGGCTTCGTCCTCTATGAATTTTTAGGATCACCTGCAAAACCATTAATATTTTCTTGGCAGGGAAAATAAAACAACTACTTCGCAATGTTACAATGACAAGTACTCAAAACCGTTATTTAATTATATAACGCAACAAATTACACTCGATTTAAAAAAATACTTTGCTAAAATGACCTCGACAAAAAAATGTAAGATTTATATAGTAATTTTAAGTTCACATAAAAATCAATGTTATGAGACTATTACTATAGCTTACCTTCTTGCCCTTTTCAGGATCACCAGCCGGAACACCCATGTTCAATTCTGTGTGAATAAAAAAATCGCCTTTATAGCATAGCATAGCAAGTAAATCAAATACATCTTTTACAAGAGTTGTATTTATATCTGCAATGAAGGCTGCGGGTGCTTAAGAGAAATTAAGGCAATTCACGCCCCCACGAAATATGCAAATTTCGCAAGTTTGCTGTGTTGCGAATAGTAGGTACCAACACAAAAACTGTTACCAAAACCAATGAACACTACATGCCAATTTGTTCTTGTGTATAAAAGATATTAAATATGTTGCATAATAAAAATAAAATTCGAAGAATTTTAAGGTTAGTAAAACGAAAGAGAATTCAAAACGCATGAGATAATTAAATTTAGTCATGAAACGAGTTTATGGTGCCAATAATTATTACATGTATTCCACTGACCAACTAGTACGACCGCTCTGCAGGTTCGCCAAGTCAGAGAGAATTGAACGTTTGAGCATCAGAAGGAGAAGGGGATTTTACGATACACTTCGACCGCTTCGACCATTCATATCGATATACTTGCCAATTTATTTTAATGAATGAAATCAATTTTAAAACTATTTTCAAAACAATAAAAATACATTTTTATTATTAAAATTTCGTACTATATTCTCATCTACTTAATATTTTGTAAACGTTTTAGGATACATTTGGCAACACTGAAGTGCTTTGAAAATGCAGTATCGATATGAGATATGAGCGAAAGTCATTCGTAAGTAAAGTTTTTATGAGTTTTCATCTTATGCAGGTGCATTTTAAGGTCAGTAGCTATTGTTCAAGAAATATCCGTAGAAATTTAATATCCTTTACAGACATCTTAAAACTTAATTATTTGCGGTTGTTTTCGGAACACCGTGTTTTTCTGTCGTATTTTAATGTGTTTGTGTTTTGACTAGCCTTACATATTGCATCGTGATCGATTTTTCAAATAAAATGTATCACAGTCCCCGTTTTCCTAATGATTTTTCTTCAAGATCAGTGTATATGCTTTAATTTCTTGTTTTGGCGTATGTATGGATAAACGAGCTAGTGCGTTGTTCTAGTGTTGTATTTTTCTGTGTTGTAATTTGAAGTTAACTTCTTAGTTGTTCTTTGCCAAAAATTCTTTTAGAAATTTATCAGAACTTAGTTATACAAAAATGATTCATTTGGCAACCCTGAAATGTTCACTATTTTGCTTCAGGGCGCATGTCGTGTTACATCTTATGTGAGCGAAGATTGTGATACTCTTCACAAATAGTTATTTGCTGTATTACTTTCGATTTGTACTGTCTTAAAAACTTTTCTGATATTTTTATAGAGCAGATATTATGTGCATTTGCATTGTTTACTCAGTAGGGGAAAAGAAATCACTAAAATAATATTCGGTGTTTCATAGTAAACAATGCGAATGACATGGGACGTGGAGGTGCTGTAACTCTGTAGTAAAGGATTTACGTTAGATATTTAATATGTATTTATAATCCCATGTGTCTCAACGTTTTATTTGTTTTTATTTTGACGTTTTCGACGTGTGTAGTTTATAATAATACACAAAAGTTGATCGTTTTTTCAGTTTATATCCAGTTTTATTCATAAGACGTTAACGAAATCCTTCTGGTTTCATTTATGTATTATGGCTTCAAAGCTACAGTATTTTTCGTTTAGAATTTTTAAATCTTACCATTTCGTAAATCGGTTATAAATATAATGTTTGATAAAGAAATTACGTGCATATGTTATTTTTGTTTAGGAGAAATTTTCATCCAGTAATACCAGACGGATTGCCGAGCACGAATGATGAAAGATAAATTTACATCGTTGCCTACGACGGCATAAAAACTCCGAGACCGGATTTTGTATGGTATGTTAACTAGCATCAGATTATTGAGGTTTTTACAGTTTTATCTATCGTTATTGCTTTTTCCAAAATACTTGAATCCGAATATTTCTGATTCAGAAGAAGTCCTAATAATTAAATACAGTGATTGTTAGCTTCAGTAAGTTCTCAGGTTCATAGATAGCGTTCTTCTACTGAGAATCATTTCATCAATATTATTGATTGGTATTGAAAATGCTTGATAGCAAGGTTATTTTTCACATAAAACGAACATCATTTCACTTTATGTAGTCTGAACATTTTAGTGAAAAATATCCAAACGTGATCCATAATATTTGCATTATCCAAACGCCAATCCTTGATACAAAGAATCGTTTAATCAGTTGACAGTATAAGAGTGGCAAAAATGTCGGAACTCGTTTGTGAATTTAATTTCTTTACTGATCCATGCTCCTTGGTAACGTGTATACCCGTAGTTTCATAATTGTGAATGGAAATTTTTTGAAGTATAAAATTAATATTTTTCTTCTGTTCATTTATGGTGAAGTAATTTTTATGCGGTTCCTAGAATGTTTGGACAGGTTTTATAATAAACACCGTAACGTCGGTTTCGCATTCGTATTAAGCATAACTAATTTGTTAGCAGGATATCATAATTTTTATTGCTTTAGAAAACTATAAAAATGAATTACCGAGCTCATCTACGGATTATTTCTAAAGAACGGTGACTTTTCCAATAAAACTTCCTCACTAATTTATTTAAGAGTTCTTTCATACAGGAAATATTTACATTTTTACCCTAATATAAGGAATTTTTAGTTTTCTATATCATATGGAACTTACTGATGAAGATACGTTATTGAAAAAATATAAATCACAGCCGGGAAACCCAAACCAAGTGAAGAACCGCTTGGAAAAAAAGATTTTTTAAAGAGCCAAAACATTACTAAAATAAAAATACATAGATTTGCTCTGAGAGATTTGGTTTTCCATACTTCTGCTGAGATAGCTGGCATCAATTTTGGGTGTTGCAATTCTTAATTGATTTCCAAATTTGCATCAGTTATCGAAACTTTTTTTTTGCCAATTATAATATTTTTTAAACTATCATTTTCTAAAGCATATTTTCTTAAAACTGGATATTTTTCAGCTTTTATGAATTAATTATAAAACTCAATTTTATCTTCCATTGCTGAAAAATGTTCTGCAACTCATTATTTCAATGCAAATCTATGAATTGTATTTGATGTTATTTCTCTCCACGAATTTCGCTTGGCACGAAATTTTTAGAAGCTCCTCTGTCGCGTAAAGCGAGGTATAGCTGTGCACACACACACCAGCTGCCTTTAATAATAAAAGTCGTTCCTTAACCTTATTCTCATTTCAGCTACAAGGCAGTCGAGCGTAGAAGTAATTAACTAATCTTTGAATATTCTAGCGATTTACTTAAAGTGCGCATATGGTTTTATCAAGGTATTTATGGCTATACAAGTGCATTTACCCATGAAAATGACGGATGTGTGCGCGTGCGTGCGTGTGAAACTTTAAATAAAAAAAGAGTTCACCTAAGCAAATCGTCAATTCAAAATAACAACGTAAATAAATAAAACCGTGTTTCATCCTCACCATTTAAAAATAAATGTTCGTTATATATACTCATATATATATATATACTTTGATGATTTAAAACGTTGATTGATATTGCTTACTCAATTGGCTTCGGACAACTTAACGCAACTTAAAAATGCGGTTGAAAATAGGTTTGATGTTGTTAAACTGACATCTATCAAGATTGATACCATGCACAGTAAACAACAATTACTTATGATTGTTGAAATGTTTATATAAAAAATATTTCCACTCCTCACGCCTCCAACATATGGAAAAATTAAATTATGGTTCATGTTAGATAAATTATTTTTTTATAATAAGCCTTTTCCACATGAAAAAGAATATAATTTGGAATAGTTTCAAAATTATAGGAAAAAAAATTAACTGACGGAGAGAGTAAATTTGCCACATGAAGGCGGATTTGCCAGTGGCAGACATTGGACAACCTGCCTTAGGGTCAATGATAAAATATCTTGAAAACTCTCTTGTGCGATTTTGAAGTGATAGAAAATGAACCCATTCTTTAAAGACTTAAAATGATCAAACATAGGTATTTAATTGCTAAATAATTCTGTAATGTGGAACCATTGTTATTATACTTCGATGATTTAAAACGTTGATTAAAATTGCTTTCTTAATTTCCTTCGGAAAACTTAACGCAACATACAGCCATGTCCTTGGCAGACTTCGAACCTGCGTCCCTAGCATTGGGAGCCATACGCGCTACCACAACCGAGGAATAGCTCTTTTATTTTTCTTCGTGACTCATCGGTTGCATGATATCAAACATATATTCTGTAGAGGACTGGCAATTGTTCATAAAGCTTGTGTCAGAAATGTAGTTGTCGAGTGCCTCATGGACGTTTTTGTATGCAAGTTCATATTTTTTCTACCAGCAAGCAAAAGATAAAGAAGTATGATAACCATTTAAATATATAAGTATACGTATTATTTACGTTCTGAGATAAGAATCTTGAATCTAGTGGAAAATATAGTTCACTCCAAATTGCTGATAAAATGGAAAAAGTCCACGTGGAGAAAGAAGCCTCCTTTCAGCGGATTGCTTATTACTTCTCTGTACTTGAGGCTAAATGAAAGAAAGGCTTCAATTGATAGCAAGCCGCGCTAGTATCGTTTCGGCAGGAAAAATTACACAGCAATATGTTCAAAAATAAAATATCGATCCCGCGTGATTTCCAAAATCCAATTGATAACGAATATAAGCGCGATAGCCGCAAGACGGTCAGTATTACCAACAAATTTCTTTAATTATTTAACTCGAAGCAAGAATTTCATCATTCATGGAATCAGCGTAGAATCCCGCACAAAACAGTCCTAACGCATATTTAATTCCATTGGCTGTAAAATAATTGATGGGGCGCAAGAGTGGCTTCGGTTTTGCTGAACTTACACCGATCCCTGTTTACATTTCGCCTTAATCCGGAAGAGATCTTCGCTTCGAAGAATGAATCTCTCATACTCATCCACGATATTAGAGGTAGCACATGCGCTGCTACGATTGTTTTGGGGAAGAAGCCACTATATTTATGAGGCGTCTCCATTTCCAGTGGTTGCCTGTCCTCATTCTTCACATCGATCGATTACTCCGTTCTTCGTATATTAGAGGTCTCCACAACTTATGCCACTCCTCTGCACGTATAAGCAGTTCTTGAGAAATACTCGGTCTTAAGTATAATACGCCGAGGGAGTACCGTTTCTGCGGGTTAATACTTAAAATTTTTTAATTATATCTTCGCGATCTATGGACGTTGCCCTGAACTGTTCATTATCGACATTTCACTTTGAGTGTTCGTTTATAGCTTCATAGCAGGCGCGTAGCGTCAGTGGTTCCAATGGTTCGGTCGAACCAGGGCCCGGAGGGCCTGTGTTGAACACCTTTTTATGTTTAAGAAGCGATTTTCAGAAATGTAATTTATCTTTGCAGTAATGCAAACCAAACATTGTGTGTCCGGGGCAATTGTTGAATACCCGACGAAGAAATGTCAAAAGTATGAATTTCTTGTTAAAAGTCACCTGATTCCCAATTCCTTTCCTGAGTGCGCTGATGTTTTGCCGGCCTTTCCAATGTTGATGGTAATCCAACATCTGATGAACTCGAGTCACTTGAAATTCAGACGATACATTATATCAGGAGTACCCAAACTACGACCCGCCGGCCACATTCGGCGCCTTACCTTATACATTTCTTAAAGTTTTGTGTATTTACCGGCAGAAGTTTTCATTAGATTTAATTTATGATATCTAATCAGGGGTTTACATTAGACAGTCAAAACTCAAATATCATTCTTATCAAATATTTCGTGTGAATCTAAGAAATTTAAGGAGTATGTTAAATCGGCACCTTTAAAATATACGCGGCAATTGCTCATTCAGGTTTATAACAATTCTGCACATACTAAGTTTATTCTTCCTGCTGCCTGATCCTCGACGCCGAAACCAGAATTTTTGTAATAAATGGGTTCAAGGCCGCATCATAGGGTTGGGGCGATTTCTTCCTTGTGAAAGGGGAGAATGAATATCCAAAGAATATGAAGCGGTGTGAGGACTGGGAAGGTTTTCTGCCCGCCGACTTGGCACGATGTTTTAATGCGACCCGCGGATTCGGCGAACGGCTTTCATGCGGCCCTCGCAGCGATGTGAGATTGAGACCCCTGATCTAAACGAACTTTTCCGAGCACCTGGATGCAATATAGTTTTTAAATAGGCGAATGACATTACAGAGAAAATTCTCAAAACTTCGTCTGAAATTTTCACACTGCCCAATCAGTCATTTGAAAGGTCGTCTGTGGCCCGCACAATGGTTCATGAGCCGTCCGGTGGCTCTTTCAGTGACCCCTGCCCTAGATCATCGATATTATCAACCACATCTTCGTCCTCACGATCTAATGAAAATCGATAATTTTCTGTTCTGTCAAAGTGCGCTATGCGTTTTAGCCTGCAAAGAATTTTTTTCTAAATAGTAAGTTAACATATATATGTATTTCTGAGATATGTGTATTTGTAATATTATGCCCAATTAAATTCATAAATGCAAAAACGACTTCTTTATATTTATAAAAAAAACTCCTATTTAAAATTTATCAAAAAATGTCCCGTTAATTTTTTTTTTCACAATATAGATGCGAAGGCTCGTAACGAAGTCTCGAACCAGGGTCTGTCATCGCCTTGCTACACCATTGCTTCATAGATATGGGAAAATATAATAATCGGATGGCAAGCATCCGAAAATTACTAATTTGAGATTTTGTTTCATTCCCTGTTTTTTGGATTGGCACCTGATTGAAATTTCATCCCAAACTAAAGAAATATATTTAAGGAACGTGCTCAAATTATTCCGCGCGGAATGAGGGTTTGACTGAGCATACCAAATGATTTTCTGAGAATGAAAGTATTACCATGAGATTAAGTTAGCACGTTTTCAAAATTCTAAAGTGCATTGCACAGAAACTTCTCCATTTTGATGAATAAAACGCAGTTATTCTTCTTTATTGCTTCATCCGTGAAAGCTTACCTGTCAAATGTCAGTTAAAATGATTTTGGGAGTTATCGAAAAATTTTTGCACCTCTATCTATTTCTTTATAAAAAATTTCAAGTATACCATTTCGAAAATAAAGTAAAAATTTTAGCAGGTCAATAAAATCTCCACTTATACAAAAAATCCATTGACTGTTTCCTAGTCGTTTTCTTTTATTTTTTCTAAGTAGATTTTAAAACATTCAATTTAGTTCACTTCAAGGCTATTAATTAATAAGTTGCTGTGATTAAATTCTCTGGAATATCGACGGGAATCGTATAAGGGAATCTTTCCTTAATGTATACTTTTATATCATATTTCTTTACGTATATTTTAATATATTTCACTATTAATAAAAGTGAATTCTAGACAGCATTTCTGTAATATTTACTTGGTATGTGTATGTAGGCAGGCCCTATGAGAGGAGGGGCCATTTGGCCTGGGCCTCACGCTCAAGGGGGCCTCAAATTTTGGTGCTCGTTCAGAGACGGATTTATGCACAGGCGCATGAGGCGCAAGCTGGGAGCCTCGTCGAAAAGAGGGCCTCACCAAATATCGGTTTTAGCCTAAGACCTTATGTTCCTCTTCTTCTCTAAAAAGCTGAAGTGATATTGCACGTAACTTAGATTTATCATCAATAATTAATAAATGTGGAAAAACAAAAGCTAGAAAAGCATTTCTTAAATAAAAAATATTCAAATATTTATTGCCTTATACATTTATTTATGTATCTATTTATTCATCTAAATATCAACAATGAATTTGGAATAGGACATGCCAAAAAAAAATATAAAATACGATTTTCTTACTTGGTTCTTACAGGACATTCAAATATTTCGTAATCCAACTTCCCCAGGTTTTGATAACCGATATAATCCTGCGTAACCCTCAATTTGATTCCCCTCTCTCCTCTTGATTATGTAACGCGCAGAATTTTCATTTTGCACTCACTTTTTAAAAATTTCTCTCTATAAGGCCATTTCAATGTGGTCTGCATTATTTGCTGGGTAAAAAACGCTGCAAGCAAAACATTTTTTCAGATTATATCTTTTCTTTGAAGGGTCAGAAGATTTAAAGAAAGAGTGCTACATAGTTACGGTGACCATATTTTCTTGGAGAAAATGAAGGACAACCCCGAGAAAATAAAAGACAAACCTGAAAAAATAGCATGCTTCCGCTGTTTCAAATTTTAGTTGTGTTTTTTTCACTGGTCCACATATTGTTTATTACTAAAAATATTCTCTCAGTAGGAGCATTTGATCCCGGAAGACATAGGCAAATTTCTACGTTTTAAAAAATATTTTTAAAAGATATTTGTTTATCAATAAAATATCTAAATATTTCAACCCATTTATGATGGCAGGTCATTTTCTCATTTTGTCGCCACTCTTCGAGTTTTTCCTCAGTAACATAATTTTTAACACAGCAAACTTCATCGAATAACTCGCCATCGTCAATATTCAGTTTTCTTGTATTTGAAATAAAAGAAACGCTCTCCTCAACCTTCGTCCACAATGGAATTTCTCTCAAAAGGATCCATTCAAATACTTCCATTTCTAGGAAGGCGCAGTCCCATTGATTCAAATAATCAATGCAGGTTTGGTAAAATGATTGAACTGATCCCTTAAATAATTCTACACCAACGTTGTTTTGTTTTTCTTCTAATTCTGAAATGATTTTCTTAACATTCATTGGTAAAAATTCTTGATGTTTTCATTCACTCAACTTTAATTTCAGTTCATTTAAATTGACAAAAGTTTCACACAGAAATATTTTGAGATTCAATTTTTAGAAGATGTTTATGAAAAGTTGTAGCTTGACTGTGAACGAAAAGTAACCATGATTCAGCTAACGGATCGTTAAAAAAGTTTTTGAGAACTGTGGGACATCTTTCTTGTTCCAAAAAATACAATTTTAGCGACTTAAAAAGTTTCAAAATACTTTATAAAGCCAGTAGAAGAGTCAACCATCTAGTTTTGCTGTAACCTAGTAGTTTTTTATACTGAACATATATATCATAACATATTTCCTTAAATTTTTCAATTCTAATTGTGTGCTAAAAATGTAATCCGTAACAACCAAGAGTCGTCATTACAATTTAAATATGTCCTTACTGCGTGTATACGTAAAATTCCCTCGGCCGTTAAGTGCCAC
Source organism: Tanypteryx hageni (assembly GCA_028673005.1). Lineage (NCBI taxonomy): Eukaryota > Metazoa > Arthropoda > Insecta > Odonata > Petaluridae > Tanypteryx > Tanypteryx hageni. The sequence continues at coordinate 174,839,372 of CM054120.1, forward strand.
CAATCATATTCGCGGCCGTACGGCAAAGTTTGTATAGAGTAACACGAACTAGAACAACCAAAAATACACAAAGATAAAATAAAACAACTTCAAATGATGAATACGTAGGATAACTCCAAAAGGCCTGAGCATATTACTCTCAGCTTACGTGGTACTGAGAGCCGCTAGTATAGATTAGGATGGCAAAGTGATGGAATGGGAAGATGTAAAGGAGAGGAAATGGTTTAGGAAAACAAAGTGATTAAGAGAAATATTCAACAACTGTATTTGTTAGGGTAAGTTCCGCGTATTTTATCCCAAGAAATTCTTTCGAAACATGAGGTGCGGTCCAAATAAAACTTTATATTTTGGGAAACTCCGCGGACCACAAATGGTCCGCGTATCATAGGCTGGGAAACGCTGCCATTGAGAATCTGAATTTAATGCCTCCAATCAATCGTCAGGCTCAATGATCGAGGCTGAGTGAGTCGTCCTTTTCACGTAGTTGCCAGCATAGCGATGAAAATTGATTTTGACTTTATTTTATATCTAAATTGATTAACTCCTTAATATAGATCAACTTACCTGTTATAGATAAAGTCGTCACAACCGATGTTGACGTCAAAAGACGATGCGTCAATATGGATAGGCTGAAAAATAATACAATTTTATCCATGCTGGGGAATTAATTTTTATTAAAAATGTAAATAATGTTTAAGTGCTATTTTCTTTCTGTCTTATATAACGGTATATTTTAATCTATGAATAATGCAACTGAAAAGGAGAGTTAGTATTTCATTCACGCTTTCCATGTTTATATTTGCTCTTCAGAGCAGATAATTTGATTGGTTTATTATTCCGTGTATTCTTAAGCAAAAATACATTTATGAAATAGGTATTTTAAAATTTTGCATCGATAAATATACTTTGACCGTGTTACTCGTTAGTCGTTACCTTTGCTTTCAGATTTACGGCCATATATTACAAAAGCTCGTCGGAAATTTTAAACTGGCATAAAATGATGAGTTTTAAATGATGAGATTTAAAACTTTGTCATCGATTATTGTTGTTTTACTATAAGATGGGTGCATTTTTGGGCATAAATCATTCCGAGTATATCGCTCAACAGTCGTGTGCCAAAGATATATCGCCGCCTATCTCTTCCTTAAGATACAACTTCTCCCTTATCTCAAGTTATTTTGTGAACATTTCAAGTCGATCAATTCTGATCACGTTCATAAAGTACAGAAAGTCCTCGTTGGTCGTTAATTTTCGGTTATTCGGGATCTTTTTTATTTTATTTTTCACATTTTTTATCTTCTCTATGCGTGTAATCAATTTAAAGCGAGAGAATACATATTTAACTTCGAGATACCTGAATTCAAAGATATATCTCGAGACATTCGATTGGTCTGCGAATTTCGACTGCAAAGCAGCCGTCATCAGCGGTGATTCGCTTGTATTTGGTTATAAAACGGAAGCACCACAATCTTGTTTAGCTTCAGCTATAGGTGAACAACCTTTGCTTTTTAGTCAAAGTGCGCATCGAGATTTCATAATTTTTTTATGGCTTTTGAAGCTACGCAATTTATCACTGTGGGATTCCGTTTTTTATTAAATTTTACGTCTGCGAGGTTTATTCACAATACTTTTCTTTGAGTTACGTTGACAGGGACCCTTAATATGCCGTTAAATGCTAAGAATGAAATGATAAAATTTTTATGCAACCTAAACACATAACAACGCATAAGGATACGTTCTATTACATGCCATGCTTTGCTTGGAAGTCCCCGTTCTAGCGGGTGGGCGCGCCTAGCATTTATATGATCCCAGCTCATCTCTTGCCTAATGGCTTATAGTATAGTAGTGCATAGCACCATTCTTTTCTCCTGTGAAGCAATGCGGGTTTATTGACTCATTTGCATTATTTTTTATTATTAGACGTTACAGAGGACAACCTTGAACTTGTGACGTGTTTCGATAAATATTTATCTTCCATTTGCTCTTGATATAAACTTTTGAGCTGGGGTTTGGGAAAAAATACTTATACGTATTTCGCTTGAAAATGCAATGACTAAACTTAACACCATTTACCACGATGACGCGATTATTTCTTGATGGAGTAAATTCTGGTTTCTAAGTATGTTAACTGGTTAAAGCAAGAAATTAACATTGTTATAGTCCTTTTTGTTGCATGTGAACGAGTTTATTATGCCCGGAAGTTTTTTCAATGTCAGTTATTCTTCATATGCATACATTTCGATACTTAAATTGATTATAGATCAGGCTTATGATGTAAAAACTACATACCAACTTGCTAAATTGTGTCACATTAAGTCATTTTTTGGATCGGTACATTGATCCTTATATATTTTTTCTCAATATTTGTTAGAGAAGTGGTATCTCAGATTAATTGTGCAGGATACGGAAAGTCATCATCATCATGCTTCTGTCCGAAGACAGGTTTTAACTGAATCGCTGCCTCCATTTCTCTCTCTCCCTAGAAGCCTCTTTTATACCTCTATAAGTATTATATCCCTGCTTTATATTATCTAATATTATAATACGGAAAGTAGAATTCCTTTTAAAATGTAATAAGAATATATCGGGCATAAATGGAGGGAAAGGTATTTTATTCCAGTTAAAAACGCATAGTTGTCTCATTAAAAAAGAATGTTAAATCCCAAGTCTTTTCTTAACTGAAACTTTTAGTGAAATTAAAAAAACGCTTTAATTGCAACTGAAGCTTGCCAAAATTTCGAAACTCGGGTCTCTTAAGTTTTCTTCATTGTCATAACTGTTAGTTAGAATCGTAATTTTTAATTTTACTATTTAGGTCCACCCTGGTGTTGTCGACATTAGCCATAGTTTGTACGCACTTTGTATGATTGTGGTTTTCGTTCCTCCCGTTAGACAGAAGGAACAATCATAGCTAATTGTCATTGGTTTCACGCAGAGACACCGGAATGCGGCATACTTAAATTATTTATGCAAGTTTTTACATACGGCGAGATTTGGCAAGTTCTTAGACGCCTGCGGATAATCTTTCGGAGATTATTTTTCTAACTCTGCAGCTCCTGTACCACTTAAACCAAACATTTTCCGGATCCCCACGAAAAGGTTCGATTTCCAATTCAATCCTCTTGGGCCCCGTTTAATATCTAGCCTAATTTCTGACGCCCCCACTTAACTTAATGAATCCTCTCTCTCTATCTCTCTCTCTCTCTGAGTGATCTAAATTTAGGGACCTTAGTTGTTGCTATACAAATCTGCCAATGATATCCCGTTGTCCTATCCAGATTCAATCTCCGAAATACATTCCTCTTACTTCTGCTTTCTCATTACCTTTTCTTTTTCTACTCTATTCTTTTTTAGCAATTAAAACTTTTTGGCTTGCATGCTAGTTAGTTATTTCATGACCTCTGTTCTGTAAACGTATGGTCTTTCTCACGCAAATTCGACCTCCAGAATTCATAACTCCACCATCTTCGCAGTCTCATATTCTTTCCAAAATGAATAACCAAGCTCAACCAGTGACTTTAATGTAAAAGATGATCAAGGCCAGACACAAAACGGTAAGATTTCAGTCAAAAAGTAATATTCCACTCGGTTAATTCACCGATCTTAAACTGAGAGTAAATAATTTAAAAGTGTACCGATACTACAGTTCGCCGGATAATTTAATTTCTAAATATGGAGTGTTTTCTCTATTTTAATTTTAAGTTGTAATTAATAAAATTGGTATTTTGTGAATTGTACTATTAAAAGGTTTAAAATATCTTAACTTGAGTCTATAATTGACCATTAGACGCAATCTTTTTCCATCGGCAGCAAGTTTATAGAGCACCGACGAATAGCTAAAGAAGTTATCTAATTTAATTTGGTTATTTACAGCATTGATGTCTTTAGTTGAATCCAAGTGAAACATCATCAAGGGTCCTATAGTTCGTATTGGACTTAACTGCTGTTGATCTGGCTTCAAATCATGTGTATGGTGATTTGGCGCCGTTCTATTTCTAAGTATTGAATGAACGTACTGATTACTGATTGTATTGGTCGTTCTTGAGCTTTCCAGTATACTGCGGAAGAATTAGTTAACCTTTTGAAATTGTCATTTTGTATCTCCCTAAATCAGAGGTTCCTAACTTTATCCCGCGGGCCTTTTACTGCCAGCAAGGAAATTTCATTCAACTCACTATCCCACCGTGTTAATTTCCTAAAACTTGACATGTGAACACCTGTGTCTGCAATTTTGTTTCGCGGAAATTACAGTTAAAAGCCGATCTTGGATGTACTAGGAGGAAACGTAACATGAGCTATTTAAATAGACTTTTGATATCTCTCCTTTGTGTAGTTGAATTAATCTAAACCATATCATTATAAATACCATTAGAATCACGCGATATTTTGAAGATTACTCACAAAATTATTTGAGTTGCATTATTCGGCATGCATATTTCCTATGAGAATCGTGACCCGATACATATTCAAGACAGTTAAGCATAATATTGTTTGTAATTTCGGCGACGAGATATCTTTTAATTTTTTATTATTACCTATTACAGCGGTGCACTAAGAAATTTGTAGGTTTTGCTAGTCGTATGGACAAAAGAAATTGTGACAGTGTGTTCAAGTCATATTTTAATATTTCTCATCATTTGTTTTCTCGATTACGTAAGTTTACTGCTTCATTTTTTTAGTTTTTTCGGAACTATTTTTATATGACATATGCAGATGCAGTTCCGTCTCTTCAGCTGGAAAATTTAATTTAATTATAAGTTTAATTATAAATAACAATCTATTTTACGTTTGGCGAATAGTTAAGTGAATCTTAACATTCCAAAGTTTGTTAATTTTAAATTGTTCGGTCGTTATTATAATATGGCCCTCGGATAGGTAAAACCCTCAAATGTGGCCCGCGGATGTAAAAGGTTTTGCATCCCTGGCATAAAAGTTATTAGTAAAAAGTCAAATTTCGTGTGGGAGCCTCAAGTCCGTAAGCTCACTCATTCTGAGTGCGCAGTTGATCAAATATAAGTTATTTATTAAGATTTTAAAAAATTATTTTACTAAGTCAAGGTATTTATTTTGCACTAAAATTGGAAGAACCATAAGCGGCCAGTTCTTCCATATCAGAAAAATTCTTGGTAATATACGTATATCATTAGGTAGTACTGCTTGAATAAGGATTTTTTTGACAATACAAATTTACTTAAGAACATTTTTAAAAAATCTCCAACTTCAAAAAATAGAATCTTCTGGTCAGACTTTTCCTAGATTTTCCATGTATTCTTCGATCCAATATTGACTCACAATCCGTTCTTTGGGAAGCACTATGTTAGAGCATTGAAAATTATTGGCTGCGGTACACTGATTTACATCTTTTCTTTTTCTTTAAAATAAACAATTTTCGAGGAAGCCTTTTTCGTAATTCTCTTTGTATGCAAATGTCTATTGAAATTAGAGACCTCTTAATACCGTAATTAAAGGAAAAAATCGGAGATTCATTCGCTGTTGCAAATTGAAAGAGCGCGTTTTATTTATTGATGTTTATGTAGAATTGCAAACTAAATATTTGTTATGTATGTAGTAATATAATTGTATGATATAAAGTCATTTATTCAATAATTAATTTAAAAGTTTTAACTTTTTATCTATAACCATTTGCTCAGAAACTTAATTTGGAAATTTGGAAGGCACCCCTGCAGTCTTCCGATCTTTCAAAATCATTTCTTCTGCAGTGTTATATATGGCCTTAAAGGTCACACAAACTGTGAAAGTTAACTTTCTATCTATAATAATTTGCTTAGAATCTTACTTTGAAAATGTTGAGGACACCCCCTGCCCCTCACCGATTTCTCCAAAAATGGTTCTTTGGCAACTTAATAAATGTCATCATAGACCGCATGAACCCTGCAAATTTTAATCGTCTATCTCTTACCGTTTACTTGCTATTTTAATTTAACTAATAGGACAGAAGGACAGACAAAGCGAAAACATAAGCGCGTTTATATTACAAAACGCTCTAAAAATACTCATACACACTAGAAACCCCATACACACGCAGATTTACGGGATGTTACTCCACGGCAGGGACCCTCCTATTCACGCACCATGCACACGTAGGTTTAGGAGTGCTTAAGCCTCGCCAGGGACCCAATCGCAAACGCGCTCACAGTCACACACGAAGTGACAATCCACATGATAAGAGAACGGATACGTATTTCGACCGAAAATTGGTCCTCTTCAGCGTCACTGAAGAAAAAAACCACTATGTGGTCGAAATACATATCCTGTGGATTGACACTCCGTGTGTGGCTGCGAGTGCGTTTGCGATTGGGTCCCTGGCAGGGCTTAAATCCTCCTAAACCTACGTGTGCATGGTGAGTGATTGATTGGTCCCTGCCGAGGAGTACATTCCCGTAAACCTGCGTATGTGGTGCATCTGGTGAGTATGAATGATTTTTTCTTTTTTTACGGAATTAAGGATAATTTCAATACTCATTTGCCTATGCTAAGAAAATTGCGAAAAAGGCTTTTTCGAAATTTTTGTGTTTGAAAGAAAAGAAGTAAGGAAGAATTGCTATTATTGTCTGTGGCACGATTCTTGAAAATTATAATTTTCATTGCTCTTACACAGTGCTTCCCAAAGTACGGATCGTGATTAATATTGGATCACAGAATATACTGAAAATTTACGAGAAGTCTGATCGGAAGATTGGGGGTGGGGGGAGATGAAGTATTTTTTCGTAAATGTGCTAACGTAAATTTGTATTCACGGAAGTACTGTCTTCAACCGGTATAGTTATTTGCCGTAGCGCTCTTTCCATTTCTATTACACAAGTTTGTTTTATATTATTCTTAAGAGTCCTAGTTCATTTCATTGCCGTGATTTTCGGTGTATATATTTCATAAAGGAATTAGCACCTTAATTGCGCAATTAGAGTCGCTCACTCAATCAAATGTTTTAATTTTCCCTACATAAATGAGAAGTTTATGTAACGTTATATCCCCTCTCCACATTTTTACTTTCTCATATACGTAGTATATGAGTATATATATACCTAAAACTTCCGTTTTATCCGAGTTTATCATTATCTGAGGTTAGCTTGGTCCACTTTACCTTGGATACTCGATTCTCTACTGTACCTTACTTTAAAGAAAATTCTTGGTTGATAAATCAGTTCAGTATTCTTAATTCTACACCTGTTAATTCAGCCTATTTTAAAGACATATTAATCAATATAAATATTTATGCTTTTTAAAATGTCTGTCTTGCTCTTGCCCAATTCCATTGGCATCTCCAAACAACTTTCCTTTATGTCTGCCTCAAAAAGACTACTCCCAGTAAGAGTACACAGTGTTTTCATCTAGTTGGTCGTATTTATTTCGTTTTCATACTAATCATGGAGAATTCCGTACTTCATTGTAATTTATCTCTGCCCTGAACTTTATTTTTCCGATGCGGGTGGTATTTTAATTTCAAAACAAGTTTATTAGTGCGCAGTATCGTTCACAGAGTCCGCCAGCCGCGTTTAAGTTAGGAAAACGATTTAATAATCTTTCGAAAAGCAATTGTTGTTCGGCTAACTGGAGCGTGGTTATGGATTATATCACATACACGGCTCTTAATTAGTAGAATGGACATTTTTTTAGCCTTCCGTGTGTCTGGGATCCGGTTTTACGTGTAGGTGGCTCAGCGATGGATGACTGTGACTCATTCATGGCATCGTGGTGACGTATATTGCCGTGCTTCGTACCAGGAAGCTGAGGCAAGGCAACTAAAAAAGTTAACATACGATTACGAAAGAAAGGAAAACACCATTCTTTCAGCAAAAGGAATATTTCTTAACTTATTACAAATTATTTTTATTTTGTAGATGGCATTTAAAAAACGTTGTTCTGACCTGTTTATATCTTAATTTTAATGAAAATTAATCGATATTTCGAATCCCTTTTTCCGATCTTCAGTTACCAGTCGGTCTCTTGATGAAAAATGTCTCCATATTCGGCGAGGATTCCTTTCTGATGATTTTTCGAAATTTGATTATAGCGCTTCTGATAAATTCATCAGTCCACGACATTTTCTCCCTGATGGTTATATGACAGTTTTAACCTTGATACTATAAGATTCGGAATCTTCAGCTTTGGTTTTGCGTACAGCGATCAACGCCCTTTTTATGTCACCTTATGTACGATAATATTTGGGCGATAAATCAATTCGTGCAATACAAAGGCCTCTCGTTTGGATTTGAAATTCAGGACTCGTCACGCCACTGCCTCGAGTATCAGTGATGGCATTATTGAAATACGTCATTCACTTGGCTCAGTCGATAAAAGCGGAGAGATGCCAGCGCCCCAGTGTTTCCCCTTTTCTTTCTCGGATGTAAACGAGAGGGGAAAAAACCAACGAGGAAATCTACAATTTTTTGGCGTCCATCATTGTTTCGCGTACGTCGAAAAAGCTCAACCGCTACCTTTAGCATTCTAATATGATCTATCGACTATTTGAGGCCGATTCCTGGAAATAGGTTTTTTCCTCTCCGACCTTCTCGTTTCCTTAGAAAGGCTAAGTTCAGATTCATTGATTTTTTCATTGTGTTTTAACCGCTCTCTCTCTTCTCTCTCTCTCTCTCTCTCTCTCACCCATTTGACGGTTTTATCTGGCCATTGAGCAGAAAATTTCATTAGATAAATCAATCGGATTTTTTTTCTGCCGAAGATGCTCCTCGGTGTTCGAATATATTAATGGCGAATCATAAGCATTTCCGCCTTTGATATAATTTAAATGTTTACTTTTTGAATGCGTGACCTTTATCACTACCATTCTGGTTGATGCTGTCATGAGGAAATCTTTAATTGCTTTAAATTCAAGTCAAATGTGTATCGTACGTCTTTAATTCATTATAATTAACTTCTATTTCTTGAAATTTCGATGGATCGAAGATGATGTTTTATCCTCGTAGGGTTTCTGTAATTTGACACGGAATTCTATAGCTTAAATTTTCTCAAGCCTGGCTTTTTCCTTCACCTTAGGTTCAAATTGTATAATTTATACTTCACTTTCATTGTTAATCGCAGTGTTTTTAAAATGTTTAGTTTTTACCATTTCTCTGAAAATATTGTCCAATGCTTTAGCTTTTAGTAAATTATCTAAATAAATTTATAATTTCATGAAGATATACGGAAACTACTAAATGTTTCCACATCTAATGTTTAGGAGAGAATATAAGAAATATATGTTTATGTGAATAGAAATTTCATTTGAAATCCTCATGTTTGTGTTCAAGTTAGTGCGTATATTAAGCCATTAAATCTTCCCTGTATATTCCAATTCAAGAGTGAGGGTGGTCATATCTTTAATATAAAAAACATCTCGTTGGTTATCTAAATAGTTTTTCTAGACGTAGAGTTATGGTAAGGTTTCGACTAAACAGGTTTGACGCAATTGAAGATAACCAAAAAACTTGACCTAAATATATGAATTAAAAGCCAAGAATGGTTATGTAGTTAACATTTTACCTCGTATAAACAGTGAATGACAGGTTAGTTTAAATGTACTGATGTATTTCGGTGTGGGAATATATCCATTGCTTTGAATATACAGAAGATCTAAAATGTAAAATGCTATTTAATTTTATTATTGATATCTTAAAATTGGATTTGTAGACGATTGACAACTTTGAAAATATCATCAAATGTCACGCAAGATGGCAAAATCAGAATCTGTTATACGAAACATGACGTGTAGCGGCACGTTTCCAGCAGATTATCATCATCCGTTGATCTTGTCGTAGTACAATCAAACCCCGATTTAGCGCCCCCCTGTATAGTGCCACCCCTGAATACCGACCATGAATCATTGTAAACAGAACTTCCATCTTATGATAACATAGAGCAAGCATATACCTCGATTTGCCGCCACCCTCGCTTTAACGCCAATGTCAATAATGGACGAACGGTGGCGCTAAATCGGGGTTTGGCTGTTTACGATTTTTCTTCTACTTCTTCGCACTATTTGGTTGAATAGAAACATGATTGATGTTAAATTCCTTATATCATGCTTCTTCGAAACTAGTCTTCACAATTTTTTTTTATTGTTTAAAAATTTGGAGATCGAATATGCTTTTCACCACCTAGATCTAAAATGATTCCACTTTGCTTGTATATATCCAAGGCAATCCGTAACGCGGTGTGAATCTAATCGTAAAGCTCAAAAGTCGGAAAATAGCGCCCCATCGCAGCTGGAAATGCTCACTAGATGGCTGTCGGTGTCAATGAATTCCTCAGGAAGTTTTACAGGACCGTATTCTGTGGCAGCTTAACCAAATGGAAACTAAGAGTAGAGAATGCTTGAATAAATGCTTAAAATATCTTCCCAAATCGTTGGTGTAGAATCCTATTCTGATGAGCAGGCCATGTGGTGATTTTATGGTGTAAAGAAAGAACGTTTCTGTCCTGTGCAGTTTACAGTTTCTCCTCCTATTCTACGTTGAAAATTTTCACTTTATATTGTCATATAAGACGTGAAAATATCTATAGTATCATTCAAAGTGTTTGTTCGGCTATGCAAGTCCACACGCTTGATCCTAAATCCACCAAACTTGGCATGCTATCTAATATAATCAAAAAGGAAGAGCGTAGTCGGGTTTTGAGGTCGAAATTTCAACCCCCCCAAGTTTACCTGTCTGCAGGTCCTCCGAGAGACCCTGGCTACTTCCAGATTTTGTGGCCCCTCACCGTATTAAAATTTAAAAAAGTTCCCATAAGGACGCGTTAAAGCATTACGTAACCTACTTTGGTGATCGAGGTTCGCTGAATAGTTACAGCGGATTACATGGGGTGTAGGGGGTTATAAGATCAACCCCTTCTTTGTCATTACTGACTCTATTCAATCGGGTATTAAACGTTGATTTGAGTTACTGCGACTAATTTGCAGTGGCGCCCTGTTGCTGTTTCAACTGGTAGGGCCAACATATGTTTAAAAAAACCTAAAATTATAATAAAAAAGTATTTATTTTTTTACTTACCGAAAAATGTACAGTAGTGAGTAGATGAAAAAGTGTCTTGCAGGTAAAATGAGCGGTAAACAAAGTCCGGCGATCTTTCTTGTTAGAAAATATATCAATAAGTTTTCTGTTGAAGTTATCTATGTTATTTACAAAAGTTTTTTCAGACGATAGCTTGCCTAATACACTTAGTCTTTCTTCTTTCATAGTATTCCGAAGAAAAGTCTTTATTCTTTTCATCATTGAAAAACACCGTTCTGCTTCTGATGTCGACATTGGTATCGTGATCAACACTTTTAAAAGCTTTATTCTCTTTAAATGTTTCACACAAATCATCTCTCAAAATTAGCGACAGAAATGGCATCGCACCAGAAACTGCTCTCAATTCCTCTCTTTCGTAAAAAACTTGGAAGTTCACTCTTCAGTCTTTTTTTTCAAAAAGGATACTTTTCAATTATTTCACTGAGCTACGCGTCAGGGAATTTTTTGCTGTAATTATCAAATTCTTAGACCACAAATAGATTCGTATCCACGAGGTGTCCATTAAATTGAAATTTATCTTTTATTTCTGTGATTATGGTGTCACAAACTTCTTTACCTTCTCTCTTCCTGCAAGCAGGGTCGCTGTCAGTGATCCGCGGTCTTTTTGGTCGAACTTCTTCCTCTTCATTTTCTAACTCGACTTCAACCTGTTCGATAATCACATCAACTTGGTTTCTGACTGTCTGTATGCTATTCTCGAAATGCTGCATCGCTTGCTGTACTTTAACTGGGTCGGTGGATCGTTTTTGAATTTGACTAAAAATTATCTTCACGTGAGGCATTATCCGGTTAAAAAGCGTTAAGCAAAAGACAAAGTTATTTTCTTTCAGCCTAGGTTTATATGCACCTTCTTGTGTTATAGTCGACTGCAACTTTATGTCATCACTGTTTTCAACAATTTCCATAACGGTTATGAGTTCTTTCCTATATTCATAAACAGTGCTGACTCCACGAGAATGAAAATTCCATCTGGTCTGTAATACCTGGGGAAATCTTCTCTGTACAACGTCATCCATCACTTTTGTTCTTTGGGGCGAATTAGAAAAAGGTGAACAGATTCCTGACAAATGTGCAAAAAAGATACTGTTTTGGCAGTTGATGGACGCTGCGGTAGACATAATGAGATTCAGCTGGTGGGCGTAACAGTGGACGAAATTAGCAAGTGGATACTTGTCTTTTATCTGAACGCCATTTAAACGTTTACTCATAACAGAAGCACCATCAGCTATATGTTTATTTGGACTGTCACCAATTAGGAGGTGGAGTTGTTTTAAAATACAATCTGCGATTACACGAGCATCATGTTCGTCAGGATTAACGAAATTTCAGAAGCTTTCTACCGGTTTCCGCCTACAATGTAACGCAATACAATTACTAACTGAAATTGACATGACGTCAGTAGTTTCATCGGCTATCAATGCTACATAATCTGCTTTTTGAATTTCTTTGCGAACTTCATCGTGGTATACTTCTAACATGCATTCCAGCAACTCATTCTGTATAGTTTTAAACCTAACTTAAAACACAGCTGATTGACTAAGGTGAACTTTTAAGTCTTTATCTAACTCGGAGCTAAACTGGATTAACTCACGAAAAACTCCCTTATTTTGTGACTCATCCGATTCATCATGCCCTCTCAATGCTAATTCCAATGCCCCACAAAAACGTATACAATTTATAATCAAATTTAATTCGTACCTATTTTTATCTACTTGTTCGTTATGTTTAGATATAGCGAGCCGATACTGTGAGTTAAACTGACTTTGAATATTTGTTTTACCATGCAACGCTCAACTCAAAACATTGTTCTTATTAAAGAAATGAAATCAGTCAATTCAAAAACAATTATTTATAGTGCTATTTTCTTTCTGTGAATTTTGGTAGGGCTAGGCTCTATGGCCCTATGCCAGCGGCCACCCCTGCTAATTTGTGCATTCTTTGGATTTCTTTGGCAGTTCAACTGACTAACAAGGAGAGTTGTTAGCAGGTTTTTATCGGATGAATTTAAATAGCCGACAGGTTTTTCGTGATCCTTAAGTGTTAATAATTTATGTAGGAATGATCATTGGCGGCTAGAAAAAAATAGGTGTCCAGTTATTTTTTCTTCTTTCATGCCGTGGTGGTTTCGTCCGGAAACCAGGAGACGAGTTGTCTAACTCTCCTTGTAAGTAATGAGGATCTGCATTCTGCGGCGGAACAATTTCAGTAAAAGTACAAAAAGGAAATCTCGAAGGATTTCAGTGAAGAAATCATCTTCCTCAAGCGAATATGTTCTGTGAACTTTAAGTTGGATTGTAAGCCGAAGGAATTTCTACAAGAAATACTCGAACTTGGACTCTGGTGTGTTTCCTAATATCACAATTGCATTGCGTATTGCGGATTTTCCTTAGTTTGCCTGCATCAGTGGCTTCGTGTGAACACGCTTTCAGCGTGTTAAAGTGGATTAAGAATTACCACCGTTCAAGAATGGCACAAGAACTATTGGTTGGACTCACTATGCTTAACATAACTATGACATTGCACGTAACTTAGATTTTTCGTCAATTATTAATATATTTGCAGAAACAAAAGCTAGAAAAGCATTTCTTAAATATAAAATATTTAAATAATTTATTAGCTTATATATTTATTTATTTATCTTTTTATCCATCGAAATATCAACAATGAATGTTGAATAGGACATGCAAAAAAGAAATATAAAATACGATGTTCTTACTTTGTCTTGCAGGACGTTCAAGTATTACGTAATCCAACTTCTCCACTTTTTGATAACCGATATAATCCTGCGTAACCCTCAATCTCCTCTTGATTATGTAACGCTCAGAATTTTCATTTTGCATTCACTTTTTAAACATTTTTCTCTAGAGGGCCATTTCAATTTGGTCTGCATTATTGGCTGGGTAAAAAGCACTGTGAGCAGTAACTCAAATCGACGTTTATGACTCGATTGAATAGATTCAGTAATGACAAAGAAAAGATTGATCTTACAGTGCTGCTCAGCATAAAATTTAGAAGGTAACTTGTTGAAAATAGAATTTTGAGAGTACGGTGTACAGAATGGAATTAAAATAAAAACTGAACCGTAAAATAATTCAGATGAGCACATACACGTCAATAAGAAAAGAAAATGGAAAGAAATTAAAATTATACAAGTTTTCAGGACGATGGCCTACTGGGACCTGTGGTCGAAAACTAGCCTAAAGGAAAGGAAAAACGCGCGCGCGCAATCTCAAGGAAAACTCTGGAAAAACTCGCAAAGTACTCGTGTCATTTTAATTTTTTTTCTCTCTTATTGACGTGTGTGCTCATCTAGATTATTTTCGGTTCAGGTGTTTTTATTTGAATTCCAAGTTAACTTGTGAATCGTGGAGAAATCAGGTGGAATGACAATATTCTGGGCTGCTTATTTGGACTCCGCCAGTATCACATTCCATTGCTCACGAATTTGTTGACTGTCATTGATAAGACGTTCAATATTTTCCCTCTCAACACCAAGTGTAGAATCTCATTTCTCAATTACTAGATTAGTTTTATGGATCAGTGTAAGTAGTTTCATCCACACAGTTGACATTAAAATAAATTCAAATTTGGACATATTTCTGAATAGACTGAAGCTCAGGTCGAACCTGTGCTGTGAGCTTCGAGCTCATTTATAGACTTTTTCATTGAATTCATATGCTGCTGAATTGGTTTAACACCGTCAATCCTTGCAGACCACCTAGTTTTAGAAATAGTGTAACTGGAAGATGTTGCTTCAGAACTTCCCACTTTTGTCGACTGCTTCTGAAGAAATTGTACATTTACCAAACAGTTCCAAAGTATGCAATTGCCTCATTGCATGATTGAGCGCAGCCAACACCTATTAGATTTAATGTGTGGTTTCCACAGCTGAAGAAAATGCAATTTGAATGCTTGTAGACCTTTGTCAGCCATATTTGATACATTGTCATAGGTTTGGGCAATGCATCCTTTAAAATCTTACTTTAAACGTTCTTGGGGAGAATATAACGAGGGTATATTATAATGTAAGGGCAATGTGCCCGTAACTTTCGCCGATTTGGATAGATCGCACCCTAGTGGTGACAAATCGTACTACATACTCTAACAAGTTTCAACACGACTTTTGGTACCTGAATGTTCAGTTGTTTTCTCACAAATACAGTGTAAGCATGGCTGCTCCACTTGCAGTTTGTACTATTGAAGAGCAACGTGCTGTCGATCGTTTCTTGTGGTCAGAGGATATAAAACCGTCCGATATTCACAGAAGATTGTTGGCACAATACGGAGAAAGGCGTATGGCGCAAAGGATGGTATACCAATGGTTAGAACGGTTTCAAAGTGGGAGAAACAGTGTGGTTGATGAAGCACTCTCGGGCAGACCAACCACGGAATTTTTGCGGCGATTTCGTCAAGAAGGCGAGAATTTTCTGCGACAGATTTTCACAGGTCATAGTAGTGCACCCACGTTTCATAAACGTGGGTGCACCACTATGACCCGGAGATCAAACGCCAAAGCATGGAATGGAAATACCCTTCTTCTCCCAGCACCAAGAAATTCTGCAGACGAAGTGTTGTTCACGGTGTTTTGGGACTTTAATGGAACTATCCTCGAACACTACCAGGAGTGTGGACAGACTGTTAATAGTGAACGGTATTGTGCTATGCTTACAGAGGAATTGAAACCTGCTATCCTTAGTAAACGAAGGGGAATGTTGTCCAAAGGCGTTCTGCTCCATCGTGACGCTGCTCGACCGGCTTACGGAAAATTCATCGACCATAATTCATCGAAACACAATTCATCGAAAACGCAATTCATCGAAACAATTCATCTAATCACAATTCATCGAAATTTCCAATTGACCTTATAAAAATATAACAAGTAAATTATTTAATTAACTAAATTAAAATTGTAAAATTAAAAAATAATTATTATTAATTCTGTAATTAATTAAAGTGGTATTTTAATATTTGTAAAAATGTAATTATTAAAATGATGGTCAAAACAATAAGCATAATATAATAATCACCCTTACCCCATCCGATTATCACCTCTTAAAGAGGCGTTGCGTGGATGCCGATTGACTCCTTCAGCTTTTTGGAAAGGATGGGGAACATAAGGTAATAGGCTAAAATCGACATTTGGTGAGGCCCTCTTTTCGGCGAGACCCCCAGCTTACGCCTCATGCGCCTGTGCAAAAAAAACCGCCCCTGAACAAGTGCCAAAATTTAAGGCCCCCTCGAGCTTGAGGCCCGGGCCAAATGGCCCTGCTGTTCCCCCCTCGTAGGGCCTGTCTTTACGTACGTAAACTTGAACTGCTATAACTCCGCCATTTTATCTTCATATCCAACCAAATTTTGTATTTAGACTTAACAGTGATACACTGAATGGATAAACTGTGGAACATTTAAACAATATTGGTATTTCCTGTGACCAGCACATGACTTTCCGATAGCTAAATTTGAAAGTGAACGGAAGAACCTACCGAGGTATATGACGGCTCAGTTAATAGCCTAAGTCGCTCTGGCGTCAAGAAGCATAATAAGGTTTTTATTTTCATGTGACCAGCATATGACTTTTCGATACCTAAAAGTGAGAGCGAGCGAAAGAACCTATGGAGGTGTGTAACCAATTATTTAAAAGCTTACGGTTACATACTTATCTCGAGAGTACCTTGAGTTTGAATGGAAATATTTGCGATTGATATGAGAATGACAAATTCCAAACTGTAAACCCGGGGCAAAGTCCGGGTAGGTAGCTGTTATTCTTTATAATGTTAATAAATTACCACAAGTTAAAAGATATATCTGAAGGAATGGCTTAAATTGCTTTTGTTGGTCCCCTTGGTGCTCTTCGTTAAGAGTAGGCTAATGCCGGTACTGGGTTTCCCTTCCTCGTGTGTGTTCGGTGTCGAAGGAGTAATAGCTATAATAATTCAAGAGGTTAATTAGCCAGAAATTCCATACAAACAAACAAATTTCTTCTGATTAAACGAAAGTAATATTTTTAAAATTATAATAAAACCAGTCACTAAGATGTGAAAAAACCAAATGCATTCGTTTAAATATTATTTCCTTCATTATAATATTTTGTACCTTCTAAAAAGCTTATACATATTAGAGTTTTGAAAAGACTAAATTTTGACTCAATCTTTTACCATATTTGGCTACTTGGTGTCGTTATTGCCATTTCTGTTGTTTCAATTTGCATCTAGTATTTACGAAAATACCGTGTAATTTTAAAGTTTAAAAATCATTTGTGAATTTGATGTTATGATTATTTACGATTTTGGTTGCTGAAAATGAAATGCCGAACAACCTTGTAAGCGTTTAATATTAACTCCTCGCATTTTCAATATCTCGAAATTTTTATTTTCTCCGATGGTTGACTTTTTAGTTCCAGATGAATAATTTTTGATAGTTTTAAGTTTTATTGTGTAAATTATCCATAATTAGAGCAAACGTTATCTTCCTTTCATCTAATATATGTTTATGATGTCTTTCAGGGCCATAGTGCCGTCGCATGATTGACTTGATTACCTTCCAATCCAGAAAGTGGTAAAAAAATTAGGATTAAAATAAGCAATTATTGTAAAATTTATTTATTTTACTATTCTGCAGACGCGAACAATCGTTTACAAGTCTCCCAGGCAACTTGTAGACGAAAATGTTTCTAAAATTAGGGATTTATTAAACGATGTTTAATAAATCCCTAATTCTAGAGATATTGGTGAAATAGTCCAATTAGCAATAAGGAGTGTTTGAAGCGGCTCAAAGAATTGATTATGGTAAAATCTGGGGCAGATATAATTTTACTATCCTCGAACTTGAGATGAGTGACCCAAATACGTGTCTGTCGCTGATTTATTGGGATTTATTCAATCGTTAGAATTTGTGCAGTTCATAGTTTTAGTTAATAATTATCTATCATCTATTTTCCAAAAATAGATAATATTTTCGCATTCTCGAAATTTCTTTGACCCAATATTAAAGAAATTTTTTCGAGGAACAATTGATAAGAGGATCGACTCAAAATACACAAAGGCATGTTATTCTTGACGAAGGATATTAATTTTCTGGTTCCAAACCTTTCAGTATATCGTTGGTTATATATCCTAAGTGTAAAAACGCATATATATTTTCTTAGTCAATGACAATTTCCACTGCGTACACCTTCGTACTTTCTAGTGACTTCTGGATGACTGGAATCTCCGTCTCAAATACCCTTTCCGTTAATGCATGACTCTTCCAACGAACTCGAACTTTTTAGCTCATATGTGTAGAGAAGGCAATCGCATTTTTTGCTACTACTAAAATAACTGTCGCTTTTACGTAGATGACGATTTAAAAAAAAGAGATAAATTCCTTCCGTTTGATTTTTTGGATGGCGCGTAAATTGTCTGTTTACGAATAGAATGTCTGCAATTAAAATGGAATAAATCCTTCTTTAGTTATAATTTCGTTTGATCGCTATTTTTTCATAGATATTAAGTGAATCACTTAAACTAAATTAATAATATTGCGCAATATTTATGAAAGCTCAGAAAAGATAACTAAAATGAAAATAAAAAAATGCTGGCTACTGTAATAAAAATGTAATCTTAATGTACATTCATGTACACATATACAGTGCCAGATTAAGGGTATCGAACGCCCAAGGCACTATGGTCCGTAAGCCTTTTATCTATTATATGTGTATATAGGTATGTACAGGATGATGGGGGGAAACATATGGGGAAAAATTATTATCGATTTCCTAAAAACATTTATTGTAGAAATTAGGTTCTCTTGTTAAAAAATTACGTTATTAATATTGCGTTTGCATCAAAGTTTTTGTAGATTTTTTTAGTAAATTTCGAAATAATTTCGTCAGTATTTAAATTGCGGAATATTTGCATTTTATTGAAAGTAAAGAAAGAGACGATCTTTTGCCCAATTGTAGATCCATGAAGAAAAAACTTGACAATTCTTTTGTTTAAAATTTTCGTAGGCCCTTTTTTCTTAGGCCCTAGGCACAGTGCCTATATTGCTTAGGCCTTAATCCGGCCCTGTATATATATAAGTATGTATATATCTTTTAATCTTTCAATTGCCAAAAAGAATATATTCGTATTATCCGTTTGCAGTTACAGTGTAATTTTTAATTTATAGCGTAACTATTACAATATAAATTAAAATTGAGTACAGATCCTGCAAAATATTTCATTTAAATAATCCGTGAAAAGATTCTCAGTCTCTCTAGTGAGACTGTCGTATAAATCCCGTTTGTAGTTTAATTGCTTATGCGTCAGATATTCGATGTTGTTTGTTTCCAACACAATTACACCATTTCTAATCGCAAATTATGAATTAAAATTTCCTTTTTTTCTCAATCCCACGAAAGATTTTGAGTTTTTCGATGCTTCAATATTACCGAAATTAAAACTGCCTTTCATTATTAGCCTTTCAATCGCGAGAATATATATGTACGTTTTGAATGTAAAATGCAATACTTACGTAAATAAAAACGTAATTATACTCCTTTGATTGTTGCCAAAACTGTGCGCTTAGATGATACATGATAAACGATAAATCATTTTGGCAATAATAAAATACTAAGTCATAATAAAATATCCCAGTTTGCTGAAATGAATTCGCCACAGCGTGTCATGCGCGTTGAAAAAACTCTACATAGGTCAAAGGGAAAATTAGAGTTCATTTAGGAGTTCAATTTCTTTGACTTGCAGGTGTCCCTTGGGTGAATTAACGGCGCTTTTTCTAGAAATCTTCGAATATTCATCGTTCATTCCATTTAGAGATTGAAATCCATTCCCGGAAAAAATAGTTTCTAAAAGAACGTTACCTTAAAAACAATTTCAAGCCTCACATTTTTTTCATTCCGATTAGAAAAATGGTGACTACTTAATTTGTGTATTGAGTCTAATAAATATTACGAGATACTGTGCATTTTGTTTCTATATGTTCATACGCCGAGTTTGTGACATTAAGAAATATAACTTATACACAAAGGCTTGTATTTTACGTTCGATATTTCCATTGTTTTTTTGACACGTTTAAGCGAAAATACACTAATTTAGAATTTAATTGGGTTTATGTGGCTATAAAAGATGTCAAACTGGCAGGATGCATGCAGTCCTTTCTGTGCATAACTGCGGCCCGAAAGTTAATTTTATATTAACTAAATCATTCGAAATTTTTATAAATATTTTATTTTTGTGAAAAGGAGACAAGATATTGTGATTGTTATTGAGTTACGATAGAACGCGTTTTCTAATTTATTGTTTTTGATGGCAAAAAGGCGTCCAGTCTTTCAGATCAAGTCTATTTTGCTAACTCTCCCCCTCATTAAGCAACTATAACCTTAATGCAGCCTTTCTATAACGTCCATCGCTTTAATGTGTCCCTGATTCCTCTTAGAGTTTGATCTACCTGGGCTATACATATGTATGCACGTACGCATATGTGAATGGATATATCACAGAAGCAAACCGAACCGTACAAATTTGCAGAACCACGAACGGAATTGAATCAAATATTATTTTACTGAACCGAGAATAGAACTAGAAGATTATGAAAAAATGGTTTGGTTCGAGTCGACAATTTAAAACTATCGAAATTTGTTAGAAAATTTCCATAATAAATTGGCTATCACCTGCAAGACAGGCAACTCAAACATTGTGAAAGAGTTAATAATTCCCTCTGCTCTGATTTCCATAAAAGAGAAAAACAAAGTAAACCCAAAATGGACTGTAAAACCTGATGGGGTTCTAATTTTATTATGCTAAAACGCTTGCTAGAGATAAACTCCTTTGGTGTAGTCTTTGCAGTATCCATGAAAGAGTTGCGTTCGTTTGACCGTAATTGGATCAAAATTGAAAATATTGTGATTATATCGGAAACCGTAAACAGAGCGGTGCGATGTATTGCAGTCATAACGGCTATTTATCTTTTATTTATTTATACAATTTCAATGGAAATATTTCTATTTGTACAGTATATAAAAGCCTATTAAATTTGTATTTTTATTACTACAAAGATGAGCAAGTAAATCTAATATATAAAAGGCAAAAATCGTAAACCCCCTTCTAAGCAAAATATCTCCGGAAAAACCAACCGATTTTAATCAATCTTTTTTTAGACGACAGGGTAGGTTTGGATACCACTCTTAACCCCCTCCACTCTCGCGTAGCCCAGCGCAGGTGAGAAATCCGTTTCTGTCTGTCTGTAACTATGTTCCCTTATAACTCGAGAATGGCTGAACCGATTTTCACCATTCTTTCACTAATTTGTTCAACATTACAACGAAGAGGTTTACGTAAAGAAATGCAGAATATACAGCGTGTTTAAGGCAAATAACGTTTTTACCTATAGTGTAAATACGTTTCACGTACAAAAAACATGAATATACAGTCTGATCGAAAGTTATGACATTTTTTCAAGAACCCTTTTACGGAACAAAATACTTCCCTGTGGGTAATTTTTAGAAGCAACGCTTTGTATGTTAAGCGCGCGGGCGGTGCGGGGATATATAAGTTGCAGCGTCGTCGCGAGAGCGAGCGCGCGGGCGATGCGAGGGTATAAAGTTTGTGCAATCCCGAATCATACCCGGGCAACGCCGGGTAACACAGCTTATAGTATATGAATCATATAGTTGGTTAAACCTAACCGAACCATGAAATTAAAAATTGTGGATCAAACACTCCAAAATTTGGGATTGTTTGGTGTGTGTGTGTATATATATATATATATATATATATATATATATATATATATATATATATATATATATATATATATATATATACATACACACATACATCCACGTGCACTTATAAAAAGGTATCCTTTAGAACCCGCGCCCGTTTTTAATGAATTTTCTGATCCATCTTCTTTCGATCCTGAAAAATCCGACTATTTTTTTTACCCGAGTCAGGTCAGAAATTCTACGCATGCCCCAAGGCCGCGGCCCCATTTCAAATGATAGGAAGAATGGAGAACGATCGTATGTGTGTATGTGTGTATATATATATATATATATATATATATATATATATATATATATATAACTTTTTGGTTGGAATATACCACGTTTTCTCGAATAACTCGTCTTATTCTCATGGTTGGACCGATCTTTAGAAAAGAAACTTCCGATGATTCCACGGGTCCCTTTTGTTTGCACCCATTTACTCCCCTCTGCCTTCCATTCTAGGACAAAATGTGCCAGGGCAGGTAGTTCCCGGAGGATTCCTAGGGCCAGGGCGGGAGTGGGGTTCCTCGCTTCACGCTAAAAATGGGTCATATCCCCACCGCAATACCTCCTCTCTCCCTCTTTTTTTTCCCTCTCCTCTCTCCCTCTTTTTTCCCCTCTCCTCTCTCTCGCTTTTTATCTTTCCCTTCTCCGCTTCTCCACTTCCCCTCCTTTCCCTCAGAGGAAATCCTCGGAGCGGATCAATACGGAGGAGGGTGTACTCGAAGTGCGCCGCATCATGACTCACTGCAACCCCCAGGACTCCGTGTCTAGACGGCCGGCTTCCATCCTCGCTCCCTCGTCTGTCTTAACCCTTCGCCACTTCCCAACCAGTTTATCCTCCACCCCAATCCCTCCCCCTCCTCTTCTAAACCCTCTTAACCTTCCCTTGTCCCCCTCCTGTCTCACGTCCTCCGGAACCGCGACGTGTCTCCTCCGCGCCCCTTTCTCTCTCTTCCCATTCTCTTTCTCTCTTCCTATTCTCTTTCTCTGGTTCCCATTTCGCATCTATCCATTATTACGGACAGCGTTGTTAGTTCCGTCGCGCTCTTGCTATCCCCACCCTCACCGGATTAGCTTTTCGTCTGTTCTTTTTCTCGTTCCATCAGTCACTTGCCCTTCCGACTGCCCCCCTCTCCATTCTTCCTATCCCATCTCTGTTTCTCTCTCTATCCCGCCTCGCCATCCTCCCCTACTTTCCCACTTTCCAGTTCTCCCCCATTTTCGTAACCCCTGTCACCTACGAATCTCCCATCCTACGCCCCACATCCGAAGATGACCTCTACGAGGGCGATCGCAAATTTATCGCTACATGGCGGTTGAGTTTCATTCTTCTAGTTTCACGACGGATTCTTACCTTGGTTATTTGTTGTAATTTGGTGGGATGCATAAATAATCGGAGAATTCGCGTGAATGAATCCCTTTATTGTACCCTATTGGACCAATTGAAACGCTTTAATACTGTGTAAGAATTAATTCACCTCGATTGGAAGATTTTTATCCTGAAATTTTTTGTTGTGTTTGAAATTTACAGGTGAAATTCATTTAGTATTATACTGAGGGAGTGCGCACACATTCATATACATACTTAGATATAAAGATTGTATAGTAGATAATATATAGCGTATTCTTACTGCTATCGCAGCGATGTTGGCATGTTTATATGATGAGCCTGAAGGATTGCATATGCGTGACGTCCTGCCTTGTTGTACTTTACCCTTTCATAGTTCATGGTCAACACGCTAACCTCCTCGTCGTTATTGTCGCGTGGCGATGCGAAGCTGATTCTAGCAAAACGACAATATGGTCAGATACGTTTCTCATCTTTAATTAATCCTCCGTCGCCTCAAATCCTTTCTTTCTTTCCAAACCTTTACCAATTCTTCCGCCTTTCACACCTTTCATCAATTCCTTCACTCGTCTTCCTATCGCTCCTTCACGGAAACACACTATTTTCTTCGGCTGGAAAATTCGCCTTTGCCTCCTATTACAAAGCTGTCTTCTTTTATTGTCTCTGTATTATTTCCTTGGAAGTTCAATCTGTCGTGTTTTTCATATCCGCTTCTCCACTTAATCGAATTCTTTAACAGGATTAACTGTCCGTCATTCACGCTACGAACAAATGTACGAAGCCGTTTCAATAAATAAGGTAACAATGGGTACCGAAAAGGTAATGCAATGAATAACTGGTATTTTCAAATGGTCTTTTTTTATTATGTCTCTGTACTATTTCCTTGGAAGTTCAATCTGTAGTGTTTTTAATATCTGCTTCTCCCCTTAATCGAATCCTTTAACAGAATTAACTGTCTGTCTCCAAGAATAAAGTACCCTTAATTTTTGAGCAATATTATTTTTATGAAAAAAGTGTCTGCAAAAGATGATATATTGCATCAATTCGAAATATCATTCCATTTTATAAAGGCGTTTGGGCCATAGAACGGCGAACAGGCCGACAGACATACGGCATGGCGAAAACAACTTTTTTGGACTCAGGGACACGTAAAACGTCTATATACGTCAAAATCTCGAAGTCGAATTTTTTCACGACAACAATACTTTCTCAATATACTACGTATATGAGAAAGTAAAATTATGACTCAATGAATAGTTTAAATCGGCTCAATACTCAGAGAAGGTAACTTCAATAAGAATGATTTCGTACAGCCGAGGATAAGATATTTCTAGAAGTTTTTCTTCGGTTCCCGACTCCTTATGTAAATCTACTTTTTAAGACGTCGTGAATAGGAGCAAGGAGGCAATCCCGGAGACTTATTGCGATTTGGAAAGTAGCAGAGAACTCCTTCAAACGAACCGCGATTAATCTTCAATTTCGGAAACGTACCGAAACTTTAATTCGGCTATATGGACGGAAACGAAGACGCGATAAACGGCGTTATTTCCACAAAATATGTCGTGAAAATAAATTTCGGACACCTGACGCAGATATTTGCATTACTGATACGCTTAATAACTGAAACGGCAAACAGACCTTGATATATCATTACGAGCGACAAGCTCCACATGAAACTGCATATACATTTCTATCAGGAATATTCTAGACCGATCGTTGGGATTTCGAAGTAAAATACATCAGACGATTTAATAATAATTAAGATAGAATTTCGTGAAATGAAAAAAAAGTTCATCATGTTCCTCAGAAATATGGCTTCGGACAGGTTCGTGGTTATATGTTGAACCGGTTTTCCCACTTTCCCCAGCTCTCAGAAACCTATTTCATTTCCAGATAACTCTCTTTCCTTATCACGTAGTCTATCTCCTGAAACCTTTTTCTTCGATCACATTTTTAATAATGGAGTCTATCGCCAGGAAATACCCGATCCAGCCTGTCCTTCATTTTCCTTTACAGTTGTATCTTCCACATCTATCCAATTTTACAGTTATTCCTCATTTTTCTCTAACAGCATATTTTATTTTCAATATCCAACATTCAACGGCATTCACAAGCGTTTAGATTGGCTCATCCCACTACTCCCCGACCATGGAGTCTCGGTCACCGCCGTAGGAGAGACCAAGCTCACCCCTGACTCCACCCTTAGCATACGGGCCTGGGATGTGTTTGAGAAAAGACAGAGCTTCCGGCGCAGAAGGGGGCGTTACGTTTCTGGTCCAATCAGCACTTAAGTTCCATGAATACCCACTCCTCGAAATGGTACAGCTTGTGGCAGTGGGCGCAGACATTAGCATGACAAGAAGGAGTCTGCGGATGGTGGCGGCATATTACCCCCCAGGCCACTCACCAGGGGTTGTCGACATCTATACCCTATTTTCCTCCGACGGAGTTCCCACTGTTGTGCTTGGCGATCTTAATGCCAAGCATTGAGCCTGGAACTCCAACACATCCAACCGGAGGGGTCGTTAACTCTATCAGTTCGCTCATGTGGCAGGTTAACCATCCTGTGGCCTACGGCCCCCTCATTCGTCCCAGTTCCTGACGTCTTGGACTTTGTCATTGCCTGCAACTCCCAGGCGTCTATGAACCTGCACACCCTGAACGAGCTTTCGTCAGACCACCCTCCGGCCCTCTTGCATTGCGGCAACCTCCCGGTGAGGCTGCCACCGCTCTGGCGCAAGGATTTCGGCAGAGCAAACTGGGTAGCCTTTAGCTACTCAATCGCCTTGGCTCTCCCAAACAATCCTGAAGAGCCCACCAGCAAAGAGCAAGCTGATATCATAGCAACCCGTCTTTCTGGTGCCGTCCAGGCTGCAATGAAGGGGAACATCCCCTTGAAGTGCACTCCCAGGCTGTACTCCCGCCGTCTCCCGGAGCTGATTAGGAGGCAGATAACATACCGGAACAGCGTCCGGAGGTGGCAACGCCATTGAACACCGAATTTGCGCAGCCTCCTTAGCCTCAACAACTCTGTCCGTGCAGCTATCCGGGACATGACGCGGCCATCCTTGCAAAGTCCGCTAGGGAGGAGCAGGCGGTGATCTACCAACAGAGACCTGGAAAGAGTGTACGCCTGGTACTGCAAGTGTCGGATTGCGGTAAACGCCAACAAAACCTTCGCCGTAATGTTTTGGGCAATGCCCAGACGCCAGCCGGTAGCTGCCATTTCTCTGAAGGCGCAAGCAATTCCATAATCCTCAGAGGTTAAATACCTCGGAGTAACGCTGTATAGATGGTCGACCTGGAGCAAACACGTTTCCGGCCTAGGAGGGGTTGAAACAGGTGCAGTACGCAGACTAGGCCCTATCCTGGGCTCCAGGGAGGTGACCCTGGATACCAAGGTCAGACTGTATAGGGCCTGGTACTGCCAATCCTGACCTGCGCCTCACCAATCTGGTCGGGTGCGGCGAAATCCTATATCAGGAAGATCGCCGTAGTGCAAAGTAATGCACTGCGAGCGATGCTTAGGGTCAACTGGCAGAGCTTTTTGCGTGTTACGGAGCTCCACGCAACCACAAGCGTCTAACCTCTAGAGCGCGTCCTGGAAAGGAGGCCCAGAGCGTTCTTCGGAAAGACGGCTAGCTCAGCACACGAACTGATTCGTAAACTCTCTCAGACGAGAGTGATGCCCTGGGACCGCTTCAAGAGCCCAGTGGCCTCTACTGGTCAGGAATATGCTCCACCGCTCAAGCGGCGATGTCTAGCATAAAACTGTCGAATTCTAGACCTATCATCACACCCTGACTCATCACCGACCCCCCGACAGGCTTTTAGTACAACTGGAAGCCTGGCCGGACGTGGCCACCAACCAATTCCAGCTCCCTCATTGCAGTATCACTTTTCACAAAATCGCTGGAGGATAGCGACCGTAATATAGTAGCCACCTTTATGGATTTGAGCAAGTCATCTGTGTGCTACGAGTTGTCATAGTATCTCAGGGTCAATAAGTTTAGGAAAATTAATTTCAAGTTTCGCATTCAGAAACTATATGAAAACCATCTCATGACGCTCTGCATAAGTATGATTTTGTGGATAAAAAATTCGATACAAATAAAAGTTGGCAACTCCAACCCTGGGGTTTCTTAGGTTAGCTGGGAATTCCTGCATTTGAGCTTCCAGTAACAGTCACAGACTTGCAGCCTTTTGATAGATTATTTGTGTGTAATACATTAAAAACTTTACTACAGGGCGAGAACAAGGAACATTACCATTTGAATTTTTACTTTCTCCTTCCGATATACAGGGTGCTTCGCGAAACGTGTGCATAATTTCTGGTATTGATTCCTTGTCTTGTTGTGCGCGAAAATGTCTATATCACTATGGGTCGAAATCTCAACCGTTACAGAACTACGAGCACTTGAAGCTCGAGCTCCGATTTTTATTTCGTGAAAAGCTTTCGTAAAGTTCACCGCCCAAACACATAAGTTACACCTCCGTACGTTAATTAAAGAGATGCATCGTTCTATATACGGAAATAGGAGTTGCAAAGAAAAACGCTGGGTGAAAGTCTGACCTCTAAAATACTAGTTTTACTTACGCCGATTTTTGCGAAAACCTATGGCAGCTTCACACGAGATGCCTACACCAACCATACGAATTTCACACACACACACACACACACACACACACACACACACACACACACATATATATATATATATATATATATATATATATATATATATATATATACACACAGGGTGAGCCTAAAGTAGCTTTACAACTTTCAGAAGCTGTAGAAATGTATTGACACGATATATAGCTAATTATATTACACGAGAAGATAGTCAGATACACAAAGTTTCTGTGCCAGTAGCTACTACATGATTTTAATGTGGCTTTCTTTTGTTGCGCGACAAACGGCCCACCGATAGTCAATCTCTTCTCAGACGAGTTGTAGCATAGCAGGTGTGACTTCTGCAACGGCGTCCCTGATCCTGTTCTTCGGGTGGTCAATGTTCAATGGCAAAGGGGGAACGAACACCTTGTCTTTGACGAATGCACTCAGAAAGAAGTCCAACGGAGTTAAGTCTGGCGATCGAGGTGGCCATGCAATTTCAGCACCGCGACCAATCCAGCTACCCGGAAAACGAGCATCGAGAAACTGTCGCACTGCGGTATGACATTGAGGGGGTCCACCATCGTGTTGAAAAAGTGTACGATTTTCCGTGTCGTCGTCGTCGATTTGTGGAATAAGAAAATGTTGGAGCATGTCCAGATAAACGTGACCAGTGATAATCCTCTCCACGAAGAAAAATGGGCCGTACACTTTCGTGTAACTCATAGCACAAAACATTCACTTTCGGATAATCACGCACGTGTTCCATTTGTGTGTGCGGAATTTCACTTCCCCAAATCCTTACATTGTGTTTATTCACCTTACCAGACACATGAAAGTTACACTCGTCACTGAAGATTACACGTTCTAGGAAGGCTTCGTCCACATCGACGCGATGTAACCTGTCAGCACAGAATGTGTAACGCCGCACTTTATCAGCGTCTGTGATAGCTTACACGATTTGCAATTTGTACGATCTGAGGTGTAAACGCCTTCTCGACACATTCCACACCGTCTTTTTTGGAATGCCGAGTTCACGACTCGCACGCCATGTTGATTTTGATTGACTTCTAGCAAAGCTCGTTCTCACTTGGTCGGCTCTTTGTGCACTCACTTGTGGCCGGCCACTTTTCTTTGTGTGACGAACACTGCAACCTGTTTCAACAAACGTGTTGTGCCACTGGTAAATCGTAGGTCTAGTAGGAGGATTTTTGCTTATTTTGTACGAAGGTTTCTTTGCATTTGGGTAGCAGATTCAGTTTCGTGGAACCACAACACGCTCTGATCTCGCTCGGCACCTGTAAATGTCGCCATTTTACGTTCTACTACCGCAGCGCTACGTGTGGAAGCAAGCGGTATTAACACTTGAAGAGTAAGAAACTTGATTATCATCGCTTTCTAGTGACATGCTACACATCAAAGTAGGTTTAATATAAAATGTGTTACATGCATTCAAAGTTGTAAAGCTACATTAGGCTCACCCTATATATATATATATATATATATATATATATATATATATATAATACATATATAATGCATATATAATACATAGCAAAAATTGTTGGGATATGGAAGTCCAGTGAGCACTCACCAATAAGATGCAGGGGGTGTCGAAGTGACACACGTAAAAAACAATTGTCTCTCTCCTGTGCTGACCAAGGGATCACCCTCGAAAGCTTCCGTATTTTTCGTTTTTTTGTGTTTTACGCGTCACTTCGACACCCTCAGCAGCTCGCCAACTTGAAGACATCTTATTGTTGAGTGCTCACTGGGATTCCTTATCCCAACAACTTGTTGCCGTCCATTTATCCCATTTACCTTTCCTCTTCCGTAAGCATATATATATATATATATATATATATATATATATATATATATATATATATATATACACACATATATCTTTAAATAATCTAGGAAATCTGGTCACGCTTTACTAGTATGAACTATTTATGGCTGATGGTAATGCTATTTTTAACAAACTTTCCCTGAAGGTAAAAGATTTAAATTTAGTAGGAATGTACGATTCTTATAGTAAAAACCATTTACGAAAAAAATCCCCAAAAAAGATCTGGGTTTGACTCCAGTAATAATATGTTTCCCATAAGATAAAACTTAAAAATCGATTTTTCGGCATGCAGGCTTTTACTCTTTTGCAAATCGAAATTAGAAAGAATAGACCTAGGATCTTCGGATCTAAACGTTTTAAAGAAAAATATATAAAGTGTCTTAGTCTTATCGTTACATTTCGCCTACTATTCGAAATCGCTCAAGGTATACGTTTAAATCACATTTATTGCACAATTTTAAGCTTTTTAACGACCGACATTGTTAAACCTAGAGATTTTATTGTCCTCTCAATCCTTATACTATATGCGTAAGGAATGCGTGATTTGAATTCTTTAATAAGAGTGAGAGAAGGAGAGGAAGAAAAAAGGAGAGAGACAAGAGGGAGTGAGAGGGAGGGAGACGTAAGTTATTAGGGCGAGATTGAGACTAAAAAGTCCCATCTTCCACCTAACCCCTCGTCATGAAATATATACAATAATACATAGCACTTTATGTAAATACAAGTAACAATAAAAATACAAGAATTGGAAAAGAAAAGATGTAATTTTGTGGTGAAAAAATATGGACTGCTGAAATAATGAAATCCATGTAAAAAACCCACAGCAGGGAAACACCAACACTAGAAGGGAGGTGTGAAAAACCTGCGAAATCTACTGAGATTCACTAAAGACATAATAACTGAATATTTAGAACAAAAGATGAATGCATGAAAAACTTAAAGCTATGCATCAGAAAAAATTTGGCACAATACGAATACATCATTGATGGAATGAACATATGAAAATGACAAAATGAATAGAAAATAACACTGTTATAACTAAACAAAAAATAGAGGAGAAAAAATAAATTAATAAAAAATAAAATAAAAAAGTATAAATCATGCACAATGAGTATTGTTTTGTCAAAATCAAGATTAAGGAAACAATTGAAGCGTTAAGTGTGTTTAACTGTTCTTTTGAAAGGATAAGAGAGATAGATAGCAATGTCGTTTGAATGTTGAGAGCGAGTGCAAGTTTTTTATTGTTTGAGGAAGTTCGTTCCATAGTCTGCAAGCAGTTACAATGAAGGACTTGTTGAATATTACCGTTCTGTGTTGAGGAATAAGGAGTTTATGGCGCCCTCTGGTATTACGGTTATGTACAGTGTTTATACTCCTGTTGCAAGATAATGTGGATTGTTAGAAGTAAGTAATTGATATAGTAAGGAAAGCAAGTGGAGGCGTCTTCGGGACTCAAAATTTATCCAGTTTAGTTTGGCGAGTGAATCTGAAATATGGTCTGATTTTTTCAGGTTAAAGATATATCTAATGCACGCGTTATGAGTTCTCTGAATCTTTAACGACAACTCTTGAGATAAATCTTGGTATGCTATATCAACATAGTCAAAACGCGGAATAATGAGTGAAGTTACCAGGTGCTTTTTTAGAAAAACTGGAGTACTACTACTTAACTTCCTAAGTGCGTGAAGAGATGAGTTTACTGTTCTACACACATTTATAACATTTGGGGCCCAAGAGAGGGTTTCATCTATGATCAATCCAAGATTCTTTACTACTTGACAATAGGGTACAGTTGAATTTGCTATGTTGATCGGTATTCTTTGGGGTTGATTAATTGCGACTAATATTTTAGGGCAACCAATTAAGATGGCCTGTGATTTTTCTGGATTAATACTAAGAAAGTTTTTATTACTCCAGGCCTCGAGCGTTTCTCACTCCTTATTGATATTTTTTAGGGTTTTCGCGAGATCGTTTGCGGTAGAACCTGAGTATATTTGCAAATCATCTGCATAAAGATGATGGCTGCAGTATTTAAGTGACAAGGAGCATTTATGTATAAAGAAAATAGTAGGGGACCCTAAATTGAGCCCTGTGGGACGCCTCTCCCGTTGGTAAGCCAATCAAATGAAGAATTAATGGAAATAACTTGTTGGGAACGATCGCTTAAATAAGAAGATATCCAATTAATGCCTGAAAGCGAGAAATTCATTGCGAGTAGTTTAGACAGCAGGACATCTTTGTCTTTCGAGTCGAAAGCTTTACTGAAATCCAGTAGTATTAGGATTGTTACTTCCCTTTGGTCCATTGCGCGGCGAAGGTCGTCGGTGATTTTTACAAGAGTAGTGGTGATGCTGTGAGATTTACGAAAGCCAGATTGAAAGGGATCTAACAATTGATTTTCGTTAAGAAAGAGTGTAATTTGTTCATGTACAAATTTTTGAAAAGCTAATTGTGCGAAAATCGTTTATTTCAGTCGTTTCCATTTCTTTGGTAATGGCCTTATGAAAGCGCGTTTCCATTGCACTGGAAATTTTTCTTGAGATAGAGAGCAGTTAAATATATTAGTTATTATTGGTAGAATAATATGAATCAATTTCTTGATGAAGATAGTAGGTATGCCATCTGACCCTTGAGCTTTAGATTTAATTTTTCGAAAAGCGTGGAGCACTTGGAATTGAGTGACCGGAATGAACTTGAACGGGTTAAAATCCTTGTTTGATTTTTCCGCTGCGACAGTAATCGAATTAATAACTTCTATTTTTATTTTGTCATTAATGACATTCGGGGGTGTAGAGAATTTAGAAGTCAACGAGTCTAATGATATGTATGTAGGCAATTTAAAGTCATTTTGTTCGCCAATGCCAATCGACCTAAGTTTTTTGCAAATAATCGAAGGTGATTCGTTCGGACTCGCAATTGAGTGAATGAATCTAATTTTTGCATTTCTGATTAGTTGTTTTGTTGTAATGCGCTTATATTTGTCGAAAATGTTATCGTCTTTAGTACTTAAGAACAAAGGAAGTCTATTTTTCCAGAGAAGGAGAGAGGGGAGAGAGGAAGAGAGAAAAGGAAGAAAAATGAGAAATGCCTTAAATTTAATACTTAATCCACGCAAACCCGTCATATTTGACGGGCAGTTACGCTACTATATATACTCGTATGTCACGGTATATGTGCGTAGTCCGGTAAATGTGTATATTTCCCGATTCATGTGCACATTTACCACCAAGTTCGGTAAATGTATGTATAACATACTTTTACCGATTGGATTGGGGAAATGTACGCATTTATCTAGAGACACTGGTATATGTGGATGAACGTCGCAACACAGGCCACAGCATGGTAAATTGAAATTAATTACACTAAATGTGCCGCAGTTGCGTTCTGGAAAAGTAAGAACATAGAAGGAGGTTTCGAGTATGAAATAGATGGAATAAATATTCAAGCAGCCGAGTATGTAAAATATTTAGGAGTTACCATTTGTCGAGATCTTTCGTGGGACATGCACATTCGTCGAGTTATAGGCGCGGCCACCAAGAAACTGGCTTTCATAGGTAGAATAGTACGGAACACTACAGAAAAAGTACGCGAAACATGTTACTTATCACTGGTTAGACCAGTGTTTCTCAACCGGTGCTCCGCGGAGCACTGATGCTCCGCAAACATGAGGCAGGTGCTCCGCAAGCCTTTTAAAAAATTAAAGTGAAAAGTCCAATTATTGGACATATAATATTGAATTGTTTATTAGAACGAAGTGTAAAGACATTTGTCTATTATGTTACGATAATCGCAACACTGCTTTCATTATAAAATCTACTTTTTCTGCCTTTTCTTTCCGAATATGTACTACCTCGTTTTCTTATCCATCCCCCAACGTCTTCCAACTTTCTGCCTCCTCTTTCCTACTCTCCAATACCCTCCCTTCCCCATCTTACTTTGTTTACTTAGAAGCATATTCACTCCCTTTATGCCTCTTTCCAATTCACGGACCTTCTCCTTCCACATTCTATGCATAAAAGAACATTTTATTGCCCGCCAACCAACCTCTCCTTCACCATTCCACCTCCCCTCTCCTACTCACCGATTCCCTTCCTCCCCCTCGGTGTAACATTTGCTATAGTTTCTATATACTTGCATCTTATGATGCCAGGCCTCTCTTGTTGACTGCGGACTCTTCCAATGCCTCCCTCCACTCGCCTTCCAAAATCGACTCGGGGACATAGTTACATCTCACGGACTATAGTTTAATTACGTTGTGCCCGCAATCCACGAAACAAGCTCGGCACTGTATGTGGGCGGCCATTTTCCCTGTGTTCCATCGTAGTTGTTTGTATATCAGTTTTTTCGTTTACCATTATGTAATATTTAAATGCGTTGGTGAGTGGTTGTGAAACGTGTATTCTACATATTTTGTCGAATTTTGACAGTACGTGAGTAGCCTTTTGCGTTAATAAAATGAAGTTTAAATTTAATATATTTCTATTTATTCTAATAAAATTACGTCTGCTTGGTAACCATAGGATAAAATGAGTAAACAGACCAGGTTGACTTTTTTATGAAGAATTCCGGAGTGAAGCAAATGTTGATGAAACGATTCCATCTACTTCCATGAGAGACAATGCCGGTAATAGATCATGTAACTCACCTTCACAGTCAGATCGAAAAAAGCGGAAAACATGCAAGACGATTTTGGGAGAAAAGGCTAAAAAACAAATTAACCAAATTCTCCTCTCCAACGATACGATTGCGAGACGTATCGCAATGATTATTAATATCTTCATCAGCAACCTCCGTTCTTCAATTGGACGAATCAACAGATATTGCTAACAAAGCTGTAATAATTATGTACGTTCGATATATTAATTGGGACATTTAAGTGATTGAAGAAGAATTCATGAACAGCTTTTACTTGCCACACCGTTCAACTGGGTCCGAAATATTCAAGTTAATATCTGAATATTTCTCCAACAAAGATATCGATATTTCAAATTGTGTTTCGATTTATACTGACGGTGCAGCAAATATGACAGGTGTAAATGCAGGATTGGTTGCAAAATTTAAAGAAGTAGTGCCAAAAATTCAAATTACACATTGTATTATTCACCGAGAATTATAAGCATGTAAAAAGTTAAGCTCAGAGTTAAATGAAGTGTCAAAACAGTAAATTTAATAAAATCCATTGCACTTAACTGCCGATTGTTTGGAATACTATGCGATGAAATGGGGTCTGCACATTCCACCCTATTATTGCATGCAGAAGTTCGTTGGCTGTCCAAAAGTCGAGTGTTAAAAAGATTGTGTGTACTTAGAGAGGAAGTAGTGTGTTTTCTGTCTGAGAAAAATTCAGATCTTGTGAAGTACTACAAGGATATTAATTGGCACTTGAAACTTTGTTACCTTGCAGACATTTTCCAAAATTTGAATGAGTTAAATTTATCACTACAAGGACCATTGAAAAATGTTTTTCACATGTATAGTAAAATAGAAGGGTTTAAGAGGAAATTAAAGTTATGGGTTAACAGAGCCAAAGACAAATACTTTGTTATGTTTTTTTGGATTAACAGAGCTTCTGAATGAAGTTAAAGATAGAAACAATGAAGAATTTAATTTTGCAGAACTTCAATTGATCATTGTTAATCACTTGGATACACTTAGTGATAAATTTGATAAATATTTTCCTTTAAACAAAGATTCAAGGGTAGGTTCTTTGTGGGTATTAGATCCATTTAATGATAATCAAGGAAATCACTTATCACTCGAAGAAGAAGAGTTACTAGCTGATCTTTCCTCAGACTGCACATTAAAAATTTTAAAGAAGGATTTTCCTCTTGAAACTTTTTGGATTAAAGCTTTCACTGAATTTCCACAGCTAAGTGAAAAAGCGCTGAAAGTCCTTCCTTTTTCATCGACTTTTCTATGTGAAAGTGGTTTTTCTGTAGTTACTAAAAAAAAGCAAGCTAAGAAATCGTTTGGACATCACTTCAACATTAAGAGTATCTCTATCCAAACTTAGCCCAAGGATAGATGTACTCTGTTCAAACATGCAGACCTAAATATCCCATTAAGTAGGTATGGATAAACCATGTATGGATTTAAAAAATCAAATCATCAATTTTCTGCTAAATTTTAATATTACTTTTTTATTGCTCTGTAATTATAATATTGTTTATTCGTTTTTGTTAAGTTTACTTAATTTTTTAACGTTTCCTTTATTTTTTATGGTAATATTTTGCTTCGACACCAAGTTTTAGGAATAATTAATATTTTGGATTTTTCTTTCATTATTTATATTTTTTGGAATACCTTAATGTTAATCTACCTAGTTTGTAATACTAAGTTTGTAGTATTTTCTGCTTTTATAATTAAAGGACTTGCTACAATGTTTTATTTTTTATGCAATAATTTAATTACGGTACTAGCTATTAAGCCACTCTGGCTTTTATAGACCATAGTTTTTTGTGCTGAGGAATACATTTTTCCATAATTTATTTACAGGTATTATCTGTGTAAAAATAAGTAAGAAATTTATTTCATTTTGTGGATCGTTTTAATGACAATGTAATATTCATGTACTATAAAATGTAAAAAAGTATATGCATATATACAGTGCCTTACTTAATTACAGCAACAATTTAGATGCCCTTGACTATAAAAAATTTTCGTCTAAAATTTAGCCAAAATTTCTTTTTGATAATGATTTTGCGGAACGATTCGATGCGTATTCGAAACTCAACGGCCAGAAAATGAATCTATTCTTTCAGGCGTCGTTTGGTTTAAGTGCCGCATTTATAGAGGGATTCTAAGTGATTTTTAAATGCGAATGAAAAATATGCTGTATCGCATTTGCTCCCATTTAATTTTATGTCAACCTATAGGGAGAGGGGAGGGTTCTGATTTTATATAATAGAAGGATTTGGTCTGGCGCTCCTCCTAAATTAGGGGATATCGTGGTGTGCTCCACGGTCTAATAAAGGTTGAGAAACACTGGGTTAGACCACAAGTGGAATACGCCTTATGCATATGGGATCCGTACTAGAAGCCGGCCTCGGTGGTGGCAGGGTAACGTCCTCGCCTGCCAATCCGAAGGTCGCGGGTTCGAATCCCGCCTAGGTGGGTTTTTCTTCACCTAGGGCATGGATGTTTGTGATAGTCCTTGTTATTATGTTAATGAGCCCCTTGTAAAAGGCCGATTACGGCTGTTTAGGG
Source organism: Tanypteryx hageni (assembly GCA_028673005.1). Lineage (NCBI taxonomy): Eukaryota > Metazoa > Arthropoda > Insecta > Odonata > Petaluridae > Tanypteryx > Tanypteryx hageni. Next base: position 174,876,173 of record CM054120.1, read on the forward strand.
GCCGCATGGAAATAAATAAAGGGACACATAATTCAATTAGAAGGAGTTCAGCGCAGAGCAGCCAGATTCGTAAAACAAAAGTACGAACATAAGGAAAGCATCACCTCATTATTGAGGGATTTGAACTGGTACCACTGGAGGATCGTAGATTGAACTCAAGGTTGCGGCTTCTGGAGAAATATAGATCGGAATGTCTAAAAGACGACGTTGTAGGAATAATTGAAGCACCAACGTGTATAGGTAGAAACGACCGTGACGATAAGATACGTCACGTTCTGGAAAAGTAAGAACAAAGATTTAGGTTTCGAATATAAAATAGATGAAATGAGCATTCGACAAGCTGAGTATGTAAAATATTTAGGAGTAACCATTTGTCGAGATCTTTCGTGGGAAATGCACATTCGTCGAGTTATAGGCACGGCCAACAAGAAACTGGCATTCATAGGTAGAATAGTACGGAACACTACAGAGAAAGTACGTTAAACATGCTACTTATCACTGGTAAGACAGCAAGTGGAATACGCAGCGGGCATATGGGATCTGTACGAGAAGGGACCCATAATTCAACTAAAAAGAGTACAGCGCAGAGCAGCCAAATTTGTAAAACAAAAGTACGAACATAAGGAAAGCGTCACCTCTTTATTGAGCGATTTGAACTGGGTATCACTGGAGGACCGTAGATTGGACTCAAGGTTGAAACTTCTGGAGAAATATAGGTCGGAATGTCTAAAAGACGAGGTTGTAGGAATAATTGAAGCACCAACATATATAGGTAGAAATGATCGAGACGATAAAATACGTAAGATCGATTGTAGGACGGAGCGTTATCTAGGCTCGTTCTTTCCGAGGACAATACGAGATCACAATAGGAAATTTCGAATTGCGTTAGACAATCTTTAGGTAGGATTTGGTGCATTGTACCCCCTGCCACCCACCAATTAGGTGAATTTTAGGGTAACATGTAGATGTAGATGGCGGCGTCGCGGACATCTGTTGCAGTTTAGAAGTACGCTAAATGTGCGTTGTCCGGTAAATGTGTAAATTTCCTGGTAAATGTGCACAACTAACTAAACTAGCTAAACTAAATTTAAACATGAAGGGAAATTTTACTCGGCCCCACTGGGTTGGGTAAGTTAGTCGAAGTGTTTTTGGTTCCTCCACACTGTGCTGTCAGCATGATTCACAGGTAAGGAAGGTTCTAGAAAGATCTAGTCAGGGGAATCATGCTCAGAAGATACGAGAAGATTCCACGGCCTATATAAGTGGCTCGCAGAGCTGTGGTGGGACACTCGCTGTAAGCAACGGGCTGAATAAAGATTACGCAACACGGGAAAGATGTATTGTTCTTTATCCGACAGCCTAACCCTACATTCACGTTCACTGTGTTCCTCCCTCTGGTTGGGAAGCGTTCATCTTATAATATACCAATGGAGCCAAACCCTCGATGATTTTTATTATAAATTAACATAATTATTAAAGTGTAGCATTTCTCATTCTTACTTATTTCCACATTTACCAAGTCACATCGGTAAAAGTACACTATTACTGGGTAATGTACGGATAATACGTATTTCTGGAAACTTAAACTTACATTTACCGAGCTTTGTGGTAAATGTGCACATTTACCGGTAAATGCACGCATTTCCCCCTTACGTACTTTTACCGTAACACACACACACATGCACACACACACACACACATATATACACACATACATAAAAGGAGAGGGGTTTTAGCTATTTCATAGAATGATAACTGGAATAATAGAGACGGTTAGTTTTTTCACAAGTCCTGGAAAAGTGTATCGTTCTACATGGCGAAAGTATATGACTAGATCAAATGCTGGAATCTTTCCCGCAAAAAAGCAGGTCTTGTCGAGCCTTTTTCCTCCCAACGCCTCCTTTCCTTCCCATGCAATTCTGCTTGACATTAAAAATAAATGTTTTTGTAACGTTTCCCATGAGAATTATTGCTTTTATTTGAATAAGATGACGTTACGGTGGTGACGAACGAGGAAGGATACGCATTATTTTTTTGTCGAAACGCTGCATAATTTCGGCTCGAATTTGATGAAATTTTTGGCCGAGTGTGCGAATGTGTTCGTCAATAGAGGTGCAAAGGTCGATTCGTCCAACATCGAGACCTATGCACGCGAAAATAAAATCGAGGCTGTGTTCAAATACGATCAATCCAGGACGACGATGCGGTTAATTAAATTGACGCGTAATTAATTTAATTTTAACTTATTAGAATGATTTAGGGCAAAATGTTTGGGAAAATAGTTATGGAAGTTCTTACCTTCCCCCAAATGATTATTCTTGCCACTCACTGAGAGAGAGTTAAACGGGAATAAATACATATCTCACAGTTATATCGATATTTAGAATATCTACATTCATACACATATAAAATGAGCATATTAAACCATGGGTTTTGTAGCCCTCTAGTTGTTTTGGCTAAAGGAGTATTTCACCTTTGTTATTTTTATAGAGCATTCGCAATTATTTTGTGCTCCCGTTGCTAACGTACTTGAATATCTTTAATTCTAAAGATGTCATTATCCTAAAATAGTAAAACTGATGATCGTCACATGGAAGTTGCTAAAAGGAATCGGCGGAAATTTACCCGATGCTGTTGACGTTGATTGACACAATAGTAATGGTGTTGAATTGAAGAAGGAAGAAAGACACGTATTTACGTCACTCTCTCTTCGTAGACTTCCATGCTATTGGTTAAGTGTAACACAGGGTGAGTTCTTCCCTTTTCTTCTTATTTCACTTGTTACGACGCTTTGTTTTATTTTCGTCTAATCCTCTAGTCGCTGTCTTCGCGTCAACAAACATGCAATTAAAAATAAATGAAATTATCGATGGTTGAATTTCACCTCTGACTTCAGTCTATTTAATTCTAATTCATATGGTCTTTGAAGAATTTCTTAACACATTTGAACTCGAGGGAGAAACCAGACTTAGAAAGAAAGGTCATTTTTATTGGCATTGTAGAATTTCATTGTAACGTGTTGCATTGGGCATAACTTTAGATTTGCTATAGTTGTTGAGCACACTTTTGCAAACCATTTGACCCTAACATTTTAGTACCCCGCTCATTTATTGCCACCGTTTATACGTTATTGGGGACAGTTTAAAAACTAATTTGTCGACTGATATCTAGAATAATCGTATTTCTTCTCTTGTTTTTGATGATTACCAAAAAATAAGCGATTCGGTTAACAGTATGCCAGAATGATAAATTCATAAACTGATGACTTATGCTAAATGCATGGAGTCAAAAGATAAATAATACAAACTTCTACATAAAGAAAGAACAGGGCATGGGGTTTATATGATGGATGTGTCTCCGGCTGAGGGAAATATAGTGGTAAGCTCGGAGGAATTAGTTATTTGAATATGCAAAACTGTGAAAGTAAAATTAACATTCTTGAGTCTTTCCTTCCTGTATTATTCTGCGGTCAGCTATGTTGAAAAGTTCATCACCTCGCAGCTAGTTTCGCCAAAGATAACAATTTCGAGAAAAAAGAAAGATGCTCTTAAGATGGATCTATAGGAGCAAAGTCCTTAGCTGTGCTATCTGATTGGGAATTTAATCTGGCATTTTCTGCCAATTAAACTTTGATGTCAATCACATATTATCATCTCATGACGATTATAGCGTAATCCATTATATTAAACTGTAAGAATCATCAAAGGACGTGGTTTGCAACAGGAGTCGCTAATCTACGGCTTGCGAACCGTATGCGGCCTTCGAGAGCATTTTATGCGGCCCGCGACGCTATTGTGAGAAATCTATCAAAAACATTTAACACAATATTACATTTATTAATTGAAATTATGGCCATATAATCTTGAATGATGAAAAATGTTTTCACTTGATTGATTTTAATAGAATTCACAAAATTTAATATTTAAGGGAGAGATTGAGAAAATGTTTTGGATATTATTTGAAAGTAGAAGAATTAATTATGCTGGAGCTCAGTTCTTCCTTTTATGAAAAAGTGTAAATGTGTATAGTGCGTTTTTGTATGTATATTTATTAGGGTTCTTAATTATATCATTTTTCTCATTTTGCCTCAAAATGCTGTAACGCAGTTTCTTGTGAGGCGTTATTTCTGAAAATATCAGAAGAATAAGTTCTCTTGTATATGAGGATTGATGAATGGCTGCTAGAGCGGGTTGAGCAGTATAAATACCGTGGAAGCATAAAACAAGAGATACAAAATTTAAAAAAAGACAAGCTACGATAGCTAAAGCCTCCTTCAGGAGAAAGAAACTCCTGCTATCAAGTAAAATAAACCAAAAACTAAGAAAAAGTTAGCGAAATGCTTCGTGTGGAATATCGCCTTGTATGGAGCGGAAATATGGTAGTTTGGTTAAAACGGCACGCAATGCTTGAAAAGCCAAAAATGTGGATTTGGGAGGAATTTTTGAAAATAAAATATGCTGTTAGAGAAAAAATGAGGAATAATTTTGTACAATTGGATAGAAGATGTGAAAGATACAACTATTAAGGAAAATGAAGGACAGGCTGGATCGGGTATTTCCTGGCGATAGACTCCATTATTAAAAATGTGATCGAAGAAAAAGGTTTCAGGAGATAGACTACGTGATAAGGAAAGAGAGTTATCTGGAAATGAAATAGGTTTCTGAGAGCTGGGGAAAGTGGGAAAACCGGTTCAACATATAACCACGAACCTGTCCGAAGCCATATTTCTGAGGAACATGATGAACTTTTTTTTCATTTCACGAAATTCTATCTTAATTATTATTAAATCGTCTGATGTATTTTACTTCGAAATCCCAACGATCGGTCTAGAATATTCCTGATAGAAATGTATATGCAGTTTCATGTGGAGCTTGTCGCTCGTAATGATATATCAAGGTCTGTTTGCCGTTTCAGTTATTAAGCGTATCAGTAATGCAAATATCTGCGTCAGGTGTCCGAAATTTATTTTCACGACATATTTTGTGGAAATAACGCCGTTTATCGCGTCTTCGTTTCCGTCCATATAGCCGAATTAAAGTTTCGGTACGTTTCCGAAATTGAAGATTAATCGCGGTTCGTTTGAAGGAGTTCTCTGCTACTTTCCAAATCGCAATAAGTCTCCGGGATTGCCTCCTTGCTCCTATTCACGACGTCTTAAAAAGTAGATTTACATAAGGAGTCGGGAACCGAAGAAAAACTTCTAGAAATATCTTATCCTCGGCTGTACGAAATCATTCTTATTGAAGTTACCTTCTCTGAGTATTGAGCCGATTTAAACTATTCATTGAGTCATAATTTTACTTTCTCATATACGTAGTATATTGAGAAAGTATTGTTGTCGTGAAAAAATTCGACTTCGAGATTTTGACGTATATAGACGTTTTACGTGTCCCTGAGTCCAAAAAAGTTGTTTTCGCCATGCCGTATGTCTGTCGGCCTGTTCGCCGTTCTATGGCCCAAACGCCTTTATAAAATGGAATGATATTTCGAATTGATGCAATATATCATCTTTTGCAGACACTTTTTTCATAAAAATAATATTGCTCAAAAATTAAGGGTACTTTATTCTTGGAGATTTTTGGAAAAATTTTATTTACTCAAAAATGGCTACAGAGAATTTGATTAAAATCAATTAAATTGTTGACCCTGATGTCACAAAAAATACTCTGTAAGCCACATGTCTCTTGAAATTACTATATGGCTTCCAATGACATTACAATATACGCTAAGCTACCTTACCTAAACTTTATGATGTCACGCCTCTCTCGCCATCCATTCAAACTCTTATTACACCCTTACGGTTAAACTAAATCGAATGATATTTCATATTTATGGATAATGTCATTCATGAAAGACATTATGAAGAGATAAACGATATTGCGCAACAATAAAGACCTGGTTCCGCTAATGCGACACGCATGCCTGGGCTGCGTGCAGGGATTGCTGCGACCATCGCAGGTGGTGACGGTGAACTGGCATTCAAGAGTCGCCAATGGATCAGGGTCTAGGCGTACTATCCGCCGGGAAGGACGTGGGATCCGGATGAGGTCATGGATATCGTCGGGGATGGCTCCATTGTCATCGGCGACCTGAATGCCATGCACGCTAGCTGGCATTCAAGAGTCGTGAATCCGGGGGCCTGCGGCTGCGAGACTTGGCAGACAAAGAGGGGCTCGCGGTGCTTGTGCCGACCGAGCCCATGTTCCTCCCGTCCAGGGATGTCCTAGACATGGAGGAGACAGACCGTATGGTCGACCACCTCACTTTTACCTTCCATCATGCCATGGACGCCGCGATAACGAAGGTGGTCGTGGCCGCGGGTATTCACATCGCCCTGACGTATTCTGCCAGAGAGACCATCACCCGACGCAACAGTGTGCGGCGGCGGTGGCAGCGCTACCGAACACGACCTCAGGCTCCAGCTGGACTGCGTCAACAGGACGGTACGAGACATGTTGCGAGACGTTCGCTCGGACGCGTGGGAGTTGCATCTCTCCTCGCCTTCCCTGGAGGGCAAGTCCGTCTGGAAGACCTGTAGGAGGCTATGCGGTACCCAGCAGCTCGATTCCCTGATAGTTCAGGGGATCTCTCGCGAGATCTCTGGAGGAGAAAGCCGGGCTGATGGCGGCATATCTGGAGGGGGTATTTCGTCCCAACCCGGCCACAGCCGAGTCGGATGCGGTAGAGGAAGACATCGTAAGGGTGCTGGGGATGCTTCATCGCGGTCCCCTGCAGGACGCGGGGGCGATACTATTGCAGTAATTCGCCACCTTGAGTTGAGGAGGGCTCCGGGGCATGACGACATCCCAGATTCCTGTCGCCGCAGTAGAATTCCTGACCGCCCCTTATAACGGTTGTGTCGGGATTCCATACTTTCCGTCTGCCTGGAAGACGGCAAAGATTATCTGCATCCCGAAGAGGCCAGGGACGGATGTTGGTCCCGGAGATATCCGGCCATTCTCCCTTCTGGCGGGATTCGGGAAGATCTTTGACCGTCTCATCCAGAAGCCGATGCAGCACGTTTTCCGCTAGAACAACTTCCTCCCGGACGAGCAGTTTGGTTTCCTATATGGGCACTCCACTACCCAGCAACTGGGTTGGGTGACGTACTTCATCACTGACGCCTTCAACAGGAACCACGCGGTCGCAGGGGCCTTCTTCGACGTCTCGAAGACCTTCGACCTCGTGTGGCATCCAGCGCTCCTGTTGAAGATGGTTCGACTCCAGTTCCCAGCTTGGCTTGTGCGGCTAATCGAGTCGTACTTGCAGGCCCGGACGTTCCGGATGTTCTAGCTCCGGGTCGGATCGGGACTGCGACTCATCTGCGCCGGCGTTCCGCCGGGGTCCGTCCTGGGGCCTACATTGTTTAACGTCTTCACTCAAGATCCCCATCGGGAGTTTTGGTGGAACACTACGTTTGCCCTGTACGCTGACGACGCGGCGCTTCAGTCACGTTCCAGGAAAACGTACGCGGTTGTGGAGACGTTGCAGTGCGCCGTCGATGACCTGGTCACCTGGTATCGTCGATGGCGCATTGCAGTAAATCCCAGAAAAACCAAAGCCGTCGTCTTCCATCCCTGAAGAGGAGCGCCGCCTGGAGTCGACCTGTCGGTGATGGGGGGGTTCGTCCCCAGGAGCCCAGAGGTCACCTACCTGGGAGTAGTACTGGACCCGAGGCTTCTCCGGAAGCCTCATATTGAGAGTGTCCTGCGCAAGTCACTCGGGACGTTACCCAGAATCCGTCCGATTCTGCGTCCGGATGTCTTGTCGGCCCACACCAAGAGGTGCCTCTACCTGAGCTGCGTGAGGCCCATCTTGACGTACGCAGCTCTGTTCTGGTCTGAGGTGCCGAAGACCACTCTCTACAGGCTGCAAGTTGTGCAAAACAATGCACTCCGGCTGATACTCGGTCGTGGTAGGTACGTCCATGTCAACCGGATGCATTTTGACGGAAACGTGGAACCCCTGGACATCCTCCGGTCGAGGATTTTCATGGAATTTTACTCCACGTTAGCAGCATCGGCGCACGAAGAGGTGCGAAAGTTAGGCGACATCAAGGCTAGGTGGTGGGATCGCTACAAGGGACCCCTTCGCCAGCCTTGTTTCGCAAGTCCCCCTCCCAAGAAACAAGCGTCCCCGCTTATAAGGAGGGGTCGATGCCGCAATGGGGCCAGCAGAAGTAAATATTAGAGCTAATTACATAGAGTCAGTTCCGTATTAGCAGGAATGCTGGAAATGCGACGGGGCCAACCACCATTCAGTTGGATAGATCTGCCATGTCAGTTACGCTGGTTCAACGAGAGCAGCGGCGGCATACAGCGGATTGCTGCGTCAACCAATGTTGAGAGGAAATAATTTTGAGCCTCCAGTTCATTCTGAGAATTATAGCTCTAAGTATGAATTTCGCTGTAGTTCTTCACATTTTAGAGGAAGAAGAACGGGAGGAAGAAATTTTTCGTCTGATTTCTTTAAAAAATATGAATGGTTTTTGGCTGTCTCATTATATAAAAGTAGACACATCTAATATATACTTTTTATTCGTTTACGTGCCAATTTTCCGTCCAATTGAGAGGCTATCTCCTTCCACACGTTATCCTTCAAGATGGCATCTTTTTAGTCCTTCTGAGAGGCGTCCTATAAGCATTTGTGGAAAGAAACAAATTCTATTAACGACATTTCTTTGTCGCGGCTAAATTTCTCACTCATTTTTCTCAATATAAAGCACTCCTAGCAAACGGTCGCAACAGCGGCTGCAGACTGACAGCTCAAAGCAGCAGTCATAGCAGCCGGCGTCAGCGACATGGAGCGACGAACGCTTCAGTTGAAACTGATTCATTTTTACGTGATACATTCAGTGCGATGGTCGCAGCAGTCGCTGCACGCAGCCGACGCATGCGTCTGTCACACTAGCAGAACCAGGCCTTGAAGGGTTCTTTATTCTTGGATATTTTGAAACAAAATTCGATTTACTCAAAAATGGATCTAAGGATTTGATTAAAATCATCCAAACTTACAGCCTGATGTCACAAATAATAATAACTAAGCCATATGTCCCAAGAAAGTTACTATATATCGTCCAGTGGCATTATTTCTGTACAAGACGCTTAGCACACGCGTCAGGGGGAAGGGGGAACCCGGGAATTCCCTGGTCTAATATTTCATACTTTACTGTTAACGTCACGCGCTTATTAGTGAGAGATATTAGACGTGAGAGGTTGATGGTGTCAGTCACTTTGGTTCTGTTGCTACGCATAATTGGCAGTGAATTGCCAAGAACACAGAGTTAATTTCGGGGCAAAAAGTGTAGTGAGATCAAACGTATATACGTATATGAGAAAGTTTGTGCAATGTATATTGCGCCGTTTATTTTGTAAATCAAATTGGCCATAAAAGCCGTGTTTGGCGATAAACTTATTCTCGGCCACAGAATACACTTCAATCCACTAAGGGACGTAGATGCTAAGGGGAACTAATGCATATTCTCATCGAAGCTGCCGAGGGAATTCCAGAATCTTTTGAGATGAAGAGTGACGTAAAGCATTCTTAATGTATTTAGGATGCTTTTGCACTTACAATATGATGCTATAACGGCGTATCTTTCAATCCAATGAAGATTGTTTTGGAGGCGAGATTAATATCTCCAAGGAAAATAATGGAACTCGCTTTAAACGACTTTCAAGGAAATGGGAAAACAATGTCGTTATAATCGAGTGGCTTTATACCAAGTATATCCTTCAAAAGAGATACGGCAATCACACATTACATTTCTTCTGAAGTTTTTTAAATTTAATATTATAGACCAAGGCTTCTTAAATAGGGTCCGCGACTCTTGGAGAAAAAATGATTTTTTTATTAATTTAGAGAAGTGGTAATTAATTAACCAGTGATAATTTAAAGGGAATACAAGAAAATGAAGTGAACACAGAACAATCAGTTTAATTACACATGCAGCAAAGGTTCTACTTAGGGTTATGAACAGGAGACTAATTAGCAAAATGGAAGAAAATGTTGCAGAGGAACAGTTTGGATTTAGAAAGAGAAGAGGTACAAGTGACGCAATAGGATTGGTAAGAATGAGTGGAGAGAGATATATAGAAAGGGGTAAAGGAATTAGTCTGTGCTTCATAGATATGGAGAAGGCATTCGACCGAGTGAACTGGGAAAAACTGATGGAAATACTAAAAGCAAAAAAAGTAGACTGGAATGATAAAAGGTTAATTAAAGAGCTGTATATGAAACAGAAAGCAGCTATGAGGATAAAAGATGCACAGACCGAATGGTATGATCTAGGAAGAGGAGTAAGGTAAGGGTGCTGCTTATCGCCAACCCTGTTCAATATATATGCTGAAGAAATGATTGACAATGGAATAGGGAATGATAAAGGAATTATTATTGGGGGTAGAATAATAAATTGTATAAGGTTTGCTGATGACATGGTAATTTTGGCAGATAAAACGAGGCATATTCAGGAAATGGTTACAAAGCTAGAAGACAGGATGATGGAATATGGAATGAAAATGAACATAAAGAAAACAAAGGTGATGAGAATGTGGGATAGAGAGATTATGAATGTGTCAATAAAGGATGGAAGAGTGGAGCAAGTAAAACAGTATAGATATTTGGGAAGCATGCTAACTGAAGACTGAAGAAGTGAAAAAGAAGTAAGAACAAGAATAGCAATGGCAAAAGAAACATTTAATAGGAAAAAACGGGTACTATGTAGTAAAATGGATTTAAATCTGAAGAAACGTCTTGTGAAGTGCTATGTTTGGAGTGTATTGCTTTATGGGTGTGAAACATGGACGCTAAAGAGGAGAGAGAAAGAAAGGCTAGAGGCATTTGAAATGTGGGTGTGGAGGCGGATGGAGAAGGTTAAGTGGATGGATAGGATAAGGAATGAAGCAATACTAATAAGGGTGAATGAGAAGAGAAGATTACTTGAAACAATTCAGAGGAGGAAAAGTAACTGGTTAGGGCATATCTTGAGAGGAGAAGGTTTACTATTAATTAACACCAGTTGGAAGGATCAGTAGAAGGTGAAAGGAAAAGGGGACGTAGAAGAATAAAAATGTTCGATGACCTGAAAGAAAGTGGAGGGTATCAGGAAATGAAAGAAATGGCAAGGAACAGAAAGGAGTGGAGACAACGCTGGTGCCAGGGACCTGCCTTGAGGCAGAACACCTCATGATGATGATTATATCATTATAAATAGCTGCTTCTTACATATACTTATAGGATATATGATATAAAACCTAAGGTACTTATGGAAGAGCTGCAATACTGAAATTTGGAAGGAAGATAGGCCATTGGGTACAACCTCTGGTAAAAATCCGAAATTCCAGAAGAAGTTATATTTAAGGGGTGTTTCTGACCCCAAAGTCCAATTTTAAAAACACATAAGATAATCATTGAAAATTGTCCAGGGCTATATAAAATTGCTTTTTTAAATTATTTTAAATTAAGATACAAAGTCGGTACATGCACCATACTGTGGAGGAAAGAATGAAGTTTATTTTTCCTGATTAAATTCATGTCCATGCTGAATTTGCGTAAAATTTTGATTTTTATCTTAAAATTATGAAAAGTTTTTCTGTTTTCAACAATGAAAAAGTTTAATTGCCATAGGAACGATCCCAATGCCTTTCAATGGGAATGCATTTTCCATACTTGAATAGCATCGATTTAATGTTTATATTGCGTTATTATTTCAGCCAACGACGTATGCATATGGTGACTTGATTATCTTAAATTCATTTTTTTAAGGCCTACTCACACCACACCGGTTACGGCATGGCGACGTGATGGGAGGCGTCCGGCACCGGTGAAAAATTAAGCAAATTGAATCTAATATCTTAGTTCACAAACCACGGGCCAGGTTTTGGTTTGTGCACTTGATAACCTGCTCACCTATCGGACTGGTTCCCAAACTGTTTCCTCCTGAGGCTCTCTTCATTTGCATAGAACAGTCCGCAGCCTCCATGTAAAAATTTTTATCGATAATGTTCAAGAACCTAATTTAAATGGATTAGCTATGATTTCCATAGCTTTGGATGAAGAAGAAGAATATTCGGAAATATTCAAAAAACAGGTTTCGTCGTCCATCAAGTCACGATAGAGTGTTGAATATTCTCCGTCAATCTTCCTCCTTTTCCATGCTTTATGCACCCAAATTCTCCTTTGTTTTGATATTCTTCTTATTCATCCAAAACTCGGGAAATCATAGCTATATCTTTTAAATTAAACTTCTTAAACATTATCCATAAAAATTTCAAACAAAATATAGTGTCGTTCCAGCCACTGTCAGGAGCCGACTGAGGAAGAAGCCGGGACTCGAGAACCCGTCCTTCGCCAGTACTGCATGAACATTTTTACCGGGCCGGCGCCTTGCCGTCCCGTCGCCATGCCGTGCCGTTGCCGGTGATGTGTAAGTAGGCCTTTATCCGGATACATACTAAAAGCCACGGATGATGATGCCATAATCCTAACACAAAATATCCTAATTTTTACATAAATGTTAGTGTAACATATAGGCTATTGTCTTGATGATGATTATAAGTATTGCTTAAGAAGGATGATCTGTGCCATGAAATTCGAAAACTTGGACGCGAGCCGATTGCCAGAGAATTTAGAAATTCCGGATGGATGCCTTAATTTTGCAGGAAATGAAAACTATTATCTTATTTAAATGGGTAGTGCAAATAATGTCGGGTTGGTTTAGTTACGAGTTAAGATATTGATGTATTGTGGTTTTTTACGTACTTGCAGTATGCACGCACCGACAACTCGTGTCTGTATGTATATATATATATATATATATATATATATATATATATATATATATATATATATATATATGCACTAGTAGAAGAAGCTTGCATACTGCAAGCATTTCATTTCACTTTGGAAAATCATTCATTTTTCAGACATATTTTATCATGAGAAATATTTCTTTAATTCTAAAGATTTCTCCTCTGGACAGGTTTTCGTTTTTTCATTATGGAAAAATAATGGAGTAAAATTATCGCTAATTTTTGCAATTTTAGGAATATTATACTTTTCCCAAATTGAGATAATAATGCCACACATTTCTGCCAAATTTGAAATTAATAGTACAATTAGAAGTTAAATAACATTTATCTAATTGATTAAATTTAAATAATTTTTAACGTCCAAAATAACAATTTTATGGCTAAATTGAAATGTTTATTAGTTTACATCGGCTAACCTCTAAATAATTTAAAAATTTCAGCTCCCTAACTTGCGGCGTAGTGTCTACGCATCTACCAATTTGTTTAAACTTTAAGAATTTTTAACAGCCAAACAAATAAAAATATCAAATTTTCTATAATCCCTATTTCGTTTTTTTACAAATCCTACCTCCAAAAAAAATTTCAGCTTCTTAGCACATATGGAAATACATAAACCTTGAAAATCTGTTTAAACAATTGCGAATTTTTATCGGCCGCATTGTTGCACTTTTTCAAGATTTTCGTTTTTTCTAGTCGGTTTTGCACAAATTCCTACCTAAGCAAAAAATTTCGAATCTCCAGCTCATCTGGAAGTGCCTAAACGTTAGTATCCTCCTATATGTTATCTCCTCCTCTGTAAGAAACGTCGATATATAATGATAACATATATAGGAGGATACTAATGTTTAGGCACTTCCAGATGTGCTGGAGATTCGAAGTTTTTTTATTAGGTAGGAGTTTGTGCAAAACCGACTAGAAAAAAAGAAAATCATGAAAAAGTGCAACAATGCGGCCGCTAAAAATTCGCAATTGTTTAAACAAATTTTCAGGGTTTGGGCATTTTTGAATGTGCTACGAAGCTGAATTTTTTTTAAAAAGTAGAATTCTTAAAAAAAACGAAATTGGGATTATACAAATTTTGATATTTTAATTTGTTCGGCAGTTAAAAATTCTTAAAGTTTAAACAAATGGATGACTGTTTAGGTACTACGGTATGAGCTAGGAAGCTGAAATTTTCAAATTATTTACAGAGTAGTAAATTTGAACAAATTTACATTTCAATTTCACCATATATGAATTGCGGCGGCCGTTAAAAATTATTTAAATTTAAACAATTAGAAAAATATTATTTTACTTCTAGAAGTGCTACAACTTTAAAATTTGGCTAAAATGTGTAGCATTAGTACTCCATAATGAAGAAAGTGTAAAAAATGTTAAATTGCAACATTTGGGGATTGTTTTAAACTATTATTTTTACATGTGGGAAAAACGAAAATCGCTGCAAAGGTGAAATATTTAGAATTAAAAATATATGTGTAATGATGAAATATGAATAATGAATGTTTTTTTATGTTGAGATGAAATGCTTACAGTATGCCAGTACCAACTGCTAGTATGTTATATCCTCCTCCTCCTCTGTAAGAGTCGTCGATATATAATGATAACATAATATATAGGAAGATAGTAATGTTTAGGCACTTCCAGATGTGCTAGAGATTCGAATTTTTTTTATTAGGTAGGAGTTTGTGCAAAACCGACTAGAAAAAACGAAAATCATGAAAAAGTGCAACAATGCGGCCGCTAAAAATTCGCAATTGTTTAAACAAATTTTCAGGGTTTAGGCATTTCCAAATGTGCTACGGAGCTAAAACTTTTTTATAAGTAGAATTCTTAAAAAAACGAAATAGGGATGAAATAGTATGTTATATGTTAGATGTTATATCCTCCTCCTCTGTAAGAAACGTCTATATATAATTATATATATATATATATATATATATATATATATATATATATATATACACATGCACGCATGTATAATTATTAATGAAATAGATTACATATGTCATTTTATCCAAACACTATCGGAAGCTTCGCAGGTAATATGTTGTCTGTAACAACTGTTTGACCTACCGCATGTGATTAGTCTTTATACAGTTCCATTTTCTGTAAATTATTCCCGTTCCTGCATAAGTGCATTTTTCGCAAACATGCCAAAGAAATCTGCATATGAATTCGCGAGCGAAGAATTTTTCCTCGTCTTCTTTTTCATTGTCCTATCGATCCCGTCTTTTAATCCTTTTTGTAGACCCCTGGCGTAATGGAACAAAATCCGATGCGTGTCCCAAAAACCCAATTAATTCGGAACGCGCCAATACACCATTTGGGCAATGGCCCGAAATATGATTCTCCTCCATTCTATTTACGCGTGTCTGGAATGGACGCCCGCAAAATGTAATTGATTAAAACATCAAACAATCCGTTTGTCTTCTTGTGGTATTTCTTCATCGCGATATGCGGTTTAAATAATGTGGCGAGATGAAACATTACTATTTGGTCAATTTGTTTGAATTACACTTAATAAAAATGGGTCCACTACCTCGTTTTTTTCTGTGTAAACATGCACTTTCAGCTTTTTGTTTTGGCCACGAGCCAAAGGTTTTTCCATGTGCACTTTCATGAATTTCAATTTCAACCGGTCAGATGTGTGCTCTCAAAACCCAAGGGATATTTTCTTTACACTTTTGGTCTGCATTTGCATTCCTTCACTTACGCAGTGGCGTATGCTCATATTTGTTGGCGAATCCATGTGTTCTAACTTTACGTTTGTACATTTTCGCAAATTTCGGGGAAGATAGTTTTTATTGTGTATCCTCTATCAGAGGCTTACGTAATACACATATTAAGACCATTCAATATACACGCGTTATTAATTTTAAAAGCTGTTTTCTACTTTTTGCACTAGTACATGCTTAAAATTTTTGTTATCAAGCAAAATGATAGATGTTTTTTCTTCCCTTGGTTTGTAAAAGTTTCTCTAGCAGTTATTGTGGCATTTATTTTAGCTATGTCCAAAATTAAATTACTCTGTATAAAGGTGACACTGTTTTTTACATTTCAACTATAATTTTTTTTATTTAACGAAGGACTAAAACTTATTAATAGTAGGATTTTGGCATTCATTCTGCGATATGTATAGTAAAAAATGTCTATTGGAACCAATTTTCACCTATGCTTTTATCGGAGTCACGTGCGAGTAAGAGTTTCGGAATATTCCAATCCCAAAAATTAATAATACCGGCCTTGGTTTCCATAGCGTAGTTTCAGGGCCGTGCGGTGGCATGGAGCGGTGGAGCTGAAGTTGGTACGCCATCTCCCCCGATAACTAACAACCAACGCACACATGTAATCTGATGAGTCCTTTGTTTTTCTTTTAATTCATTTTATTGAATTTTAGTCATTAAAACTTCAAATACTTTTGGCGCGCATCCCCGTGCGAAGTTATTTGTGCTATCTAGCCAAAAACATACCCACATTTTAAAAAATATGAAAGATTATGTCTCTTAAAACGTGAAATTAAAATTGAATCTAGACTTCGTAGTTGTAGTGTTAGTCGGCAAACTGAGGCTCGCAAAATGTTTTCTTGCGTTTTTCTATGCAAAACCTTTTAGTTTCTGGTTCGATATTTCTGCTCGAAACCACACTTGAAATTGCATACTGACCTCGTGTTTTTTATCAGTCCCAATTTCTTTTAATTACCCATAAAAATATATTTATTTTCACCCTTTTAGTTTACGCATTTTGGAAAAAATTAATTATATACATGTATTTTTTATTTTTCTATAGTTTGATGTTCGATCCTTATTTTTCTTCCCTCTTTCATTTGGCAAAAAATGGGCACAGAAAGAAAAAATCTGGTTGGGAGTTTACAAAACAAAGAGAAGCAAGAGATAAAGAATTCCGAAAACAAAGTACGACATTAATCTCTTTTTCATGCTATCTGAACCTGTACAATCTTCGAATGTCATTTTCAGTCCAATGAACTATATTCCTTATAAAACTACTTCCGTGGCCGGCCCGAGCTACGGACTAGCCGGGTGGCTTCCCGGGGCGCCAAAGTTTTTGGGGCGCTATCCCTATCATTTATTTATGCATTACTTGCAAGTGACTAAATATTGGGTGCCAAGTTATATCAACGAACAGGCTAGAATGTTGATGGCATTTCTTTTATTTTTTTATTATCAATAACTTTTACAGAGCGATGAATAAATTAACATGTACTTTGTAAATATCTCAACAAACATTAACGGAGTGCTATAATTCCTCGGACCGCTCCTGTCTCCATTATTTGGTTTTGATGAAAGAATAGATCAGTGTAAAACCGATGCCATTAACCGCATATAAGTTGCAGATCCTAATTGCCGCTGTTGTCAGCGATCGGACTGAATTTGAAATTTAATTGCCAGTTTTAACGGCTACAAAAGATTCGCAGCATAATTAATGTGGTAAAGTTGGCGAAAGTGAAATATCTTCCGATCCTGGTAAATGAAAAGGTGGTATTACTGACAAAGTGACAGAGTTTTTATTTGGAAGAGGTCCTGTACAAATTTCAAAATATTATTATCCGATAAACAAGAAGGGTAGACACCTTTCACCTTCCCTCTATATACGTCTTCTAACCAATGGCGAAAGTCTTACCAGGCCTTGGTTGATCTATTCAAAATCAAACGATGCCGTGTTTTGTTTTGCGTGCATTTTATTTATTTTTATCGTAATAATTGGGCTGTGAATGGTCACGCTGATTGGGTACATTTATCACGCGATTTAAAAACACACGAAATATCGCGTTTACACAACGTGTCCTCAAGTTCAAAAATGGCAAGAAATATTGGAGTGAATCATTTCAGTATTGCAGTTTCTGGCTTCCCAACCGCTTGCTATTCGCGGATCAAGTATTAAACTATTTGATCGTAATAATGGAAGTTTCCTGAAATTGTTTGAACTGTTGGCTAAATTTGATCAAATAACAGGAGATCATTTGCCCAGAACTGCTAACAAGGAAACTTCGTCCCATTACCTAAGCAATAATATTCAGAAGGAGCTTATTTCCTCAATTGCCAATAACATCAGAAGTCATATTACTGAATTAATAAAATTAAATAAGTATTATTCGATTTTATATTGCATCCCTGATAAAAGTCGCGTTGAAAAAATGTCTCTTGTTGTCAGTTTTGTAACACAGACTAGTGATGGATTCGAAATCCGCTAACATTTATTCCCCTCAAGGATACTACAGGCGAAGATTTAACCAAACAATTTTCGATCAATTAAGAATTCACCAGATTCCAGTTGATAATATGAGAGGTCAAAATAATGACAATGGAGCGAACATGAAGGGTAAAAGGACTGGAGTACAAAGTAGGATTTTGAAAATTTACCCACGCGCGTGCTTGTCATTCCCTAAATCTAACCATAAACGATGTTGCATATGCCTCTGGAGAGACGGCTAGTTCCTTTCATTTAGTTCAGCAGATATATTTATGTCTTTTCTCGTCTTCGGCAAGTCGTTGGGACGTACTAAAAAAGCACATTAACAACTTAATTAGAAACCAGTGTGTGAAACGAGGTGGGAGAGTCGCATTTCTGCCATTAAGTCTCTCCAATACCAAATTGAAGACTGATGCGTTTCTAGAAATTTATTTGTATAAGAACCGTGATAATGTAGCTAAGTACGAGGCCAAAGCTCAGACAAAGCAAATTTCTTCTCTTAAATTTCTGTCTTAGTAGTGCGGTATGCTATCCTCTCCAAGGTGAATGGGGTCTCAAAAATAATGCAGAGACCGCAATTTAACATATCAGCATGCAATAACTTGCTGAAAGAAATTATAGATTTTTTGAGAAATTATCGCTCAGATGAATGTTTATTGAAATGTTTAGCTGAAGCTAAGAATTTAGCCGAAATACTTGAAACAGAACCTCGCGTTTTCAGAATTTACAGCTATTCAAATTCGTCACAAGAAAAACAATTATAATTATGAATCAAAAGATGAGCCAATTTTAGATCCCCAGAAAAATTTTAAGGTCAATTTTTAAAATGTTATTATTGATATCGCGATCAATTCCAGTAGTGAAAGGTTCGAGCAACTAAAAGCGCATAATAAAAATTATGAGTTTCTTTACGACATTTTCAAATTAAAGCATCAGGAACGAACCCAAATATAAAAGTACTGTAAAGATCTACAAGGAATCTTAACTTACGGTGATAGCGCAGATATAGATAGAATTGAGCTATCTAAGGAAATAATTAATTTGACTGCATATGATATGCCTCCATTTGAAGTTCTAAATTTCTTATTAAAAATAACATGTTGGCCATGTTACCTAATATTTCTGTTTGCTTGCGGATTCTGTTAACATTGCCAATCATAGTAGCTCCCGCAGAACGTTCTTTTTCAAAACTGAAAATCATAAAAAACTATTTATCTTCGTCAATGAGTCAGGAAAGATTGGTTGGATTATCTCTTATGTCCATTGAAAGCGACGTTTTCCAATCTCTTAACTATAATGATTTGGTTCGAGAATCTGATGAAATTAAATCAAGAAGAATAAATTTTATGTAGGAATTGGATTTATAGATTTTTTATTTCCGTATTGTATGTTACCAACAGCTGTTACTTTAAATACTCGGTTATTATATTTTTTTAAATGCGAGAATCTGACGTAAGACCGATTTTCCTCTTAAAGTATACATATAGATGCATAATCTAACGTCTATTTATAAAGTGCGGAAGACGTTACCTTGTTTTTGAGAAACTATTTCCCTCTCTTGTTGGAATTGGAAGATTTGGCAGTCCTGCATATAATTTTTTTATGAAGTACAGGTTACGTAATTGAAAAATGAATAAAAATTGTTCACGTTTACTGTCATAGCTTTAATTATTTCAGTGCATTAGATAGTCTACAATATAAAAATAACATAATTAAAGAATATTTACCGTTTCAGCGTCTAAAATCATACTTTTAATTTTTATATGGAATTTTAATAAAACGAGGTCGGGATATCAAGATTGGGAATTTCGAATCCCAAAATCCTAGGATTAAAAAATCCGCATTCTTGACCACAAAGCTACGGCTTTCATAACGTCAGTCAATTATATATTATACTAACTGTTAATTGTTTATATCGTTTCTGGGTATCATTTGGAGTTAATATAAAGTTATTTTTCTGTCCGCGAAAATATTATGGCAAGGGGCCAAATTATCACGGAACGGCCCTGCGTCGTTTACATATTTAATGTATCTCATGCTAGTTTCTTTCGACGGGAACAAATAGGAATGGATCGCTCCATGATCGAAGGGAGGTTTTCTCCCTCCCAATTCGGAGTAAACTCCAATTTTCGATATAAATTAATATTGCGGTGTAAAAAGGCTCGTAGGAGGATACCTCTTGGAATTCTCTTTGACCTTCCCTACTTGGGAAGTCTGTGGACCTAGGTTCCTGCAGTTTTATCCTTCCCTTCTATTGATCAAGTCGGCCTGTAAACTAAATAGCATCGGGAGAGAGAGACGAGGACGTTATTTTGCATTCTCATCATTGGTTTTTTATTGCGAGAGAAAAAATAATGGTCCGAGATGTAGGTGTCGTTTTACGATAGTTGCTCCTTTGTGTCGATTCCTCAATGACAGAATGCAGTCGAGTTTACCCTTTGGATGGGAGGCGCTTGGATCTCCGCCTTTCTTTTTAGTCTTTTAGAAAGGGTATGATTTCTCCGCCATACCCCTCACATAATAGCATCTTCCTCTCTGGCCGCCAAATGTCCTAAAAAAAAGGAAAGATGCTGCGAGTTTTTTGCACGATTCTCTTTAAACGCGTATAAACGCCGATTTTTAATCTCTCCTGCGATTTCACGTTGGTGTTAGTATAATCAATTAATTTTCTTTTTGATTACCAAAAATGACGTTCACAAGAAAATGCATAATAAATATATGACGTCTTGATTAAAAATAAATTTTAAACTTCAGCCACAGTCACGGAATTTATCGACTAAATTGTGTGCCTTTTTTGGTTAAACACTAAATGACTATGGGTATATTTGGTATATTAAAGGCGCATATGGCTACATAAACCTTTTATGGAAATAAAATAAACCTGTTCTATATTTTTGATATCGTTGCTTGCGATTTCGTCCTCAGTACTGCACACCAACATCAGTTTTTAATCTGTGAAAATGATTCACCTCTCTTATTAAGTATGTTATCTGTCTTTGAAGATAGTTTTATCTTGTCAGACTTTTCTAAGAAATTGTCTTCGCAGTCGTAATTTTTCCCTTTAACCGAATTAATTACGTTGAAATTTTGGAACGACGTTGCATCCATCGAAGTTGTAATCGTTTCGAATGCGACGAAAGAAGTATTTTAATTCGTGTAGTTTCGGTGACTGAATTTAGACTATTTTGTTTTAAATATAGACCGTCGGAACGTACAATGAGAAACGTCATCGGCCTCGTAGCACGCGAGACGTTCAGCACACAATACCTATGCGGACGTCGTGTTTAACGAACACGGCAGATGACAAACACTTAGTTCATGCAACTGGAATTATTAAAATCTCGCCGATGTTATAGGTTCTTTTTTTCCTCCGGCCTGACACGATCCGGGCGTTTATGTAGAATAATGCATGCGAAGTCTCCATTGTGAGGAGCATTTGCTCCGTCTCTGCAGAGTATCGGCGGTGTGAGCGAGATAGGGAGACGCCAGCCCTCAAGGTCCTCTCTCTTATTCAGGTGAGCTTTACCCTCACGTTTAGGGAACCACATGTGGAACACATGGCCGTGCTTTCGATCGCTTCCGCAGAATCAGGATGAGGAGGCGTATTGCTCGCGATACCCACAGCCGCCGTCCCCAATACGCGCTAATCCTGTTCCCGCCTCACCAGTCGTTCTTTTGCCCGCGTATCTCGTCGAATAGGTGTTTATGAGTAATTATCTCGGAGTCTGGCGCCGCTTCGGGCGATACGGCAATTTTCGGAGAATGCATACATTTTTTCCTCTCTTGTAACGATTATTTACTGGTTATTTTGTGTACGAGTTGAATCCGTATGTTTGGGGAAAACGTTTGGTCTAGTAGTTAATTAAGGAACGCCGTCGACGCTTTTGGAACGCGTGGAGATTGTTCCACGCACCCTGTTGAGTTAGAAACATTATTCGTTCGGCGAGGAATTATGTAACAGTAATTTTCTCTCTTCATTATCATAATCGTCCATTAATTAATAAAAACATCATTGTGGAGTATTTTTACGCAAAATCGAGGGAAATAAAATCTTTAGCGGAATTACTAATCAAAATACGATCGTGAGCAGATTATTTCTCTTCGTAGCTTTATTGCCATCAATTAAACCTTTGACATATTCTGCCGGACGCACGATTACTGGTGTCCTTTAAAAGACCCCTTTTACGCCATATATGCAATATTTTTCCCATCTTTGTTTATGACTGTTATTAAATCTTCCGTTTTAGCGCGTTTTATTTTATACACGAACTTATGTTTTCAGTTTGTCCGTTTGTGAAATCAGTTAAATTAAAATGGGAAGTTAACGGTACATATATAACACTGAAATTTGCAGAGTGATCTATGGAGGCATTTATTACTCGGCCAAAGAAATGTTTTGAAGAAGTCGATGGGCGGCATAGGACACCTTAAAGAATTTCAAATCAAGATTCTGAGCAAATTGTTATAGATAGAAAGTTCAAATGTTTTAACTATTTGTGTGACCTTTAATGCCATCTATAACACTACAAAGGATATTTTTGAAAGATCGGGGAGCCTCAGAGGATCCCTTTTTTGAGAAATAGGAGAGCCTCAGGAGGGCCTTTTTTTAGTAATGTAGTATGTTTAAATCACAAGCCAATAACCACTAGATTAGAAACCTAACATGTGTAAGAGTATAAATATACTTTTCAATTATTTATTGAAGAAAATACTTAATGCCATATAAATATATTAATAATTTAATAAAGAATTTTAAGTTTACAAGTCTAAAAAAACCACAATAAAAATTAAAACGCGCTTTTTCATATTGCGTCAGCCAATGAAACTCCCATTTTTTATTATATTCTCAGAAGCAGAAAATGTCCGGCTTCGCTTTCGCACTTCCTGGAACTCTTATCTCTAATCAACAAGTACACCTTTTTCCTGAAATCTGTGTATTGATTGATGATTTTGTGTTTTGATACTGAATAGAATACATTTAAATTTCATCATCCCATCTTTTGGTCTTCATCTGTCTTATATGTCCATATGTTCGCTATCCCACATATTCTTGAAGGCAACGATTTTGGGATTATAACATATTCTGCCATTAAGGTTGATATATGTAAGAATTTATGTTCAGGTGTGTATTTGTATGTACAGTCAAACTCGTTTATAACGAACACGGTTGTAACGAGGTCACGGCTATAGTGAGCAAATGCTACCTCCAAGATAAGTTTACGAGTATTTACATACAAATATTTCACGTATATAACGAGCACGCTTCACGGATATATCGAGCAAACTTCGACCACGTCTCACTGTCTCAAACGCGGTGGCGGTCAGCCCCTTCAATCCTCATAGTGATCCAAGATATGTAACCTTGTGTTCTCGAGTCCAGCCTCTACACCCTATCCCTCGGTGAGGTTAAAGACCGCGGCGTTGTTGTTAAAAAATAATCCCTTCGTCCAAACCAAGAATTCCCAACTTGCAGGTACAGTGGCACCCGCGGAGGTCCTTTGTCCTCTCCTCCCAACCCACAGCTCTTTTACAGCCAGGAGGTTGTGTTAGGAAGGGGGGTAAGGGGCTAAGGGCATGTACAATGGCGCCCGCCCCCGTCGCTCAGCCGAATGCACCCAACACCCTTTCCCACGTAAAGATTGGAAATCCCAGATTTAATCCGTCTCCTCATTAACTCTTCCTGGAATTGGTATGCTCGCAGTTTGCAAAGAAAGTTCGTAGCGTTGATCACAAAAATCAGTTGAGATTTTGCCCTTGAACGAGTAACATGTCCGTACATAAAAGGAAGTGTCTGTCTATTCGCGAAAAGGTTGATATTATTCGAGAGTTAGAACGTGGTGAAAAAAATGTTGAAGTGTGCAAAAAATTTAATTTATCGTCGTCTACGGTTTCAACCTTATGGAAAAACAAAGAAGCGATTTTATCTGCACTAGAGAACAACCTAACAACGAACAAGAAAATGAGGAAGTGTGACTTGGGTACTGTTGATCAAGCACTGCTGGAGTGGTTTAAGACGCAGAGAAATGCTGGTTTCCCCATCATTTTAAAGGTACAGGCAGATAAATTTGCAAAACAGTTAGGACATGAAAACTTCACATGCAATAATGGGTGGCTCGATCGTTTTAAAAATCGGCATAACATTGTTTATGCGAAAGGCCCTGTAAGCAGATTCAAAAACGGCAAGTGAATGGGTGAAAAGTGTTTGGGAGGAGTGTCGAAAAGGTTACAGAGAAGAAGACATGTACAATGCCGACGAAACTGGACTGTTTTACAACATGATGCTTGATGCAACGTTTAAATTCAAAGGTGACAAATGTGTTGGTGGCAAAAGACCTAAGAATCGTTTAACAGTTTTAATGTGCGCAAACATGAATGGGAGTGACAAAAAAAAACTTTTTGTTATTGGTAAGTCACAAAAGCCGCGTTGCTTCAATAATATAAAGAAACTTCCCGTTGAATATGCAGCTAATAAAAAGGCATGGATGACTTCCAATATTTTTCAGCAATATGTAAGTCAGTGGAACAACGAGTTACGGAGGAAAAATAGAAACATTTTACTCCTTGTCGATAACTGTCCTGCGCACCCACATATGCAGGAGTTATCCAATGTAAAACTGTTGTTTTTGCCTACAATTGCGACTTCTATTTTGTAGCCAATGGACATGGTGATAATTAAAAGTTTTAAAGGCCATTTCAAGCGATTTTTTGTTCTACAGTTGATTGAAAGGAGGGAAAGAGGTTTAGATGGCAACGTCTCTGTATTGGATGCAATTCATTTGATGACAGATGCATGGGACAATGTTTCACCTACAACGATCATAAACTGTTTTCGGAACTCTGGTTTAATATCGGGAGAATTTTCGATTGATAACCATAACGTTGATGAAGATGATCTACCTCTGTCAGAATGGCTTAAAGAAAATGGAATTGCAAATTTTGACCATGTAAATGACATTGACAATTTTGTTCATGTTGATGATGATTTGATTACCAGTGGAATTCCTACGGAGAGTGAAATAATAGAGACAGTACTAAACACAGCAGACAGTGATGAAGACATTGTTGAATGTGTCGAAGACACAATCCCGACGAAAGCCGTGCCAACTTACTCTCAAGCTCAGGATGCTGTGGAAACATTAAATGATTTTTTTTTAAACATTGACATTTCCGATGGTGTTTTTAGTGCAATAAGTGTAATAAGAGGAAACTTCAAAGTGAAATCTATGAAACAGGCTACCATTCAAAGTTATTTTTCTAAAAAGGGGAGTGATTAAGGATGCAGCTGTGAGTAAATTTTATATGTACAAATGTTTATTTTAAATTTTCTAGTTTATTCTCATTTTTATGTTTTTCCATAAATTTACTAAATAAACTTTCTGTTTATATATTCACTTTTACTTCTTATGTCTTATTTCACCATACGCATGCATGCTTTTGCCTTCACGGATATTAAGTTTAACGGCTATAACGAGCAAAACTAGACGGTCCCGTGGCGCTCGTTATATCCGAGTTTGACTGTAATTGTGTATCTATTGATTGTAACCTTTTATCCATGCAGTTCAGAGAAACGCTTAAATAATGATTTTTTATTTAATAAATAAGATAAACATTTAAGATATGAGCATAAAAGGGAGTCCTTGCTTGGAGAAAAGAATTATCAATATCCATCACTACTTAAACTTTTCCTTGTTTAAGTTATCTTTATATATTTTTTGAACCACTTTCACTCGCTATTTTGGCGTTTTTTAGGATTTCACGTAAGTGTAAACATAGAGGTAAAAATACTATGGGGCACGTATTTTAACTCCACGTGTTATCGATCATCTTGCGACTATTTCCATTGAGTGGCAGAGAAAAGTCGTCGTTCTCACACGGTTTACTAAAGCCATTTGAGTCAGGATGTAATTAAATATTTAAATGTCCTGACCCGGAGAGTATATAGCGCATGCGAAAAAATATTTATAACACTCTCAGTTTTATACGTTAATATAAGACATTTTCGCTCGCATTAGGTTATATAAATTCACGTTACTTTTTGGGAGGTTAATGACGTCCGTGTAGGTTACCAGAGCTCGCCGGTTATTTCTAGTCGGCATAACTTTTTCATTCTGTGACAAACTGTAATAATAATAATTAATGAATAGAGAAAATTTCACGTGTGCGGTGCAGATGTTTTCCCCCATTTTTTAAAATTCGCATCGTCACCGGCACCACCTCCATTCGCCCGTCGAAACAAGCCTGTTGGTGCAAATATCAACGCCGAGTTCAAAGATTGAAAAAGAACCTCTCCCCTCTTAAGTGAAACAAACGACATTATCGTCGTGACAGAATCTTACCAGACGAGGTACGCCTCGCGTATTTCCACGCCCACGGTCGCGGATCCGTCAATTACGAGATCTCAGCGAAAAGGGTCTGCCAAGTGCACAGTCGGTGCGGGTATGTTCCTGGTTGCGGGGTGAGTCGGGAGAGGTGGTAGGGGGAGAGGTGGTAGGGAGAGGGGAGAGAGGGATAGGGGGAGAGGGATAGGGGGAAAGGGGTAGGGGGAGGAGGAGAGGGAGAGGTGGGAGGGGTGAGGGAGAGAGGTGGTAGGGAGAGGGGAGAGAGGGATAGGGCGATAGGGATAGGGGGAGGCGGAGAGGGGGGGAGGGGGAGAGGGATAGGAGGGAGAGGTGGGAGGGGGGAGAGGGAGAGGTGGTAGGGAGAGGGGAGAGAGGTATAGGGGGAGAGGGATAGGGGGAAAGGGAGAGGTGGGAGGGGTAGAGGAAGAGGTGGGAGGGGGGAAAGGGAGAGGTGGTGGGGAGAGAGGGATAGGGGGAAAGGAATAGGGGGAGAGGGATATGAGGGAGAGGTGGGAGGGGGAGAGGGAGATGTGGGAGGGGGAGAGGGAGAGGTGGGATGGGGAGAGGTGGGATGAGGGAGAGGTGGTAGGGGGAGAGGGAAATGGGATAGGGGAGGTGGAGAGGGTGAGGTAGGATGGGGAGAGGTGGGAGTAGAGAGGGAGAGGTGGGAGGGGGAGAGCGAGAGGTGGGAGGGGGAGAGGTAGAGGTGGGAGGGGGAGAGGGATAGGAGGGAGGTGGAGAGGGAGAGGTAGGATGGGGAGAGGGAGAGGTGGGAGGGGAGAGAGGTAGAAAGTATGAGGAGACACTGATCTAGAGCATGCTTCCCAAACTTTTTAGCTCCGCGGACCACAACAGTAACCCTCCAGGCCCTACGGACCACCTCATTTCTTACACATATGTACTTACTGTAACTACGTTTAAGAAAAAGGGTTAATTGGATATATAGTTTATTTGATCATTTTCAAATGTATTACACAGGTTTCTGTCTGTTTGAGGGGCGTCCGACTAGTTTTTGTTGTATTCCAAGAATTATTTTCAAAAATTGTAAGAGAAATTCGTGAAATATAAAATAGATTTACAAACAACATCATAATAAACATATTACGAAATACATTGTATTTCTAAACTATGAACGTAATACAGAAGAGTGTAAGATACAAAAAAACATTTATTATTATTATAAGAACAAAAATGGATGTATTAATGTTGGCGTACTCTGTACGCCAGCGCCCCTAACTTAGGTTTAATAAAGTAGTGAATACCTGTGATAGTGTAAGAATTGATAAACTTTTCCCAAAAAAAATTCAACTAAATATG
Source organism: Tanypteryx hageni (assembly GCA_028673005.1). Classification (NCBI taxonomy): domain Eukaryota; kingdom Metazoa; phylum Arthropoda; class Insecta; order Odonata; family Petaluridae; genus Tanypteryx; species Tanypteryx hageni. Next base: position 174,903,846 of record CM054120.1, read on the forward strand.
CGGTTCATTCTAAAGATGGCATTTTGGAAATCTTCGCGGACCACAAATGGTCCGCGGACCATAGTTTGGGAAGCACTGATCTAGAGGATTCCTTAACCCCTCGCGATTGTGTCGTGCGAAGGCTCTCGATGCTTCTCGGATGAAGGTTCGGGGATCGATGCTGCGAGAGATCTTCGTTTCAATTTTCCCTTCCTTTCCCGGAGATCGTCTCGTAAGGGAGTGGCGTGTAGCAGAGTCTCTTTCCGTGGTCCCTGACACCCCCGGTTGCCTCTTCCTCAAGTTTTATTTCCCCCGTGGGAGGCTCGTTGGGCGTTCGGACTCTCCCACCGGAATGGCCTTCGTACGGAAATTCAGGCGGCACTGAACGACAGCGGGAAGGAAATATTCACAGGCTCCTTCCAATTCGGACGGCGAAGGCGTCCTCTTACCTCGGGGGAATTGAGGCTGACGGTCGGAGAATCCGATGGAGGCTTTTATTCTCGGGGAAAAAATTACGCTGATTGCGTCCTTTCGCGGATTAGGTATTTATGAGGGCGTCGCGTCATTATCGACTCCCTCACGTATTGCCTCCGGCGACTCGCGGGAAATGATGGGGTTTTAACGGGAAAATGTTGACTCGCTCCTACTGGGAAATTTAATTTTCATTCGGAAATTATATATTCATCGAGTTCAATTGTGTTCATTTCGGTTGTTTTCTTTCGCTCGGCAACGTGGTTATTTGTTTATTATCTTTTAGCGCCTTAAAATATTGTTCTTTTTCAAAGTTTAGTCTGAAAAAATTATCGAATTTTGTGGACATTCCATTTTATTTAACATTTATGCATCTACATTGGAATAATTTTTATTACTGTTAAATATATGAGAACGCAGCTTATAATTTACGGAGAAGCATCCGTGGATGTATTCTCTAACCTTTGTTTAAACTTAAAAACTACTTGACTGGTTTAATTTATTCAGCAATATTACGGGGCCTTGGTCGCTATACGTTTCAATATGCAAAGCTAATTATTCGAGTTTTTAATTTTTTCCTTAGGAAATAAATGTGGATTATAAGTTTTCTTTGCTACTTAAGGAAGCTTTTACTCGTGGGCTTTTTCTTGGTTCCATTTCGGGACCCTTTTAAAAAAATTGATATTTTTTCCATTAACCATTTTGCCTCCCGATAGAAAAGTATCTAGATGTAGTCTTACCTTCCCTGTTGACTGTTTTCTCTTTATGTTTTACGTTAATATTTCCAAAACCAGCTCATTTCGAAACGATGACGTTTGCAACCAATGTCTTCTTCATAAAAGAAAGAGAGAGGGAGAGATGACAAGGATCACTCATTGCGATGGCATTTAATAAAAATCTTTCTTTTCGCGAGTCGAGGAAATCATTTTCCAACGCCTAACTGCAGGAAAACATCTTCAATGAATTTTGTATGGACACACCTTTCATCGCTTTTCTCGAGTTTCGAATTGTCTGAGGAATAAGTTCACCGCACGTGTATCTGAATGGAAATGTGTTCGCAACACACACTATTGCATTCTTCTGTTGCACGGCATCTGGTGCACGTTGCGTCATCCAGTGCAATTTGCTGCATAGCTCCCTCTCAGGTTGAATCTGTGGCCGAGGGTACATAGAAAAACCTGTTCTACGTGGCTGTTATTCTTGCGACGCATATTCCGGCACAACCCGTCCTGCCTGCCTCCCATGACTAAAAGTCTCGACTGAATAATTTATAAGTGCTTGTGCGAGCTTGTTCCCTTTTACACTCTCCTAGATCTCTCTCCGCGTACGGAGGGGTGATGTCCAATGGCTCGCCCAGGATGTAAGAATTGTTAATAGTGTAACTTTGTGTTGTTCTTTCGCTATCTTTCTAAATCATTTTTCTTACTATATTCGCGTTAACTTTACTTTAAGGGTTCGTCTTTTTTCCACCTCTTTGCCCTTTGTAAGCTATTGGGGTATTAATTTCACGCGCCCTCTGTTGAGAAAAAATATTTAACTTAGTTTTATTGTTTGGGTAATCTTCGACAGGTGTAGACTTCATCGGGAAGAAATATTCATCTTATTAGCTCGTTTTATTTCGTAAACGCGCTTATGTTTTTGCTCTGTCTGTTTGACGGTCTGTGCAATCACATTAAACGGTTAAGGATATAAGACTGAAATTTGCAGGTTGTATGTGATCTATGGAGGCATTTATGACGCTGCCAGATAAAGTTTTTGTAGAAATTTCAAATCAAGATTCTGAGCAAATAGTTATAGACTCTTCCCCTATCCCTCCCCCTCCCTCTCCCTCCCTCCCCCCTCCCCTCCCACTCCCTCATCGCCCCCCTCTCCCTCCCACTCCCCGTCTCCCCCTCTACCTCCCTCCCCCTCTCCCTCCCTCCACCCTCTCCTCCATCTCCCTCTCCCCCTCCCTCCCCCCTCCCATCTCCCCCTCCCCCCTCTACCTCTCTCCCCCCTCTCTCCCCCTCTATCCCTCTCCCCCTCTCTCCTCCCCCTCTCTCTCCCTCCCCCTCTCTCTATCTAGTGCGGTTTTAAAAATATATTTTTAATTTTATTTTAAATTTCTGTATATTTTCTCCTAACTCTCTGTTTTCGTCTTTTATTTTATTTTATTTATATTCGAAAAGATAAAATTAATTTCTCCATATTTATAATTATTCAAAATTGTCTCTGTTGTACTTATCTACATATGTATAAGAGAATGTGCATGTATATGTATATTTCTCTCGTGGTAACCATTTTTTGTGAATTAAGATTGTAAATTAAAAAAAAATGTTAAATATGTAAATCCTGATGTAAACAAATTGTAATGGTTAGGTGGAAGAGGGGGCCTCAACCTCGCCAATGAAGACATTTTTCTTTCTTTCTTTCTTTCTCCCTCCTCTCTCTCCCTCTCTCTCCCCCTCTCCCTCCCCCACCCCATCCCCCTCTCTATCCCCCTCCCCCTCTCTCTCCCCCCTCTCTCTCTCCCTCTCTCTCTCTCCCTCTCTCTCTCTCCCTCTCTCTCTCCCTCTATCCCCTTCCCTCTCTCTCTCTCCCCCACTCTCCCTCCCCCTCTCTGCCTCCCCCCCTCTCTCTCTCTCTCCCTCTCCCGTCGCTCTGTTTTTCGCGCTATTTCTTCCCATTTTCCGCGGGTAGGGCGAGGCAGTCTCAGGCAAGCTCCATGACACCAATTTGTTTTCCTGTAGCCGTGTACTGTGGAGGGGTGATGTAGGCGGGAGGTCTTAAGACGTTCCGTTGTGTGAGGGAGGCGGGGTTGGGGTAGGCGGGGAATGGGTATACGGGGAAAGGGTAGGCGGGGAAAGGGTTTGTTCTGGAAGTGGTTTGCGGGGAATGGGGTTGTTGGGAAGGGGTTGGCGGGTAGGGGGGGGGCGGCGATGGGGAGGTTGTACTAGAGCGGGAAGGGAAAGATGTGAGAGGGAGACGGCGGAGGGACGTTATGTCGGTTGGGTCGGGGAGGGGCGGGAAAGTCGCCGCCATCGATTTCCTTCCAACCTCCCGCCTCGCCTCATCCCGCCTCGCCTCATCCCGTCCCCCCCCCCCCCCGAAACTCTTCGCCTCTTCCTCTCCCCCATCGTCCCCGCGGCCCTCCCCGCTTCCACCCCCTCAGATATCGATCCTCAGACTGTCTCTCGGCCCCCAACCGGCTGGGAAGGGCGGGGTGTGGCGTGGGGGAGGGCGAGGCGGCAGGGCGGGGTGAGCCAGTGCAGTACCGCCCCCGCGAACCAACTTCGATCAATGAAGAGCTCTCGCTTTATTTTGGGGACAAGGTTAAGGGCCGAAAAGCAGCCAATTTCTCTCGCATTCGCTCGCCTCCTAAATTCTCCCTCACTCCCCTACGTGCCTTTCTATGACTGCCATGCTCCCCTCCCCTCCCTCCCGTTGCCTCACCCCGGTTTTTACCTCTCCGCGCTCGTGCGATTCCCTAACGTCCACGCTGATCTATGTACACTTGGCGCGCTCTTACGCAACCGACGAGGTAGGGAAAAAACCGCGCGAAAAAAATGAGGGAGGCGGCAGATGACACATCGTTTGACTGGCGATTTCGCCGCCGCCGCGGAAAAGGTTTCGGAATCGTAAGGGATTATGTAGCATTAGCTCACTGATTCTTTTTGTGGCCTCGGATTATCGATCATTTTTCTCTCGTTTCTCTTTTCTTCGCGTACCCCTGGAGCGGGGATTTTCGTTTGTTAATTTATTAATGGGGATATTTTCTCTGGGTCGATGCTAGCGACCTCTATGTACACCATCGCGCTGGGGCCGCTCGGGTCGTCCTTGGTCTTATTTCTTTGGAGCATCTTATTGGTTGGGCCATGCTTGATAGCGTCTACTTGAGGATTTGCTGGATTCGTGACCGTGTGATTTGTGGTGTTTGAATTTTTAGTCCTCGTGCAAACAATGGGCTCACTCTCACTCTCGTTTATGCTTTTCGAAGACGTTTATTAGCTTCGGAGCAAAATGTTTCTTATAGTTTATGCCATGTTAATAAATTTATAATCTCAAACGAATATTCGATTATTTTATATACTTTACGTTTACCGATTCTAATGATGGCTCGCTGAAGTTTTTTTTAGTTCACCTTTTCAATTCCTTTCGCAAGGTTTTTGTTCACGAGTTCTACTTTTGTTGTCTTTTTGGGGAAAAAGTCGAAATCCAATCAGAATAATAGCCTCATTACGATTCCTATAAAATTCGATATTTACGTAGCTTATTTGGTAGTTTAATTAATCTCCTCAAAATATAAGCTTTTCTGATCCTTTAACATTTGAATTTCTTTTATTTTTTGTATGACTTCTGAACGGGTTTATTCGTGTTAAATTCGTGCGACTTTTATAGATTCAATAACTTTGTTAAGCGACATGTTTATTTAGCGAATTTTGCTCGTAAAAAGACTGCTGAGTTTTGGATTCGGAATCGCATTGCATCTACTGAATTCTCTCCTTCCTCAGCACCCCCATAAGGTTAATAAGATGGAAAATTTCGAGACATCAACGTCAAAGTTTTACTAGACCTTGAAACAGCTAAAATTCTAACAGATATTTTAATGATATATGTGAGACATACGTCGTTCAAAAATGAAAGAAAATCAAAAGGAGAATTCTTGAACAGTAAACACATAATTTTATCAGCTTTTAAATATTTTGAAACAGTTTGTCTCCAAGAAAATACAAATTAACCATCCATATGTATCAAACGATCACAGATTCAACGTTTTACGCTATTTTCGAAGATTTCATTTCTGCTAAAAGAGAGTACAATGGAAAAGAGATCCTAGGAGAGAAATACCTGTCATAGACACGTGTCATCACTTCGTTTTCATCCGTCGGGGAAAAATTCCATCAGTAGTCTTGAACTTATCATGAAAACAGGTTCTTTATATTTAGGCGCGTATTATACGCATTAACTTTTGTCGTTTTTGTAATTTGTTTTTATTTGCTGTGCAATAGTGTCGTTGAATGCGTACTCTCTCCCCCTTCTCCTCTCTCATTCTTCTCCATCTGAGAATCAATCCCTTCACCTCTTTCATCGGAATCCTTCCACTCTCATTCCCCAACACAATCCAACTCTTAATTATTCCACGTCTTCTTATTTAAACTCTCGGGACTAAAAACTATTTTCGCAATTCACTCGTCGCTTTGTACTCTTATTTGACGTAAAAATCGCTGATTTTCTCTTTTGAGGTTAGCGTATGTTTCGGAGTAATCGGCTTAGCTATTAATGAGTTTACCCCGATTGCAGGTAATTATCCTCTTTATTTATATAATAATAAATGGCCGCGTACTTACGCTAAATTTAGTTCCAAAGCTGAACTTTGACACTTATTCGGCTTCTATTTTTATTTGTAATAGTTTTTGATATTTTTATTCATAATTAGGAAAATGCAACATTGAAAAATGACTTTAATTTCTACGTGTCACCTTCTCTATATATATTTTAATGTATTATTTTTAACTTACTTTTTTACTCATCTTTTAGGCGCGCACTAGTGTTTACTGTAAAATTTCATTAAATATTGTAATTAGAACAGAATTTTCAATCATTGTGTTCGATTTAGCTGTACTTGAACATTTCCTGAAAAACTCGGCACGTACGCTTCAAAGCGACTATATATTAAATAATGATTTTCCCAGTCGAATAAATGTCGTAGGATTGTTTTTTGTATACTCAAAGCAGGAAACTTTAGTATCAGTATTCCTCGATCTAGTTGATCGGGAGCAGAATTGTTTACCCCGAATAGTTTCCGAGTAATTTATCGTGCACGTAACTTGTGGCAAAAAGCGCTCCTCGACCTATATGTAGGTTTTTCTTTTCGCAGAACGTCACGTTTTAGACGGATGTGGTCGAAAGCTTCGACTGTCGTTAGAGCTTTTACGGATACCAAAAGTCGAGGTCGATTTTTTGTTGTCCGAATTTTGAGGCGGCTCCACAGTATGACTTCGTTAAATCGTCCCCTCATCGGCTGTTATTCAGTGACCTCTGAGGGTTGGGATGTGAGTTAGAAAAAACGAAAAATGTCTCCCGTCTCCTTTGACGCCTCGCACGGAAGGTCGACAATTGAATTTCTCCATTATGAGCGTATAATTCTCCTCGCAGTCTCGAGTTTCCGAGAATTCTAGTCGTTTTCACCTTTATGTTATCTTTATCCTTTTCTCTTGCGATTCGATGGGCGGATTGTGTATGTGACGTGGCTAATTACTAAGAAAGATGTTTTGCAATGACGCTTGTACGATTAATGGCTGTGATGTGATCCGTCTAACGAAAAATTGGTTAATAGGTAGGTACTGTTGTTGATGGAAAGTAGTATTTCTTAGGAAATGCGGCAAATAAGAATGATTGTCATAATGAGAATTATGTCTAGGGTTGTATTTCTTCAAAACAGTGAAAGAGTATGAGCGAACGTTAAAAAGGGTGAAAATAAATATTCTTGGACTTGTCATAAATCATATTTTGATTGTCCTTATGCAATATCCTTAATTAAGATATCACTCAAGTGAACGGTAACATTTACACGATTACCCAGAAAGAAGTGAACGATAACGGTATCCGGAAAGTTCACCGGCACGGAAAATTAACTCTGGAAAATTCTCCGCCTATTTTAATTAAACAATTAACAGTCAAAGCCTAAGAAAGGTTTTACATAGTTAACCGTTTTTTCTGAATTTCCTAACTAAAAATATTTACACGCGCGAATTTATAATTTTAACAGAATGAACTTCTTAATCGACAGATAATACGTAAGAAAATGTTATAGTTACGTTAATACGGTTGAGTTTATATAATCTTCAACCATCGTGTTTGAACGGTTTTGTTATTGATTCTCTCTAATTATTGCTTAGGGTGTTATATACAGTCAACGGACATCGATGTTACAAGATTCTCAGAGAATTTACACACTCCCCGACCGCCCCTACCCCCAACTCTATCATCCCGTACTCGGTAATTCCTTTTATATTATTAATAAGTATATGATTTTCAGTCGATAGACTACACAAGAAAAGGTGTCTTGGTATTAATTTATTTTTTTCCCAACCTGGTCCACCGGCGTTATTTTCTGTCAAACGATGAAGAATGTGAGTGAAAAGTTTGAAATTATAAAGTATCAGCTGTGAATTTCCATCACATTCACGATATGTTAACAAATAATCCATTCTAAGCAATAAATTCTCTTTGACCATGAATTTTCCGGAAGTGAATTTTCCGGCGATGAATTGCTGGTGGTGAAATTTCCTATACCCGAACGATAACATACACAGGATTACCCGGCAAGACGCCAAAAGTTTTCCATTGCACCAGATTTACATAATGTAAAATCTCTGTCACCCTGTCTTATTGCATTTCAGGAAAATTCCAGTAGTAACTTACGGTTCTAGCAATTAATCAATTATTTTTAAGTGTTTTCTTGTACTCCATGGTCTACTCCTATGCCCATTAGCGCCAGAAGAAAAAACTATGGCACGTACGTACATCTTCAGTTAATTCAGAGCTATTAAATTTTTGAAGAGTTTTCGTTAGTAATGCACTCTTCTACAATTCTTTCGGTTCAATTCACTCAATAACTATATCACGCTAATATCATGACCATAATATACATAACAAATCAAGCCGCTTCACGCTGGACCATTTAGGGATCGCTAGTTAAACCTTCCTCGAAAGAGTCCCAGATCACGCCGCAGTATTCAACGATTGCAGTAGTACTATCGAAAAATATGCGATTTTCTTTACTCTAAACTCACATCGGTGCGCGGGCCGCATGAAGGCCCTCCACCAAACCCGCGGGCTGCACTAAGGCACCATACCGAGTCCGCGGACCGCATACTTTCCCATTCCTCACACCGTTTCATATGCTTTGGCCATTCACTCTACCTTTCCTCAAGGAAGAAATCGTCCCAAATATTTCAAAAATACTAGATTCGGCGTCCAGGGTTAGGTTCTTCGGACACGCTGGCAGCGGAGAGAACGCACTTAGAGCAGAATTTGTATAAATCGGAATGAGCAATGAACTACTTATATTTTAAAAGTGCTGATTTAATATACTTATCAAATTTATTTGGTTCAGGTGAAATATTTTTGAAGAAATACATTCGAGTTTTGGCCGTCTAGTGCAAACTAGCTACTTCCTGGGCCGCAAGTCTGAGATTCCTACTCTAGACAATCTTTTCCGTATAAATTTGTCGCTGATGTTTCAGAACAATTCTTTACGTTAAGATTAGCAACCCATATCTACTTCCCAGAATACTCCCACCGTTAATGTGACACCCTGCAGGTTATTAGAATGGCAATTCGAATAATCATGCAAAATTAAGAAGAAACCCAATAATAATGGTTAATATCGGTAACTTTGATAATGTTTTTCGTTTTTTATATTCCGTAAACCGGCCTCTATAGAAACGTTTTGGCGTGTCAGATATTCAGTGTCATGAATGAAATGACCTGTTACCAAACGAAATATAAAACTGCTGAATATAAAAAGGATTACAGATTGGATTCTCTGAGAGGCAGAACTTTTTTTTATTCTTTCAATTTAATAGCGCTATGAATTTTATACATTTTTTATTTTTCGTGATATTTACTACCTAACCTGACACTTTGAATATTTTATTGTATATTATTAAATGAATTGCATTCCTCCTTTTGACGTTTTCCCTTTTGCTTGTGCCCTTCCGTTATGTAACCACGTAAATAATGAGTTTTAGTTTCCCTGAATAAGACCTTTAAACGATATTTGGAATTTAGGAATATGTACAATTCGTGCCCACTCTGTTTTCCTCTTTCTTTATTTTTCTTCGTGTTTTTCTTTCATAAGTATACGCAAATTCTTTTGAACGAACTACTGAATAGACAAAAAATTATAAAAAAATTTAAGATAAGCCGATTGGACAATACGTGACTTAATTGAAATGGCGGAGCATTGAAAATAGCTATTTTTTCGTATCTAGCCTTGCGGTTAATGCTTCGTGATAGCCTTACTGAAATTCTTTTTTTTTGTTTGTGTTTACGTAATTTAGTGTTTGTGGTTACGGTTATCTCCATAAATACCGAGCTCTACGTTAATTCCACCACGGATCCCGCCCCGAGAAATAAATTGCTTTCATAGAACGATAAGAAAATCTTTCTTTTATTTTATCATCGTTATTTATAAAAATTAAATCATTCGACGGTGATGCTTTGGAGGAAAACCGTATAAAGACAATTCGAAGAATGTGATTGAATATTCTTCGCTTTCCGAACTGTCCAAATACGCAACTCTTACTTACCTGAATGGAATATTATTTATGGATCTACTTCATATATGAATCCTTCTCTTTCATCTCTATATTATCTTAATAAATCAGGACATTTCAACAAAACATAATTACATTTTTTCACCATCATTCATAACCCGTCTTCGTCTATTCATCATTTTTGTTATCGTTTATCCACCTTTAAATTTGTTAATTCTTATTACTCATGTTTCTTAAACTATTTTGTTACTATTTCACTGTAAATTGGCGAACAAGTTGTACTATGTTAAATTATGAATAAATAAATCAAGTGTAGAGTATTTTCCGTCCGAATTTTTCTCATCAAATTACGTCTCCCGCTATTTTATCCGCTTAAATTACACGCATCTTTATGCTAGAATCGGTGCGAATTCTTCGTCGAGAACGTGTTCCTCGTTATTTTTTTACGCCTATTATAATTGATGAAATGATCCGTCGATAAAGCCATGTTTTCGCACGAATTGAGGAACTCCCAGTTGGCGAGGACGTTTTCGAATGTTATGTAAGTGGCAAGTTTGTGATTCGTCTGTTTTTTTTATTTCCTCGCTCGTCGGCTCGACCCTCTCTTTCTTTCCCCATCCTCCGCCCACTCTCTCCCTCCCACCCTTTCCCTCCATCTCCGCGATTCGTCCCGTTTAATCCACCATCTCCACCTTTTCTCCCCTTGTCATTCACTGGTCACCTATTCTCTTCCATATAATAAGCCGCGAACAATGAAACTCGGGAGAGAATTTATAACACGTGTTATTATGATACATTTTCCACTCCCGAATATTCCTTTAATCCTGGCGTGTTCCATTTATCGATAGGTGAAACGAACCTGATCGGATTATTGGACATATGGCGCTCCGCCTGGGGAGGCGCGTTACGCAATTAATACTACGGCTTTTATTTTCCTTTTAGAATTATGTGGCCTGCGTTTTCTTTTTTGGACATGTGTCGCTTTGAAAGTTATTTTATGCGTACAATCATGCCATTTTTTTAATTCTCCAATGAAAATATATCCAACTGCGTTAGTTAAGGCAGTTTCTACGTCCTATTAAAATAATGTGAAAAATTTAATTTAGCTGATTTCATTATTTTTTTCTTTTTGTGATTTTTCTATAGTTAATTTGACTTTGTGAAACAATCACATTTATTGATATTATTATTATTAATTATGTATTTATTATTGATCGTTGTGTTCTCTTCATGTAGATTATCCAATGTTTATATTATTAAGCAGAAATATTATCAGGATAATATAATGATATTTATCATTTATAGCAGATTAAGAGGAAAGAAACCTCTAGTATTTAATTATTCCACAGATATTGCACTTATGCATTGCTTTGTTTATATTGAAATTTTGCTTGGTAAATTAATGCGTAATATTATGTTATCACCTGCTTAAGTGCTTCATCTCAATCGTAATAGTGTTCTCACTCCAAAAATCAAATGACTTTGTTTTTCTTTACCTCTTATCAAAGTGAGTTTCCTTGTCCTAGTGAATGGGGAGACACTTGTATCCAAACGCCACTCCTGAGTTACCCCATCGAGGAAAATTTGTACTTTCGAAAGAAAATTTCAAGGAATGCTTTCTATTCTGTGGAGATTAACAGGAGAATGCGTTTCATTCATATGTAAGATATTGTTGGAAAATAATTATTTTGTATCCTACTGAATATATGTCACGAGTCTTTCTATAAAGTCTCTAAGAATATCCATTTATTATAAAGAAACTGGTCTTTATGTTTAATGTTGAATTTTCTCCAGATAGATTTATTAAATACATTGTATAGAGTTAATTCAGCATAATTACGGTTAAAAAGCTGTGATGAATTTCATGTGGTTTGTGAAATATTGCGTTCATGTTTTCTTCTAAAACTTATGAGATACCATCTCCATAATCAATAATAGTTAAGGGGAATCGTCTGAATTTTTCATTATTATTGTAAGAAATGTATTCTTTATTTGAATATAATTCTTAATGTATCCTTTAAAAATATGTATTAAATAAAATGACTATAATAACAAATCTTTCCCATTCAGTCACATTCTACCTATAGATTATCTTCCTGTTCTTTTCATCCGAATCATTTTCATAAGTGGAAACTTATATTTTTTTAATATAAATAATGTATGCCACGAAGTCAATTTTTTTCTTTTTCTCTTGAATTGTAGTAAACACTGCTGTAAAACTACGAATCCAATTAATCTGTGTCCTCATTTTCGCTTTTATCCGTTGAGCCGCGGCGTGGCTTGATCTTAAAATTAGAGATTCATCGAATATACTGCGTCATTTTTGTAAATGGATTAGTTTTTTGGGGGAAAAGAGGGGAAACCTCGGATATCTTTTGAAAATGAAGTTTGTCGTTTAGAGCAGGGTTTCTCAAACTGTGGTCAGCGGACCCAGAGCCGCATATTTGCCGCCCGTGTGCAAACAGTTCATACCGCACTTCTGTATAAGCCCAATTTTTTTTGGATTACAAGGTCTAATTAATTTAAGGATAGCTATAATAAACTAGGGTCTTCGCGCCTACCGTGTTCAACCCAGATTAGTTACAAATATTCCGTATTAACTGTCAATCGTTATTATGTTTTTATTGCTCACATCTCTTTCAAAAAGTATTCACATAATTAGTATTTGCATTATTTGAATGTGAAAAAAGTTATCCAATTTTTTATGACTTAAGCAACAAGCTCCTACTAAGAATTACGCTACGTAAATAATATCGAGATTTGCCACAGCTTTTCATCATTTTACCAATATTTAAAATTAATGCAGAAAATATATATAAATTTTAATATTTTTAAATATAAAATTTATAATTTAGTATGAGTATCGTCAATACATATTTTGAAACTAATGAAAATACTTGGCAATTAAACTTTTTGACATTATCATCTGCTTACGTCACGGTAAACGTCAACATTAATGACTAGGTATAGTATAGTATAAAACTAGCTCCGATATTACAATTCTAAGATATTTTAATGTGCAGGAGAAAATTACCCTGCACGATGGATTTCAGATTTCTCTTGTAGATCAAATGGGAAGGATAATTCCTGGAATCGAACCCGTGACTTCAATCTTCGCAACATAAACTATCCTCGGGAGCTCGGCCCATGTAGCAAGAAATTTCCACCAAGTTTCATGAAAATCGGTCTATTGGTTCAAAAGTTAATAGGTGAGGACAGACGGACAGACACAACGACAAAACTATAAGCCTATTTCCATTCTGGAAAGTAGGCTAAAAATTCGTTCTTCCTCCGAAAGAGGAGCTTTCCGGCAAACTGTTTCCGCCCTCGAGCCAATTATTTCTTTTTGGTTGTGTACTAAGAAAATAATCGGGTTAATAAGTAAAAATTATGAATGATTTTTTAATATCAAGTATTACTAAAGTATATGCGTTCAAATCTACGAGATGGAAAAGGGCAAAATTAAGAAATACTATTGCCCCTCCGTAAGTGCTGCCCCTCATATGTTGCCGCCCGGATTCGATGCACCCCTTGCACCCATAGGGCGGCGCGGCTCTGCGCGGACCCCTGGGGTATGTTTTAGGGGGTCCGCGAGTTAATGCATAAACTTATAAAAAATCAAAATTTATGTTTATGTTTATACTTACCAAGTTTTGTTTGTATTTAGTAATTTTATATAAAAATGTCCATAAATAGTGTTGTTAAATTAACCTGTTATTATTTTCAACTCAATTTATACATGTACAAATTTTTGTGTCTAGGAATCCAATAAACTTGGGGGTCTGCGGGAATTCTTTCCTATCAAAAGGAGTCGTTACGCTACTCAAGATTGAGAACCTCTGGTTTAGAGCATTAATCTGCAACTTCTTTCATAATCTGGGTCGTTCCATCTTCACGATACTCGGAACCAAGTTTCACGAGGACATTTTATAGGGCGTTATCGCAACACATTGGTAGACAACAGTGAGAGAAAATAATCGTATTCTCCCACTGGTTAGCAATGTTTTGCTTGCCGATTTACACATCGCCACCCCATCTTTCTAAACAAGATTTTTTCCTGGGTTTCTCGATTACTATTTTTAAACTATGCCTTAGTTTATGCTGACTAGTTAAGTAAGAGATAAAAATCGTAATGATTTTATAGATGATTTTGGCAGTATAATTTTGATACCGTTATTTTGCGTTATGAACTCAATTATCATGATATAAGCATTTACGTTGTTTATGAAAAATAATTGACTTTTCAGGAGATAATTCGCATTGTTACTGAACATTAATATGATCGGTACATGGGTACATCTACTCAGCAAACATGCACGAGGAAGGCACTTCAAAACCTATTGCAGCGATTTATTGTAAACGTATCCATCGTTATGTCGATTTTGCGCTTGATAATTAGTAAAATTGCTGCGGGAAATAATTGATGGCACTAGTTTTCGATAGGAATTCAGATAATTGTGGAGCTAAAATTAATAAACTCACTAATTAATCAATTACATTTTTCCCGCATAGTTACATTAACGTAGGTACATTTATGATTCTGTCAATTGTGTAATGATTCTCAAATGCTCTTGTCACGCAGTATGTTCGAATACGGTTTAGCAACATCAACAATTTGAAATATTCGTAATTATTAAAATTATTTTTATTATTATATATAGTTCATATGCGATGTTATGTTTTTATGTTAAGTTGACAAATGATGATGTGATATGAGGAAATGATATAAAAATCATAACATACAGTACGATAATATTAATCACTTAGTGTGATAACTAATAATGTAAGAATGTGATATTGTTATATATTTATTTATTTTACACTGTGAACGGCGAGGTTGAGGCTACTTAGCCCCTTCTTCCAGCTAACCGTAAACAATTTACAAATGGGTATTTACATAAAATTTTGTTTCAAGAGAACTATTACAGTGATAAATTGCTGTGATAATAAAATAACCTTATGATAATAAATGTTAGAATAGTGATAACTAATGATAAAAATATAAATAACATTGTTTAACTTTTTCCATCGATTTTAACAGGCTTTTAAGCTAGTTTACAAATAAAAGAGACCAAATAAAATTGAAAAAGTAACGTATGTCTTTTCTTCCAAGAACGTTTCCCCGTTGGTAGAGTTAGTGTTGAAATTTATAAGACTTTATGTTGCAGTCACCTAATGGACAATGCTGCACCAGCAGACGAGTCTTGAAGAGGCTTTGCTGGACCTTATTTACTTACAAAGGTGTATTTCTGGAATATATATGTCTTATTTTATGATTATTATTATTATTATTATTTATTTTTGGCACGGATTAATTCCGGGTTTTCATGCTTCCAGCGGAGCGGGCTCAAGCTGTATGCATAGCTATTGTATTTTTATGGTGTGTCGTCATTTAAAAATCGTCGGACAATAGAGCATGTGTTAATTACGATAGATTTTTGTATGTAATATTATTATTATTATTATATTAAAAGTATGTACTTTTGAAAATAAATTTAAAATTTTAAAAGATTTTATCTCTAGCTTATAGAGAAGTAATTATCTTTCATAGTGAGTGTCTTTTCTAAGAAAGTCTTTTGAATGCTTAAATTCCGAGGAAGGTATTCGGAATGCCACTGTGTATTGTAACAAAAACTGAAGCGATTTTTTTATTTGCCACATTTGAGCATTTTACGAGTTTTTTCTCAATGCTCGGGTTTCCATTGTATAGCACCCACTTTTTCAAGAAGAACTCACAAGTCTTTCATGTTCCGCAGCGCTTCAAAGCAAGAGTGTCTCGAGTTTACTCCCATGTATCTGCCGAGCATACGTATGACGGAACCGATCGCTCAGAAATGTCGAACGCTATCTTGAAGGAAAAATCCTCGTAGTTTTCGGTCCGTGATGCCAAAGGTGGCACTGGGGATCGATTTGAAGATGACACTCGTTATTATTACAGACCTCATCTATTCGCTCAAATTCCAGTTTCGTTAGGTACCTAGCGCAAATATATTTTTTAAAATCTTATTTGGTCCCAAATTACATGCCCTGTGTACTAATGAAACTTCGTCAAGTTTTTAATTCAAAAGTGGAAATTTTATTTTAAAATGGGAGCTTCATTTCCTGACGCAATATGGAAAAGCGCGTTTTATTTAGAATTGTAAACTTAAAATTCTTTATAAACATGTATTCAGCAATTAACTGAAAAAGACGCTTCAATTATGTATCCGTTGGAGACGAAAACTTATGTCTTCAAAACCAGCTAACTAACATTCCCGTAGTTTCTGACACGTTAGCTCTACACTGGAATAAATACGAGAGTGGTCCGTTTCCTTTTTGTCAAATTTGTCTGAACGATAAATTATTAGTATCTGCTATCGTAAGCACCGCTGATGACGACTACTT
Source organism: Tanypteryx hageni (assembly GCA_028673005.1). Taxonomy (NCBI): domain Eukaryota; kingdom Metazoa; phylum Arthropoda; class Insecta; order Odonata; family Petaluridae; genus Tanypteryx; species Tanypteryx hageni. The sequence continues at coordinate 174,919,943 of CM054120.1, forward strand.
TGCACGCTAAAAGGACCTTTTAGTGGCTATTGGAGATTTCTAAGTCATCGATCGAATTGCAGCCATGAGACAATCTCGAATGTTTTCATCTTAATATAAATTAGATGACGTAAATTGAATATTGATTTTTCAAATCGAAATCGCTAGACCTTAACAAAGGGATGAGTTAGGAGGAACTATTTCATATAAAACCGAAAGTAAACGTGACGCAAGTCTCGTGGTCAGATAAATGGCGGATCTTTTCCTCCTTATTTATTTCAAAAGTTAAATGCCAAGGATCGCTCGCGATAACCCGAAACGTCCGTGCGTCCTCCCCCCATTTCCGAATGGTGTGATCGAATCCTGTCGTGGGCGTTTTTGTCGCTCGTGTCGCCATTGTGTTTACGATCGATGTACCTTCCCCGGCATCTGTGTTTGAGCGCTCTTCGAGCGAATGAATGAAATGAGTGGAAAAAAACAACATCGGATTAATAAGTTTGACTCCTCTATTGTCTGGAGAGATCGGTCCAAAAAGAATCCACCGCGATTTTTCCGCGGAATCTTTTATAATTAATATTTTCTTTTTTTGTTCCTGAATTCCCCGAAATGTACTCTCGTTTATATTTCTCACCGCCAGAGATGATTCGAATAAGCGAATTCACGGTTCGACTTTTCGCATGACCTTTGCCCCTCGCATCTCCTCGGCGTGGGCCCCGCCTAAAGGCCAGCCTCAATTTTCCTCGGGAGGAGCGAACAGAATTTTTATTTCTTTTTTTCAATTCCTCTCCCGCCGCACGCCCTCCGCTCCCGCGGTCCCTCCGAAGGAGATTACAAACCCGCCGAGTATTTCACATTCGATGCGCTTCAAAAGGACCCCCCCCCCTCGTTTTGCATCAGGAATCAGAGCGGTATGTCGCTCGGGAAGGCGCGAGATACCCCTGCGTGTGACGGCGCGGGTTTTTTTAATTGTTCGACGCGCTATTTTTTTTCTCTTCCACATCAGCGTCCTTGCGCCTTCGACGCATGCGCCCCGTGTATTTCCGTGTTAATGAGTGGAGGAAGACGAGATGCTGATAACCGGGGAGAGCGTAATCGGACGTAGGTGGGTGGAGGAAAAGGTGTGGGAGTCGGGTGCGGGTGTCGGGATAAGGGAATGGTGGCGGAGGACAAAAGGGAGAATGGAATGAGACGATGGGAATAAAGGAGCCACCGTTGGAAGGAGGGTTGGTAATTGGAGCAAGGGGGATCGGTGTTGGTAGACCTCGAGGCACTTCACAGAGGCGGGGCATGGGGAGGCGAGAGGGGGGGAGGCGTGGGTAGAGGAGGGAATAGGAGGGGGAGGAGGGAACATATCGCGGAGAGAGGATGAACGAACGAACGCCTGCGCAACTCGTGACGTAACCGCTCCCCAACTTGTATGCCCCATCCCGGTCCGACGTAGCCTCATCCCAACTCACCCACCCCCTTGGTACGGAACCCCACTCCCTCGGTTTCCCCCTCGCGCCCTCCCCCCATTGTTGCACCCCTCTCTCCCCTCTGCCATCCCTCCTCCCCTTTCTACGCTGGAAGGGATCCTTTCGAATTCCCCCTCACTCCCCCTCTCCATAATCCCTTATCCCTGCCTCTTCTCTCTCACCACCTCCACGTTCTCCTCCGCCCCGTCCTTCTCCCTTTCCCCCCTTGGTGCCAGAAAGGCCCAAACCTTAAGGCGCCTGCTCCCTCCCGCGATGCGTGGCTTGAACGGCACGCTCTTCAACGACACCGCATAGTCAGCGAGAGGGAGGTATCCGGGAAGGATCTCAGTGTCTCGTGTAGATAAAGGCAGAGCCGCAATCCAGACAGTGCAGGGTAGTACACCAGTGCGGGTATCGGCCTTTGCGCCGGGTGAGGTTGGGGAAGGATCAGAGGGGGAGAGATAGGTCGAGTAGCGGTGAGAGGGGCGTGTTCGTGCTGGAAAAGAGCAGCCGATCGCGGCGGTCCTTCAGGATGAGCTTCGCCGATTTAGGCAGTCTCACCCAGGCACCTCCTCTTTCCAGGAGGCCTCGACTTCCGAGCCAGTGATCCCTTTCTCTCTATCCCGTCTACGCCACCGCCGCCTTTCCTCCGAGCCGCACCGCCCTCCCCCAACCCCTCCGGTGCCTCCTCATTTCTCTTCCCCCGCCATCCGCTCCAACGCGCCGCGAGGAGAACTCCACGTGAAGAAAGGGAAGAAGAAGCCAGGCTTGGTCACCGACGGACCTGCTCCTCGCTCGGGGATTCCTTCTCTCTCGAGGTGAGCGCCATTTTGAAATTTCGAATCCCTTCAAATGCCAATCTTTATCCTGCTTTCGCCTTTTTCCGCTCCCTCTCCTTTTTACCTCTTTTTCCCGACGCATCCCGTCTTCGGCTCGCAATGTTTTTTTGTTTTCCAGCGGAGGTAAACTTTTCCCTTCTCCACGGTCTTGTGCTTCGATGGTTTTGTGTCATTTTTTTCCTAACCAGCGGTGAAAAAAAACTTCCTTCGGGTTGGGTTTGGTTGGACTCGACGTCATCGTTCTCATCGATTCAGCAGGCGAGAGAACAGTCCGGGCGACGTAGAAAGGGGAATTCCTATTCAGCGGTGTAGTCGGAACGGAGGTATAGAACCCCTTGGGAATAGAAAGGATTCAGTATCGAATTTTTCCAGTGTTATTAGCGGTAAAATTTCCCCGTCCCCTCTCCTCTCGGTCAATCTGGATGGAGCAATTATTGTCTCCATTCGCGCCACCCTTCCTATCCGTCCGATTCCCGATTGCTCGCAAATTTCCAGACTTCCTGGCGCCTGATTGCTTTTTTTCCTCCTTCTCTCGAAGGCTCCCTCTTTCGTTCCCTTCCCCTCCGGTACCACTTCAGCGCCACCTTCCTCTTGATTGAAGTCCGTAATCAATTCGACTGCAACAGCGTAAATTTCCGTTTTCCTACGTCCCCTGCGAGTGTGTGTGTGCGTATGCGCGCGAGGATGTGTGCGTGCGTGTGCAGAAAGGGGGAGAAAATGAGAGGACGAGGGGGGTATGGGGTAGGGATGGGTTGGGGAGGGGATGTGGCGGCCGGTCAACGGGACGGAGGGGAGGAGTGGGCGAATAAGAGGGAGGAAGAGAGGGAGGGGAGAGATAGGGAGTGGGAGAGGCGAAGGAGGGGGATGTAAAACGGGGGAGAGGGAGGGATTGTTGAGCGAAGAGAGAGAGGAAGGAGAGAAAGAGACGGGTGACCTTTGCGGGATGCATTACTAACTCGGCGTCTCTCGCGTGCATGCCCCTGCGTGCACGGGGGGCTTTGGTGCTTGCAGGCGCTGACAGCACAGCTGTGACCATGTCGTCGGTGAAGGTTGCCGTGCGGGTGCGCCCCTTCAACAACAGGGAGGTGTCGAGGGAATGCAAGTGCATCATAGAGATGGGAGGCAACACCACAAGTGAGTCATTTCGCCATATTTAAACGACCTCTTCCTTCTGGACGACCGCCGTGGTGGACTTACCACCAGCGGTCGCCGTCCTCGTAGCCATAGTCACGCCTCTTCGTTTCTTGCGAGGATACATCCGCTGCCTCGGCGAACAGTGTTTATCGATGTAATAACGCCGTTTTCACTCATTTAATTGTATTACTCGCAAGACGACATAATTCGGCGCGTTGGTAGTTATTGACGGTAAAATACTTCCCACTGGGCGCTGTGCCAGTATAGACGTCAAAAGGTTGTAGCTGCGGTTTCTTGGAGGCGAAGCACGATCAATAATTTTTATCGTTGCGTAGATGTTACAAACCGTCTATGTAGTTTGAATTTTAGAGAACATTTTCCGTTCAAATTACCTATAAGATACACTCGGATCCCTTTACTTGATCGTTATCGAGTTTTTCAGTCGTTGGCTTTCTTATTTGTTTGTTTTTAGGGTATATTGATTTTTTCCCTACAAAGAGGTGCGTGAGATATGCCGGATGTGTTGATTTTATTATAAATTACTCCAAGCATATGGTAGCATCGTAAGAGCCCAGCGTCTAGCCGATTATCTAACAATTTGAATTTTTTATTTTATTTTTTATATCATGACATTCCGTAACTGTAGTTACACTTTTAGTGCAGTTTTTACTGCATTCTATAAATGCCATCGGTTCATAATTTTGGTGTTCATTTCACGACGAATGCTTCCGGAATCTTCCATTCGTACTCGAGCGCGTACTAAACCGTGATTGTATCGTCTATTCGGCAGCATTTAATTTCTCAATGAGCGAGATTTCCGTCGATAACGGTTGACTCGTGGGAGGAGTCAAACGCGCATGAGGGTGCATCATCATTCGCGGTGACTCATTGGCCTTGCTATGGACCATTCCCGTTGCGGAGGCCACTCATGCTAACAGCTGGTATGGCGATTTGGTTGCTAACAAGATAGCCCTCTCGTGTGGTGACTCTGTTGTTTCGATAAGGAAGCACGAGTTAAGATCTACTATATAAAGAGAAGATTTCACCGGAAACAACATTTCCGACTTTTTTTGCTCTGGATTTTATCGTGATGATGTAAGAGACAGACAACAAGCAGCAGCTGATGATGTAAACAAGAGCAATGCTGTGGACACATTTAGTTAAATGATGGATGAGTTGTCGAATATGTTTGTTCCATGCATCGCTTTGTTATAAAAAGTTGGATATATATATATATATATATATATATATATATATATATATATATATATATATATATATATATATACTAGTAGAAGGTGCTTGCATACTGCAAGCATTTCATCTCACCTTGAAAAAACATTAATTTTTCAGACAGATATTTCATCATTACAAATATTCTATTAATTCTAAAGATTTCACCTCCGCAGCGATTTTCGTTTTTCCCACATGTAAAAATAATAGTTTAAAACAATCCCCAAATGTTGCAATATTATACATTTTACACTTTCTCCATTATGGGGTACTAATGCTACACCTTTCAGCCAAATTTTAAAGTTGTAGCACATCTAGAAGTAAAATAATATTTTTCTAATTGTTTAAAATTTAAACATTTTTAACTGTTGCTGCAATATATACATGGAAAGATTGAAATGTTTATTTGTGTAAATACAATGTTCTGTAAATAATTTGAAAATTTCAGCTTCCTAGCTCATCCCGTAGTACCTAAAATATTATTAAACTTTAATGTTCAAATGGGGTTAAAACAACCCCTAAAATTTACAATTTTAAAATTTTAGATTTTTATAGTTGGTTATGAGTAAAGTTCTATAATGTTGCAAAATTTCAGCTTCCTAAACTTATTAGATTGGTCTACACACTGGATTCCGTTTTCCCATGCTAACTTATGGGAGATATTCCGGGGTCTCTGGAGTCGAACTCAAGACACTTTAAGCAAAAGTGACAATAATTCCTAATAGATATTGCGGCCATCTAGCAACACTAAAAATTCATTTTTCTAGCTTACCGGCAAGTGCCCATAATTAATTTACAAAAATGGCGCAATGCTTTTCTTATGGGAAAAAAACGCAACTTTCGGAATTTCTGGAGTCGAACTCATGTCACTTAGGTAAGAAGTCTCATTTTATCTGAAGGTTTCTCCATCATATCTACAAAAACCAAAACTTTCAGAACTCTAGCTCTTGTAGTTTGGGCTGGACATTAGTATCCTCCTGTTATTATTATTTATTATTATTATATATCGACGACTCTTACAGAGGAGGAGGATATAACATACGTCGATATATAATGATATATAACAGGAGGATACTAATGTTTAGGCATTTCCAGATAAGCTGGAGATTCGACATTTTTTTCTTAGGTAGGATTTTGTGCAAAACCGACTATAAAAAACGAAAATCTTGAAAAAGTGCAACAATGCGGCCGCTAAAAATTCGCAATTGTTTAAACAAATTTTCAAGGTTTATATATTTCCGAATGTGCCACGGAGTTGAAATTTTTTTAATAAGTAGAATTCTTAAAAAAAACGAAATAGGAATTATACAAATTTTGATATTTTAATTTGTTTGGCAGTTAAAAATTCTTAAAGTTTAAACAAATAGATAGCTGTTTAGGTACTATGGGATGAGCTAGGAAGCTGAAATTTTAAAATTATTTACAGTATAGTAAATATACACAAATAAACATTTCAATTTTACCACATATGTATTGCGGCGGCCGTTAAAAATTATTTAAATTTAAACAATTAGAAAAATATTATTTTATTTCTAGAAGTGCAACAACTTAAAAATTTGGCTAAAATGTGTAGCATTAGAACCTTATAATGAAGAAAGTGTAAAAATTTTAAAATTGCGACATTTGGAGATTCTTTTAAACTATTATTTTTACATGTGGGAAATCGAAAATCGCTGCGGAGGTGAAATATTTAGAATTAAAAATATATGTGTAATGATGAAAGATGAATAATGAATGTTTTTTTATGTTGAGATGAAATGCTTGCAGTATGCAAGCACCAACTACTAGCATGTTATATCCTCCTCTGTAAGGAACGTCTATATATAATGATATATATATATCGAACTCGAAGAATTCCCTACACTTGACCCGTCTAAAGGTAGAAAAATCCGAGACATTTGTCCGTATGTCGGTTTCGTTTGGTTCTAATAAATTCAAAAAGAATTTGTGACTGCCTGAGCCAACGAAGGGAAAAAAATTACACTGCGTAGTTTTGGTATCATTCGTTTATTTTTGCTTCATTGCGAGGCGCTTGCGTCGTGACTCATTTTAGACCTTTCGCCTTACGACTTCGAAGAATTTACGCTCCGCGGCTCCTATTCGGAATACGTGGCTTTCTTTTTGCGACATCCGCATCCACGCTATGCTTTACAAGGAATCCCATTTCTATTTCCCTTAGTCGTTCAACATATGCTGATGAAGTGGGGGAGGTCAGTAGCGCTGGGGATCCATGCGCTCGCGCAGCCGTCGCAGTTATGCTCCTAATACGTTATGATATAATGGCCTCCGTTTGTTGCCCGCAGTGGGCCATTAATTTTATATCGGGAGCTGTCACGTAATGGTCGCTAACGCACCGAAAATCGTTCGTAAGTCTAAGGGGAACAAACGTAGTTAAACTGTAAAAAGAAACTGGAAATCGGTTTCTTCTCGAATTCAGATTGTCTCTCACGTTAATAATTGACATGTTTTCTTGACGATTTTTGTGTGTTGTGCACGTTAACTAAAACTAAGCGCAGCTGCATGAAACGTAGTTCGTGACCTACGAACGACGGTATTGATATTTTTGACGTTTCTAGAAACGGTTCCATTTTGATTTCTGTGTTGACGCGTTTGTTCTGTTCGGCTGTGAATCAGGTTTTGGTTTACGTCTCGTAGCGAATGTGAGAAGTTATTTATTTTGTAATATTGCAAGTTATTGTTGTGTGTTGTACCAACTAGTACTGAATAAATACTTATTAACGAAGTGATTTCAGCAATGGTAATATTTATTTTAGTCGAAATTCAGTTAAAAATTCTTTTAGAAGTTTTTTCTATAAAAATAAAAAAATTCTATACAAATAAATTTATAATGGAGTTCCACCAAGTATTGGTTTGCATTGTCTTTTATAATATTTTAGAATTTTTAATTTTTATTACTTCGCACCTAAATCTTAACCCGTAACCTCAGGCAGCGGTCTCTCAGACCGCACAAAAATTTCAATCGTCTCATTTAGAGTTCGTGAATCCTCTCCGCCTTTGAGATATTGTTACCGTTGTATACTTCAGGTGGCTTTGTTTACTGTATGGCATTTACCTTCTAGCATCGGACCTGTGCGTACTAGAGCGTGTTTAGTTTCGTTGCCGGTCTGAGAGACCGCATGCCTGTGTTCGCCTAGTTTTTTCGGAACAGTTCTTTTACACGATTTCGGAAATTTCTGAAGATATGTCGCAGTTAAAGCGTCCTGGACCGTCGCACGTCTGGAAAAGAAAACAAAAACTGCCTTTCAATGTTTTATTTGTAGTTGCTCAATGTGTTTGAAATGTTCAGCACCCGCTTGTGGAGCATGCGCTGAAGTGACGAAGTTTAGGGTCCTCATTTTTTATCAAGTTTTTCTTTTTTCAATTCTTTTATATTCATATCTTTAAAAAAAACCGACAAAAGACTAAAGCAAATACTCAAGTTTCTGTATGAAATTTAAAAAAGTAACCTATCAAAAATTAGAGCCTTACTTTTTTGTTTAAAAAAATTTTCATTTTCATATTTACTAAGAAGATATTGTATACTAAGAATTCATATTTTTGTGTTTGTTTGCCAAGACCCTATTTTAAATATAAACATAGGAAAACTATATACAATGTTGTTTCTTTTCACATAATTATTTATTTTTGGCGTGGAGTCTGAGAGACCGCATGCCTGTGTTGGCGCGTCCATTTCTGATGCCTGTGGTTACGGGTTAAGAAAACGCCTAGAATATTTTTATACTTCCATTTTTACTTAGACGAGAATTCTTTTGTTTATTGAAGTTGCAAATAGACGGAAACTGCAGATTATGTGTTTCTCATACTTAGAGGGTTATTTTGATTTATTTTAATACCAATGTGTCATATAATATTCCCAGTCTAATGTCACACTCAGGTAAATATTTGATAAGTACCTTATGCTCTTAGACATAGTGAATGACACAAATGAAACCTACGCCTTATTCTATAGCCCGATTTATTGCTGTGTAATCTATGCTATCCCCTATATTGCGAAAGTAGGTGCTAGGATAGAGTTGGCATTTTTAGAACATGTGGTGCATTATAAATCTACCTCAGTTATTATCACATTTCAACATTATTCATGGTCGGATAACGAACTTAATACGATGCAATGCCAATCTCTCTTAAATTACCGTTTTCTGTAAGTTTGGTTGCCACTGAAACTGAGTAAATATTATCTTTTTTGCAATGTTAATTTAATACATTCGATTTTTTAGAGGGCGGTTAAGAATACTTGCGTGTCTTTTCTTATTGGATTATTTGAAATAGCATTTATCAAATTGTTCTCTAGGTACATGTTGTTTAGCTTCAAAATTATAGAAGCCGATAAAATCGCGTGTAAAATAAATTCACATGTAAAAAGGCCGCTTAGTCATGACTCAGAGAAGTCATATGTGTATTCTATAGTTAAAAGGCATTCTTTTACGTTATATGATCACAGAATAGGGTTCTTCCACTTGTGTAGTCCATATTGAACCTAATTTTATTTGGTTTATTAATGAAATGGTTTTTGTTTTCTTTTATAAGCGTAATAGTTACTGTGCAATCAAATGTTTCTCAGATTTGGTATAAGGAATATACTGATCGCTTGATCATCAAAATAAAATAAATAAAATATCAAAGTTTCTTATATTTTAACTTAACTTTATTGTTTTAGTTATTTTTAGAACTAAACAATTTTAGATACAGCAAAACTCATTTTCAGAACTTTTGATGATAAATTAAATGACGCGTAAAGATAAGAAATTGTCGTTATTAATATCCATCTAATAAAAAATGACTCACCAAATTCTAATATGATTACACGAATGGAAATGCGCAAAAGTCTTAAACATTATTTTGTAAACTGTTCAACTCTTTGTGTTCCAAAAAAGTCGTTTGTCTCATCAATCCAACTAATAGCTTTTTAATGGCGCTTTTCCCGGATTTGTTTCATTGGAGAAAACTGTCACTGTCTCGCGGTCTACGTTTTGTAAAATCATCTAGTTATGTTTTTCATTATATGTTGTTTCTCTATCCAAGGAAAAGATATGTTATGAAACAATGGTTTTTGCCATATGAGATGCACGATTCTCTATGTAAAAGTCGTTATTTGTTTTGTGGAATTTTATGGAAGTTAAAAATTAACGGAAAATTCCGTTGTTTATTTTAAGAAAAGGTTTGAGTAAAATTTATTGAAACCCTGTTATATTGAACAATAAGTTTTATATTTGACTTGATTATCGTGCGTACACAGGCCTGGTCCAACCTGGTTATGTCAAGCGAAAATTGATCTATCATTGGCCAGGATTTCAATGTTCACGTCATAACTATATAGAGCTTGTTAATATCTTTTGTACAAAAATTCGATCAAGTTCGTTCACAGCACTGAAATATTTTTATTGTTTATCGTAGGGAAATGATTTTCTCTTTTGTTTGGAAAGTTTTAAAATGTGACGTATGCATTAAACTTAAGTGTAATTTTTTTCAAATACGAGCCTTTAAATCTATTTTCTTGATCCTTAAGCTATCAATTCGCTTAATGTTCCATAGTTGATTTTTGTTCTATACTCTATTGAAAAAACTGTTTTTATACAAATCCATAAATAAATCCACGTACTACTATTCCAAGTGCCTTGGATTAGTGCATCCTCGAAGAATAAATTTAAATCTTAGGAAAATCATATTTGTATTAGCGAATATTTACCTTACGGTAGTTTTTGTTGTATTTTTGCAATAATATTATTCGTACGAAAACTAGTCGGAAATTTAAAATTAATTTTTTCTTTTGAGGTTATTTTATTAATGTAGTATACGCTTACAAATGAACGTACTAATTTTTGGCAGTTAAATAAATTGTCCGTCTTCGACGGCGCACTTTGCATTATGTTGCCTCTATATCTGTTGATCAGATTCCTCGAGAAACACGGCATGTTCTTGTCGCTACATTTATTATTTTGTATAGTAAATTTATTTTTCACGGTGCATAAACTTCACCTGGGTATCATCTTCGCGTTTGTTTTTTGTGCTTTATAACCGTAAAATATACTGATGAGGAGATGGAGTCGGTTCGTTGACGCTTATTCGTTTTTTTAAGTTCATTTTATTTTCTGGATTGGATTTCAGACAGGAATGTTTATCTATGCGTTGATCATGAACTATATGCATTACTATCGTACTTGAGATGATTTTCCTGGAACTATGTTACTATATTAAACTTTATTTATGTTGTAAACGAGTTTCGTCATTGTCTTAAAATTTTGAGAATGTAAATAAGATAGGTCGGACTGGAACCGCGTTCCAATGGCGATTGATAATGACGGATGACCGTCTTCGAAAGAAACCGGTGCTGAAGGTGGTATTTTAAGAGGGCATTCACCGCAAGAAATTCGTCATCAGAAAATCGTTTGACGCCGCCACTAGGGAGAATGCATATCTTCATCGGTAGATCGGTCTTTCGATCGCCTACATCGAGCTAGCAATCCCACAACCCCATGCGTCACTGCGATAAAGAGAGGGGGGGGGGCGAATTTCTGGCCTAACTGGAAATCGTCGAGGCAGAGGACGTAGATGGGTCAATTGAAAAAAACGGGGGTTTGGGCATGAGACTCGTCTGGCAGTTAATGCCATCAAGTACATAGAACATCACGAAGCGGGAACAGGGCTTATCGAAAAACGTGCATAGACGTACGCGGTATATTGCGCACGTAACAATTGGTTGTGGATTATTTCGTGATTGATATTGTCTTTGGTACAAATATGTACAGAAAGGTGAAGACTAAGAGTTAAATTTAGTTCGATAAATCAATAATCAACGTAAAAGACATTTGTATGCAGTTGGCGCAGTATCAAAACTATTAGTTATGCCTGTATCAGTTATAGTTTCTGAATTCAGTTTCTTAGATATTGGTGAAAAAGTTTATATCCTTTTTCATTTAGGCCAGTGGTGAACAACCCACGGCCCTCGGGCCGCATGCGGCCCCCGGGAGCGTTTTATGCGGCCAGCGAAGCTATGATTAAAAAGTAATCCGTAAAATTTGACACAAATCCATATCGTATACATTCAAATTACGACATTAAAACACTTCAGGTTGAAATTTAACCCTAAAACGTAATTTAGACTTGATTTTCGCTGATATGATACCTCAGAATATCTAGTTAACGTCCGATTCAAAGTTTAACCCGGCCCGCCATGTAAAAAAGTTTGCTCACCACTGAATTAGTCATATAATTCATTTTACGAAAGTTTTGTTGATTGAAAAATGGTTTTTCCGAAGAAGGCATACGAATTAAAAAAGGATTATTCTTAGCAGTAACTGCGCTAATAGAGAGAAATATTATGAAAATTATCGCATTCTACCGCAGTGTTTGTTTACAAGTCGTTTAAATTTATGGTTGACCTGTTTTCCGCAACCGTTAAAATTTGGTGGGCCAAAACATTAGTACATTAGGGTCAATAAAGGTTGCAGGTCGGAAAACCTTTCCCTTTTGCATTAACCTGTGAGAATAATTTCTCCTAGTCTTTGACATTCGCACCGATTTATATCATATGCCTCTACTCGTCATATCTTATGCGGTATTTTAGATGGGCTCCTGATCTCATGGGTGATCTTAAAACAATGGAATTTATTTTATCCGTCTCTTTTCTGCCATATATGACGAATAAATTCTTACGTTTTTACGTGTTTAGGGCAACATTGATCGAGTGAAATTGATTAACTTCCTCACCCTTTTATAAAAAACGATTTTTTTTTTACTTTTAGGCATCCGTATTCTCCCAATTGAACTGCCGTTAAGTCACAAAATTCAGTTTTTTTGCAAGGCGTCTAAATTTTTGTATTATTTAGTGGGCAGAGTTAATCTCTCTGTCAGTAGATGTTAACCAATTTCAAAATATAATATAATTCTTTGTAAAAATTCTGCTGAGTTCGCTGTCAGTAACATTCGGCTATAAATTGATAAACTAATGATTTCATTCCGACTCCTTTACATTTAGCATAATTAGAATCGGTAATTTCTTTGCGCTCGCACTTGTGTAAAATCTAATAAAATCATAAATGCGGCCCAATCGTGCCTTATTAGGCATTTTTATTATTTTGATACATTTTTGGATAACAAGCCATTTATTTCATTAAAAGTGTTTATCGCCATCAAATTATCATTTTCTGTTTCTTGTTTTGTTTCTTATTCCTCAGTGCTCTTGTCTACTCGCTTTTGATTTGCGATTCAAATCAACTATTTAGTCTATTGCTAGTTTCTATGAAGAAGCGTGAATTAACTCCTCGCCCTTACTTTATTCTCCTTGAAATCCAGATAATTTATCGAGTACATTTTCCTAAATTATCATTGTACAACATCGAGTTTCGTAGAATTATTTTTTCAAATATAATACCCTGATTTTTTCATAAATAGACTATCGTGTTGGGAATTTTTTGTTATCTATTTAATAAGCTATTCTTGATACTCTCCTAATTGATCTTTATGAAATTTACCAATTGAGCGTTTCATTGTTTTTGTACCGATAGAATGCTGTTGAGCTAAATAGCGGAATTGGCAAGGGAACGCCAGCCGAACTCGTGAGCAATCTTGCTTCACCGAATTCTGGTTTAAATACCTTTACTAAACGCGGTTCACCTTATCTAATGTTATTAATCACGCTAATTCCTCTAACATAATTGTATTTTATCACACATTTCTATTTGTTTGATAATTCAATTTGACTTCCGTCATATATTCTAATTAGCTTGAAGAAAGCTATTCACTAAGTGCGCATCGGTCAGTTTATTCTTCAAAATTACGCCTCGCTTTTACGTCAGTCTATAATTCTTGTAAAATTAAGAAAGTATTCGTTACCTTATTCTAGTATAATTGTGGTTAAGAGTGAATTTAAGATGAAGCAAAATTGGCTCATTGCTTTCTTATAAAAACTTCGGGCATTCTTTAGAAAACCTTTCGTAAATGAATGTATAGTAAGAGAGACTTCTTATGGAGTTACGATGATCACAGTAAGAAAATATCTGCCCTCCAGAATAAATTATATCCATTTATTTTTAGATCAAATTTTATAGTAGATTATGTAATAATTTCTTAATTTAACATTTTTAAATAATAAATACCAAATAGTGTTTTCAATGCCAGGAATTTTTGGAATGTACCCGGAATTTTCGAGTCTATTTCGCGGTTTTATGGTGAAATTTGATGTCTTTACGTTATAACAAATTAGAATATTTTCCATAATTAATTGTAAAAATGACTAAATTTGTTATGTATTCATTATTTTTTCGTTTATTCTCATTTTAAATAGAAATTATTTCCATTGTACTAAAACTTTTGACATTCCTCCGGTAGTTTTTTCTGCTATTCCCTTGATAATCAATAGCGTCTGTCAAAGCTGAGGCTTAATTTTATCATTTATTTTCATAACATTCTAATCTGTTTCGATAATTTCCTTAGGCTACGTTGAGGAACGGTATTAATCTCTTTTTTGTATTTCAGTGCTTTAATCTGCAATGTTAGTGTAAACTTCGGTGTTTGTAATGCAGCTTATGCTTCAAAATCCAATATAATTCCGATTAATTTATAGTTACATTCAGAGAAAATCGGTTGCAATACTCCTTGGTCATAAAGTAATGACTGATAAGTATAAGCTGGAGGACTGTTGTTTAAGATGTGCGTATGGTTATTCGGTTTAAGGTAGCCTCGTATGTCGAAAGTAAATTACGCTTCTGTAATTCATGACGAAATTTATATATTTGATTCGAATTAGCTATGACGGATCACATCGACAAACTAACGAAATGTTTTGCTTTTATCGTCTGCTTTCGTCGTTCCCTCATTTTGGAGTGTTCCTAAACAAAGGTTGAATAACATTTGGAATATATACATTATTCTTCTTGCGGGCGAGTTGACCTCTAAAAGCATATCCTTTCAACCCCATCATTTGTCTCTGACATGTTTGGATAGCCCCGCGCCTCTGCTCTTTATGACCTTCCATTGACTGTGAAACGAGAGGGGTTTTACTTTTGTGTATTAAGAGTTGAGTGAGTGGATTAATAAAAGGAAGTGTTGCATTATTGAGCACGTGATGGACTTCGGAAGGTGATGCGATGGAATTCTTGGTATTCGCTACATTTTTGTAATGGAAATCAGTTTAGCGATACGGAAAAACTTTTAAAAAGAGGTAAAATGACAGGGTGGAATGGCTTTCTGTTTGACGTATCAGAGGGAGGGCCAGAAAAAAGATTTCCTGATCGTTCTGCAAGCATAATAACGAATAAGTTGTAACGAGAACTAATTTTGTTGCCACGAGATACTGTTAAAACATTTGCGAATTTTCGGGTGGGATTTAAGAAGGAAAATATGCTTAAAATAGCGGTAGGCTTTGACGGCCATTTCTGCAAGTGTTTGGTTGCTTGCAGTGAAAACATTCGTGTGTCTACATAAGGGAACTATTGAAACGTTTGTTCTTCTTTTATGTTTTTTTTCGATGTTTCCATTTTATTGTAAACAGTTTCTCTTACCTACAATATAGAAAGTAGATAATTTTATCAATTTTCAGAAGTTGTTAAGCGGTTTTTTAGTGTATAATCCAGCTTTTTCCGAGGTTCTCTAAAGAGATGTTGTAGCCGAGATACATTCTTTTCATTACAGTAATTGTGTAAAACTATAGGAAGGGCTTATTTTTCACATTAAGGTTATGTTTTATGTGAAGTTTCTATTTTATCCGAAAAGGAACACTTAGTACAGAAATGCTTTGCATTTTCCTACTTTCCTATTTGGAAGAGAAAATGCTGCTTATCTGTAAAATTGATGTTTCCAAATAGATATCATTCCTTAATTTGCTTGAGGTCATTTTTATCGAATACATAAGATTGTCATTATTATTATTTTCAATAAGGTCGGAAACGAAAATACGTAGAGGAAAGGGCTGAAAAAGTTTTAGGTTCAGATAATGGATCGAGCATCCCAATAAACTTTACCGATAGATAATTTGATGCAACCATATCTTAAGAATAATATGTAAGTTCAAGATGAATGCGTACTTTAGACAGAGTGGTTAAATGGGAGAAACTTGATCGTATATTTTGTGAGTTACGTTACCGATAGTCTAACAGGAATATCCACCCTTTTTGTCGCTCCAATGTTGACAAATTAAATTTCGCAGCATTTGCTCTATGTAAATCAATATATCTGGATAATTAATGCATTCGCCGGTAATCCGAATCGCGGAAGAGATAAGACGTTACGTCATAGAGTATTTCTGTTACGTCGGGATAAATAGATCGCTTAACTTTGATATAGACGTTTGAAATAGACCACGTACGAGTCATCATGGGCATATTTCGAGGAAAAAGGCTTCGTTCCGGAAACCGGATGTGCTTCATTAAGCGCAAGGTATCAATTCCCGCCAACAAACTGGTCCTCGTTTCCGTCGGTCGCCTCTTATTTCTCAAAATCTCTGTGAATCACGCACGTTCATACAGAATCACCGAAGCTTCCTTCTCAACGTATCACCCTGGGGCAACGAACCGTTTGCGGTAATGCCATTACGTCGCGGCTTGGCTGTGATGCTGCAGCGTTAAGCTTTGGTGGCGCAAAATCGCTCATCAACTGTCACCGTGACGGAAACTCGATTTTCTCTTATCGGACGTTTTCCATCGCCGGTCCAATTAACGATCGAAAATTATTAAATCATTAAGACTTCATTGGTATATTCTTTTCTCGTAAATATATTCGTATTTCCTGACCGTGTAAAGTTTTAATCCTTTCACTGCTTGCATGACGCGTTAACGCGTCACACGCAGTTCATCTCCTGCTGTGTGCTAGCGTGACGAGTTTGCGCCTCACAGGTTCCATTAATTTTCATTAATTCACGCGCATATTAGAATCAGATTTTCCCAATAGCACATAGGAAAATTCTGCCGTCTGTTGAAATAGTACTATTTATCGCAGCCCTAGTACAGATGCGAAAGGGTTAAATCTCTGCGCATTCTACGCTCCATATAGTAAGCTCTGTTTATAATAAACACGGTTTTAGTATCAGTAGCTTTTAATCGTTTGTTTATGAAGAAATAGCGAAGTTGAGTGTCAGACAAAAATGATAATAATATTTTTGAGTTCTATGGTAAAAATTTAGCTGGTTCGTTGGTATAATGTTTATGGGAGCGTCAACACGGATGAAAATTAAATATCAAATAGTGTACGGCAGTATAAGTCGGTAAAAATTTCTGTAACGAGACGTTTTTGCGAAAGCGAAAGGCTATACAAATTGATCCTATTTTTCTTAGGCTCGTGTTTGTTGGTCAAAGCATAGACACAAGGACGTACCCAGGTGGAGGGTCTGGATCCCCCTCGGTGTACAAACATTTGTGGAATTTGCGATAACCACGCTACAAACTCGCTACGCTGCCACTTGCTGCATTGAGTTATGAGAACTAAAAACGTTATAAGATTTTATATTATTTGAATAGGACTATTATTTAATAAATTGTCGGAAATTGGTTTTCGGCTTCAGACCCCCCGAAATAAATTGCTATGTACGTGCATGCGTAGACACGTCAAATGTCTATTTTAATGTCGGCCAACCCCAAAAGGCTGCAGTTCAAACTCCTTATAGATCAAGAATCCTTATCGCCTTCTAGTACAATTAAAAGGAGCGAGCGATAGCGAATTTTTCGTAAGGTGCACTCCGTGAAACTATTACACCCTTTATTTACATTGATTTTTACACTTTATTTGTTTCTCTTTGTATTTTTGTCTTTATGGTTAATGCAACTACCATCTGAAAACGTATTTTTATGCAAAATCATAACCTGGGTTCCATAAAACCCCAAAATTCAGATATATGAGCACGATTTGCTCTCAAGGCGTTCTTATTTTTGGACTTGGAATGTAAATCAATTTAAACGGAATTTGTTCCATCGTTGCTATTATAAATAATTCTTATTTTTGATCGCCTGTCAAAATAAAATATCATGCTCAATTTCACTTCGGATGCCGCTGCAATACAGTGACCTCTCTCACCCGCTGAGTTGTAATCGGTGAAATAATTTTTTTCTCGGTTCCGCAATTTTATTATACTTATACAAGATGAATTAGCTCGCTTAAAGTTGACTTTGTAATCAAACAATATAAAAACAAATGAGGCCATTTTATTATAAAATTAATAGTATAGCAATCCTACCAAATTTGGTTGAACTGGCTCAAGAAACGACTGAGATATTGAGCGTTACGGACAGAATGACCAAGAGAATAAGGGTTTTATTATATTTGGATTCTGGTTTAATATCCCGAGTCCAGCGAACAGCGGAGGGAAGTTGTGAATGAAAGAGGCGTGGAGTAATACCTGGCACGAAAGGCCGACCACCTTGGTCACTCGAGCACGGTGTGGTGCTTGAGCGCCTGTTCTGTTTTCTAAGCTCTTATATCTCCTTAGAATGAGACGAAAAAGGAAAAGAAGTTCTGCGGTATCTTTCGACCTTCTTTTGATTACTTCGTTACCAACATCGGTAAACTTTCTAGAGTGGTGCGTGAGCTCAACGGCTACACATTTCCCACGAATTAACTCTGTTGTATGCACCTAGGCATACAGACGAAGCACCTCATGACATATTTAAGTCCACTTTTCGGCGTTAGTCGCGTGTTAACATTACAGCTGACGTCATCTCCTTGGAGGGCCATGTCAGACTCCCAGTCACATTTGTGCCTTTCTGCGGTCTGCATGCTAATCTTGATGCAAAATATTTAAGATTCGAGCAACGAATCATTTTACTTAAAGCTAAAAGACTTTTTCTGTTTATGATGCCGTAGTGCTACGGTTTTAATTACTGAACTTAGTAAATAACTAGTTGCTTAATAATGATTGTTGTCTAATATTTGTCTGGTACTCTTTAAGTGCATGTAATGATGATGTGATCCTCCCTCCACTTCTATACCGACTTTGAGTTCGACATGACTAAATGGCGGATATCGTCAGTTTGTATTAATAACGTTATAGGTGTGATAAATTAACGGAGAACATGTGAACAGTGTTGAGAAACTATTTACAAGCGTATAGAAAACGTTGAGGTAATATAAGCTTCACAGTTGTAGACGGAATATTTATAATCCGTGTTTAGACTGCTCAGATATCATATTTCTTGTTTTGCTCTTTTCAGAAGCGACTGAAATAACGCGTGGCTTTCCATACGATTTGAAGGTATGAGAAAACTGCTTTTGGAATTCTGCGAAATACTAGCCGAGGTATAATTTTGAAAACCCCCATTTGGCAGACATAGTCGTTTACTTTTGCTTTCTAGGGAATATATGACGAGTGCTTATGATGGATGAGTTGGTAAAAATTCTCTGGAATAAATATTTTTATATGGTATCGGTAATTGAAGACGGTTTCTTATAAAATAGGGGGAGCAGTATAACGGAACTTTAATTTATGCGTTGATTTATCAATAAAAATTTGTCATCTGTGTCTGTAAATGGAAGTGAACAACAACAGAACAATCTTCTGTTTAAACCTGTAACTGTCGTTATATTTTGTATTATTTGGCATCCCTTCGCTCTCTACATCTCATGGCTTTTATTGAATCTAGTTGTAATAATTTTAATCGAATTGAAGCGAGCGGAAACATTTTTCCGTGGAAATTGCTATTAAGACAATTTCGAAGTTCACTCGTAACATTTTATCTAGGAATTCACATCCTTTTTGTGGTTAAGGAAATACGCTTATTCGTAACCCTCGCCTATCGTTGTAACGGGGTCGTAAACAGATGGTATGTAATGAAAAAATAAATTGTGCACGCCATATGTCGCGGGATCCATAACGACGTATGTATCCGTGAGAGAGGAAATAAGGGACCTATGGGTCGTAAAAGATTAAGCTGAGAGGACCCGTTTCCATCTGAGATGCTGCCATGGGATTCATGAAGAAGAGAAAGACGGAATGAGACCATTACAGGGCAGTTAACTTCATACGTACTTAATGTCGGCGTTTATTTTCATGCTTGAAACGTTGGATAGTCGAGTCTTCAGCTGAAATGCGACAATTTTCGACTTGTTATCCCGTGTTGATTGAAATTTTCATTCTGCTCTTCAAGTTTAGGTTGGCTAGCCTGCTATGCATTCTTGTTTTTGTCTCCGTTTGTTCTTTGGCTAAAAGCAGCGATAAACTTTTCTGCGTTAGCCTTTATTTATATCTTTGCTCGATAATTAAGCTGTAAGCGGAATATTAAATACAGTATTCAGTATACATTTATCCTGATTTCGATTCCTACAGAGGGTTACTGTGGGCGGCCTGTCTTGTACTTTTCTCATCCGGTGTCGGTTCTTATCTCTATTCATTGCAACAAAACTCCTGCTGCAGTACAGTAAATGTTTTTGATAAGATGGAATGAAACCTACCTCACATTCTTTCACGAAAAATTGTCTCCCCTTCGCGAGGAAATGAATGAGAAAATTATTGGTAAAATTGAACGAGTATTCTATGATAAATAGTTGGTCAAATAAATGTATCAAAGTTAAACCACTTCCGCTTCTTGTAAAACAGGAAACATTTAGTTGATCGCTAAGAACGAGGTCGACGATTATATACGAGTTTTTTATGGGTTTTCAAAATATTATACATATATATGTAATGAAAATATCACTAATAGTTTTGTTTCGAATTTCACAGAATCATTTTCTTTTCGTAGAATTTAGATTATTGAAATATTTAGGACGTTTGTTCCTTCGAAAGAGACTTTAATTCTCGCTCCCATCTTGAATACCTTAACAAGAGAATTTGGGCTCCAAAACCGCGCCCTAGCCTACGCCACTGTACGTTATCGATCTGGTGCACAAATGTTGTCGTAGCTCTATAAAGGTGTAGTCCCGACGTTTGCGGCCTCATACTGTAGATATTCTACTAATTTAAAACATTCTATTTTGGTGAGGCGAGTGATCAACTTTTCTCCATACCCTTTCTCTGATTAGAGAATATCTAAATTGAATGTCGCTGAATTAATATTAATAAATTTAGTTTGTTGCGCCATCACAATCATTTATTATCTCGTTTTTGACCGAGATACTGATCCAATGATTTAATAAAGATTCGATCATGTTGAGGGTGTGCATTGCTATCGGATATTGACTACGAAATTGCTGTAAAAGTGTTCCTTTGAAAAATTTTCCAAGTGGCATTTCTTATTATTCCGTTCCATATCTAAATTCATTTAAAACTAAATGACCTTAAGTTTCTCCCTCGTCCATTATTATTTACTATTTTATGTATATTTACTATTATTATTTACTAAAACTGGCCCTAGTGTATACTTTTTATGCCTGTTTTTTACGATGTGGCGTGATAAATTGGAATGTTATAATTTTCTTCAATGAAAAGTGTAAACCTTAATGGGAGTAACTAAATTATGTAAATTTATTTTTTATAGTGATTTGATTTACCGAAGTTAATAATAAAGGATTGTAAAATTTTATATTTTAAACATATTTTAAGTGCTGTTTTCAAGAATTCCCATTGGAATACTTTTAAGTTACTGCTTCTCTGCAGCTTCCGTTTATACTTGGCCTCGTTAAAACTTTAAGTCTGTATTCCATGACCTCTCCTTCGCTGTGTTTGTTTCAACTAATCTACCTTTTGCAGCCTAGATGCATTTATCAACAGGCGCGACCTCTGCAAACCCCGCTTATGTGTAAACTGTGTTAGCCCTCTTTGTACACATGTATCTCGGTCAGCCCAACGATCTAAGTAACCACGTATTTTAGTTCCATTGCAGTTTCTTTAATACCAGACTTAATTTTACGAGTTTTCGGTGCTTGCATGCTGCAGGCGCTTAAAAAAATCAACATACACCAAAATCAAACTCGTAAATAAACCAACGTGACAGCATTTGAACTACACAGAGCCCATATAAATAAGATAATAGTTTTCATTTTCCGCAAAATTAAGGCATCTATCCAGAATTTCTAAATTCTCTGGCAATCGGCTCGTGTCTAAGTTTTCGAATTTCAAGTTTCATGGCTCAGATCGCCGTTTCAGCAATAACTATAATCATCATTAAGACAATAACCCATATGTTACACTAAAATGTATGTAAAATTATGATATGTTGTTTGTTATGATTATGGCGACATCATCCGAGTCTTTTAGTACGTATCCGGATAAAATAATTAATTTAAAATTATCACGCCATCATATGTATACGTCGTTGGCTGAAATCAAATGGATTATAATGCAGTCTCAACATTAAATTAATGCTTTTGAAGTATGAAAATCAATTCCTATTGAAAGGCATTGTAGTCTTTGCTATGCTACTTAATATTTTAATTTTTGAAAACCGAAAAACTTTCCATAATTTTATGATTAAAATCAAATTTTCACGCGAGTTCAGCATGGATTTGAATTATGTCTTCGAGAAAAATAAACTTCATTCTTTCATCCATAGTACGGTGCATGTCGCGAATTTGTATTTTAGTTGTAAATAATTTGAAAAAGTAAATTTATATAGCCCTGCACCATTTTCAATGCTTTCCTTATGAGTGTTTAAAATTGGACATTGGAGTAAAAAATACCCTTTAAATATAACGTTTTCTATAATTTCGGATTTTTCCAGAGGTTGTACTCAATAACCTATCTCCATGCTTAATTTCAGCTCTGTAGCACTTCTAGAAGTACCTTAGGTTTTACATGATATATCCTATATATGTAAGAAGCAGCTATTTATAATGATATGCTGGAATTATAGCTTAGATTTGTGCCTGGCATCATTGTGAAGCAATGGAATAATTCGTGGCACTTAATCGTGATTTTTATATTTCGTTGAAATATTTAAATTCACTTAATCGACTGAGTACTTGAAGCATCACATCAGCGTAACTCACTGAGAGGATTATTGGCCATCTTTGTGCAACGAAAAGTATCGCTTTTTCTAACCTCCGTTTACTCTAAATGGTTTAGTGGTTTGGTTTTAAATGGCGAAAGGAAACCTATGGTATTATCTAATTCGTATTCCGTTCAGCTATTATGTCGACATAGCTAATTTTAATTTTTAAAACACTTAAATTCATATATTTTAAAATTTGTATTAACATAATATGGATTTTCCACAACATTTCATTATTAGTTCCCATAGATGCAGATTCAAATGAAATTATTCGTTTTAGTGATTTAATTGTACAATTTTGTTCTTGACCGGGAATCGAACCCGGGTCTCCCCATTTTCTGGGTAGCTGCTTTAACCAACTAAATTTAGTTTCAGCTTTATGTGAACATGCATAATATGTTGTAATTTCAACACCTTTGTAACTTGTTAATTGTACAATGATGAAATCTACACTCTATTTAGTTTTATTTTTTGCTACTCTGCAGGAGATCTTTGGATCTCAACGGAGCGTTCTGAATGCAAAAGTCTTAAAGAATTTATGGAATAGTGCATACAATTTATAAAATAATGTTTTCATAAGTTTCGATATATAAAGTGTTATATGGCGATCTATTTTAAAATAAAATTAAGTTGAAATTGGTTAAAATCCGTTGTAAATAAAATGTCCATTAACTACTGCCATTTTGGCTAACTAATATAGATTTGGGAACTCATACTTAACGGGAATAATTAGGGTTTATTAACAAGTTCATAAATGAAACCGAGGCTGCTTAGTCATGGAATAAATTACGACCGATTAGTTATCATGGTGATCGTGTTGTTTAGGGAAACTTTTTGCGGATCATCATCATAGGTAGTCTGTCCGTAGACAGGTCCGTGATTATTCTTGGTTAAACCTGGTTCTCCATGTACTCCTATTTTTGCGGATATAATATATGAAAACGCATATTATTCGCATTTATTTCTCAGTAAACGCTTTAAATACATTCATTACTAGTATGCCTCAGGAAAAAATCGGAAATTAAATTCACTTTTTTGTTTCTGTTTACAAATAGACATTAAATAAAAATAAACATCCAACATATAAGCGATAAATAATAAAAAATAGTTATTACAAAAAATAATATCCGAGACTCTAGTCATGGTGCATATGTAGGAATCGGCGAATAGTAAATGATAGGATCCCTGGGCTAGTTTCCTTTAGTATCTCCTCCCTACGTAGCTCATCTTTCGATCTATAGGAATAGAAGCCCGAACTCGGTCGATTTGGGGCCCCTTCTTCTTAATTGAACTTAACTTCTTAATTGAAGTCCTCATAACCCTTTTCCGTTATTAATTTAGAGTTTCCAAGAAGAGAGTGAGGAAAAAGCATCCATTCGTTAATTCAAATCCAGACAAAAAGCAGTCGTTAAGTTTCGAACATAATTAGGATGATTTTACATATGGATACAAACGGAAGGGCTCGTTTATCAGCATCAAGTGTAAAAGAAACCATTTTACATCTCCGTTGCAATTAAACCTATGATTTCCTCCTTATCCCTTATGCAAATTTCGTTTTCTCTTATGTTATTCGAATGTAATGGCTTCATTTATAATTTATAGAGAGAGATTATCATCTTGGAACGGGGACGATGCATGTGAGAGCTATACAACATCTTCACCACTTCATGCGAAAATACACGCACATATCGGTTTGCAATCCGGGATTTGTGTGCCTTAAAATTAATCGAGGTATCTTTGGAAATCGACTCAAATACAATCATTTTCTCAACTTCCTCACGGAAAAATACTTCAAGGATGAGTAAACGACGCTGTACGACAGGAGTCTCACACTCAAATTGAACGGAAGCCAAATGAATAGTTTTGAAATAAATGCGATATTGTCAATATATGCTGCTTGCCGCGTGCCATGATTATGAGTTTAAAGCGTAGTACTCAAATGATGTGTATTTAAAAGTTAATGGACGAGACCGAGACTTCGTGGAATTCCATAATCAAGTAAAAATGGCAGTACGAGAAAGTATTTTTAATTATTGTTTAAGTATTATTTGTGGAAATTAGCAAAAGTTTTTCATTAAAAATGCTTTCTCGTATTCAGTGGCGTACCGGACACCGCCGCGCGGCGGGGAGGGGGGGCGGGTAATGGCCAAAGCCACCCCATATGTTTTTCGGGCTGCATACCAACTCAGTTCCGAGATGTTATTCGAAAAGGTCGCATACTAGCTCAGTCCCGCGTTTGTTAGAGGCCCATGGTAACTCAGTCCCGCGTTTGTTAGAGGCCCATGGTAACTCCGTCCCCCGCACAGGCACTAGATTCAATGGACATTAAAAGGAATCGACAAGAGAAATTTATGTTTATAAATGACAGCTTCAAAAACATTGCTGGTTTTTCGACCAATGCAAACTTTGAACTTTTTGTTAGCATGGATACCATTTTTGTTGGTGGCACATTTAAAAGTTGTCCAAAATATTTCTCTCAGCTTTTTACTGTCCACGGCATAATGGACGTACCTTTGGTATTTTTAATAAAATGGCTGAAGTGTATGTAGAGCCTTTTAATATTTAGTCACCGAGTGCTTTAAACCTCGGCTAACTTTATCACCAAGTATATTGTACGCGAATTTCCAGAAAGCTACTTTTCTTACAGACTGAAAAATGGGAAGGAAAATTTAGTTACGTGGTGGGACTGAGTTAGTATGTCCTTCTGAAAACCCTGGGACTGAGTTAGTATGTCCTTCCGAAAACCCTGGGACTGAGTTAGTATATCCTTCCTAAAACCCTGGGACTGAGTTAGTATGTCCTTCCGAAAACCCTGGGACTGAGTTAGTATGCCCTTCCGAAAACCCTGGGACTGAGTTAGTATGTCCTTCCGAAAACCCTGGGACTGAGTTAGTATGTCCTTCCGAAAACCCCGGGACTGAGCTAGTATGTCCTATGAAAACCCTGGGACTGAGTATATGATTTAGACCGCCGGACTGAATTAGTGTGCACCGGTTTTTCGTGAGGCCCTTAAATTTTTTTTCCGGGACCTCAATTGTGTTTTGGAGGGGAGGCCTACACATTTTCCGGTACACCACTGCTCGTATTACTATTTTTATTTTGTATGTATTTTAATTAAGATCCGTATGTCATAAAATTCCTAATTATTAAAGTCTTATATTGTTTCATACCTCTTTGTTACTACATCACGCTTTATTTTCCTCCTGCTCACACTAGAATCAAAGTATTGAGAGGGCCGCACTTTATAAACTGGTTGGCCACATGCGACCCGCCGGCCACGTGTCTGATACCCCTGATCTACGAAAAACGAAGATAAAAATTCCCAGCGGATAATTCCGGGTTACTTCTAAACGTAAGGATCAATTATGCCACGCTCAACGTGATTGCGACATAGAATGGAAAATATCATAGAGGTTACTCCCTCTTTTCCTCTAACATATTACGGAGATCCTGGAAACGACTGCTTCGTCAGTAACTCTCAAATGAAAATATAGCGGACGCTTTATTTTTTTAAGTTCAATGACCGTTAAAACGCCTCCCGTCTCTGGTTTCCTCTAAAAGGCAAAGCAAGTAAATATGACTAGGTCGTGAAAATCCTCGCCTCTTACGAAGGGAATAGCTAAACCGAGAACTATAACACCCTCCGTATACCCTCAATTCCCAAGTTCACTCCTCTTTCGCCACCTACACGCCCCATCTCTCCGCGTTGTTACTCTTCCTTTGATTTCTCTTTGCTCTATTCCGGGTTTCCAACTTAGGGGGAAACAGAGTCGACTTCTCTCATCCGGATCCCCATTTACAGGCTCTTTCCGGACCTCTTTTCTAGAAACAATTTTTTCCCCTTCTCCGTTTTTTCCTGCGAGAATTTCTTTCCTTCCGAGCGACGGGGAAGTGTACAATTTCGTTTATCTTTCTTTTTATGTTGGTGGAAATGTAGCTGAAAATTTCGAAAAAAGTCTTAACGGGCAGATTTGTCGTTCGTGGCTTTTTATGTTCGACGAGAAGAAGGTTATTTTTGCGTCATTTCTACCGAGCGCCGCTTCAAATGATTGTTTTTGAGGCGTAGAAATTATCGTATTAAATCATTTTTGCTCGCATTCGATAAACTAAAATATATTGTAAAAAAATAATTGCGTAAGATAGCTCAGGTTTATGAATATGAATTCTTATTCATTGAGAAAACTGCTTCGAATGACTGTTCATGTAGTGTTCCACCGGAACACTAATGGATTTTATACGTGTGTAAAACGGATCAATTTTTTGCGCAATATTTTCTTATGCAGAAAATATTGTAAGATAAGCCTTATTTTCGGTGCTTCTTCTCCATCTTTTAGCTGTTTCAATCAGTTAATATTTTTGAGGCACGAAAGTAGATCCGTGCAATTTTCTGGGGCATAATTCTATCGCGAAAACCTTTTGGAAATTTTCTTCGCAAACTACTTCAGACACTTTGCCACAAATTATAACGTTTATAGGAGTCTTAAAATCGTGAAATATTTTAATGTGAATATCCGTTTTAGTTTTCTCGAATCCGTGGCCCCTTCGATATCGGAGCCTGTGTTGCCCGGATGGGACACAGTTCGCTGTGGAGCGCGTAGTACACACTCTTAATGGGAATGTAATTTTCTCTCTTTATACATCACTAGCCCTCAAAGCATTACGTAGGCGTGCGTAATGCCAAGTCATCGCGCCGCAACCACACACTAATGAAACCCTCTGTTAGCGCGTCTGCTGGCCGCTCTGTCGCCCACATCGCGTTAATATCCGTCTGCGGCGGTTTCTGCGTTAAGAGGATCTTTTGGATTGACTGCGCGTAGAACGCAGTACCTGACTAGCTATCGATTAATGTTTTCGGACTGCTTTATGTCATTTCCCGTCATCCGCATGTTTGTACATTCGGCATCTGTGAGCTATTACGCGAAATCAAACATCAAAGATAGTTATTAAGTTTGTGTTTTTGCATCATAATAACGTAGGAAGGCAGTTATCTCCAAATTATACGGTTTTTACCAGTTTATCTGTGCATAAAATTGTTATCACGAGGCCTATCAAAACGTATCGATTTTGTTGCTCGGTAGGTTTATTCGACTTTCCTGGCAATCATTTGCGACACCCTAGGACTCTAGGGAACTCCAGTTAAAAACAGTTCGTAATAATTATCCAGAGATAGCCTACATCGTCGCAACGTTATGGTGCGCCGGTATTGGTATCGAGCCGCTAGTCGATACAACGGTCGGATTATAACCTTTCTCAGGCCCGGCACTCTTTCGCAGATAGAATTTCGAGGCACCCCAGCCTTGAAATATGGTATGGTATATGGTGGTACTACACCATAATCAACTCATTAGGGAAAAAATATTGTCCTAATTGCCTATCCAGACATCCAAATCATCTATTTACTAAATCAAGTCTTTCGCGGTACCCAAAAAATCAGATGCGGCACCCAGTTTGGAAATCACTGGCTTAGAAAAACAAACTTTTCCTCCCTCACTTGAGAGTAGTTTTTTAGTATTGGCTTTGGAAATCTTTTGATTTCGCACGCCTATGCGGTATCTTTTCCTTTCTTATTCGAGGTGACGCGAAATCCAAAAATTTTGAAAGCAGGAAAGTCGCAACCAAGGACGTGCGAAAAATGTGACGAACGCGAACGAGGAAAAGTTCGTCGAGGATTTGAACGACAGCTTCCTCATTCGTCACCGGGCGGTTTCTCTGGAGGAAAACGCGTTATAAGCACGTTGCCGCGCCGTATAGTGCTGCTTAGTGCAGCTGCGGTCTCCTCATCCGACTTTCACACTGCTGTCGAAATTGCGGCACTCTCTCTCTCTCAGAGGAGTTTTTTCGTGGCATCGCGGTACACCAAGCGCCTAACGGTCTGATGGTTAGCGAGGTTTAGATTTCCACCTGTTATGGACAGTTTTCACCGTTTGGTTTGATGAGCCGGCTGTAATCTGGTTTTGAATTGTTGTCATCGCAACAGAGAAATGGCCGCCCTTTTGGAGTGCGACTCGCTCGCGTTCCGTCGGCTCGGCAAAAGTATTTCGAGTTACGCGGTGCTGGGAGCTCGGTAGGTTTTTTTGTTCCTAGCCACGTGACTATCACTCGTGTGATGAGGCTTTGTTGTTCCTTTGATCAACGTGACTAACGGCCTATGCCACCTGGTAATACGTGGTAATGCATCAATTGAATTCCTCCCGCGAACACGTGACTGACTTAAAAGAAAATTTTCTTCCCAGAGTCCTCTCACGTGACTCTTTCCCGGAGGAATACGAGGTAGATTTAAGTCCAAGGTGAAGGGAATGCAAGCTTCCGCCGACGTCGGCTTTTAAAAGGTTTTTTTTCGTAATAAGGATGTCTGATAAGAGGGGAAGTAAGTTGCGAGCTTATATATTATTATAAAAGCTGTTCGCTTCGTTGCATTACGACAAAATTAATTAATGTTTTTGTCAGAGTTAGTTTGCCTGGTTATTTTAGACAAGTTCAATATACTTTCAAAAATTGTTCTCACTCAATTTTGTCCTGACAGAATTTCCCAGTAATGATATTTTAAGCAGAAAGCTTTGAGCGCCTTTCTAAAACGTAGTGAAGTATGCCCTTATAATTGAGAAATTTGTCTTCGGCACCATTCATTGTAAAACGGAACTTAATTGGTTTTTATAGCGACCGATTTATGGGTTATACTTCAGGAAAAATCGAAAAAGTAATTGCTTCCAAAGTACTTATTTATTTGAATTTATCACCTTAGCATGATTTAAAAATTTTATTATTCATATTTGTCTTTTCCTACCGCTCCACTACACGCTTATAAATATTCATCTTAATGATACTACTTAGCTGAAATTAGAGAAGTATAATGAGACCAAAGGAGTCGATGAAATTCAAAATATAATTTAACAAAGTCCACTTGGGAAGGCTTCACTTTGTGGAAAGATTCCATTTAAATGAAAAAGAAACTTGTAAATTTCCACTAACAATTTTAATACACGACCGGTTTCGCCTGTTACAGCATCATCATTTACAAGTTTCTTTTGCATTTAAAAGCTAATTTATATTAAGAAAAGCCGTGGTTAATTAACATTTTTATTGGAACCAGCCAGGTAATATGCATTTTTACATGTACCAAAACGTTCTTAACTTAAAAGTTCAAAAAATGCCGGAAAGAAAAATAATACAACCTCTGCAGGATTTATATCGGTGAGAAATTTCCAATCTCAGTTTAATAATATTTTTTTAACATAAACAGGTTTTCTCAATTACATGTGTTATAATAGATTTATGACAAGCACATACGATCATGCTCTCGGCATGATTCGAAGCAGTAACCCTTTGCATTGGGACCTAACCACCCCTCAATCAAGTTTCTACGAACCTGTTTTTTGGTATCCATATTTTCTTTAATATAACATTCTTTATTATAACATTCCTTATTTAGAGTCGCTGACCAGCCGGCTATGTGCTAACGCATTGCACTTTTCTCTTCGAAAAACTGCTTATGAATAGAATTAAGTATTGCAAACATCCACCGTATTGTTGTATTTCCGT
The DNA here is from genome assembly GCA_028673005.1 of Tanypteryx hageni. Lineage (NCBI taxonomy): Eukaryota > Metazoa > Arthropoda > Insecta > Odonata > Petaluridae > Tanypteryx > Tanypteryx hageni. Next base: position 174,949,991 of record CM054120.1, read on the forward strand.
AGACTTTGTTTATCGTATGTACAATTTTTTAGTAATTTCGGTGTGTTAATATAAATAACTAATCTGCCTAATATACGTTTTGGTTTTCTAAGGTAAAATGAAGAATAATTTCTTGATGCTCGACTAAGAAAGGTTTTTCGTGATCTTAATTTTTATTTGAATAATATTTCGCTTAATTTTAAAATGCATCATAACGTAATTTTCTGCCATGCCTTCATGTAGTGGCCTCTCAAATTGTTAAATGTTATAGTTAAAATATAATATTCAAGTCTAAATGTTGGATTATCTAGGAGAGTTATGAGATTCAAATATTAGTTAATATGTTATTTCCTTCTCTCTAAATATATCCAAAATTATTATTAGTTTTCAAATGATAATTAAGGGTTTTCGATAATTATTCTCCTTGATAATTCTATTTAACAACTGAATGATATAGCTTCGTTTTTTATTCCACAAAGCTATAAGCAAAGTAATTCGGTGCAAGCAAAGATTGTGTGAGGTTAGAGATTAAAATTTTTATTATGTCCTAGAAACGTGCAAATTTGATTTGTTTGTTTTCCCATATTTTCTGTTGTTTGCCATTGCCAGAATATCTTTTTGTGATTGATAAGTCTTGAACTTTTCACCAACATTTTTGTTTAGTTCATACAGTTTTGTAGAGCTGATTGTGGGATATTGGAAAATTATTAATGATGTCTGAACGATAATTAGAGGATTAAGTTTTTAATAACGGTAAGGCGAAGTAAGTTTCTGTAATTTGATGGTAGGTTTAAAACTTCTTCCTTCAGAAGAGACTTTTGAGGTATTTCCTCATCACTCTTTCCGTTATACGTAGTTTCACGAAAATTATTAGTTTCCACGAAGTATAATTCTCTGGAGAGTTGCGCCAAGCCCTTTTTCGGCGAAAATAATGCCATTTGTTTCCTCAATTCCCAGCTTCCCTAATTACTGCGTTGGCGTTTTCATCAAACGGAACTTGAGTCATACTTCACTAGATCGATATGGGTTTGACGCGTTGGTCTGGATAACTGTCGCACATAATCATTATTTTTCTTCGACGACAGGACTTTTAAGACGTTTCGCGGCCGTCACTTAAAGATGCTCTCGAACTTAAGGGCGGTCATGTCGAAACGTTGCACCCTTGCCAAGAATGAGGCCACACTTGGCATCATTCTGTTCAACGACACCCGACGTATTCTCATCTGAAATAAATTCAAAACGAGTTTAGTAGTAAGAGTTGTTTTGGAAAAAACGAAATACTGAAAGCATTATGAGTGAGTTTTTGAACGCCCCATAATCATAGCAGCTATCGTTCAAAACTTTATAGCAGAATTCGCACATTTCTGCATAACGTGAGGTCTTTTCGTTCCGAAAATTGAACCTAGAATGTTTTGATATCACTCATTAATTATCTGTATCTTTTCGCGTTTTTGTTTGAGTTGATACGTCCTCTAACAGTAGCAAGTGGTCCAGTTTCTAATGCGTCTGACCGAGCCAGTGGAGCACAAAATTAGTCTTGATAATCAAATTGGCCAACTTCTTTGACCCATCCGTATTGAAAGTCAGCCAAATCTATCGCGCTTTGAACGAATTGGAGCGCTTGGCACGCGCGTTTCGAATCGTCCTCGATATTCATCGTTCGTTTTTCGCCGCGCGTGGAGTGATTTTACTTTGCTGGATCAATCCTGCGCTTTTTTCGCTTTCTGTGAAATGTGTGGAATCGCAGTAAATCCCGCGGTTGGCGGAAAGGTCGCGGTTTCCTGCGCCTTGGCCGAATTCCAGCGCCTGACACGCGCGGCGCGAACCTCCTCGCGATAATAATTTTTCGCCGCGCGTGGCGATTTTACTTTGGTGGATCGATCCTGCGCTTTTTTTCGCTTTCTGAGAAATATGCGGAATCGCAATACATCTCGTGGGTGGCGGAAATGTCACGAATTCCTACGCACCGACCGAATTCGAGCGCCTGACGCGCGCGTTGCGTATTATGTTCAATAATCATGGTTCGTTTTTTTGGTGCACGTGGAGTGAAAAAGGTGTAATCGCCCTACATCCGGCGGGTGGCGGAAAAGTCGCGAATTCCTGCGCTTTGACCGAATCCGACACGCGCTATGCGAACCTCTTCGATAATCATCGTTCGCTTTTCGGCGCATGACCTTTTTTTTGGTGAATCAATCTTGCACTTTCTTTTTCGCATTCTGAAAAATAGGCGGAATCGCATCAAATTCCGCTGTTGGCGGAAAGGTCGCGATTTCCTGCGGATTGGCCGAGTTCCAGCGCCTCACGCGCGCGCTAAGAATCGCCTTCCACAATCATTTTTCGCTTTTCGGCGCGCGTCGAGTGACATAATTTTGGTGGATCGATACCGCGCTATCTTTTTCGCCTCCTGCGAAATAGACGGAATTCGCGATAAATCCGGCGGGATGCTGAAAAGTCACGATTTTATACGTTAACAAGGTGCCAAAACGTACGGGTGCTGCGAGTGCGTTTCTCCGAAAGAATTTTTTTTATCCGTAACGAATGCACGGAAATGTCGGTTCGCGCATCCGAGCGTTAATTCCGAACTCGCCGCGCTAAAAAAAGACGATCGATTTGAGGAAAAAGCTGACTTTTCGCTCGTTAAAAAAAAGTCCGCCGCTCGCGAAAAATTAAAATAAAATAATCGCCGGTATTCGTTAGTCTTCTACCGACCCATTCGAAATAATCCAAGTTACGCAATGATTTTTTCGAAATACCTCTCCTTCGCGTCTCTCATCGACCCGATGCGAACAAACGCCTCGTGCAAAACGGAGAAAAGGGAAAACTAATTACCTCAGGCGGCAAGAACCTCCCCGGCTCGCGACGCCAACGTTTCGAGGCCTCGGGACGTTTAAGCCAACGAATCCCTTACTGAGCGGACGTTAAAAATTATAAATTAAAAAAACAAAAACCGTGTAAAAAAAGAATAACTGGAATGGCCGTCTCCATTCCCGTGTCTCGGCGCTATCGAGCAACTCCGCGCTCCACCAGGAGTCCTGTAAACGGAGATAGGGAGAGAAAGACCGGGCGAAAATCAAAACAGTAGGATCGGTTCGAACCTAAACCACCATTGTTCCATTCCGAGGGCTCGCCGTCCTCAGGTCATGGCACGTCTCTCATTCCTGCCTCTCCCGCCTTACACGCCACCTATGCCTTTTCTCCCGCCTCCTCCTCTCCCGCCTCCTCCTCTCCCGCCTCCTCCTCTCCCGCCTCCTCCTCTCCCGCCTCCTCCTCTCCCGCCTCCTCCTCTACCGCCTCCTCCTCTCCCGCCTCCTCCTCTCCCGCCTCCTCCTCTCCCGCCTCCTCCTCTCCCGCCTCCTCCTCTCCCGCCTCCTCCTCTCCCGCCTCCTCCTCTCCCGCCTCCTCCTCTCCCGCCTCCTCCTCTCCCGCCTCCTCCTCTCCCGCCTCCTCCTCTACCGCCTCCTCCTCTCCCGCCTCCTCCTCTCCCGCCTCCTCCTCTCCCGCGTCCTCCTCTCCCGCCTCCTCCTCTCCCGCCTCCTCCTCTCCCGCCTCCTCCTCTCCCGCCTCCTCCTCTACCGCCTCCTCCTCTCCCGCCTCCTCCTCTCCCTCCTCTCCTCCTCTCCCGCCTCTCCTCCTCTCCCGCCTCTCCTCTCCTGCCTCTCCTCCCCTCCTCCTCTCTCCCCTTTCTCCCTCCTCTTTCACTTCCTCCCTAACATCAGCCCGTTTCAATTTTTGCCCGTTTCTTCCCTTTCTATAAATACATTTCCTCTCCTAATGTCGCCTCTCTTCGTCCTTTCATTCCTTTCACGGCCACGATCTCTCTCTCGTTTTCGGTCGATTTTTATTTTTTGCCGCATACTTTCCCCCCATCCCACTTGGATCTCTCCTTCCCAGGGTACGTTTTCTCTCTAAATTACTCCGTCAATACTTGGCGGTTACCGTATATTGCTGCCTCGCTCTCTGTTACTTACTTCCTTGCCTCGAAATTGTCGCTTATCTCTCCGTCCGTTTTGCTATCCTCTTGTGTATTATTTTCTGTTTTACTTCTCCGTTTCCCTCTGTTTATCCTCTGTCCCTCTCTTGTGTCCTCTCCCTTTTTCCTATCACCGACTTCTGTTTTTTCATTTGTCTTCTTTTCTCTATCGATTGTTTCTCCAATATTTTCTGTCATCTTCCTTTCTCATATAAATCCTCTCTCCATTTTTATTCTGTTTTCCCTCTCTTGTGTCGCTTTCTTCTTTCTACTGTCCTTTCTACTATCTTCCCCTCTCGCGTTTTACACCCTTCTTGCTTTTCCTCACTTCATTTCCTGTATCTTGCTCTCCTTTTTTGTTTTCCTTTCTCCTGTCATCCCTTCTTCTGAGTATCTTTCTGCTAACTTCTCCTTTTTTCCTCTCCTCTTTCTTCTATTCATTACCTGCTTTCTCATATCTTCCTCTACTTTTTTCTGTTTAGCTTTCTCCTGTATTCATTTCTGCTATCCTCCATGCTCATTTTTCTATCTTCCTTATTCCTATCTTCTTTTCTCTGATTCTCCATTCTCCTATTTTTCTCTTCTTTTTTCTATTTACTTACTCATATCTTTCTCTTCTCTTCCTTTCTCCTATCTTTCTTACCTCTATCTTCCTCTCGTTTTATTATTTTCCTTACTCTAAACTTTCTATTATCCTCCTTTCTCCTATCTTCCTCTCCTTTTTTCTATCATCCTTACTCTTATCTTCTTTTCTCTTATTCTCCGTTCTCCTATCTTCCCTTCACCTTTCTTCCTTTCTCCTATCTTCCTCTCCTTTTTTCTATCTTCCTTACTCTTATATTCTTTTCTCTTATCTTTTTTTCTCTTATCTTCGTCACTCTTATCCTCCTCTCCCATACCTTCCTTTCGTTTTATTATTTTCCTTACTCCTCTTTTTTCTTATCCTTTTTTCTAATTTCTTCCTAACCTTTTCTATTTCCTTACCCACCTTCTTTCCTTCTATCTTCCTTTCTCTTATCCTCCTTTCTCCTATCTTCCTCTCCTTATTTCTATCTTCCTTACTATTTTCTTCTTTTCTCCTGCCTTCTGAAATCAACGATTTTCGCCCAATTAGCTCTTTGCCTACCTTATCAAAAGCTCTAAAAAAATTAGTCCATGAACAAATCACGCTCTTTCTTAACGAAAATCAATTGTTAGATCCCTTTCAATCTGGTTTTCGTAAATCTCACAGCACCACCACTACTCTTGTAAAAATCACCGACCACGTGCGCCGCGCAATGGACAAAAAGGAAGTAACAATCCTAGTACTACTAGATTTCAGTAAAGCTTTCGACTCGATAGACAAAGATGTCCTGCTGTCTAAACTGCTCGCATTGAATATCTCGCCTTCGGCCATTAATTGGATATCTTCTTATTTAAGCGATCGTTCCCAACAACTGATTTCCATTAATTCTTCATTTGATTGGCTTACCAACGGGAGAGGCGTCCCACAGGGCTCAATTTAGGGTCCCCTACTATTTTCTTTATACATAAATGCTCCTTGTCACTTAAATACTGCAGCCATCATCTTTATGCAGATGATTTGCAAATATACTCAGGTTCTACCGCAAACGATCTCGCGAAAACCCTAAAAAATATCAATAAGGAGTGAGAAACGCTCGAGGCCTGGAGTAATAAAAACTTTCTTAGTATTAATCCAGAAAAATCACAGGCCATCTTAATTGGTTGCCCTAAAATATTAGTCGCAATTAATCAACCCCAAAGAATACCGATCAACATAGCAAATTCAACTGTACCCTATTGTCAAGTAGTAAAGAATCTTGGATTGATCATAGATGAAACCCTCTCTTGGGCCCCAAATGTTATAAATGTGTGTAGAACAGTAAACTCATCTCTTCACGCACTTAGGAAGTTAAGTAGTAGTACTCCAGTTTTTCTAAAAAAGCACCTGGTAACTTCACTCATTATTCCGCGTTTTGACTATGTTGATATAGCATACCAAGATTTATCTCAAGAGTTGTCGTTAAAGATTCAGAGAACTCATAACGCGTGCATTAGATATATCTTTAACCTGAAAAAATCAGACCATATTTCAGATTCACTCGCCAAACTAAACTGGATAAATTTTGAGTCCCGAAGACGCCTCCACTTGCTTTCCTTACTATATCAATTACTTACTTCTAACAATCCACATTATCTTGCAACAGGAGTATAAACACTGTACATAACCGTAATACCAGAGGGCGCCATAAACTCCTTATTCCTCAACACAGAACGGTAATATTCAACAAGTCCTTCATTGTAACTGCTTGCAGACTATGGAACGAACTTCCTCAAACAATAAAAAACTTGCACTCGCTCTCAACATTCAAACGACATTGCTATCTATCTCTCTTATCCTTTCAAAAGAACAGTTAAACACACTTAACGCTTCAATTGTTTCCTTAATCTTGATTTTGACAAAACAATACTCATTGTGCATGATTTATACTTTTTTATTTTATTTTTTATTAATTTATTTTTTCTCCTCTATTTTTTGTTTAGTTATAACAGTGTTATTTTCTATTCATTTTGTCATTTTCATATGTTCATTCCATCAATGATGTATTCGTATTGTGCCAAATTTTTTCTGATGCATAGCTTTAAGTTTTTCATGCATTCATCTTCTGTTCTAAATATTCAATTATTAATGTCTTTAGTGAATCTCAGTAGATTTCGCAGGTTTTTCACACCCCCCTTCTTGTGTGGGTGTTTTCCTGCTGTGGGTTTTTTACATGGATTTCATTATTTCAGCAGTCCATATTTTTTCACCACAAAATTACATCTTTTCTTTTCCAATTCTTGTATTTTTATTGTTACTTGTATTTACATAAAGTGCTATGTATTATTATATAAGTTTCATGAGGAGGGGTTAGGTGGAAGATGGGACTTCTTAGTCTCAATCTCGCCCGAAATAAAGACCATATCATTCCATCAATCAATCCTCCTTTCCCTAAATTTCTCTTTTTTTCTATTTTCCTTACTCTTATCTTCTTTTCTCTTATCCTCTTTCCTTTTAACTTTCTCTGCTGTTTTCTATTTTCCTTACTTCTATCTTCTTTTCTCTTATCCGCCCTTCCCCTCATCCTTTTTTCAATTTTTTTACTCCTATCTTCTTTTCCCTTCACCTCTTTTCTCCTATCTCTTTTTTATATCTTCCTCTCATTTTCCTTTTTCTATCGTCCCATATTCCTTTTTTCCTGTTCTTCCCTCTTTTTCCTTTTTCTTCCATTCTCATCACATCCTTTCCCCTCTTTTCCTTTACGTCCTTTTTCTTTCACATATCTTTTCAATCCCTCGCCTTATTTATTTCTTTGCTTTCTCTCAATTTTAATTTACATCCACTTTCTGTTTCTCTCCTCCCTATCACATCTCTCTATTCCTATCTGTTTCCTTTTTAATTTTCTCCTTTAATTCTCTTTTCCTGCTGTTCTTTTCTTTCTTTCATTTTTTGCGTTTCTCTATGCTTTACCATTTTTTTCTCCTTTACTTTCTTCCTTCTGTATTTTGCCGTTGGCTTATAATCTCTTTGCCTTTCATAATGTCCCTTTTCTGAATTTGTTCCTCTATCTCTTCCTTTTCTCCCCTTTCCTTTTTCTCTTCACCTCATATGCCTCAATTTCTTCCATACCGCCTCTGCTAAACCTCCCCACTCTCTCCCTCCACCTTATTATCTCTCTCACTTCCTCCTCTCTTCTCTCTCTCTCTTCACCCTTCCCTTCTCTTCGTTCCCAACCGTGGGAATCAATACTATATCTCCAGCCACATCGCGTAGGAGGTCACATGGATATCGTGTGGCGCTCGTGGGCGTCCGTCGAGGCCTGCGAGGAAGATTGGTGGAGAGAAGTTAGAATGAAGAGACAGAGGGGAGAGAAAGAGAGACAGAAAGTAGAGAGCTTTAAAGGTTGCGCGAGTGAGGTGGATGATGTTAAGTAGCGTCTATATGCGTCGCGACAAAGTGACGGGTTGATTGACTGGGGTGACATACTCGTGTCCGTCCGAGAGGTGGGATGTGTATTGTCCTGCGGGATTGGAAGTCGCCCCCACGTTATTCGGCGAATGATTTTAATAGGCCGTTGTCGGTTTTTTTAAATTTCGTTCGTCAACAGCGTATGCTCGCGAGAAGTCGCCCGAACAAAAGGTATCGGTTATAATGCGAGCGCTATTCATTTGCGACGCCTCCGAGTGAATGTAGACACCTTTTTGGTCAGTTACGTCAAACGGCGTTTTTACATCCACGCATGCATCATCGGTTTATTTTTTGTTCCGATTGTAGTCTTTTAATGCAAAATTTACATGGATTTTGTTTTTTTTTCAAATTTTTACTTTTATGAAGAGTAGATATTTTTTTATTCGATGCGTTGCTTTGTTTTTCAGCTCCTTGACTAAAGTTGTTAATTTTGATTACTCGTAATCCTCTTTTTCAAGGTATTTTACGATCTTCTGCAATCCGCAGAATTACGTTATTATTATCGGCTTAAAACGAGAAATGAAAAAAATGTTGAATTAAAAAGATTTATCGCAAATGAGCTAAAATGCAGTCACTCGAATTCGAATTCAACCGCGATTTTAAATGAATAAAGGATTTCGAAAGTTTATTTTTTCCTATAATCTCGTTCCCATTAAAATAAGCATTTTTTTAAATGAACGAAATCGCTTGTTGCGTTTATTTTCATTAGCGTTCACTACTCGATCCTTTCAGTGGATGGATTGTTTAGCATTTTTTAGAAATTATGCCTCTTCAGTTGCTCCATAAAGCGGCTGATAATTTTTATTGGCTAATTTGCAAACATAAACGAGTTTAGAAGACTGCTAATTATCAATAATTAGCTCCGGCTAAAATATTCTCGTTCATTAAATGGATATTGCTCTTGTCGCGATCTCGTTAGGACTCGCCCCAAAATATTATCATTCCATTCACCAATATTTTAAAATTCCTTGTTCATATAAATTTGTAGATGATGATCTGAATATTTGGAGCCTTGAATCCCTCGCGTGATCAAGCCTTTTCTTTGAATAATATAATGGCATATCCGTGAGATAATTGCGTAAGCCGCAATGACCCGTTTTTTAATCGGTACTTAATTCGCCCACGTCAGGGATTTTGAGCGATTTTATTATTTTAATCTCAGCTTACATTTTTCCCCATTCTGAGGAGTCTATTGGAAAAAATACGCTTTAACCCTTGGATTTTTCGCTTACCCGTTGAGGAGTACGCGCTTTCCAAATTGAATACCGCAGATTTATATAGTCAACTTTATTTTTTAATAAGTACGCGCCATCAAATGGAAATCGAAAATCGTGTCAAAACCTAAAGGTGAAATAAACTTAAAGTTGTCTTCGTCAGATTTTTTTATTTTTGAGGGTTAAAATTTTCCAAAACAATATTTTAATAGTCTGCGAAATAATTTCTTCTGGGTTATTGAAAATATTTGCGCAGTTTTTATTTGAAAGATAACTCTCTCTGAAGGGTTTTTGGTGACACTTCACTCTTTCAGCGAAAAATGTTGCTTTCCTCAATAAGTGCATTCGTTCCTTGATCGATTTCCACCGCTATCGCTGATTGGAAAAACCAGCAGATTCAATTTGGACGCTATTCGTGTTGCGAAAATGAGGTCGACATTTTTTCAATCTAATCACAAGTCAGCCTCAAACAGTTTGCATTTTTGCTGTCAATTTTCTGGTAATTTTTTTGACGATTCATAATATTCTAGTTTTGCATAAAATCGTGCGTCTGTAGCCAAAGCAGTAAATTTTTTATAATCGGCATTGTATCACTGGGTTTTTGCGTGATCTTTATTGCGAAGATCGTTATTGCCAATACTCCTCATTTAACATTATATTGACGCTGATTATGAGTTAAAGAGTGAAAAAGTTATTCTTCACTCATGCACAGTAAATTTCTACCTGTTTTCTTTTCTAGTTGGCAAAAATACCTTGTGTTAATCGGGCGAAGGTTTTCAAGTAATTATTTTCAATGATAATCAGTGCATCTCGTGGCTTCTAATTCGATTATCGTTATTTTTTGCACGGCGAGGATTCTTCCCTCAGACATGGTATTAGTATTCTAAATTTGCGTCAGATTGACAGCGGACTCGAGGCGCCTCATAGAAATTCCAAACGACCCTCAATTTTCTGTTCTTATGAAACTTCTGCGTTAACACGATGGAAATATAAGTCCTGATAAGCTTGTCTATGCTCAGGAAGGGGGGAGTAAGGAGGGGGGATATAAGGCGGGTCGAATTATTTTCTGCGCGAAACGCTTTCTCGGTTCTCCTAATTTTTGAAACCTCAGCCGTTTCTATAGAAACGCTCGCTTACGTCAGAGGAACACTTAAAATTTGACCTATCCTGATTCTGCAGACTCACGCCGAATGTATACAGCTCCTTGCCGATTATGGAGCCGGGTTCCCATCTGTTCCTGACCTACTAACGTCCCTCCTCTATGACAATATCTTTTGAAATGTGTTGGTCCTCTTTCGTGTATCGATTCATTATGCGTAATAGTCCCGAGGTCTTCGTATGTATCTGACGTAATCGATCCAGCTACGCTCTTTATAGATAAGAGGCTATCTGTGTCGAGATTTTTTTGTACTTTCGTTTGACATCGATGAACTTAATTTGAATAATTACTTGACGAAATATGTTTCTCGCGTATTTTTGTAACATGTCACGTCATATGTTTCGTTTCAATTTCCGATCTTTATTTTCAACCTAACGAAAAGTTTTTCGACGTTGAAATTATCATCCATTTTTGGCTAGTATTAGGTAATATTGTTAAACAGTTGCCTGCTTTGTGTTCGTAAGAATCTTGTGGAATATAAGCAATAGATATCCCAGAAAATGTTTACTTGTCCTTTCTGTCTATTTCGTAGAATGAACGATTTGAAACTAGTGTTTATGTAGTATCGTCCTTAAGATTAGCGTATCTTCCTCAGTATATTTTAATCGGCAGTTTCTAAGCGACGCCCTCATTTTGGGACCTAGCATATGTTTCATCTTTGTGAATAAAGAGTGGTTATATGGTTTTCAAGAGGCGGCAAACATTTATTCAGTCCAAAGCCTATTGGTTTTGTCGTAATTGCCGGATTGAGTGCCAGATTGATCGAAGATAGCGCACAAGATCGAGCATTATTGATGCATTATGTAGTATTGACCTTGGCCCATCGGCGAGATTAATCTTAACGGATACATTGGAGGGGTCCATTAGCTTTTTTGCTATTTTGTTGAGCGCTCCAAAATGCTAATGGGATTTCAGTTTAAACTCGCCTAAAAGAATAATTAATTTATTGTTCATGAGTTTGACATTGTTTTCAGTGTCTTGTTTACTTTCTAGCGTAACTATCTATTCTCCAAATTATTTTTCGAGTTCTTTTTGGTGTAATTTTTGTATTTTATGTTATATTATTTTAGAATATTTAATCCTCTCAGTATTATTTCACAGACTTTCCTCAGCTTTTATGCTCCCATTAAAATGAACGCGTTGTTATTAAATTAGAATATTTTTCGTTTCTTCCTTAATGTTCCGTAATAAATCCGGATTGCATATTAATCTTTGAAAATAACAATTATGTCTCTGAAATCTTTTTTTCGATGTGGACTAAATTTTGTACTCTGTAACTAAAAAGTAAATGTTTTTTACTGATATTTACTCTCAGTACATGAGCTTACAATCTATTGACGAGGTTGAAAGTCATCATTTTATTTGTGTAAAAACGTACTTTTTCCTTGTAGTTTTGCGAGAGCGATTCTGCTTTAATATTTTGACAAATTCGCTATCCTGACATAGAATTAAGGGCGCTGATATAGAAAATTGTAATTCGATTTTCTTTCTAATCTGTGTTTGCCCGTATTTCCGTAAACATGCATTTTGTATTATAAAAAAATATTTTTTTCTATTTGAAACTGAAATATTATGGTAAGTTGCCTAATTTTCTGCGATCGATTGAATTCTAAATTAAAATGAAATTGCAAAAGAATAATTATTCCGTAAATATTTTTAAATTCGAATTATTGCTTAAAATCGCGATACACATTGTTGCTTATGAAGTTCGTATTTTGATCGTTTTATTAAAACTCAATCGCTAACGTAGAAAAGTTGGTTTTATTTTTGTGCAGATGAATAGCCTGCTGCCTGGCAAAATTTCGGATGGAAACGGGCGGTCATTTATGTTATCACATACTATGTTCTGAATGAAACCTTTTTAAGGCATTTCGGCTCATCAAGGATACATTTAGCACGTATTTGACTCCATTGTGAGCTTCTTTGCTCCCTTGCATATCACTCCAGTGGTAGGTAATATTTTGCAGATAAAATATGCGTTGATTTAGGAGTTATGACCCATTCCGTATCTACGTCTCGGGTTCATCCTGTTTTCAGGATTTCGTCTATTACTAAAAGTAGTTATAGTGAAATTGTTTGGAAAATCCATCCTTGGAATTCGTACTTTACTTAAACGTGCTGTATTTCTGTGGGATGATGCACTTGATTTAAAATCTTCTAAAATTCGTGAAAATAGATACGCATTGAAATTGCTGTGACATTTGCAGCAATGAAGTTCGTGTATCCTAACGTGCCTGGGGCCAAAAAAGAGAAACTATGAATGCGGCCTTTGTTATTTCATCGATAACATTTCATTTGTTTTTCATGTTAACTAACCGTCGCAGTCTATCTCTAAAAGTTTACTGAATGTCAATTTCAATACCATGCAGGTATTCGTAAATAAAAACTTAAATAGAGCCTTATGTTTCCGAGCTTGATAAATGAACACATTCTCTGAATTTTGCGAACATGCCAAACGCCAAAATTCATCAAACAGGCAGCTTTATCTGGCAACCGAACTATCTAGAGAAGCACTCACCTTACAAATAAAATGAGTACCGTTGTTACTGTTTCGAAAAATAATGAGGGCGTAGTTTATTCTCGTAACTACACTACTAATAATCAACAAAACATTGTTTGAATGCTGCAGAATCAATTATTCACTTGTGATCTCAAAATAATAATCACAGGAGAAGCGTATTTGTAATGGACGGATGGAAAAAGTCATTTACACATTTCATTAAACGAACCTTTTATCTTAAAAATTAAAAACTCCTTACGCCCAAAAAATATATTCCTTCCCAAAAACCCTTAAACTATGAACCATAATGTTAACTTTTATGCTTTTCTGCTGCATGTTAACTTGAGAAAAGAATTTCCAAACAATGACAAAGTGAATAAGCTCTAAATGAACGAATGCACCAATTTGATGTGGGACAGCATTTTTCTCAAGATCCGATTACTGTTGTTTTATAAAACCATATGCTTAATTACAGAAACAACATCAGAGACGCAAAATACATGTTTCATGAAATGATAAAAATTTGAATTAATGAAAGTTGAAAAATTTCTTCCTTCTTTAAGAGATAGCAATTAAAATATCAAATATTACCTTAAAAATATATTGTACATACTCCAAACAATGAATAAAGAGGCAACTGTGAATTTTTTGTATTATCCTGAATCTTATGCACCCTTAACATCTTATCTTTACAACTAGATCGCTAACATACAAACGTAAGTTAAAGAAACTATATGATAATTAATTTATGGAAAAAGGTTTTAAGAAGGCCTCTAAATTTAGCATAGGTACTGATTATACATTTTTGTTGTAATTAAAACAGCATAGATCCCCTAGTTTAAATTCTTATCTCTAACAGTGTATCAGTAGTTATCCTTGCATCGAATTTTAATGGAATTCTTACAGGATTAATTGAAGCTCGGTAATTATAATTTTGATACAGCTTTGAGTTTCATTTTTGTTCCATTTTTTGCGAAGTATGTTACTCAAGTTAAATGTATACATTGAATAGCGGGGTCCTGTGGAGCCTGTGTCCAGATATAAGAGATCTGATAATAAAATAATCAGACATTTTTTGTGCGGCATGTGGCAACATTGGTGAGGCGGCGCATGTTGGAACATGTGACTGCATGAGTTAGTTTGAAATGAACATGAATAGAGAAACTGTACATTGATTTCGACCGTAAATCTGATCATGAATGAAGTCTGTTCAAGGATGATGCTGAATAAATCTCAGCAAAAAATGAGAAGGAAAGAAATTTATTCAGACCGTTGAGAAAGGATTTTGGAAAAGCAGACCTTTTGGGAAAACATTGAACTGGTGACGAGACCTGGCTGGATCTTCAATATGAGCTAGAAAAAATATCACAGTCTACAATGGAAAGTCCAGGGACGGAAAAATGCGCGCTTGTCAAAATCGAAGTTAAAAACCCTACTGATCTGCTTTTTCGATATCAAAGGTATTGTCCGTTACGAATTTATGCCTCCACAACAAAAATTCAATCAAGCATTCTACCTTCAAGTTTTGGAACGTTTTCGGCAGCGCATTCGACGAAAAAGACCGAGTCTTTGCCCGGCCAAGTGGATTTTGCATCATGACAATGCGCCATCCGATACATCTCTTTCCTTAAGGTAATTTATAGCCATGAAAAAATACCAATGTTGGTATATCCACCCTACTCACCAGATCTTGCCCCATGCGACTTTTTTATTCCAAAAACTGAAAAATTCATTGAAGGGATCTCATTTTCAATCCTTTGAAGTTACTCGGAGCCATGCGACAGCAGTACTGAAAGGACTAAGAAAATGGTATCCAACAATGTGTCCAGGCATGGGAGAGACTTTTGAATATATCTATAAAGTTTGAAGAAGAGTATATTGAAAGTAACCACATTTACTAGTAGTTAGTGTTTAAATGAATTTTTTACAGAATTTGTCTGATTATTTGATTGTCAGACCTTAAGCCCTACTTCCATTTAACTAAGTGCAAATTTGCGACTAAGGTGATCAATGAAAAACCAGCAATTTTGGTTTTTTGTTGTCTAGTCGAAAACTGATAAGGCTAAAGTACAAAGCCAAAGCCGTATTTTAAACATTTAAATCTAGAACCAAATTCGCTCGGAAGGAAAGATATTCGTTCTTTTCATTGGAAAATTAATGTTCACTTATTAAAACTGCTTACTTATTTTCAGAGGTGATTTGAATCAACCAAACAACTTCCGAGATTATTTAACTCGGTTACTAAAAATCATTAACCACGGAAACACTTCCGTTATTTCTAGACCTTTTCGAAAATTATTGAATTAATATTAATGTGTTTCGTTTAAATCTTGGGAATTATTTGAAGTTGTAGTTAGGAAATTCAAGGAAACCTCGAGAGAGCGGATCATGAATTTTACGTTCCTTGGCCTCAGACCTCGAGAGCTTATAGGGAAATCCGCCCCTGGGTAGAATTGACTCAGGTAGCTCAATATCCATAGGACGGTTGAGTAAACCAGACCTCCAGAGGTCCTCTCAGTGGTTTACTCAACCGTTTTATTGCTTAAGGTGTTAAGCGGATGATAAGCTTGATGTAATCTCTGAGGTGAGCTAGCTAATTCAATCTTTGAATTTATGGAGATGTAGCGTAGTACTAGATCATAGGTAGGCAACCTGCGCCTCTTTAAGGACTTCCTAAACAAACTCCTCCCCTAGAACATCCAATTCGCTCGTGACTTCAATTACCGAAAGTTCGCGTTTACTTATACAACTGTTCTGCAATATGAATTACATTTTTACTTTCTCCATATACGTAGTATAGAGAAAGTATTGTTTTCATGAAAAAAATCTAATCTACATCTACATTATACCCTGCAAGTCACCTTTTCGGTGGATGGCAGGGGGTGCAGTGCACCAAGGGTCCATAGTTTTCCTACGTTATCTTTTTCTATTATGATCTCTTATCGTGCGAGATTTCAACGGAAATATATGTTTTAAGGTCCACTGAACACGTTTTGACTATTTTCGCGATGTCTGTCTGTCGGTGATAGGATTTTGTGGGCGCTCTAACTCATAAACTTACACTTGTATCAACAACAAACCTTAAATTTAGAAATAATACTATATAATGAAGAGCTGATTAGGTTTTGGCAACAATCGCTGAATCGGAAGTGGATGTTTACTCTAGTCATGTTTTGGTTTTTGGCAAATAACTTTTAAATATTCAAAAATGTAAATGTTGTTTATTATAAACTTCATAGATAATATTATTCTCTATAAGGTTTGTTTGAAACATTTTTTTAGTATAACGCATTGTTAAGGAGATTCCATTTGTTTAAAATATTTCCTTTAATATTTGATGAGTGTAAAGAAGTACTCGAATAAAAGTTGTAGGAAATTTACTTTTATACAATCTTTGTTCGAAACATTTTCCCATATATTTCATACCTTAAGAGATATTTTTGAAAATATTTTTAGCTGCTACCACCACACCACATACCGGCCAATATTGTAGACAATTTACGTTAAGTTACGTTTTATAAGGAGAGGCTACGACCTTCTACATCAATATCTACATGTTACCCTGCAATTCACCTAATTGGTGGGTGGCAGGGGGTGCAATGCACCATAACCTACCTAAAGATTGTCTATCGCAGGTTGAAATTTTCTATTGTGATCTCGTATTGTCCTCGGATCGAACGAGCCAAGATAACGCTCCGTCCTACAATCGATCTCACGTATCTTATCATCACGGTCGTTTCTACTTATATACGTTGGTGCTTCCATTATTCCTGCAACCTCGTCTTTCAGACATTCCGGTCTATATTTCTCCAGAAACCGCAACCTTGAGTTCAATCTACGATCCTCCAGTGGTACCTAGTTCAAATCCCTCAATAATGAGGTGACGCTTTCCTTATGATCGTACTTTTGTTTTACGAATCTGGCTGCTCTGCGCTGAACTCTTTCTATTTTAATTGTGCCTTCTCGTACGGATCCCATATGCATGAGGCGTATTCCACTTGTGGTCTAACCAGTGATAACTAACATGTTTCGCGTACTTTTTCTGTAGTGTTCCGTACTATTCTACCTATGAAAGCCAGTTTCTTGTTGGCCGCGCCTATAACTCGACGAATGGGCATGTCCCATGAAAGACCTCGACAAATAGTCATTCCTAAATATTTAGCATACTCGGCAGCTTGAATATTTATTCCATCTATTTTATGCTCGAAACCTACTTCTATGTTTTTAATTTTCCAGAACGTAACTGCGGCACATTTAGTGATATTAATTTCAATTTGCCATTCTTTGCACCACGCTGAAATGGCTCTTAAGTCTTCACGCAGCGACTGATGGTTCTGGTTTTTTATTTCTTTATATAGAACGGTATCATCGGCAAAAAGTCTAATTTTAGTACGAACTACCGAGCAGATATCATTCACATAGATTAAGAAAAGCGGAGGGCCCAATACACTTCCCTGAGGAACACCCGACGCAACTTTAACGGGGGACGAGTATTTTCCATCGATGACAACTATCTGTTCTCTATTTGAGAGGAAATCTCTCACCCAACTGTCAACTTTCGGGTCACGGATTTTGATGAAACGTGACCAGGTGATTCTATATCGAAAATAAGGAGACCCGTCTCGGGGTTTTTGTGAATGGGCCCTTGAGTTCAAGAAATCAGCTTCGGAAATATCCAAAAACCTCGTATGCAACTTAATTGGCTTCATTGTCGAATTGTTGATAAGAAAGAGAATGGATCAGGGGATAGCGTACCTAGTTTCTACGGCGTGGGAATGGGTTCCATCCCAAATGTTTTCGTTTTTTTAATTATCCCAGCGTTATTTGTAATGTAACATTCTCCGGTAAAACTTCGCTGTATAGTTTTTATTTGGAGGTAATGAACGAATAAACATATAATAATGGGCAATTTAAATTATTAATTATTCCACAGTTAACTTTCGTGTTCTTTTCTACCTCTCCCTCCCACTTTCTGTATCATTTCCTTCTACTTCCACGTCTTCGTATATCTTTCTCCCCTCTTTCTTTCTCAGTCTCGTTCAAATAAAGGCACATTTATCATCCTATCTCGTCCTTTTTATATCTCTCTCCGTTTTTCTTTTCATCTATTCCTCTCTTTTCCCTCTCTCCCTCTTTAACCATTACTTTCTATCTTCTCCCTCTTTCTATCCTGTTCCTCTACCTTTTCTCTTCCCTCCTATAACTCCATCAAATTCTGGAGAACCAAGAGTATCTCGTTGGATAATAATTATTGGTTGGACGTAGTAGAGATTCCAGTTTCAGACTCGACTAAATATCTCCGAGTCACGATCCATCGTGATCTCTCGTGAGGCACCCACATTCGCCGATTGATAGGTGCCGCTAACAAAAAGCTGGCCTTTATAGGGAGAATAGTTCGAAATAGCTCCGAAAAAGTGAAAGAATTATGTTATTTATCCTTGGTTCGACCGCAGGTCGAATATGCTTCAGCTGTGTGGGATCCCTACGAAAAGGGACTCACTAACGAGATAGAAAAGGTTCAGCGCAGGACAGCTAAATTGGTAAAGAGGAATTACGATAGTAAACAAAGCGTAAATCCATCAAAAAGGTGACTTGCAGGGTATCATGTAGATGTAGATACGTATGCAGAATATTCAAGGAAATTCACGATATTTATCATTTGCTCTTCCGATCGCTGTCCGCCAAGGCAAGGCTTATATTAATATCAACAATATGTAATTAATATAACAATAATATATAATTATAGATGACCATTCTTGCACGACGGCATGCTGCGAACCATAGTTTCATTGGCTGCAATATTTAAAATTCTCATTATTATATGTTACTTCGTTCATTACCTCCAAATAAAAATGATAGTACAGCGTATTTTTACCGGAAAATATTACTTTTCAAATAACACTTGGATAATTTGAAAAAAAAAAAAACGAAAACATGGGATCGAACCCAGACCCCATACAGTGCAGCGCATTTATCTGAAAATCTTATTTTCTAAATTTATTTTCTTAAATTTTCTTTGCATTTTTTCTTTCGCTTTTTAATTGTGCACATTAACCTTAAATTTCCACATCCACATCTTAAAATTTCCTCTCTTATGATTCTTTCTTCCCCAGAAATCTTGCACAGTAATAGCATTCCTATCTCGCCCGTACCTTCACCCATCTACAGACCCTCGCTACAGGCTGCTACGGCGATCATTAGCTCGCCTATCCTTCGACCACCCACTGTCATGTCTCCCTCTCTCAACCCTGAGGGAGCTGAATTCTTACCCTCCTCTATCGCACCCTCGTCCCCACCTCTATCTTTACCTGCATCACATCCAATCACTTCTGGAACTCACCTTAACCCATATGCTCCTGATTTCATTCCGTCCCACTCTCACCCGCATCTTTCCTTAAACACAAATGCTTCCGAATTTTACTCATCCTTTTCTAGACCCACATCCTCTTATCTTTTCCCCAACTCCATCAAAAATTTGTCCTCACTCCCTGACCCCAATACAAAGACAATTTTATCTGAACAGTTTCAGCTCTTTCCAAGCCCTCTTCAGATCATATACTTAAATGCTCAAACCTTAACAGCACACATTGAAGTACTTCTTTCCATCCTACCTCACAATGGTGTACACATCATCGCTATTTCTGAGACCTGGTTAAAACCCTCTATGTCATCCTCTACTCGACACATTTATGGCTATAAATTGTATCGTAACGTTCGCGTCGGCAAAGGTGACGGCGGTGTCGGAATCTATGTAAGAAATGATATCTCATCTAAAATGGTTGAAAGTAGCGAATCTAATTACAGCAGAAGACCGGAATTTTTCTTCTTTGAGTTAAAAATAAATTCCCAGAAAATACTTATGGGCACCGTATACCGCCCACCAAAAATTGGCCACCTATCCGATATTGATGAAGTTATTACTAATAACATGAAGGAATACAACCACATAATAATTACTGGTGACTTTAATGCCAACCTACTCACAACAAATCCCGATTTAACATATTTATATAACTCCTTCAACTCCTTTGGCCTTAGTGTTCTTCCGTTAAATGCAACTCAACATACTCCTAAAGCCCAACAAAAACCCAGGACCAGAAGGATTTCCCGCGCGTGTATTAAAAGAACTAGCAGAAGAAATAGCTCCCTTCCTTCGGGTAGTATTCGAGAAATCTCTTACCCTCTGTGAGGTTCCTGATGATTGGAGACTAGCACACGCCACACCCATTCACAAGGGAGGTGACAAAGAAAACCCCGAAAATTATAGGCCGATTTCTCTAACATCATTATCATGTAATATTTTGGAGCACATTATTGTTAGCAACACAATGCGTTATCTCGAGAGTAGATCGCTCTTAGTCAGCTGTCAACATGGCTTCAGAAAAGGTAGATCCTGTGACACCCAACTCGGTCTGTTTGTGAATGATGTTTTATCATGCGGCGAAAATAATAAGCAGGTCGACGCAGTGTTCCTTGATTTTAGAAAAGCTTTTGACAAGGTTCCCCACCGTAAGTTGTTATTAAAATTGGGAAATCTTGGCGTTAATGTTAAAGTCATTAACTGGGTTCGCGCTTTCCTTTGGAATAGAAAACAAAAAGTAGTCATCGATGGTAAGTCCTCGAGTGTGGCAGATGTAGTCTCTGGAGTGCCGCAGGGTAGTGTGATCGGACCTATGCTTTTCTTGCTTTATATAAACGACATCAGCTCAGTTGTGAAAAGTAATATCAGGCTTTTTGCGGATGACACCGTAGTCTATAGAGAAATTAGTGGTCCTAGCGACCATCGTCAGCTTCAGGATGATCTGGATGCGTTATCTGTTTGGCGCAAGGAATGGCAGCTAGAAATCAATCAGAAAAAGAGTAACGTTCTAAACTTTTGGAAATCTAAAAGCCCATCGTCCGTGTTTACCTACTCGATAGATGGTGAGAGCATTCCTGTTTCGGAATCTGTGGAATACCTCGGGGTAACCTTGAATCGTGACCTGTCTTGGGACACCCACATAAGACGAGTGACAGGTGCGGCAAATAAGAAGTTGGCTTTTGTGCGTAGAATAGTCAGGAAAAGCACGGAAAAGGTGAGAGAATCCTGTTTCTATCCTTGGTTAGACCTCAAATGGAATACGCAGCAGCGGTTTGGGATCCATATCAGAGGGGACTCATAAAGGATTTAGAAAAAATACAGCGGCGAGCAGCTAGATTCGTGAAAAAGAATTACGATAAAAAACAGAGCGTTGCGTTACTCATTGAAGAGTTGAGTTGGCCATCGCTGAAAGATCGTAGATTACAGGCGGGACTTAAACTTCTAGATAAATATAAGTCGGAGATATTCGTAAATGAAATGAAGGATATTATTCGACAACCAACGTATATCGGACGGAGGGATAATGAGGACAAGATTCGCGAAATAGATAGTAGGACGGAGAGGTATAAGGAGTCATTTTTCCCTAGGACAATACGTGACCACAATAGATAAGTGAATAATAATTAGTAAGGAACTTGGTGCGCGGCACCCCCTGCCATCCATCGTCAAGGTGACTTGCAGGGTAATATGTAGATGTAGATGTACTTCTTCTACCCTAATTGATTTAGCCGTTACCGCCGACCATGACAAGGTTATCGCACACGGTCAACTCTCAGCTCCTGGAATCTCCGCACATGATATAATATACATTGCCTATTCAGTAATGTGTCCTATTCACAAGCAGAACTATATCACGTATAGGGACTACACAAACATCAATAACGAAAAGTTACTTGCTGACACGTCTGCCATGCCTTGGCAATCCATTGAATATTTGGACGACATTAATGACAAGGTAGAGACTTTCAACAACTTTATATAATCACTAATCAACACTCACGGTCCACTAAAGACTAAAAGTCTCTAAGTCTTTACCTGGCTATTGAAGTGAACGTTCGTGCCTTTCACTTGCTCCTGCGAGCTCCTACGAATCTTCGAGCGACTAGAGTAGCGGTAGCATTAGAGTAGCTGTAGTGTTAAGTAGAACTAACAATTTACTTAATTCTATTGTTATCCTTCGGTGATTTTATTTAACATTCGTTTAAAGTACCTAATTAGTTTTGTTATACCATCTACTTTATAGTTTTTATTTTCTCTACCGTAATAGTTAACTCTTAAGTCTCGTAGTTCTTGTTAGAAATTTAATTCTCCCCTTTAGAAAATAATATTTATATCATAGTAGTTATTGAGTATTAGCATATTCTCATTAAATTTGTAAGGTTGTTTTATTTTTACGCTCCATAGTATTTATATATTTTCGTTGTTCTGTATTACCATCTCATGTGCGTGACTTAACCTTGCCTGTGTTGTTTACGCCTTTCACTTTATATCTGCGTTTGACCCTTTCTCGTACGCTTCACGAAGAGCTTCCCCGCGTTAAAACTTAGACCAGACTCTTTAGCATTCTCCCATTTCAGCTTTTGTTTTTATATTGCAAGACTCTTTTGCGTTAGTACATAAATTAGATAAGAATTTAGGATGACTTCAACGAGGACTCCCGTTTCCTCCTCCTTGTGCGACGCTGGTTGCGAGGCCATGTGGGCTCGAATTACTGAGCTGGAGAGGGTGATTGCGAACCTCCTTCAGAGGGTGGAAAGGTCCGAGTTAGCCTTGGTTCGATTGGGGGGGTTGCGGGGTCATCCCTGAAAACTCACCGCGCCAAATTGGCGGCTCGAGTTCGACCGGGTGCGGTAGCCGGTAGAGCGATCGGGGTTGCTCCTGACTCCTTACCGTGGGCTGAGGGTCCCCGGGCTGGGAAATCCGATGAGTGGAAAGTGGTGTCCACTCGGGGGGATAGTGAGGTGGTGCTGCGGATGCAGGGAGTTGGGAAAGCTTCGGCGGACCCTCTTCTTGTCAGTAATAGGTTCAAGGTGTTGTCGGAGGACGAATCCACGGCTATTGCGCCCGTACCCACTCCCGTCTCTTCGATGGAGGCCGGCCCCAAGGGGATTACGGGTTGGGAAGAGGGTTTGCTATTGTTAGGTAGCTCTAACGTTCGGCGTGTAATGGCACCCCTCTTATCCAGTGCCCACCTTGAGGGAGTTGAAGAGCGGGTCTTCTCCAGAAGTATATCAGCAGGCAGGGTGCCGCCGGTGACCCACACGGTGAGAGAAGCGGTACATACATCCAGCCGATTCGCCTCTGTCCAACGCACAATGGGTATCATAGAGGTAGTGCAATGAATAGCCAGGAAGGGAGGAGAGAAACCAGGTGCCAGCATTTGCCTGCTCTTACGAAGAACACCAGGGGGGCTAACTGCGTGACGTCCCTTCCGAAGGACGTAGTGTTGATTTGAGCGCGCTCCTCCTTTTCTCGTGTTCTCTTTCCTCATTTTCTCGTCCTCGTCACCTTAGTTTCAACACGCACAAATAGGGGGCCGGAGCAACCTCAGAAAAAATCCTCATAAGGACTCGAACCGGGTGTTGCTTTAGCAGATCTTGTGGTGGGGCCAACACTCTAACCACTATACCACCGGCTCCCCTGCGAGAAGCGGAAGTGGCAACAGGGCTCTCGGCTGTGGGAGGTGGCCCATGTTGGGACTAACGACGCCTCGAAGTGCGGGTCCGAAGAGATTTTAAATTATTTTAAGGACTTGGCCTCTGAGGTTGCACGTGTCCGAGAGGAGTCGGGTTCCGATGTGCGACTTACTTTCTGCAGTTTACTACCTAGGATTGACTGCGGTTCTGAGTTTAGGAGTAGGGTTGACGGTCTGAACTGAAGGCTGTGGAATTTCTGTCGGGACTTGGAAGTGGACTTCGTCGACCTACGACCGAGGATCGAATCGTGCAGGGCACCACTGGATCACTCTGGTGTTCACTACACACCCGAATCGGCTCAGAGAGCATCGCGTACGATTCTCGAGCACAGGAGGGATTTTTTAGGCTAGAGAGTAGGGCAGGGTATAGGTCAGTTTTGTGTAAGGGGATAATCGATGCGTTTGTAGAAAATAAGAATCCCGATAGTTTATCTAATGATAGAATATACTCCGACCGTGAGGTAAATGCACGTATTACGAGAGATAGGGATGAAGTTCATAGTATCATGCAGCACCAAATTCCCGAAAGGGTAAAGGGTGCCAACGGTCTGAATTTCAATTTTGATGCGATGCCAAACAGTCGTGGGAGTGATTGTGGTGGGAGCGCATGTAGTTTTAGAATGGAAGAGAAAGTCAAGGGTGATATTAATATGCGAAGTGATAGTGAGAAATTAAACGTCGTCGTACTGAACTGTCACAGCATCCGTAGGAAAATTGCTTAGTTCGAGCATATTATTCGCAGTCTGCACACCGACGTCGTTATAGGCACAGAATGTTTGTTAACGGATGAGATTCAGAGTCAGGAGATGTTTCCTAGAGACTGTTGTGTCTATAGAAATGATCGCGCTAATAGATTGGGCGGGGGGGTTTTCATAGCGGTTAGCGGTAAGTACGATAGTAGTGAGATTCCAATAAGTGACGAGGATATCGAGAGGAATTGGTGTGGCATAGGTAAAGAAGGCTCCAAAAAGGTGTTCTTATGCTCGTTTTACAGGCAACCTAACGCTGATATAGATTGTATTTTAAATCTCGAGAAGCAACTATCAAAGCTTAGATTGATAAATCAAGATGGAATCGTTAAAGACGGTGGTGACTTTAACTTACACTCAATTGATTGGGAAAACCTGTTTCGAATCTAGAGGTAAAGAACGCGAATCCTGTGAGGCATTAAACATTCTGCGAGCACTTTCTCCTTCAATTAGTCAGAAAGACAACGCGATCGGAAAACATATTAGATTTATTAGCAACTAACGTCCCAGAAAGAATAAACAAAGTCACCATTGAAGATGGGATAAGTGATCATCAGGCCGTATATGCAGAGTGTAAGTTGAAAATCGATAGTCACCCCAAGCCTCAAAGAAAGTTTTATATATTTGCTAGGGCAAACTTTTCAAGCTTCAGGTCGCGCCTACGAGAAATACTACCTAGCTTCCGTGATATGACCGAACGATCAGGTGCTGAGTCGTCATGGACATTATTCAAGGATATAATACTAGAGGGCATGGATAAGTTCATTCCAATTAAATTGAAGGTTGACAATAAAGAGCCACGGTGGGACAATAAGAAAGTTAGGAGTTCGGTTAGGCGTCAGAGAATATAAGGCACGCGAAAATAAAAAATATGCCGTCTACATCATCCGATGAATATGGAGCAACTAAAGATCAGACGTATAAGAAATCCCGCGCTAAAGCAAGAAATACTATGCGCAACGCTTTTACCAACTTCCGGAATAAGGTATTAAATAATTATTTGAAGGAAGACCCTAAAGCGCATTTATCCTATGTGATAGAGGTCCAAGGTAGAGGCCCTACCATGCCTTCCATGCGTAATGACTCGGGTGCCGTTATTCATGATACGGTACAGAAAGCCAACCTGTTAAACGGTCATTTTGTAAATGCATCTACAGCCGTCAGCGACCATTGCGCACTTTATGCACCCGCAATAAGGAGGGACCTGATGGACGATATAGTATTTTCTGAGGTCGAAATAGCAAAGCAATTAAGTTCCATCAGACATAACAAAACCACTGGCCCCGAAGAAGAAATATCTGCTCGCGTTTTAAAAGAATTATCTGAAGAAATAGCACCTTTTCTTCGGATGATCTTCGAGAAATCCATTTCTCGCGCAGAGGTCCCTGACGACTGGAAGTTAGCGCACGTTACCTCAATTCATAAGGGCGGCGACAAGGAGAACCCAGAAAATTACAGGCCTATTTCCTTAACTACGATATCGTGTAAGATTCTCGAGCATATACTGCGATTTCTTGATAGTAATCCATTGTTAGATGATTGTGAACACGGCTTCAGGAAAGGTAGGTGTTGTGATACTCAGCTCGGTCTTTTTGTAAATTGTACATTGAGAAGCGGAGAAAATAATAGGCAGGTCGATGCCATCTTCTTAGATTTTAGGAAAGCCTTTGATAAGGTACCTCACAGGAAGTTAATAACGAAATTAAAAACCTTCGAACTTAGTGGAGGTTGTCTCTGGCGTTCCGCAGGGTAGTGTAATTGGTCCGTTATTATTTCTAATTTATATAAACGATATCAGCTCAGTAGTCAGAAGTAAAATTAGGATTTTCGCGGACGACACCGTCATCTATAGAGAAATAAGCAATCTGGAAGACCACCAGTATCTCCAAAATGACCTAGAAGCTATTTCTGCATGGTGTAAGGAATGGCAGTTAGAGATCAGCCAAAGGAAAACCTGCGTCATCAAATTCTGGAGAGCCCAGAGTATCTCGTTGGATAATAATTATTGATTGGATGGAGTAGAGATTCCAGTTTCTGACTCGATAAAATATCTCGGAGTCACGATCCATCGTGATCTCTCGTGGGACACCCACATTCGCCGATTGATAGGTGCCGATACCAAAAAGCTGGCTTTTATAGGGAGAATAGTTCGAAATAGCTCCGAAAAAGTGAAAGAATTATGTTATTTATCCTTGGTTCGACCGCAAGCCGAATATGCTTCAGCTGGGTGGGATCCCTACGAAAAGGGACTCACTAATGAGATAGAAAAGGTTCAGCACAGGACAGCTAGATTTGTAAAGAGGAATTACGATAGTAAACAAAGCGTAACATCATTAATAGAAAATCTGAAATGGGCATCGTTAGAGGTGCGTAGGCTGCAGGCTAGATTTAAACTACTGGAAAAATTTATGTCGGAGGGAGTAGCGAATGAGGTAATAGAACTTATCAGTAGCCTGACGTATCTTGAAAGGCAGGGCAGCGAGACTAAGATTCGCGAGATCGACTGTAGAACGGAGCAATATAGAGGATCGTTTTTCCCTAAGACGATAAGAGAACAAAATAGGAAAAGACAAAATAGGAAAACTATGGACCCTTGGAGCACTGCACCCCCTGCCATCCACCAAAAAGGTGACCTGCAGGATATCATGTAGATGTAGAAACCCCATGCACCATGGCTTTCAACTGATATCAAACAGATGATGAAGAGAAGTGGCCTTCCGCATTTTCAAATTACGAAAACAGCTTTCATACTGCAATTTTTAAAAATTGATAAATAAGACTGAACAGCTCATCAGAAACTCTAAAACAAGATACAATCAATCAATAACTTGCCTTAATTCATCACAATCTGTGCTATGTTGCAACTTAAAATTATTTAGCATTGGAAAAATCTAAGGATACACAATTGCCTTCTCATATTTGCTTTGTTGCACTTAACATTTTATTCACCACTCCCCCAATCCCTAATGACAACGACGTGGAACAGAAACACATAGATAACCTCCTACATCAACACTCTCCTCCAATCTCAGCATCATCACTCTCCTCCAATCTCAGCATCATCACCATTCCAATTTTCTCCAGTAACAAAACTTGAAGTACCAAAATCTTTACGTAAAATCAAGTCCAGAGCACAAGGTGCTGACGAAATTCCAATTGCTTTTCTTCATCAGATTATACATTTAGTTCCAAATCTACATGATACCCTACAAGTCACCCTTTTGGTGGATGGTGGATTTCCTCAAAATTCAATAATCGCTTTTAAAAGGTCGTAGCTGACAATCATTCTTCAAGATGGATTAGAATGACACGAGGTGTACCACAAGGTTCCACCTTACGCCCACTGCTCTTCTCCATATATATAAATGACATCTTCTTAGCTTGATTACTGTAAATACCACCCCTATGCAGATAACCTCCAAATTTGTATGCACTCTCCCGTTATTGATCTCCCTCTCATAATTAATAAAATGAATCATGACCTCACTTCTTTATTCAAATGGAGCAATGCAAATTTCCTAAAAATTAATCCAACAAAAAGTCAGTTTATTATCATTGGGTGCCGCAAACTTCTCTCCACATTAAATTCTACGAAACTTCCCCCACTTTTGCTCAATAATTCTCTCATTCCTTTCCAAAAAACTGCAACTAATCTCGGGTTATTATTCAACGAAACTTTGACCTGGACTGATCATATAACTATAATATGCAATACTGTTAACAATTCACTCCACTCGCTTAAAAGAATTAAAAGCATCACCAATTTTTCTCTTCGCAAGCAACTTATCACCGCACTTTTCCTTCCACGCTTCGATTACTGCGATACGGTCTATCAAGTTATATCTAAGGAGTTATCTTTAAAATTCCAGCGGGCACAAAATGCCTGTGTTAGATTCATTTGCGATCTTCAAAAGAGTGACCTCGTCACTCAATCTTTTCATAAGTTAGGTTGGCTTCGCCTCGAAGCTCGTAGACGTCTCCACCTTCTCACTTTATTTTACCAAATAAAAACTCCTCAAATTCCACAGTATTTGAACGCTAAATTTTCCCAAATGAACTCTGTACACAACGCCAACACTAGGGGCATTAATCTTTTCTCTATCCCACATCACAGGACAGAGATCTATAATAAATCCTTCCAGGTTACAGCTTGCAGACTATGGAACGCCCTACCTACAGACTTCCAAAATGCAACATCTCTTCTCATCTTCAAACATAAATACTTTAGTTTGCTGCTCAGGACCCAAAGCTCAGGTCAACTTTAGGTTATATTTCTTACCTTTTATGCGATGGATGCCTTCACTCTCCCTAACATAATTAATATTAATTAATCTCTTTACAGAATATTGAGTTTCTCACAATGTATACTACTATCGACTATGTTACCTTATGATATATACGTGTATATATATATATATATCTATATATATATATATATATATATATATATATATATATATATCCTCTCTTCTTTTTATTAAAAGGAGTTTGTTATCCTCTGTATCATGTGTATATATATATATATATATATATATATATATATATATATATATATTAACTAAAGGAAAAGAAAAGGTAGTGATGAGGGTGGCGACAAGGTGTTGAGGGAAGCCCAGCGGACACTCACCAAGTTGAGGACCAAGCTGGCAGGCTGCTGGGGGCGTCGAAGAGACACGTAAAACACACGAACACAAAAACACACGCAAGCTTATCGGGCCTAAGCCCTTCTTCAGCGAAAGAGTAACGTAAAGTGACACACTGGGCGGGGAAAGACAGGGTGAGGTGGGAAGGTTGATGATTGGAGGAGGTGGGGAGTAGGAGGGGTGGATAGCCAATAAAGAGGGAGTGTGATGAGGTAGAGTCCGAATAGTTACAAAGTAACAAGGAAACATTGTAAGGGGGCTAATAGGGTTAGCGGAGGTTGAGGCCAGGCGGAGAGAAAGAGTCGAGAAGATGGATATGTGCTAGTTCCCAGTGTCGGAGAAGGGGGGCAGGAGTGTCATAGGGTAAAGCGCGAATAATCCTAACATTGTAGCAACTATTAAAGGGGACATTGTGGGTATTAGCATGTAATGCAACTGGGAGGGGGCGTCTGAGAGAAACGCTATTCCGGTGACCGTTCATTCGGATGTTTAACGGATTGCTGGTGAGGCCTACGTAAAACGCGGGACAAAGGGTGCAGGTAAGGAGGTAAATGACGTTACGGGTGGTGCAGTTGCTTCTGGAGGTGATGGGGTAGGTGATGTTGGTGGAGGGACTCGAGAAAGAAGATGATGGTAGGTGGATAGGGCAAGTGAGGCAGCGAGGTTTTCCGCAGGGGTGGGAACCTATTGCAAGAAATGTGGTAGAAGTAGGAAGTTCCTTCCTCCACAAGATATTTCCCAAATTTGGGGGCCGGCGGAAGGAGAGGAGCGGAGGATTGGCAAAAAGGTTGATGGGAGGAAGAGGTAAGAATTGGGTGGGCAGCATGAAGGATTGTTTTGAGAGCTTCGTGGATACCAGGATGGAAAAGTGTCGTAAGAGTGAGTGGAGGGGTAGATGCAGGAATAGTGGGTGTGTGAGGATGAGATCCAATGTGGGTAGGCGTCATCGCCCTATGGATCTGTTCGCGGACCAAGACTGGAGGGTAACCACGTTTGAGAAGAGCATCCTCGAGGACAGAGTAATACTCTAGAAGGGATGCTCTATCGGAACAAAGCCTCCATCCTCGACGAGCAAGGGCATAGGGGATAGAGGTTTTGGTATGAAGGGGATGGCAGCTATCAAAGTGGAGGTATTGAAGGCTGTTGGTGGGTTTGATGTGATCACAGGTGCGGATTTGGCTGTCTTGAAGGTAAAGATCGACATCCAGGAATGTGATGTGGGAGGTAGAGGATTGGTGGGTGAAGGACAGTGAAGGATGGGAGGAGAGACGCGAGAGAAAGGAAAGGAGAGAGTCAGGTCCATGCGTCCAAATGAGGAAGACATCGTCGATGTATCTCAGCCACAAAAGTGGTCTGAGTGGAACGTTGAGGAAGAGTCTTTCCCATTCTCCAAGGTAGCAATTGGCGTATGAAGGCGCCATTCGGGTGCCCATCGCAGTGCCTCTAATTTGAAGGTAGTGGCGACCATCGAAAGAGAAGTTGTTCAATTTGAGCACCATTGCTGCCAAGTCTAATAAGAAATGGGAGGAAGGTCTTGCGTCGGGTGGTCTTGAGTCCAGGAGTTTACTAAGGGCAGAGAGTCCATCATCGTGGAGGATGTTTGTGTAGAGGGAACAGACATCGATAGTGGCCAAAATGGTATTGGGTGGGAGAGGAAAGGGGAGGTGTTTGAGACGTTTGAGAAAGTGGTTAGTGTCTTGGATGAAGGAAGGGAATTGACGAATGAGAGGTTGTAGGTGGGAGTCAACGAAGGCGGAGATGCGTTCTGTAGGGGAATTAAAGCTGGCAACAGTGGGGCGGCCGGGGATGTTGGGTTTATGGATTTTAGGGAGAAGGTAGAATGTGGGTGTGCGGGGTTTGTTGGGGATCATTAGAGCAATGGCGGAATCGGAAAGGCCTTCCTGTTTGCCTGAGGAATGAAGATAGGACGAAATTTGGTAGGAGTGGTGGTCTGTGGGGTTGGAAGTAAGGTGATGGTAAGAGGTTTCGTCAGAAAGTTGGCGCTCGGCTTCCTCGTTATATTTGGCGCGATCCATCACAACCGTGGTGGTGCCCTTGTCGGCAGGGAGGATGATGATATGGT
Organism: Tanypteryx hageni; assembly: GCA_028673005.1. Taxonomy (NCBI): domain Eukaryota; kingdom Metazoa; phylum Arthropoda; class Insecta; order Odonata; family Petaluridae; genus Tanypteryx; species Tanypteryx hageni. The sequence continues at coordinate 174,980,853 of CM054120.1, forward strand.
CAAGATGTTTGAGTGTGGAAATGGCATGCCTTTCACGTCTGGTAAGATTATCTGTATGGTCGATAAGATCGGAAAACTTAGGTTGGGAGATTCTGGAAAGTATATAATTGAGGTATTGTTCGACCGGGTGTAGGGAAGGAAGGGTGGGTGGAATGTATTGGGAAGAAGGTTTGAAGATGGAAAAGGTAGGTGGAAGGCCGGGAGGGAGTTTTGGGTTGGCAGAGGTGAGAGAGTCTTCTTTGGGAGTGTTAGTTTTTAGACGTAGTGTGCGGGCAAAGGACTGGACGTCGGCAAGGAGGCGAAAATGATCAAATTTGGTGGTGGGACAAAAGGAAAGGCCGCGTGAGAGGAGTTCATTCTCGGCAGGGGTAAGTACGTGGGAGGAAAGGTTCAAGACTTCATCTGGTTGGCAAGATGAAGAGGTGGTGGCAGGAGTGTGCGAAAAATATGAGCGCTTCAAAGGTTTGCGGGTTAGGAAAGTGTGGGTCTTTTTCAGGATATGAAGTGATGGTGGCGTTGGGAATCCCAGGAGGTCCGCAAGACAGGGAGTTTGACCGATGAGTGGCGGGGAAGGAGGTGGTTTGTTGACCTCGCCAGCTGTTATGAACGGAAGGGGAAGACCAAGTTTGAGGTGCCGGACGCAAAGCAGAGAGAGTTTACGGAGAAGTCTGTTGCGATGTGCGGTGATATCATTAGCCGCTTGAAGGAAAGCGGCACGAAGGTCGGATATGGATTGCGAAGAATGACGAAGATAAAGAACGAGAGATTTACAATTAGCGAAGTGGGAGTTAGAGAGGGTGGTATAATGGTGTATGGTGGAACGGATAATGTGGATAGAGGCGAGGTGATACGTGAGGGCTAGGGAAGCGCGGATAGGGGGAGGAAGACCTGAAAGAGGAATTCTGACGGTGAGGCATTTGGGGGTGAGTCCAAGTGCAAGGCAGGAGTTGAGGAATTCAATCTGGCAGTTGAGGGTAATGTGTCTACGGAGATGATAACGGAGACGGGTCAGTTCCATGGTGGAAGAGAAAGATAAGAGGAAAAGACGACAGGAAAGAAACGTAAAGATATAAACAAAAAAGGAGAAAAAAGGACGGTATATATATTAACTAAAGGAAAAGAAAAGGTAGTGATGAGGGTGGCAACAAGGTGTTGAGGGAAGCCCAGCGGACACTCACCAAGTTGAGGACCAAGCTGGCAGGCTGCTGGGGGCGTCGAAGAGACACGTAAAACACACGAACACAAAAACACACGCAAGCTTATCGGGCCTAAGCCCTTCTTCAGCGAAAGAGTAACGTAAAGTGACACACTGGGCGGGGAAAGACAGGGTGAGGTGTTTCCTACTGTACTTACTGTTTTCTATATTTTGTTGTAGTTTTCCATTGTGATATACACACTGTATGATTTTCGCAAGTTTTTCACACCCTCCTTCTCTGTGGGTATTTTCCTGCGTGGCTTTTACTAGGAAGAACAAACCTGTTTTTACTTAGGTTTCCCCCACAAACTTAAATCTTTCTTCACTTATATCTTTTTGTTTAGAATATTTTATACTAGTAGAAGGTGCTTGCATGCTGCAAGCATTTCATCTCACCTTGAAAATCATTCATTTTTCAGACAGATGTTTCATCATGAGAAATATTTCTGTAATTCTAAAAATTTCTCCTCTGGACAGGTTTTCGTTTTTTCATTATGGAACAATAATGGAGTACAACTATCGCTAATTTTTGAAATTTTAGGAATATTATACTTTTCCAAAATTAAGTTAATAATGCCACACAATTCTGCCTAATTTTAAATTTATAATACAATTAGAAGTAAAGTAACATTTATCTAATTGTTTAAATTTAAATAATTTGTAACGGACAAAATAACGATTTTATGGATAAATTGAAATGTTTATTCGTTTGCATAGGCTAGGCTAACCTCTAAATAATTTAAAAATTTCATCTCCCTAACATGCGGCGTAGTTTCTAAGCATCTACGAATTTGTTTAAACTTTATGAATTTTTAAGTGCCAAACAAATAAAAATATCAAATTTTCTATAATTCCTGTTTCTTTTTTTACAAAATCCTACCTCTATAAAAAATTTCAGCTCCGTAGCACATTCGAAAATTCATAAACCTTGAAAATTTGTTTACACAATTGCGAATTTTTAGCTGCCGCATTGTTGCACTTTTTCAGGATTTTCGTTTTTTCTAGTCGTTTTTGCACAATATCCTACCTAAGAAAAAAATTTCGAATCTCAGGCTCATTTGGAAGTGCCTAAACATTAGTATCCTCCTATATGTTATCTGTTATATCCTCCTCCTCCTCGGTAAGAAACGTCGATATATATTTTACTAGTAGTTGGTGCTTGCATACTGCAAGAATTTCATCTCAACATAAAAAAACATTCATCATTCATCTTTCATCATTACACATATATTTTTAATTCTAAATATTTCACATCTGCAGCGATTTTCGTTTTTCCCACATGTAAAAATAATAGTTTAAAACAATCCCCAAATGTTGCAATTTTAAAAATTTTACACTTTCTCCATTATGGGGTACTAATGCTACACATTTTAGACAAATTTTTAAGTTGTAGCACTTCTAGAAGTAAAATAATATTTTTCTAATTGTTAAAATTTAAATAATTTTTAACGGCCGCTGCAATTCATATATGGTAAAACTGAAATGTTTATTTATGCAAATTCACTACTCTGTAAATAATTTGAAAATTTCAGCTTCCTAACTTATCCCGTAGTACCTAAACAGTTATCTATTTGTTTAAACTTTAGGAATTTTTAACTGCCAAACAAATCAAAATATCAAAATTTGTATAACCCCTATTTCGTTTTTTAAGAATTCTACTTATAAAAAAATTTCAACTCCGTAGCACATGCGGAAATGCATAATCCTCGAAAATTTGTTTGAACAATTGCGAATTTTATGCGGCCGCATTATTGTACTTTTTCAAGATTTTCGTTTTTTCTAGTCGGTTTTGCACAAAATCCTATCTATGAAAAAAATTTCGTATCTCCAGCACATCTGGAAGTGCCTAAACATTAGTATCCTCCTATATGTTATATGATGTTACTAGTAGTTGGTGCTTGCATACTGCACGCATTTCATCTCACATTAAAAGAACATTAATTTTTCAGACTGATATTTAATCATTACAAATGTTCTTTTAATTCTAAAGATTTGACCTCCGCAGCGATTTTCGTTTTTCCCACATGTAAAAATAATAGTTTAAAAAATCTCCAAATGTTGCAAATTTAAAAATTTTATACTTCTTCCATTATGGGGTATTAATGCTACACATTTTAGCCAAATTTTAAAGTTGTAGCATTTCTAGAAGCAATATAATATTTTTCTAATTGTTTAAATTTAAATAATTTTTAACGGCCGCCGAAATATATATATGGTAAAATTAAAATGTATATTTATGCAAATTCACTACTCTGTAAATAATTTGAAAATTTCAGCTTCCTAGGTTATCCCGTAGTACAAAAACAGTTATCTATTTGTTTAAACTTTAAGAATTTTTAACTGCCAAACAAATTAAAATATCAAAATTTGTATAATCCCTATTTCGTTTTTTTAAGAATTCTACTTATAAAAAAACTTTCAACTCTATAGCACATGCGGAAATACATAAACCATGAAAATTTGTTTAAACAATTGCGAATTTTTAGCGGCCGCATTGTTGTACTTTTTCAAGATTTTCGTTTTTTCTAGTCGGTTTTGCACAGGATCCTACCTATGAAAAAAATTTCGAATCTCCAGCACATCTGGAAGTGCCTAAACATTAGTATCCTCCTTTTATATATCATTATATATCGACGACTCTTACAGAGGAGGAGGATACAACATAGTAGTTGGTGCTTGCATTCTGCAAGCATTTCATCTCAACATTAAAAAACATTCATTTTTCAGACAGACATTTCATCATTACAAATATTCTTTTAATTCTAAAAATTTTACCTCCGCAGCGATTTCCGTTTTTCCCACATGTAAAAATAATAGTTTAAAACCATCCCCAAATGTTGCAATTTTAAAATTTTAAACTTTCTACATTATGGGGTACTAATGCTACACATTTAAGCCAAATTTTAATGTTGTAGCACTTCTAGAAGTAAAATAATATTTTTCTAATTGTTTAAATTTAAATAATTTTTAACGGCCGCCGCATATAATATGTGATAAAATTGAAATGTTTATTTATGCAAATTTACTACTCTGTAAATAATTTGAAAATTTCAGCTTCCTAACTCATCCCGTAGTCCCTAAACAGTTATCTATTTGTTTAAACTTGAAGAATTTTTAACTGCCAAACAAATTAAAATATCAAAATTTGTATAGTCCCTATTTCGTTTTTTTAAGAATTCTACTTATAACAAAATTTTAACTCGTGGCACATTCGGAAATATTTAAACCTTGAAAATTTGTTTAAACAATTGCGAATTTTTAGCGGCCGCATTGTTGCACTTTTTAAAGATTTTCGCTTTTTCTAGTCGGTTTTGCACAAATTTCTACCTATGAAAAAAATTTCGAATCTCCTGCTTATCTGGAAGTGCCTAAACATTAGTATCCTCCTGTTATCATTATATATCGACGACTCTTACAGAGGAGGATATAACAGGAGGATACTAATGTTTAGCCCAAACTACAAGAGCTAGAGAGCTCAAAGTTTCAGTATTTGTAGATATGATGGAGAAACCTACAGTTAAAATGAGACTTCTTACCTAAGTGACATGAGTTCGACTCCAGAAATTCCGAAAGTTGCGTTTTTTCCCATAAGAAAAGCATTTTTGTAAATTAATTATGGGCACTTACCGGTAAACTAGAAAAATGAAATTATCAGTGTTGCTAGATGGCCGCAATATCTATTAGGAATTATTGTTACTTTTGCTTTCAGTGTCTTGGGTTCGACTCCAGAGACCCCGGAATATCTCCCATAAGTTAGCATGGGAAAACGTAATCTAGTGTGTAGACCAATCTAATAAGTTTAGGAAGCTGAAATTTTGCAAGTTTATAGAACTTTTCTCATAACCAACTATAAAAATGGAAAATTTTAAAATCGTTAATTTTTAGGGGTTGTTTTAACCCCATTTGAACATTACATTTTAATAATTTTTTATATATTACGGGATGAGATAGGAAGCTGAAATTTTCGAAATTATTTACAGAACAGTGCATTTGCACAAATAAACATTTCAATCTCTCCATATATATATTGCGGCAACCGTTAAAAATGTTTAAATTTTAAACAATTAGAAAAATATTATTTTACTTCTAGAAGTGCTACAACTTTAAAATTTTGCTCAAATGTGTAACATTAGTACCCCATAATGAAGAAAATGTAAAATGTTTAAAATTGCAACATTTGGGGATTGTTTTAAACTATTATTTTTACATGTAGGAAAAACGAAAATCGCTGCAGAGGTGAAATCTTTAGAATTAATAGAATAATTTTAATGGTGAAATATCTGTCTGAAAAATTAATGTTTTTTCAAGGTGAGATGAAATGCTTGCAGCATGCAAGCACCTGCTACTAGTATGTTATATGTTATCATTATATATCGACGACTCTTACAGAGGAGGATATAACAGGAGTATACTAATGTTTAGGCACTTCCAGATGTGCTGGAGATTCGAAATTTTTTTCATAGGTAGGATTTTGTGCAAAACCGACTAGAAAAAACGAAAATCTTGAAAAAGTGCAACAATGCGGCCGCTAAAAATTCGCCATTGTTTAAACAAATTTTCATGGTTTATGTATTTTTGCATGTGCTACAGAGTTGAAATTTTTTTTATAAGTTGAATTCTTAATAAAAAACGAAATAGGGAATATACAAATTTTGATATTTTAATTTGTTTGGCAGTTAAAAATTCTTAAAATTTAAACAAATAGATAGCTGTTTAGGTACTATGGGATGAGCTAGGAAGCTAAAATTTTCAAATTATTTACAGAGTAGTGAATTTGTGCAAATAAACATTTCAATTTTACTATATCTGAGTTGCGGCGGCCGTTAAAAATTATTTAAAATTAAACAATTAGAAAAATAATATTTTACTTCTATAAGTGCTACAACTTTAAAATTTGGCTAAAATGTGTAGCATCACTACCCCATACTGAAGAAAGTGTAAAATTTTTAAAATTGCGACATTTGGAGATTGTTTTAAACTATTATTCTTACATGTGGGCAAAACGAAAATCGCTGCAGAAATGAAATCTTTGGAATTCAAAGACTATTTGTAATGTTGAAATTTCTGTCTGAAAAATGAATGTTCTTTTAATGTGAGATGAAATCCTTGCAGTATGCAAACACCAACTACTAGTATGTTATATGTTATCTCCTCCTCCTTTGTAAGTCGTCGATATATAATGATAACAGGAGGATACTAATGTTTAGCACTTCCAGATAAGCTGGAGATTCGAATTTTTTTTCATAGGTAGAATTTTTTGCAAAACCGACTAGAAAAAGCGAAAATCTTTAAAAAGTGCAACAATGCGGCCGCTTAAAATTCGCAATTGTTTAAACAAATTTTCGAGGTTTATATATTTCCGAATGTGCCACGGAGTTGAATTTTTTTTTTTTAAAGTAGAATTCTTAAAAAAACGAAATAGGGATTATACAAATTTTGATATTTTAATTTGTTTGGCAGTTAAAAATTCTTAAAGTTTAAACAAATAGATAACTGTTTTTGTACTACGGGATAACCTAGGAAGCTGAAATTTTCAAATTATTTACAGAGTAGTGAATTTGCGTAAATAAACATTTAAATTTTACCATATATTAAATAAGGCGGCCGTTAAAAATTACTTAAGTTTAAACAATTAGAAAAATATTATTTTACTTCTAGAAGTGCTACAACATTAAAATTTGGCTAAAATGTGTAGCATTAGTACCCCATAATGTAGAAAGTTTAAAATTTTAAAATTGCAACATTTGGGGATGGTTTTAAACTATTATTTTTACATGTGGGAAAAACGGAAATCGCTGCGGAGGTAAAATTTTTAGAATCAAAAGAATATTTGTAATGATGAAATGTCTGTCTGAAAAATGAATGTTTTTTAACGTTGAGATGAAATGCTTGCAGAATGCAAGCACCAACTACTATTATGTTGTATCCTCCTCCTCTGTAAGAGTCGTCGATATTCTTCTTCTTCATCTAAAGGCTAAGCCTTGTCGCTGCAACCATGAACTCCTGTCCTCTGCCATTCTCTTCAACATCTCGTATTTCTCAACTCCCATCACTGACTCCACGTCATCTAGGTATTTCTTTCTTGGTCTGCCTCTTCCTTTCTTCCCTAAAAGTTTCCCCTCCAAGATGTTCACAATTAATCCATTATGTCTAATCACATGGCCTAAAAATTTTGCCTTCCTTTCTTCCATTCCTCTGATCAGTTTCCTTTCTTCTTTTACTTCTTCCAAAACTTCATGGTTTGTCTTTCTCTCTTTCCAACTTGTCTTTAACAATCTTCTCCATATCCACATTTCTGTCGCTTCCAGACGGGACCTCTCCCTCTTTCCTAACGTCCAACTTTCACTACCATAAAGTAAGGTACTCCAGACAAAAGCTTTTGCAAAGGATTTCCTTACTTCCAAATTCATATGACTGCTTGTCAGTAGGTTCCTTTTGCATTGAAAAGCTTGCTTTGCAAGTGCTATTCTTCTTTTCACTTCCTGTACGCATCTATTATCTTCAGTAATTGTACTGCCTAGGTAGCAAAACTGCTTCACCTGCTCAATTTCCTGATTGTCTATTTTGATCTTTGATATTGTCCCTGCATTACTTTTGCCTATAACCATCAATTTGGTTTTCTTGATATTTATCTTTAATTCCCACTGTTTTAACGTGTCCGATAATACTTTCAGCATTTTATTCATTTCTCTTTTTGAATCGCTGAATATTACAATGTCATCTGCAAATCTAATGCAGTGTATTCTAACTCCATATATTTTTATGCCTTTTGTCTTTTCCTTCATAACTTCTATACTTTCTTCAATGAACATATTAAACAAATATGGAGATAGCGGACATCCTTGTCTTACTCCTTTCCTTATCTTTGCTTCACTCTCCAATCCATTTATATCTATTCTTGTAGTTTGATTTTGATAAAGCTTAAAAATTAATCTTCTGTCCCTCCAATCAATACCTATTTTTTTCATAGTCTTAAACAACAGTTCCCAAATAACTGTATCAAAGGCCTTCTCCAAATCAATAAACGTTAAATATAATGTCCTGTTCATTTCTAAACATCTTTCCATTATCACCCTGAGGGCTAATATAGCTTCTCTCGATCCTCTCCCACTTCTAAATCCAAATTGATCTTCACTAATATAATGTTCTATTTTCCTTTTTATTCTGTTTTTCACGATATAAATTAAAACTTTTGAGGCGTGCGAAAGTAGTGAAATTGTTCTGTAGTTACTACACTCCACTGCATTCCCCTTCTTTGGTAAACTTATAGTTTTACTTTTTATAAAGTCATCAGGTAATTTTCCTTTTTCGTAACAATCTTTTATAATTTTAAAGAAATGTTCTTTTGCTTCCTCCCCTAAGTTCTTCAAAAGTTCTGTAGGTATACCATCAACACCTGTTGACTTGCCTGAATTAAGATTATTAATAGCTTTATAAAACTCTTCTTTGGTTATTGTTGGGCCTAGCTCGTCATTTCCTATTTCCTCTTCATTTTCAATAAATCTACATCCATCTCCAACATCTCTTCCACTATATAATTCTTCTATGTATTCTTTCCACCGAGCACATACTTTTTCATTTTCCCATAACATATTTCCTTCCTTATCCTTAACTGTTGCCGATTTAGTTCTTGGTTTGTACTGGAGAGTTTTAATTTTGAAGTATGATTTGTCTTGCCTTCCTCCCTTTGTATCTTCCTCAATTTCCTTCACTATCTCTTTGGTCCATCTCTCTTTTTCTTCTCTGCATTTGTTAATAATCTCATTCTTAACTTTTTTATAAGTTTCATCATTTCCATTCTTCCTCAACTTGTTCCTTTCTTCAATTAAAATCAGTATCTCCTCAGTCATCCAAGGTTTTCTAGGCTCCAATTTTCTCTTTCCAATAACTTCCTCTGTAGCTTTAATAACCCCTTTTTTAAATTCCTCCCAACTAAGTTGTCCTTCATAATTTCTCATCAACTCATTTGTTTTTTCTTGGTAATTCTTAGCCGTTGGTAACTCTTTCAGTCCCTGTAGATGCCAGTTCTTTTTAACTGTTCTCTTTATTTTCTTAAACCTAATATTGCATTTTGCCATGACTAGCTTGTGGTCACTGTCTACATCTGGACCTGGGTAACTATAACACGATTTTACCTGGTTCTTATATCTTCTTTTTACTAAAATATAATCTATTTGAAACCTTCTTCTGTCTGGCACCTCCCATGTGTATCTTCTTCTTTTGGGAACTTCAAAGAAAGTGTTTGATACCATCATCTCATTCTGTTCACAAAACTCAATTAATCTTTCTCCCCTTTCATTTGTTTCACCTAAACCAAATTTTCCTACCATTCTACTATTTCGACTAGATCCAATCACAGCATTAAAGTCTCCCATTATTATTACATTATCTTTATCTTTTGTCATCTTTATAAGTTCTTCTATTTCTTCATACACCTTTTCTACTTCTCCTTCTTCTGCACTACTTGTTGGGAAATACGCTTGTATTATCACTGTATCCGTTGGCACGGTGCTCATTATTACCATCAACAACCTATCATTTATGTGATATGTATTGCAAACACTGTTTGCCGATTTCTTACTAATAATGACTGCTATTCCATTCCTTCCTCTCTTTTCACCTCCACTATGAATTATTCTAAATTGATCACTGTAAAAATCTCCTTTCTCTTGCCACCTTGTTTCACATAAACCTAAGATATCAATCTCATTTTTCTCCATTTCTTTCTTTATTTCTTCTAATTTACCTATTTTTAGTAATGTTCTGACGTTCCAAGTACCTATTTTGACGTTTTGACAGGGATTTCGTTGGATAACGACCTGGGAAGCCCTGCTACATCCCCTGCCGGATCTTGGGTTCCGAATACCATGATCAGTAACAAATTCCTTTCTAAAACCTTCCATGGTTGCTACCCTCGGGATATCCAATAGGATCTTTAATGGAGTGGTTTCCTGTTGCCTTCTCCATCCTATGCCGTTGACTATCAATATAGTTCCTCCGCCTTTAGGGGCAGTTTCCCACCCCAAGGGCAAGAGGGTGCCCTACCCCTCCACCTTCTCATCCGCCCCTAAATAGGCCGTTGGCATTTGGTAGAGGGGGGACTCCTTATCCCGGGAGTCACTCGGACGCCAGAGCCTCGTCTGTGAAGCAGGGTGCACCACGGGCAGGTGAGGTTGACATTTGAGTGGGAGAGGCTATATAATCGCATCCCACCCCAAAACACCCCGTCGTCGATATATAATGATATATAACAGGAGGAAACTAATGTTTAGGCACTTCCAGATTCGAAATTTTTTTCTTAGGTAGGATTTTGTGCAAAACCGACTAGAAAAAACAAAAATCTTGAAAAAGTGCAACAATGCGGCCGCTAAAAATTCGCAATTGTTTAAACAAATTTCAAGGTTTATGTATTTCCGAATGTGCCACGGAGTTGAAATTTTTTTTATAAGAAGAATTCCTTAAAAAACTAAATAGAGATTATACAAATTTTGATATTTTAATTTGTTTGCCAGTTAAAAATTCTTAATATTTAAACAAATAGATAACTGTGTAGGTACTACGGTATGAGCTAGGAAGCTGAAATTTTCAAATTATTTACAGAGTAGTAAATTTGCACAAATAAACATTTCAATTTTACCATATATGAATTGAGGCGGCCGTTAAAAATTATTTAAATTTAAACAATTAGAAAAATATTATTTTACTTCTAGAAGTGCTACAACTTAAAAATTTGTCTAAAATGTGTAGCATTAGTACCCCATAATGGAGAAAGTGTAAAATTTTTAAAATTGCAACATTTGGGGATTGTTTTAAAATATTATTTTTACATGTGGGAAAAACGAAAATCGCTGCGGAGGTGAAATATTTAGAATTAAAAATATATGTGTAATGATGAAAAATGAATAATGAATGTTTTTTTATGTTGAGATGAAATGCTTGCAGTATGCAAGCACCAACTACTAGTATGTTATATCCTCCTCTGTAAGAGTCGTCGATATATATTGATAACATATAACAGGAGGATACTAATGTTTAGGCACTTCCAGATAAGCTGGAGATTCGAAATTTTTTTCATAGGTAGAATTTTGTGCAAAACCGACTAGAAAAAACGAAAATCTTGAAAATTTCTGCAATGCGGCCGCTAAAAATTCGCAGTTGTTTAAATAAATTTTCATGGTTTATGTATTTCCGCATGTGCTACAGAGTTGAAATTTTTTTTAAAAGTAGAATTCTTAAAAAAGCGAAATAGGGATAATACAAATTTTGATATTTTAATTTGTTTGGCAGTTAAAAATTCTTAAAGTTTAAACAAATAGATAGCTGTTTAGGTACTATGGGATGAGCTAGGAAGCTAATATTTTCAAATTATTTACAGAGTATTGAATTTGTGCAAATAAACATTTCAATTTTACCATATCTGAGTTTCGTCGGCCGTTAAAAATTATTTAATTTTAAACAATTAGAAAATATTATTTGACTTCTAGAAGTGCTACAACTTTAAAATTTTGCTAAATTGTGTAGCATTAGTACCCCATAATGGAGAAAGTGTAAAAATTTTAAATTGCAACATTTGGGGATTGTTTAAAACTATTATTTTTACATTTGGGGAAAACGAAAATCGGTGCGGAGGTGAAATCTTTAGAATTAAAAGAACATTTGTAATGATGAAATGTCTGTCTGAAAAATGAATGTTTCTTCAAGGTGATATAAAATGCTTGCAGTATGCAAGCACCAACTACTAGTATGTTATATCCTCCTCTGTAAGGAACGTCTATATAGAATGATATCCTCCTCTGTAAGAGTCGTCGATATATAATGATACGAGTTGTCGGTGCTTGCATACTGCAAGCGCTTAAAAAATTAACATACACAAAGATCTTAACTCGTAAATAAACCAACAGCATTTGAACTACCTATTTAAATAAGATAATAGTTTTCATTTTATGCGAACATATGGCATCTAACCGGAAGTTCTAATTTCTTTGGCAATCGGCTCGCATCCAAGTTTTCGAATTTCAAACTTCATGGCTCAGATCGCCCTTTTTAAGCAATAACTATATCATCATTAACACAATAGCCTATATGTTACACAAAAAGTTATGTAAAAATTAGGATATTTCATATGATAGGCGTCATCATCCCTGCCTTTTAGTACCTATCCGGATAAAAAAACTAATTTAAAATGATCGCGTCATCATATGTATACGTCGTTGGCTGAAATCAAATGGATTATAATGCAGTCTAAGCTTTAAATCAATTCTTGAACTATGGAAAATCAACTACCATTGAGAGGCATTGGAATTGTTGCTATGGTAGTTCATATTTTTCGTTGTTGGAAACCGAAAAACATTTCATAATTTTATGATTAAAATCAAATTCCTACGTAAATTCAGCATGGATTTGAATTCTGTCTTAAAGAAAAATAAATTTCATTCTTTTTTTCACATTATGGATATATATATACTATCTTATCTTATCTTATACAAGTTGTTGGTGCTTTCATTCAGCAAGCATTTCAATCCATATCGAAAGTAACAGAATGATTTTGAGGGGATGCAATGCATCAGAAAGTCCATATTGTCAGTAATATTTCCTGTTTTTTTATTTTGACGTCGTTATAATTTTACGTCGTAGTTTTAAATCAATTGCATTGTAATACAATCTACTGATTCTCTTTAGAAGCACTAAATTAAAGCTATTATTATATACAATTCATCAACCCCCATATTTGAAAGAAGTAACATTCTTTTATTTGATAACATATTATGTCGCTTTTCAAATTATGACGTCATCATATGTATAGATACATCTTTGGTTGACATCAGTGGAACAATAAGAATTGTCCTATTGAGCATTAAAGCGATGTTATTATAATACGGATTGTCAATTCCCATTTAAAAGCATTGTCCTGGTTGCTATGGTAGCTGAAGTTCTTTATTGTTGAGCATTTGCTTTTTTCCGATTAAAAACATATTTCTTCGTCAATTCGCCACCAGTTTTGAATGCAGTCTTCAAAAATAAGAAACTTCATTCTTGAAGCTATGCAATTGTTTTTGTCCCGAGTTTCTTTCTGAATTTTAACTCATTTAAACATGCAAATTTTTCAAACTCTGCACAGATGTCCCTGTTTTTCTTATGGAGTATCGAAATGGAAGATTGAGGTCAAAAATACCTCACTAAAAATAAAAAAATTTGCAATTTTCGATTTTTCTGGTTGGTTGTACCTAATAGCCTATCTTCCTGCCAAATTACAGGTCCGTGGCATATCTAAAAATATCTTAGGTTACATATATATATATATATATATATATATATATATATATATATATATATATATATATATATATAATCGCACCTTGAAAAAAACATTAATTTTCAGAGATATTTCCTCATGAGGAATATTTTCTTAATTCTAAAGATTTCTCCTCTGGACGGGTTTTTGTTTTTTCACTATGGAAAAATAATGGAGTAAAACAATCACTAATTTTTGCAATTTTCAAAATATTATACTTTTCCCACATTGAGTTAATAATGCCACACAATTCTGCCAAATTATAAATTTATAGTACAATTAAAAGTGAAATAACATTTATCTAATTGTTTAAATTTAAATAATTTATAACGGCCAAAATAACAATTTTATGGATAAATTGAAATGTTTATTCGTTTACATAGATTAACCTCTAAGTAATTTAAAAATTTCAGATCCCTAACTTGCGGCGTAGTTTCTAAGCATCTACGAATTTGTTTAAACTTTATGAATTTTTAAGTGCCAAACAAATAAAAATATCAAATTTTCTGTAATTCCTGTTTCGTTTTTTACAAAATCCTACCTCTATAAAAAATTTCAGCTCCGTAGCACATTCGAAAATTCATAAACCTTGAAAATTTGTTTACACAATTGCGAATTTTTAGCGGCCGCATTGTTGCACTTTTTCAGGATTTTCGTTTTTTCTAGTCGATTTTGCACAAAATCCTACCTAAGAAAAAAATTAAATTAATTAAATTTAAAAAATATTTAGGTAATGATGCGTGGAGTTAAGAGAATTAAATTTACTTGGTCAAATTTCATAGATTCAATTATTACCAATTATGGATTTTCGAGTTTGTGCCTCTTCAGCCCTGCGCCCGGAGGCAACTGATCCCTTTATTCCCCCCTCGCTACGCCACTGAATTTGGGATTGTTTGAAAGCAAATTGTAAAAGTCGTTGCACGAAAGTTCCCGAAAATGAGCTTTTGTCACTATCACTGCTTTGTTCTTTCCAACGAGGAAACGGTTCTTTTCGTCTGTCCACAGAGCATTTGTGATAGAAAACTTTTTCTATAGCTGAACTTGTGCCGGGAATAGCTAAAGCAAATTCCAAAATCATTGTAGTGTATTTAACAAAATTCTTTCACCTTGCATAAACCATCGTTCGACAGTTTCAGTTCAAGTCGTGTTCAATTCGGCAATTTTGCTTTTACTGGTATTCGTAACATGGTGGTATTCATCGAAAAGCTCGTCTTCGTCTATAACTTTCATGATATGTGTGGGATTAATTTTTCGTGTTACTTTTTATATTAAAGGGCACTCTCGGAAAAACGGGACAATTGGCGTTTAATTGGACTTCTACGTAAAGTCTACGCTCTGTATATTCGTTACTTGTAGGCTCTCGAGTCTGATGTCTTATCCTACCTTGGATTCAAAAAATAACCCCACGCTCATATTTCCAGTTGTCTGGAATTCGACGCAGTACATATAGCGGGTCGAGATGTTTCCCTATACGTGGTGGAGGGCTGAAATAAGTGGGTCAGAGTACGAGGAAGTTAAAAATAGGGGGGGGGGGGAACGATAGACTATGTATCCCTTGGAAATGTATTGGTCGAAATTGAAGATAAACGAACATTGAACGCGAAATCTTGTCCTCGTACGTTAATATTCGAATCGATTATGCAAAGAAGATTATCGATTTATTGCTCAAAAACTATGTTTCCTTTGACTATGCGACCTAATTTTTCTTCGCGAGTAGTATATTGGACTTTAATGCAAGAAACATAAGACGCTCTCCGTAGATTGCATTAAATTGCCTAGCTATTTCTGGAAACTGGTTTGACATATCATATCAAGTCATCAAGTCTTTTTTGTAGTTTAGGCTAAACTTGAAAAGGAATCTGAGATTACGAAGCGTGTGCCATCGGAATTTATCAACGGAGATAAGCTTTATGATAAATTTACTTGGGGAGAATAATTGCCTGGTAAACCAAATTACCTTCCAAAATCACTAACTTTCAGATTATAAGGAGAATCTTATTACATTGAGATATAGAGTAGAAGGAGTTAAAATGTTTCTTAGTTTGTTAAAATGTCATTTTAGAGCAGTTGTCGTGATAATCTCATGTGCACTCTTTACAGTTTACGGAGTATTTTCAGTATTCTGTGCCTCTGCGAGAAGTAATTTTCATGACTTATTTTATTGATTTGCGTGCCAGTGTTGCCTCAATTCAGTCATTTTTCTCGCGGTTAGGTTTTCATGAGGTCATAAGCTGATTTTTTTATGATTTTTAAACTGAAAACGGAATAAAGGAATCCAAATGTGAGCCCAATTTCTGCTCTTTAATGAAAATTTACCTGCGGCATTAATGCGATAGTTCTCATTCCTGAATTATGCCAGGTGTTTCTCAAGATTGATTCTTATATTATTCATTCAACTGAACAAATATCATGAAACCATTTATTGACTTTTAGCGCTCTGGGACAACCTTCTCATTATACGAACTCCAGAAACGACTCCAAAAATATCGCTTTACTTCCATAATAATTTCCTTTAATAAGGTAACTCTACCCCATATGGCCTAGCTAAGCTAGGCTTGAATATGCATGTGTTGTCTGGTCCCCTTACACTAAGTCGCTCTCTGAAAAAATAGAACGTGTCCAGAGGTGCTTTGTAAGACTAGTTGCAGTTAGGCTTGGTTATATATGTGACAACATTCCCTACTTAGACATTATGAATATGTAGCAACTTGAACCACTATACCTCAGGCGACTTAGTATTTTTTAATCAAATTATTAACCATAGAGTTGATTACCCTGTCCTTCTTGAATCAATTAAGTTTCATGTTCCTGCCACCCACACATTTAGCAGAGAACTTTATTCAACTAACTATAGTTATTACGGACCAATTCCAAGAATGACTAGGCTAGCAAATGAACTTCCGGATTTCATTGACATTGTCATTTTAACCGAAACAGTTTTAAGTGCAATATTGGCCAAGGAGCTAATGCAAGGTCTTAAGCACCTGTAGTGCAACTATACACTAATTATTAGCATAATGAACCTTAATGGCACTTAGATTTATTGGTTTTATTTAATTTTGTAATTTGTTTTACTATATTTTGTGATTTAGTTATTTGTACCTTACTACCAATATGTATTTATTTTATTGGTTATAAATTGGTTTATTACTTATGTACTTTTATTACTTATATTTTTACTTTTATTATTATTAGTATATGTTACATATTATTACATTTATTATCTTGCTCTTTTTATTTTTTATATACTTTTATTATGCATTTGTTATTTGTATGTTTTATATTATAACATATATTATTTATAAATTGTGTTATTATATTTTTTGTAATTTTTTTATTTATATTATTATATTCATAATGTATTTACTTATTATTAGTAGTAATAATTATTATTATAACTTTTATTGATAAGATGATGGATTTTAACTATTTTCAGAATATTATTACATATATTATTTATAAATTGTGTTATTATAGCTTTTGCCCTTTAGTATTTATATTATTATGTGTATCATGTACCTACTTATTATTAGTAGGACCTAATAATTGTTATTATAACTTTTATCGATAAGTTGATGGTATATTTTAATTATTTTTAGCATTTTTGTTATTTACTCCCTTATTTTTGACAATTATTATAACCTTACGTATTTTGGGTTTGCCCATTGAAATAAATAAATCCCCTAATGAAGTCCTAATAGTTGATAGATGAATGGGTCCTAATTGATTCCAGACATACTTATTTATAAAAGGACTCTGCTGAATGGAGCTGATGACTTAAAAATAAGAGCCTGCGAAACTAAAATTTAAAGAATGAGTAATAAACTCAACATAGCGAGAAACCTCTGTGTTCTCAATCAGAAATCAATGAACCTCGCAAACTATAGAAGCAAGCTCGAGACGACAACTTCTGGATTTTCTCTAGTCTCTAGGCACTGTTTTTTATGTTAGTGCTATTTAGCAATTACACTATGCACTACAAACCTAGGTATTCCTAATACCCTGAACTCGATTATTTTTATGTAGCTCTAGCTTGTGGAAATCAATTTAGCGTGGTCGGGATATAATCTTGGCTGGGTTTCTTCTCTTTTATTTCCACCTAATGACTTAGTTAGTTTTTCAAGTAAACGCATTTTTTTTAACCCATCTGCGCATATGGAAATTCCTGGATTCATGCCTTCTTGTGAATTATCCTTATTGTTAAATCTCCCACAGGTTTTTGTTTTGGACCACACTTAGATGTTTTGCTTTGAAGTAAGAATTTTGAAAGATAAATGATAAATCGTTTAAAAAAGAAAACGATGATTTCCATGTGTGCCGTATCGGCGCTAAAGGTACATTGTTTCTCCAGTATTGTGCGACAGAGGTATAGAATTATGCATCGTGCAAACACATTTGCATACAGTGTTATGTAGTAATTTATACTTATTTTATCATGAGACGCCTTTCTATCTTCTTATGATCATTTTTCAATTGATATTTGAGCAAATTTTTCAGAAAATGTCAACAGTTTCAGGATAAACTTGGTACCAGTTCAAAGAGATTATTCCAAGCCATTCAAACCTTGAAGTCTTAAGTCTAGATTTAAAATGAGGAATCCATAAGGATTATATAAATAAAACCATAGATCATCACTATCAAGTTGGAATCTGTGGATGGCTTGAATTCTTTAATATATTACTAATTTTATTTGGTTTAAAGGATTTGGTGTGAAACCTTGTATTATGTAAATTGCATTCCAGTTTTTATAGCCATAATAATTTAGAATGCCTCTTTATTATTTTCACCGTAACATTTTGTCGAATCCACATCCTAAAATGTCCAAATTCGACGTCTAAAGCATTCATGTTTCCATTCCCATCCTAGAAGACGGTTGTCACCTTTTGCCTCATTTCCCTTTTATATCCTATAAACCAGTGCTGTAGTGGAGGGTATATGGTGGTATACGCTGTATACCCTCTGGTTTTTCGAATGAATACGGTATACCCTCGGCTTTTTCAAATAAATAGCGTATAACCTGGCCTTATGATAAATTATACAGGTTGATTTAAGAAAAACAAGCTAATTCCTCCTTTTTTGTGGCCCCAAATATTGAAGCTGCACCTGCAATCCTTGAAAATCTGTGCCCCACAGGTTTAATACCAATATTCTAATACTACTTTTGTTTCGATCAGATTGAAAATAAATACTGTACTTCTTGTTTTTCATATGCATCACTAAAATATAATTGAAATGAAATTTTCAAGGAAATCCAAAGTAAGCTCATACGTTTTCTCCTGCCATCGTAACATTATAGTCATTTACTTTACTCTAAAAAAATGTGTAAGATCCCCCCTCAAAGTTTTAATTCCGTATACCCTCTGCTTTTTTACGACTACAGCATTGCTATAAACGTATAAAGAAAGTTAAAATTGACGTAATATATTTTTATTCGCATTTGTTTTTGGCTTTTTTGCCTTGTTGATTTGTTTATAATAAGTAAAGAATGGCATCTGCTGAGCAGAATTGTGATAAATTGAAGAAAAAGGTGGCAAGCTCATCTTGTTGCTTGTATCAATGTATTATATAGTTAATTCCTATTATTACGCAAGGAATAAGCAAACTGCGTGTGCATTTCAGTTAAAAAAATAGGTGGGCTCCGACGTAACATGTCGACCATGAATTAAGTTAAGCACTACCGTATTAGAAAAAAAAGAATGATTTAGTCAACGTTTTACTCAACCATTGTGACAGCTGGAATGATTTATATTTTATTTGATTGATTACTGAATTACATGTTTGTATCGGAAAAAATATTCGCCCTTTTAATTAGTGGAAGCAGAAGCAACTCGACTAAAAACTGTAAATAAAAATATTCAATCATTATATTTAATTCGGGTGACATTGACTCATTATTTGACTACTGAGCCGTATGTACCTATAAATGATACAATAATAACATATGTATATTCCCTCTTTTATATGCGAATATTATAGATTTAAAATGTTCAACAATAATTGCCATTATGTTGCATGCTTCATTTATTTGTATCGATGCGATGCATCAATCATTTGTCTGGGAAATTGTACCCCTGACCTCCCTAACATTTGATGGCGTCTGTTCTCTAACATTACATATTCCATACGTGATTTTTACATAAATAAGAGAAAACGCTGGTGCTAAATTAAGAGCAGCGGCAGTATAAGTCACCCACGTACGCGTCACCGAGGTATGAGAAATTTGAAAGAACAAACTTGATATTGCTATGGAATCAAACGTAAATAGTATTAATATGCAGTATACTAAAACCGATACATATAAATTTACATTTTATTTTGCAATTTTGGGGCTCCGCCCCGAACTCCCGCTTTCTTAAGGCTGAGCAAAATGTTCCTTTGAGGAGGAACGAAAAACACTTCAACCAACACCCAACCCAGTGAGGACTAGCAAATATACAGCAAATATAGTGTAATAAATAAACAAGGATCCTTATCTTTTTCATTGGTGACATAACAAAAGAAGAACGAATTTCGCCATTCCGCCACTGATGACTTTTACTGAAGCTTATCCATAAATTATTATCGTCGTGCAATATTTTGTGTCTAGCAATATATGTAGGTGTATGACTCTCTAGTTTAAAAAGTTGGTCAAGGCTACCCGCATTATTTTCCTATCGTTATCTGATTAGGACGACGGGAAACGTATATACATACATAAGGAAACCTCCCAGAGACGGTTGCGAATTTCAAATACTGCCAAATAATATTTGTCGATTTAATCTTTCTAGATATGTGCCAACTCAGTCGTTTGTGCTTACTATATTTATTTAAATTATCCTAACGTCTGCGTGTTATTTTCAGTTATCATTTGTGTTCATGAAAAAGTAAAGCATTCGAAGTGTCATTTTGAATATTCTTTAAGTAGGCAGCATCTCAGCAAAAACTCGTTTTAAATCCTTGATTGTAAATTACGATGGAAAGTTCGCCCACAATTAAATCAAAACTTTTTGTAACATTGGTGTTAATTTACATATTCCTGCTGTTTTTCCAATAGGCATTTATTAATTCGATCATAAGAATGTTTAGCATAGTGCACATAAAATCTACCCTGCAATTGTTTCTTTTTTCAAAATGCATTCCTTAATAAAATTTCCAAAAAATTGCTTTGAAAGAAAATTTCTCATAAATTAAGCATTTTAGAAACTGATTTTGTCCCATTTCATTTAATTACATCTAGCCCTTCAGTTATATGTAATTTTATTTCAGCGAATGCCCTATCTCTTCTATAGAAAATACTAGAATAGAGAGAAGGGCCTTTGTTGATAATTTCCACCAGTTATTTTTAAAATATTACCCTCACCAAACTATCAAATCTTCATGAAGTGGATAAGATAAGTATGTCTGCAACTCAAAATATAAATTTATTCTTCTAAAATCCAACTCAGCACAACATCTTAAAATATTTATACGTTCATGACTAGAACTTTTTTTTTTTATTTGAGTATTGCATCGCAATATTTGAGTGCTACATATGCATTCACTTCAAATGTATGACCCACCCTTCAAATAGGTATTATTTTCTCCAAATAATAGCTATATAATAATTCGAAATGGTTATTGTCTATTTTTTTCGAAAATTACCTTTAGCAAGCATCATATAAAAGCGTTTTATAATTCAGCGATCTAAATATGTCTTTAGCACCCTATTTTATTTTAAAACATCAGGAAGTCCTTTCAAGACTTGATTTAATAGAAACACACAATTATGCACTAGGCATAGAGCCAGAATTTTTTTCCTTTCTTTAAGTTCCACCTGAAGATCTGATAGATAACTTATACCAATACAATATAAATTTGATCAACTCTCAAGAGAGAGTGGTGTGTCATCCTCAGCAAGGATGCCACTTGTGGTTATGCATGCTTGGGTTTGGCCATCCCTGACCTGGACAATTCAGTTATTGTGATGCAAAGAAACATCTAAAATAATGTGATATAAGAAACAATGGGCGAAATAAAAATTAATGTAACTTTTGTAAGCCATGTTTGCCTTATGCAATATTACATATGTATAATCCCTGTGTTGTTTGATGCAAGTTGGGTTCCATGGAAATAGCATTTGGCCTGAGAATTTTGCTGAAACTATTCATTGCTTCTCAGTGCTACATCTGCTTTTTCTATGCATAGTTCAATGTGTAATTTGAATAAGTAATGATTTTGTCAATTTAGCTCTTGAAATTTTTATTGACACTCAGAATTTTTCAAATACCAAATGTATAGCAATGGCTTTATACCCATTTGTTATCTTTTTTTAGTTGCTCTTGCTTTTGTGAAATATTTAGTCAATTCAGTCTTAATGCTAATTACGATTTGTGCTCCATAACAATGGCTGACAATTTCATATGCGTAGCTTATCCTCCTTTCAGTTTGGTTGTATTGGCCTTAAAGTCTTGTATATTTGGGGTGGTCAATATTTATTCCGATTTACTTTTAAAAATAGAATTTCCATTACATTTCTTTATTCTTGTGAATTTTCAGGTATTGTGAACCCCAAAGCTCCAACTGGGACCAAGGATGCTATTAAGAGTTTTAATTATGATTATTCATATTGGTCACATGATGTAAGTAAAAATTTTCGGTTTATAAAAATTTTTTTAGGTTATAGTTTGTTTTTGCCCATATTTTTGCATGCAATCTTAATGAGCTTGGCTATTGTGCAATTTGGTACAAAAGAAAGTCATATTTCTTAGTTTGGCATTCAAAATTATATTCATTTTGTGGTATATCCAGTTTGTGTTGTTATCTTATATTTGCATGAAATTATTATTTCCAAAAGGAATTTTCAATTCTAAAGCTCTCATTCATCTATTGCAGCCGACTGATACTGACTTTTCTTCTCAAGTTATGGTGTATAAAGACATTGGAGAAGAAATGTTGGAGCATGCATTTGAAGGTTTGTATACATTTTAATCGTTTGTGCTTCATTTTTTATATTTACTTTATTTGTGTGTATCAACGATTAGTTAAGAGTAATTTGTTTAATTCCAGTATTTTCCATAAATTAACCATCAATCTTTTACTGTGCTAATTTATAGGGTACAACGTATGCATATTTGCTTATGGACAAACTGGGGCTGGGAAATCTTATACCATGATGGGAAAACAGGAAGAAGGTCAAGAAGGAATCATTCCACAAATCTGCAAAGATCTGTTTTGCAGAATTCGAGATAACACATCAGATGAACTAAAATATTCAGTTGAAGTAAATTTACCACATTTTCTTCTTTGTATTGAAGTCTTCTTGTGTAACTGATGCCTAAAAATAATGAGACTTGTATAGCTATAATCTTATTCTAAACCCAATGAATTTGTTTTACATGCAGTTTTTATCAGCATTAGATGCTAGATATTTGAGATTATAAGTACTGAAATTTCATTACTGATGATTCAAATAATTAAAAGTTGCCTGTTCTTTAGTAGTTTAAAAATCAAGCACTTTCTCTTTGTAATTTTCATATAGCTGAAATTAATGAACTAACTTGATTGCTTCAACAACAATTAATTAATTGTATGTTTGTTATTGTTCATCAGGTGAGCTACATGGAAATCTATTGTGAACGTGTTAGGGATCTGTTGAATCCCAAAAACAAGGGAAATCTTCGTGTAAGGGAACATCCTCTCTTGGGACCCTATGTTGAAGACCTTTCTAAACTTGCAGTGACATCATTCCAAGATATTCATGACCTGATTGATGAAGGAAACAAAGCTAGGTAAGTTACTCAAGACGCAGCCAATGTGACGTCTGCTTACTAAAGCACACTTGATAGACTAAATGTATTTAATGACAAAGTATTTCACAAATTTCTGCATAGGAGAGTAATGTTGACATTTTTCTTTAGAAGGGTTAAATTGTTGAATGGATATATGCTATTGAAAAGAGTGCTTCAATCTAACATGTTATGCATTATGTTATTGCTTTGAAGCTTGGGAATTGGTAATATTTCTTATTTCCTTTGACGTTAACATGTAAGACAAGTTTTGCAAGATTAATTATCTAAAAAAACATATATGCATAAAATTTTCTTGCAGCAGACTTGTTTTGTAAGTTTTCCATGAGTTCATGCAGATAGAATTTTTTCTGTTAGTTTATGAAAAGTAAGATGTATTTGAAGAAATTATGATTGTCTGCTAACTACATAATAGTGGAGAGGCTTTTCTTTAATGTCTCTCGTATACAATAAAAAAGCACTTAATTTTTTTGTAGAAAGAGCTATTATGTATAATGCAGTTCACCTATATTAGTAGTTAAAATTTTCTTTCCTATGGAGACCAGATTGATGTTTTTTGTTGTGTACTTTTCATTTTAGTCGTATTTGGTTAGCAATCATTGTATAGTATCTACCTTTCTTTTAAAGATATACGTGTATATATACCCTGAAACATAGCTACAGTTAAGGTTTCATTGTTATCTATACAGTTGCCTTGAATGTCTATCATGTTGGCTATTTCAAATTAAAATAGACCTAAGTCTTAACTAATTTTCTTTAATGGAGAACTTGGTCTAATAATTATTAATGTGATCACTTAAAGAGTTGGTTATCACATTCATAGCTAATTAATAATTTTTCTTTATTTTTCTAGAACTGTTGCAGCAACCAACATGAATGAAACATCTAGCCGTTCACATGCTGTGTTCACAATTTTCTTTACTCAAAGGCGGCATGATGTGATTACCGATTTATCTACTGAAAAAGTATGTTTTGATATTTATATTTTAGCAAAATTTGAATTTGTAACTTTAGAGATCTTTCATTAACCAGGTGGTTATTGTTGTGCTGATGAAGTTGTTTTCATATCTAAGTATCAATTGAGACCATTTTAACTTACATATTTTGATCATCTCTTAGATCTTGGTATTGTAAAATTAAAAAGAAAGAATCGCCTTGACCAAATGAAGCTTATAAATTAGTTGAGCAAATAAATATCCTATTTTATTTGATTTTTTCTTTAGGTGAGTAAAATTTCATTGGTGGATCTTGCTGGTTCTGAGAGGGCAGATTCAACAGGAGCCAAAGGTACTAGGCTGAAAGAAGGTGCTAACATCAACAAGAGCTTGACTACTCTTGGAAAAGTAATCTCTGCTTTAGCAGAAATTGTAAGCACTCCATTGTTTCCTTGAGAAATTTGTGATGTTTTTCTCTTAAATACTAACACATTCTTTCAGTGAAAGAGTAATTTACCAAAGCATTGGAATCTAATTCACTTTTTTCATTAAAATTTTCTGCTCATATCCTTATAATTATTCTCAAATTGTTGTTCGAATTAATTTTAACATTAGTAATAAAAATGGCTATGTAGCAGTTAATGCTAATATTTAAGTAAATTCTTTTTTTTCATGCCTTCTGTCGGATCAGTCGGTAAGCTTTTTAACAATTTTACTGTCAAGTCCAATTTTTTGTGACGTCTAACGTGTTGACTCACAATGCTGGTTATTTATTTCAAACTACACATCGAAAATTTATCTTTTTGTACAGGCAACAAAGAAAAAGAAGAAAGCTGACTTCATTCCATATCGTGATTCAGTACTGACATGGCTTTTGAGAGAAAATCTTGGAGGCAACTCCAAAACAGCCATGATTGCTGCAATAAGCCCAGCTGATATCAATTATGACGAAACTCTGTCCACATTGAGGTAAAGTTTCATTTATTTTGTACTGGTTTGTTCTATTTGCTTTCATTGTAAGAATTTGATCAGTAAAATGCATCAATATAATGTATAATTTAGTTATCGTAATCTATAGTAGCTGAGTTAAAAAGTGTGATACATATTATAACAATTTTAATGTTAAGTTATACTGTGGCTTATCCTTTTCACTATATTCCTGTACTTGCTTAGACGTCTATGGGTGGGGAAACCTTGGGCAATATAAATATATATATATATGTGTGTGTATGTGTGTGTATATATATATATATATATATATATATATATATATATATATATATATATATATATATATATATATATATATATCTCCTGTCATTCCCCGCCCAGCGTGTCACTCTCATTTACTCTATCGCTGAAGAAGGGCATAGGCCCGATAAGCTTGCGTGTTTTTTGTGTTCGTGTGTTTAACGTGTCTCTTCGACGCCCCCAGCTGCCTGCCAACTTGGTCCCCGACTTGGTAAGTGTCCCCTGGGCTTCCTTCAACACTTTGTTGCCACCCTCATCACTACCTTTTCATTTCCTTAAGTTTATATATATATATATATATATATATATATATATATATATATATATATATAACAAAATATTACTTGAGTAAACCATATTTGAAAATGAATCCTTGGCATTTGTTTGCTTTTGTAGGTATGCAGATAGAGCCAAACAGATTGTATGCAAGGCTGTGGTCAATGAGGATGCCAATGCTAAATTGATCCGAGAGCTCAAAGAAGAGATTCAGCGCTTGCGTGAATTACTCAAAGCTGAGGGTATCGAAGTTCAAGAAGGTATGTATTATGGTCGCTTTACATTGTTATATTACCAATAACTTTTCTTTAAGGCAAATGGTAAAAAAAGAGAATTTAAATGTGCTACGAGTAAACAAGATTTGGTCAGAATATTTGCCTGAAACAGTAAACTGCTTTTTTTTATAAGTCACTTGAATATTGCCCTTTGTATGCTAAAATAAGCTAAGCTAGACACTGGACCTTTCCAAACCACTGCATAGATTGTATATGCTCTCAGTCTCTCTGAATGAGAGCAAACTCAAGTACTTTAGTTTAAGATGCTGCTCCATGCAATTACTCTACTTCAGGAGAATAAGAGAAACATGATTCATGACACCCTGTATTTTTTCCCCCTATCATTCCTGCCCAGGGCCGGATGGTAAAGTCGTTTATGAAAAGAAAGAGAACAATAATAGTAAGTAAATGATTCATGAAAAAGCAATACTAATGGCTTCTTTGCTGCATCATTTTGCCTTGGTTGACCTTCAGATGGTGTGGTGAAACTTTTTCAAACAAGGACTGACAGATTGTAAATTTCATTTCTTTAGAGATTTTTTTTGTTTCTTTTATATTTGTTTGTTTTAATTTAGTTTTATCCTTCAACCCCCAAATACCTATTATTTTTTTTAATCAGGCAAAGCATTCAGATCAATGTTTATGTCAAAGTTTCACTTCACTTCCCCTTGTACCATTTAGTTCTTTTAGAAATACTATGAGAAGTGGCTTTTGGCTTTATACTGTAATATGTGATGTCTGGGCTTACCCATTTACCCTTTGCACAGTGAGATTTTTGCAAAATCCACGTACGGTAAATTGGTTTGTTAAGAAATTTTCCCCATTTATTTGAATGGTATTAAAGTTATGGCTGTGCTTTGTGTGGTCAAAGTAGTTTGCAAGCATTTGACAGGTTCATCATGCATTTTCTCCATCAACCATTGCTTTTGAGAAACATATTCACTAAGTGTATTATGCCTACATCAGTTTTGAGAAATTCATTTTTCCTACCATCTTGCATTATCAAAATTGGCTTTGCTGTAATCTACACTTCACCCCACTCATCCCATGTCAATGACATATATATATATATATATATATATATATATATATATATATATATATATATATATATATATATATATATGCCACCTATCTGTTTTTCCTCTATAAATGGCTATTAAACTCTTGGAATTTAATTTTACAATGGCATTTTAGTATGCACTGATTTTCATTTTTTCAAGTCCATTACCAAAGGAGCATACATCATTCCATTATATCTTATTACTTCATGAAATTAATTTATATTGTAGTTAGGAATAATACATTTTCAATAAAAGCTGTAATGAGCATACTAGGAAAATTAATTTACACAAGTAATGTAAAGAAGTTAGCATAAGAGAGGCCCTGGACGTTATTTTTTCATTTAGTTGTAATTAATAATTTACTAGTTCTTCTGCTAAACAACTAATTTTATTGCCAAGCGAAATTAAAATATTGTAAATCTCAAATAGTAGTACAGTAAAACCTCTGATTATCGAAATTCGAGGGACCCAATTTTTCGTCTGTTCGTTATTCGTAAATTCCTTGATCAGAAGTTATTGGGTGTTGCATAACTTCAGGGGCGCATTGCCTGTTAGATTATACGGGAGCAACGGGGTTATCCAAATGAAGGCGTATGCGCAGATACGGCGTAACTCTACTAAAACACGCCCATTTTCACGAAAAAGTATCACATAAGTGGACGATATTCAAAATGCGCCCTCAATGTTTAATAACCAGCCATATTGATTTGAAGCCCCGACGACACAATGCTTTCTTATGGGAAAAAAGGACCACTTTCATTCATCTCGTTTTGCAATGTTTGACAGTGGCAAGCACCAAATAACTGAAATGCAATGTTATTTTTTCTAGCATTGATTGGCAGGTTTTTCACGAAAACATCCTCGGCAATTTTTTATTATACGACTTTTTTCGAGGTTGCAATGCGTGAAACTCGCTGAGCCTATCCTAAAGCATCTGTTGAGACGCTAAAAAAAATATTGACAGCAACACCACTTCTTAACACCAATTAATAAACTACTATTTGACTACTATGGCGCGGGTTGCAAATATTTCAAAACGAAATGAATGAAAGCAGCATTTTCCTCATAAGAAAGCACTAACTGTCGTTGGCACTCCAAATCAAGACTCCAATCAATATTTTTCACTAACCTTCTTAACAACACTCGAGCTCCGTCTCTGACGAATAAATTACCTATCACATAGAAACCACCTCACCACGATACCGCATTGCTGCATTCTTATGTTGAAATTCCCTTTAAATGGATTAGGGGATGAATTTCATCGGGAATGATTTCAAATACAACACTTTTTTAAAAGATTTATTTAAAATATATCAACATTTTTTAAAAAACGAATCTATTTTTTTCTGTTTCAAATTCTTTGTGAATTCTTGGGAAACGGCAGTCTCCACTTCCCTAAAAGCATGCATAGCGGCATCACTACAACTCTCGGACGAGATTGTCAATGGCGCGAGAATGCCGGGATCACAGGAAATACGTCATCATGATAGAAAAAGTGCTATGATTTGCTTGTTGTAAGCTTGTCGCTAATTGGCGCGATGGTGACTGCTTTCAATCGTTTTCCGTACGCATGTAAGTGGAAAAAATATTTAGCGAGCAAAATTTCATTCTAAAGAGGTAAATATAAACGGAAGTGACCACTTTTTCTTTCGTTGTTCGGAAGTTTTCGTAGTACGGAAGTTCGCAGTAAAGAGGTTATAATTAGGGATTTTGTGTATAAGTTTGGCGGGACCGCCGTCAATAGTTCGCTATCCGGAGGTCTTCGCTATAAAGGGGTTCGTAAGGTAGAGGTTTTACTGTATTCCTTTTTTCTGATAAATGATAAAATATATTATCTTTGGATATTCATGGCTGGCAATTTATAATGCAAATTTGTTTTTGAAACATTATTTTAAAGCTATTTCGGAATTATATTTTGTAAATCATTATATTCCATTGCAAAAAAGTAAGCTGATCTTTTCTGTCAAATTTTTTATTTCTACTAACTGTTGGCATCATTTTTTACCAAAAAACTGGTGGCAATAAGTTTCTCAAGTTGCAATTTAAATTATCATAAGCTACTTATGTATTATTGCACAATTCAGCATAAATAAAGAAGTTTGATATTTAGTAAAAATATTTGTTGTTGTTTGGTGGGCATTTTTAGTATGAAATTTTGTGCCATACTTAACTTTCGTACTATAGGTATGAAATGCATTATGCATCACCACATGTTTTGATTTTATAAAACAATACATTAAACTTTACAATCAGTCATACATCGACAGTAAATAAAACTCGGGTATTGCTTAAAAGCACTATGCTAATTAGTATTAAGGATGGTATTTCATACTTATAACTAATTTTTTTCCATTTAAAACGAAGCCTTAGTTTTGCAGTAAAATATTTTAAAGATGTATCATTTAAGAGGGAAAGATGATAGCATTCCAAAGTTGGAAGGTTGTGATCAATTACTAAATAGTAAATGATTAGCATCTTCGTGGTACAGAGAACAAAATCTAAAAATTATAAAACTAACTAAAAAAGGATTCAGTTATTAAGCAAATATTTCTTATATTTTGTAGCATTTAAACAATTTTCTGCATTCCACGAAAAAGCTCAATCATTAGTAGCGCACAAATAAAAATTAATTTTAAAGAAATGATTTGCTGGGTTTCTTTCATCATTTGTACAGAATTATCTTATAATGTAATAAAACCTGTTTCAATTCTCAAGAGGTGATTTCTGTTTCTAAATGTTATTTATAATATTTTAGGAATATATAAATATTATCGGAATCACAAGATTCTCTCAATCCACAAAAGTTATTTTGTTTCATAAACCATTTCAAAGGACTAATTGCAATTGATCATTCAATGAAACTTTCATATTCCATAACTATTTTTGCTACACTTTCAATAAATGATAATATTCCCTTACAAAATTGCTGATTTATTTTAGCAAAGAATTTAAAGATTGGGTGCTGGTAAATGTAGTTTTTCATGAATAATTAAATTAAAACTTGAAATACAGTTTGTCATATAAATTTCAAAAATGTATTAATATATGCATTTGATAGAGATGGTAATTATTAGTGCAAAAAGTTTAGCAATAATAATCATAGCATTGAAACCATCATATGAAGGTTCATGCATTCTTTCTAAATAATTTACTTAATTCAAATGGATTGAAATGATAGTTGTCTATTCTCCAAATTGTATTTAATTAATCGAAGCATATTTTTTGTGGAAGAAATAGGCCAAATAATAATGATGTGTAAATAACAAAGTCTGTGTAATGAAATTGATTTTCTTGCAAAACATATTTTTTCCATGATCTGGTAGTTTTTATGAGAATTTCTTTTAGTTAAAATATATATCAGGTTTTTGGAACTTCTAATAAATTAAATTCATTTTTGTTATATCTATAATTATAAGTATTTTATCTGTATCATTAGTCCCTATTTATAAGATAAAATGGGTAATGTAAGTTAAATTTATTATGTAAGTAAACATTGTTAGTGTTAATATATTTTCATTGTTAGAGATTTTGCAATAAATACTGAACAAATTGGTTTTATGCAAAAGTATTTTTGGAGATGTTTGGGCTGTGTATTATGCTGTTCATCTTCATATATTTATATTTTAAACCAATTGTTAATGGATTATGCTTGGAAAAATAGTTCTATTTATGGAAATGATATAAAAAGTAAAAAAATAGGTAACTGAAAATATATGAAGTATGTGTTAGATCAGCCTCTCATGAATCAAATCACAGAACAGTTTTCTTTCACATATAAATGAATTAACAGTTAGTTAAGTAGCTGTTTCACACTCATACTTTTATTAAAGTATGTATGTATTTGTTTTTGGTTGCTTGCAAACTTACATTTGAAGCCTGTGTCTGAAATAAAATTTTTAAGAATGTATATAAATATGGAAAAAAAATCATCTCTTCTTTGAAATGATGCTATAACAGTTTCATTCACATCATTGCTTTAAATGTGTGGATTTAAATTGTGGGATTATCTTTGGGTAACTCGCCCGACACATTTTTTTTCCAAATTATTATTTGGAAAACAATCAATTTCACTTGCAAAATACCTGTATTCACTTCTTCAAGTTTGTGTAATTGTGTCTATATATAAAGTAGCCTAGTATTCTGAGCAAAGTACACTCAATATGTAAATTAGGTAAGAAATTAGCAATCATTGAATATAGTAAAACAGTTGACCATAATATCACTTCATTCATTCATAGGTATTGGCATTTTATACGCATTCTCAAGCATTCTTATTGAATTCATCTGAGCATTAAATCCTCATTCATACCTCATGTTGATGACATTGTAGATTGAAACTCGGGGAACTAAGAGCAAATTTTGTTTAATGATTATGTGCAGGCTGCTGCTCGTCTTGGGCTTCAAGCTAAATAAGATTACTTTTTATAGCGTTGAGCATGGCCATTGTTTTTTGTACTCATTACTGTATAAATGTTAATGTGCACTATGTTACAAATGATTGTGATAGCAAAAAATCCTGCATAAAAGAAGATTTCTGATGAGAGTATCCTTTAATAAGGTCTTCATTTTGTGAAGATGTTTAGCAAAGAGACTTTTTTTCCTTTTTCAAAATGTTTTTCTGTCTAATTGATTTTTATCTCTGTTTGAATTAATGAGCTACCTAAGCAAATCTTTCATGATATCTCTGTATTGATTTATTGTCATGATTTCCAGCATGAAGTTAATTTCATGTATTATTGTTAAATGTACCTATTGATGTTATTGCTAAGATGTTATGCATTAATCAAAGCAAAAATGTCTTCCTTTTAAATATTCATGCCCATGTGTTTCAAATGTATGTAACCTCAAGTGTATAATCTCAAGAATTTTTAGAAACCCAAAGAGACTATGCATCAAATGCAAAATAGTTGCTGAAATGAATGCGTAACATCTATTTTGAGCCTTTGTTTTACTAATTTTATCTTTTTCTCCTTAACCTGAACCTAACACCCTAAATCATTAACTCTTTTTGCTACCTTACCCATGCAATTTCATTCCTTTTAACTCCTTTATGTCCCCAAACCATACCCCTTTCCTCTACCTTCCCTGCTGCTCCCCACATGCCACCTGCAGGAGATGATGGCATGAAAGTGGTCAAAAGGGATGGTGAAAGAATTCCAGTAGCACCTGCCTCTACCATTGCAGAAGAAGCTGTGGATCAGCTTCAAGCTAGTGAAAAACTAATTGCAGGTAAGATGCCTCCTTCATCATAACTTTTAATTTTTTAATTCAATTCTTTGTTGGTGGGTTGTGGTGATGGAGTGGATAGATTTTGGCCTTCCGCATGGCAGTCCCGGGTTTGAATACGGCAGAGATCAGATTTTCCAACCTGGGATCATCCCATCCCCTACTTGTATGGTTTGAGGAGACCACACAAGTCAGCACTCCATCCTTCAGAAGGGACGTTAAGCAGTTTTCTCCCTCGGTGCTCTTCATAAAGAGTAGGCTTATGCCAGCATCGGGTTCCCTCCTCCCTTGTGTGTGTATTCGGTGTGGAAGGAGTTACCGCTGTAATATTCCAAGAGGCTGGTTAACCAGAAATACAAAAAAATGAACAAAAATCAATTCTTGGTCATTTAACATGTAAATCTGATATTTTATTTAATCCATTTGTTCCCAAGAAGCTGATCTATCAAATTTCTGCTTTACTTAAAAATTCAGTGCAGTCAGTGTTGAACTCGTTTATTGTAAAAAATATTATATGCTATGTCTAACAAATGCTATAGAATGAAAGCTAAAACCTTACAAAAAATAGCAGAACAAACATCATAATTCATGTGATAATTTCATGTAAAATCAGGACCAATTGATTGACTTGTGAAATTGTTACTTCAAGCCAACAGATATCATAGAAGTGATAACAGTTGACTTTCAGTCTCTGTCGTGTGAAGTACGCCCTTGAAGATGCCCACTTAGTGGGCGAAATGCATCGGGTTGTTACAAACTTTTATGGCTTAAGGAGTTTTCCCGCCTATATAGAAGTGATAAGGTTAAATTCTCATTTATTTCATCATCTGATATCAAAATAATGCATAATGTGCATAATTTAGTGTGTATGATTTACCATTGGAGTTCTTTTGTACTTTATATATTTGATTGGATCCATTTAGAAATTGGTTTTCCTTTTCTGAAGTCTTCAATTAACTTTCATTGTGAGGACATCTTGGAAGGTAAATGTTTTTTATCAAATTTCTTTAATTCTCTCCCTTTGAATGTACTTAGACATTTTTGGCATTCTTTAATGGAGTAACTGATTGAGTAAGATTGATATTGATAGCTGATTCACACTCTTGTCTTATCTTCTTTTCCAGATTGAATGAGTCAATGGATGTTGATAGATAAGACCAATTTATTTTTTTCCATTTCATATAGACCAATTTAATTTTTTTCTTCCATTTCATACAGAACTGAATGAGACCTGGGAGGAGAAGTTGAAGAGAACAGAAGTTATCAGGCTACAGCGGGAAGCTGTATTTGCTGAAATGGGTGTAGCTGTCAAAGAGGACGGCAACACAGTAGGAGTATTTTCTCCCAAAAAGGTTTGTTTTAAAAATTACATTATGTGCTCCGATTTATTCTGCATCCATCTTCCACAGTGATAATTTTTCTTTGTTGATTTTTAGACACCTCATCTTGTGAACTTGAATGAAGATCCCTCGATGTCAGAATGTCTTCTGTATTATATAAAAGATGGTGGTATGACCAAGGTTGGATCTGCGGAAGCAAATGTACCTCAAGACATTCAGCTATCTGGACCCTACATCCTTAGCGAGCATTGCGTTTTTGAAAATAAAGATGGAGTAATTACACTTATCCCAGGAGAAGGGGCATTGTGTTATGTCAATGGAAGAGCCATATCTTCACCAGAAATTCTCAAGACTGGAGCCCGAGTTATTCTTGGAAAGAATCATGTATTCCGTTTCAACAATCCTGAGCAGGGTGAGGCCATTAAATTTACACTGAAGTAATAGTCACAATTATTGCATAGATTTAGATCCTAAAATCTATTTTTGAATGAGTGCTTATTAAAAGTTGATAATTTAGGGATCGCTTATTTTAACCCTTTAACCTCTTGCGTCCTACTTTACACAGCACTGTGCAGGCTTTGCCGCCATATAGCATATATCTGACACAAAGGCATAAAAAGATAGCTGAAGGCATCCTGCACTGTATGGTGTTGCTGTCTATATAGCCCAACGTGAACTATGTAGTCTGCTTATCCTTGAACATAGCTACGAGTGTGGCTCGTAGCGTTGCTCTTTGGTATTGCACTACCACTACGAGTCAGACTCGTTAGGATGCAAGGGGTTAAATGTTATTTTTGAAGAGGTTCGCCCCGTACCAAGTTAATTTTCAGTTTGATGCATTTAAATCTATTCTTTTTTATTTTAATGCATAGAAATAAAACCTTACCAGAGAATTTTAACTTGATATCAGTGCTGAGAGCATTGTTATAGCTGAATAAATTTATATGCTATGCACATTGTTTACATATTTCACATGAATACAAATGTGGAACTAACGTGGTCCTTTTTATTTGCTATGCTCTAGCAAGAGCATCAGTTCTTCAAAAGAGTGATGAATCATCTCTATAAGTTTTTAAATGCCATACTGGCAGCAGTCATGAGAGTCCTTGTCACTTATATCCTTGTTCTAGTTAAGACAAAAACTGTACATTTCATATTCAGTATATATGCAGTGGTGGCATGAAAGATCAGTGTTAAGTATACTTGACACAGACATTTAACGGGTTTAAATTGTAAATTTTTTCTTATAAAAATCACTGTACAGGCATAACTTAATAATTACCGTATCTGCCCGAATATAAGCCGATACTTTTTGTCAAAATCTATCGTGAAAAAAATCACCCTCGGCTTAAATGCGAGCCTGAGGAAATATTTGGCATCCTCGTACGATGCCATCACTGAAAAATGTCTTGTTTCCATAGCATACCTCCTATATTCCACTGATAAGGCACTCGATGTCTGAAAAACGCTCCCTTCTTACAGCGATTGCCCGGAGCTGTAATTTAAATTGCTATTGAAGGTTATTTATATATTTTAACAAGTAGTTAAAAGTAAATGGGTTCTTATCCAAAGGAAACGGCTGTATAAAAAACAATCGAGTTTTAACAACCCACCAGGTTCATAGCGTGATTGCACGCTACAGCAAATTCGTTTTGATCATAATTATAATTGCGTGTACTGACTAAGCATACGATATCGTCTGCATAGTCAATTCGCAAAATTCGATGACGACTTTTGATGTGCAACTGTTTGAATTCCGCTAACATAAGATACGTCAAATTCGAAAGTGTGAGCAACGGCGTTAACTGTAATTCATCTGATAATAAACAGCAATAATAATAAAACTTGGAAACCTCTTTCATAGAATCTATTAAAATTGCATATGATGACTAAGCCAAATTCGATGACAGCTTTCGATGCGCAACAGTTTGAATTCCAGTAAGATAAATAAATATACTTACATTTTATTGTAAGGTGTGAGCAACGGCGTTGACTATATTTATAATTAACAGTAATAATATCTAATAAAACTTTACATGGAACGTATATAATTATATAGATGTAATGTATAATGTATTCTAGGTTGTGCGTGCATGTCTGGTACACTTAAGCATAAAATTTACGAAAATACTTTTTTTTGCCAAAAAATGTTGGAAAATTTCGTGAGGTCGGCTTAAATCTGGGGTCGGCTTCTATTAGGGCAGATACGGTACATTTTTGCCAGAATAAAAGGATATTTTTAGTTTTCTATACCTTTTGAAATTTACCGATGAAGATAAGTTATTGAAAAAATCCAAAGATTTGCCTCTGG
The DNA here is from genome assembly GCA_028673005.1 of Tanypteryx hageni. NCBI lineage: Eukaryota > Metazoa > Arthropoda > Insecta > Odonata > Petaluridae > Tanypteryx > Tanypteryx hageni. Next base: position 175,016,782 of record CM054120.1, read on the forward strand.
CATTGATGGATGGAAGCCGATAAGAAGCTGATTTTTCAGGTTAACAGCATATTTTTATTAATATTACACTTTAGTTTTTGCATCAATGGAACCTATCCTCTTTGGCACAAAGACCTTGTTTTGCACGAATTTCATTTAGCGCAAAGTTTTCAGGAACCTATCTGTCGCATAAAGCAAGGTATTGCTGTAGATTTTCTAATTTTGCTTGGTACTCATTCTAGAGTTTGTCCATTAATATTTTTTAATGTCAGCATATGTGTGGTGACTTAGTAATGATCACGTTGAGTTTCTGTTAAAAAACAACAACAGCCATTTGGAAATTTCAACTATCATCACTGGTCAACTAGTTATATATACCAAGACAAAAGAAATTTTTGATAGTTTTGTGAAAATATTTATTCAATAAAACTCACGAGAAAAATATTCCTTTCTGATGATTACATTATCAGCTCGTGAGCGCAGAGACAAAGGATCTCCAGCTGAGACACCTGGAAGTGGGGAAACAGTTGATTGGAACTTTGCACAGATTGAGCTCCTGGAGAAGCAGGGGATTGATCTGAAGGCAGAGATGGAGAAGAGGCTTGTTGCCCTGGAAGAGCAATTCCGCAGGGAGAAAGAAGAGGCTGACCTGCTTTTTGAAGAACAGAGGAAAGTGAGTACTCTCATATATTCTACTGTTCAAACTTCTTGTAAAACTTAAAACAAAAAGATACACAACAAATATTGACTCATACTATCTTATGCTATTAGCCATTTTTGCATTTTTATGTTTATTTTACTTTGGCCATTTTTGTGTTTACAAATTAAAATAAAAATTTATATTTTGGAGTCAAGAATAAATTTATGCCCATCCTTAATTTTCTTTATATATGTGATGGAAAAATCTGATGTATCTTCCTGGAGTGATAAACTCATAATTTTATTAACTTTCTTAATTATATAGCACTTATTTACTTTAGAGATGTATCATTTTCACAATGCAGCTGAAAATTTCTTGTGATTTTAAAAGAACAAGTTCGTATATTTTTTCTAAAATTTAAATTGAAACTTTATATTTATCAATTGAAAAAATAAATTTTTGTTTAGCAAGTTCAACTTTTGATGAGATTTCAGATTAAGCTGTATTTCTTTTGCAGAATTACGAAGCACGCATAGATGCTTTGCAGAAGCAAGTGGAAGAGCAAAGTATGACCATGTCAATGTATAGTTCATACACTCCTGAAGATTTTAACAATGAGGAGGACATCTTTGGTAACTATCTTATATTTTAATTTTATTACTACTCTCTAACATGAATACCTGTGATCATATGCAGCGACAGGTTATGAAGTAAGAAGAGTTACACTAAGTATGAAGGTTATACCAAACATTATTCTCCTCTTCAAACCAAATTTTTAGATATACTAGCTTCAGCGAATTCAATACCATTACCCTGATGAAAGACTGCCTATTCACGTTTTAGTTGGCAAAATATTGGTTATATTTTTAAACTTTGCATAAATTCCAATGTATTACTTTTGAAACAATATTTTTTCAGTTATGAGAATGACTTTTTAAGAAAAAAATGCCATAATTTTAATGTTTCTTTCATTAGTGTTATATTTCTTTTATTTATTTTAAAGGATGTTTTTAAAATTTTTGTTACTAGAGCTGTTTATTCTCATCTAATATATAATTTGTTTTAATCATTTATTTTATTGATTAAATTCAAAATTGCTATTCAAGTAATTGGTTGCACATAACAATTATTACATAGCTACGTAGGTAAATGATGCATTAATGATTTCATTAGATACGGAGCTATTGTCTCATTGTAGTATTTGTGAGGGTTTCTGTCACAGCTGTATACTATTCGTATGTTTTTCCGGCGCCATTACCAATGGCATTCCAGTAAACCCCTTGTTTGACGCAGAATGCAACTGGAGCGACCGGGAGTACCAACTTGCTGCATGGGCATTTCGAAAGTGGAAGAACCATCAGTTTACATCCCTACGTGACGACCTATGGGGGAATGCCATTTTCCTAAAGGAAGCCAATGCTATCTCTGTTGAGCTGAAAAAGAAGGTATGATTTCTCTCAATATTAATTTCCTGCATTTTACTAAAACTTCGCATTTTAAAGTTTTCCAGATTTTTTTATGATTGTAGTAGCACATTTAGAAAATATCTGGAAGATTTCAAATTCAAGCTGACGTATTAACACTTTCAGCCCGAGTTGCATTTTCCGAGAATCCCTAAAATCCGAATTTTTTTTTATTTATTATTTTGTTATGTAATTGTCTACTTATCCTATTACAAGGCTAATTAATTATTATTCGTGAAAAAAAAATATTTTATTAATGTAATTTACAGCTGTCATCTATTGATGGCTCTCGGATCTGGCATAGATTGTTGCCCCTGGAAGTTAGTTTTTGTCGTATTTCTTTACTTCTCGGAAAAGGGAAAATAAAACTTTTTGGAAATAATTATATATTTTCTTCAGACTATATAATATAAATACCATATTTATAATTATTTTGAATTTCTATTCTTAATATTTACCAAATGGTTGCCAAATTCGGTACTAATCATTAGCACATCTTTTTTGTCTTTCCACTTCATGACATTTATCCCTGTATTTGTACACATACAGATTGTCTCTCCTTTTTTAATTTGGCCCTGACCACCTCAGGTGGATTTCCTCTATGATCAATGCGCAACATTTCAGCGCAATAGCACTGATTATTGAGGAGTTCCTGGACCAAATTGACGTCATTGTAATAGTTGTCCATAAATATGGAATATCCAACCCTGAATTTATCCTCCATAAGTTTATGGACAACTTTACTAGCATGCCCTTGCCCTCCTAATTCAACATCACTCTTGCCCACATAGACGATAATGCGGTGGACACACCCATTAGGTTCAGTCAGCATGTAAAACTTGAGGCCAAACTAATGCCGCTTCCCCTATATGTATGACCTGAACTGCAATCGTCCCCTCCATAACACCATAGACTCGTCAATGCAGAGGTTTTTCTGAGAAGTGTGTTTCATCAGAAATACTGAAAAAAATACAAGTCTTATTTTGAATAAGGGATCACTTGGAATATTTTGAATAAGGGATCACTTGGAATAGGGTCGCCTAAATCTGGATTTTCAGAAAAATGCAGATTCCGAAGGAAAGATAAAAATCTATCCCTCGTCATCCTTCAGTAAAAAAATCTGAAATCAAATTTTTCGTCCCTATTCCAATAATCCCCTATTCTATTTGTTCTAACAGTACCCATCAGGAATAACAATCCTAAAAATACTTCCAATTCATCTTTCTCCAAATTAGTCCAATTGGCAACCCTCCGTGGAACACCAACACATGTTTGATTCAGAAATTCAGTTTCTACATATTTATTTGTGTTTTTCATTACCAATTGGAAGAATTCGTCTGCGAAAAATAAATTGAAAAAAATCAATAGGATTGTTTCCTCTGGGTACCGTTAATAACATGTTTTCCAGAGAAAGAAAAAGGGGCAGGCAAGCATTCACCCTTGGACCAGATGGGAGCGAGGGAAGGGTCGGGTTGTAAAGGGGTGGGAAGAATGGGGGTTGGGACTCGACCAGATGCGGGTGAAGGATAACTACCCAGAGTAACTGTTTCCTCTTCCTCTTCTTGTTCACTATCCAAATCAGAATCTGAACTCTCGTCCGAAAATATTTCCCCGCTTTCAATCAACTGCGTAACCTCTTCATCTTGCAGTGATGAAATGTGGTAGACTTTTTCCTCCTTGGTTTTCTTCTTCTTAGTAGCTATTTATAAAAAGATGAAATGTTTATAAAATCTACAATATAAAAGCAAAAAAGTAAATATTTTTGAAAATTATATAATTATGAAATTCATCGAGATGTGGATCCCTCATTTATTATATTGTTGATATTTTTGAAAATTTTTACCTAAAGTTGGAGGGGAAATGCTTCTCTGTCTTGAGGTTGATGGGACAGGTGATCGTCTCATTTTTTACTCTCTTTTTGGAGATCCCTAAAGAACAAAAAATAAGAGGAAGATGTACTGAAAAAAGTAACTGTAAAATTAGCGCAATAAACAACAAAACAAATGTAAATTACAATGTAGGAAACAGCCAGAAAAACTTGCTGAGATAATTCTTGATCGACGATTGTTAAAAATGTTAAAAATCATAAAATAATAATAAAGAATGTAAATTACCTTGAAAAATCAGTATGTTGTAGTTTCCTTAGATGTTCGTGCCAGAAGACTGAAAAAATACACAAACTTAAGGAAAAACATTAAAATTTGAGTAACAAAAAAGAGAGTTGGTGCCAGAAGATAGCGAAAAAATACAAACAATAAAGAAAAAATGTAAAGCTTTGAGAAGCAAAAAAGAGATTTTAAAAACAATGTATTATACAATTTAAAAAATATAGAGAAATATGACTTACCTCATCAGAAACACCAATTTAAAAATAGCACTCAAACAAAATATACGAAACTCGTAGCGAGAACCGACACTTAGCAGACGAAAGACAGGCTTCAAATGAGACCTTTCTGAGGGTTTGAGCGCTCACAAAATAGAGGGGTGCGAAATTTTTGAAGGACAGAGGGAACTGGCGCAGCACATCATCTATTGATGCCACTCAGATCTCAGCAAATTCCTAGCATCATCTATTGATGGCGCTCGGGCTGAAAGTGTTAAGAGATAAACATAATCAGTAGAGTTAGACCAAAATTTCCCCAGTTAGTGCAAATGATTGTTCTCAGATAGACATTTTCCCTCTATTTTCACTGGATAATCGTATTGCGCTAATGCATTGTTAGAATTAGTGTAATAATAAACTTTTCCTTGTTCTTTGTCCTTGTTGATGTTTTAGGTCCAGTTTCAGTTCACTCTCCTCACAGACTCACTCTATTCCCCTCTGCCACATGATCTTTTGCCTCCTCCTGGTGTGGTTGTAGGCAATGGTCGTGGAGATGTGGAAATGGATGAAGATGGTGAGGATGAGGTGGATGAAGAGGAAGATGTGGATGTAGATGAAGAGGAAGATGGAGAAGAAAGCAGCCGGGTCAACACTCGTAACTTCCAACGCACCATTGTGGCAGTAGAAGTCCAAGACACCAAGAATGGAGCCACGCATTATTGGACCTTAGAAAAGCTCAGGTAAATATCATTTATGCCTTGATCCCAATTGCAACCCAGGAAATGCCATTTAATTTATTTTGTTATGATATGATGGCAACTCTTAACAGATTTTTAAATTCCTTTAGGCAAATTTTGAATACTTCTTCATAGCTATAGTTATCTTTCTAAAAAATAAGGGTAAATGAGATATTCAGATAGGGCTGGCTACATGTATAATGATTTGGTTTGATCCTTTATAGTTATGCAAGGTGGAATGATAATTTAAATGTATGACAATTTATTCAACCAAATTTGCAGCTGGTAGGCAATATGCATAGAGTAGTTTTCAAATAGTGTTCTTTTAGAGAGTTTTGATGCATGTGATTTGTGAGAAGTTCATAGTGTTCAAAATTTTATATTAACTTTTGGAGAAATTAATACAAAGACACATTGCTTTTCCTAGTATGTTTCCTTTAACTGTGTCAAGTATTGGTAAAATTAATCATTAAATGGCATTATTTACAGCTCAGGATTGAGAAAAGTTTTCAGTTATATCATGAGCATGTGTTACGTTCTAAATGGTTTAAGCAAAAACTTTTTGGCATGTTTTTTGCATATTATATAAGCTTCCGCAGTAGAAAGGCAAGAATATTCTAGACTTATGTGATTAGAGCGTAGTCCTATAAAAGAGACCCATAGCATCTCACAAGCAGTTTCAGTTCATCACAGGGATATTTTACTCATACAAGATTTTGAAAATTGTCTTCTTTAGTATAAACCTTTAAAACTAATTTAGCTGATCATGTAAGGTATTTATAAAAAATGACATGGTTCAGTATGTATAGCATTAACATTTCATCATAACATTGTACTTGAGCATACAGTTAGGAAACTTTTTGGTAATAGCCATAATTATATTTAATTACTTAATAAATATTTTGTTGGTGTTATTTCAACTTCCAAAAGGGTCTAAATAGGGAACAGATTGTGTACTATTTATTAATGAAATCTCATAAATGAAATATGTACATGTATTTTTGATATGATGAATTTTCTACAACTGTAAATACTGCCATTTCTGAAGGTTTTCTTAAGTTTAGGTTATTATTTATAATATTATATATAATATATGTGTGAATTGATTTTTACTGTTTTGACAGTAAAAATTATGATTTTCTCAAGGAAATATTATTGGCAGAGTTGACACACCTTGCAGATGACCAACAAACATTTAGCTGTTTAATAAATACTTGTGAATCTGCTAGAGATTTCTATGTATAGTATGATTTAAATAGGATATTTTAGGTCCTGAATTGTTTTACTATGGAGAATATTTTAGAAAGCCTTATCACTCATTCTTTTTCCTTGTTAGGTACACAAATGAAGCATTCCCATTTAGATGTGCAAGATTTTGATCATGAGTAACAGGTTGAATTTTAAATTTGAACAAGTTTGTGAAATTGATGTGGCATTTATAAATTGTGCTTCAGAGCAGAACATGTTATCCCATTTTTGCACTGAGATAGTTATTACAGATTTTTGTCAGTCTGGGTATACAGTAAAACCTCGTTATTTCGGTCCTGGATAATTTGAAATAGCATGTAATTCGAAGCTAAGAGCAGTCCCCGACCAACATCATAGGATTTTGCATACTTTTTAGTATAGATTATTCTAAATACATCTACAATGAAATTCGAAGTCATGATCTGGTCCGGTGACTCTTGAACATTTCGTTTAATTCAAAACCTTTACCCATATTGTGTGTTTAAGTGGAAAGTTCATGCACGCACATGTCAAAGGCATCGCATTTTTGTTCTCCATTTCTCGCAAATGAAATATACATTGCCCTCCAAACAGGTAACTTCTTTTTATGTATTTAATCGTCAACGTGAAATAAAATTGTAGATGATACAAATAGAGGAATCATCTTATCCTTGCATCACTAGACCTTCTTTATTCCAGGTTCTTGGATTACTTGACTGCTTTATCGTAGATCTCTACCTCTTCTCCATAAGTTTTTTGGAAAAAAACGTCAAATAAGGATAAACAAAGATGCTAGAAGCGCACAGAGACAATGAGGTTTCATTTTTGCTCACTCGACAAAACAATACCAAAAAAATATAGGTTTTTACCGTAGTAATTTGAGCACAATCTTCAGTGTTATTCTATCACTCTCTGAACTGACACTTTCTGCCGAATCTCTTTCAAGTGAGATTTCCGTCTGCTTTTCATCACCAGGTATTGCTTGTGTTTTTCTATCAATTGACGCCATGATAAGTACGACACTTTTAATCTCTTAGAAATTAAACAAAAGTAACAACGGAAAAATAACGAACAATAGCTGCCTCTGTACAGTGTAAATGTTTCCCTCAGAGTGGCAAGAGAATATTTTTTGTGCTATCCAAGCGCTTCCCATGCGCTCTGATCATGCTTTCGGTCAAGAGTATCGTAAGTATCTTTAAATGGGCTTGTTTGTACATTGATGTTAGGTAAGTGTTTCTCTCACTCTCATTATATTGTTCTCAAGAAATACTGAACCAAACACTAGCCCAGATCCGAAGACCATTCCCTTGCCATATAGCTCTCAAATGTTGATGCATGAGAAGAAAATATTCATCTCAAGAGTGAGAGACATCACAAAGCAAATAAACAGTGCCTGCATCCCCTTCTACCACACAGTAGCTTTCGTGCAGAGGTTCGATTAGTCTCAGCATTGAATATGAGCTTTTAGAACCCACAATTCGCCTAACTATGCGAAAATTCAATTGCAAAATTTGATGTATAATATAGGTAAACAGAAAACTGTAAAAATTGTGAAATTGAGCACAATAGGAAGGTCCAAGGTTATTGTTTTGAAATATATCAAGGGTTTTCAGATTTAAGAAAATTTATTGCTTCAAAAAAAAACTTGTGATCTCCGTGGGGTACCCAGTACGCAGGACCACATTATTTTGAGAGCACGTATATTTTATTACAGCTGTGTAATATGGATGGAAATAAAATTGCAACCCTATGTATGAAATTGCCTAGAGCTAATAAAGAATTAATTAATTATTTTTGACTATACTGATGGCATGGAATGTTTGAACGAAATTGGAGAGAATTACTACATGATGGTTCCTACCTATTATCTATACTAGTGGTTCTCAAACTTGAGTAACGTAAGGACCCCTTTTGATAGGAAAGAATTCTTGTGGACCCCCCAAGTTCATTGGATGGATTCATGTTTCGCTGCTTGAAGACACGTAAATGGTCGGGACTTGTAAGTCTCGTCAGAATTCTAGTGCTGGGAGAAAAGATATTTTATGAATCGGGACTTATGAGTCCCAACAGTAATTAAAGGGTTTTAAAATTTCATGATTTTTTATAAGTTTATGCATTAATTCGCGGACCCCCTAAAACATATCCGCAGACCCACAGGGGTCCTTGGACCACAGTTTGAGAAACCTTCATCTATACAATATTTCGCACAAGTGTTTTCCCAGTCTTTTTGGCATGCATGTTCGTAATCTTTTAACTGACAATGAATTCGCGTGGTTGAAAGTCTTTTCTTCTGAAACGTGGCGTAAAAGAGTAACTTGAAATACACACTGGGAAGATTGGGATCTTCATTCGAGCCTATTTTTCACATGTGGTGGTGTTCGTGAATCATGAATTAAGTGGTCACCTCAGCTCTGTTTATGAATTCGCCATGTATACAAACTTGTAAGGTCAATACGTTTTGTAGCAGAATGGATAGATAAGACTATATTGTGATTTTACTGTCCAAGTAGCGGATCGTAAGAAATTTAGTTTTTTTTAAGTTAGTTTATTTTGAACCTGGATAATTCAAAGTCGTATTTTTGTGGTCCCTTGAACTTCGAAATAACGAGGTTTTACTATACTTAGACTTCATATTACATTTGTAACTCTGTTTATTATTTATTTGTCTTATAAACTTTTAAACCTATGAACTTATGCTACTTTCTGGAGTATATACAAACATAACAATATAAAAAGCAACATATAATCATTCACAAATATAAATGTCAATTTTATCAAAGTATACTTTATATTCCCAAATGAAGAGAAATAGTTATAGGCACTGCAAAATAGTTAGGATGGTTGAGATTGTTTTAATTTTCATGACACGTTTATGAAGTATGCAAATATAAATTCATATAAACCAAGTTGTCATCACATATATACTTCATTGTTGTTATAGTCTTTTATTTGGGCTTTTATTTTTTCCCAATCATTTTGGCCTCTTCTTTGAATCATAGGTAGGGCATTTTAATAAATATTTGAACAGCTTGTAGCCAACAGCTTTGTTTTTTGAGTTCTGGTTGTCAAAGCGTAGGGTGAGGTGCCACCTAGAGAGTGGCAGTGAATTCTCGGTGCTGAGGAGTTTTCCTCTCCCTATACTGTAGACACCGCTTGGAACTAATGCGCCAAATTTACAACGAGGACCTTAGCCCCGGGACGCCGGAGGCTAGGGAGGACTTTTTCCAATGCCTGTCAGTCTGTGCCAATCAGAAGTTCTCTCTTGCAAATCTGTTGCCCTCGAGGTTGGTGCTCACCCATAAAATGTGCGTATATGAAAATATTGATCCATTTATATACTCCCCCTCCACTTTCTGTCTATCGTGTCTTTTTTGATTTCTTCATCAGCTTCTATGCATGTAAAAGTGCACGAATGACACATCCGATCCAACTCTTCATGACTGGATTTTTTTCTGATTTAAAGTGTATACTGTTGGGTGTAGCATTATTTCTCGGCCTTTGTTTCTTTACCTGAGCATTGTTTGGTTTATTATGAATTGATGTCACTTGCCTGCTTATCCAATGAATATATAAATATGTATAGCCTATTCATACATTTTCTCTTAGGCTAAAAATAAATACGCTATGGCTTTTTTCTTTGCTTTACACACAAAAAACATCATATCTTTCCTTTTACTTCTAAAACATAAATTAAACACTAAATATAAGGTCATATAACTGTACAGCTAAAAGTTGAAGATATGCAAGTGCAAATATGTTCCATCATTGGAAGAATTTTCTAAAGCTAATTTAAATGGTTAAAGATACTGAGATCTTACTATTTTTATATAGCATACTCTAATTTAAGTTAATGTTTGAATTTTTCTGTATTACTTTAAATTGATATTGTAAAAAATATTTTTTAATTAATTTTATATTATGTTTCCATTAATATGTTTTGTTTATTCATATAATTATTAGGTGGTTGGGAAATTTTATTCGCCTCTATTAAAGAACTTATAGAAGGTCAAAGCATTCAATACTGCCTCAAATTTAATTCAGCATTTTAAAAAAGTTGATGATAGACAAGTAATCCTTGCAATGGTTAGCACTAGAAGGAATGGTATTGATTTACTCCTAGAAGGAGCAATAGCAGTCAAAATGACTGCTTGGGTAAAATGTGATTTTCAAACATTAATTGTGTGATAAAATGTGATGATGTCAATTGTGATAATTTAAATACAGGTATCCCCCAATTTATGAGTGCCTGATTTATGTTTTTTCACATATACACAATTTTGTTTTTACTACCATTTCCTGATTTACGCATCACGTATTCAGTTTAATGCATCTATCATGTAAATCAGGGGATTACTGTAGTTTAAATAGCTATAATAATAATTCATTCTATGTTCCATTGTCTTCCAAATAAATGAGTACATACCTTGAAACTGTAAAATGTAAGATAATAGAATATTGCGGATGATTGTATTGAAAATGCAGTATGATGTGACACATTTGAAGAACTGAGATGACTGGCAGAACATTGTTAATAAAACTAAAAGAGAGGTCAGGGCAACATACCAACAACAGTTATTATAACCAAGTGGAGATCCAAACTGGAAGTTCGAAAGTGTCAAATATCTATCTTTCTGTATAAAACATGTCAGGTAATATGATACAATAATAGTACATCATATCACAAAATGAGTTTACATTGACAAAGGAAGCAATCAGAAATACCTTACAATAATCCAAGGTCAAAATTACTATCATGGTCCTTCAATTAGTGAATAGAAGAAAATTAAAACAATTTTTAAAAAATTACAACAATGAAATTTATTGTAAATTGTAATAAAAAAATCTAACAATATCATTGAAAGCCTAAAAGTCTTAAAACTATCAAAATAATATTGAGATCAGAATATCGAAAAATATTCCTAGCAGTCAAAATGACTGCCAATGTCCTTCTAGTAGTAAATAGAAGAAAATTAAAATTATTTAACAAGGAACCAATAACAAAAATTCATTGTAAATTGTAATTAGGAAATCATTAGATAATAAATAAAAGCCAAAAAATCTCAAAACTATAGAACTAACATTGAAGTCAGAATATCGCAAAAACTATTCCTAGCAGTCAAAATGACTGCTTTGGTCCTTCTAGTGTTAAAATTTTAATTATTTTGAAATCAATCAATCAGCAGTTACTGTTTTCAATATTATCTAGGTATTGTCCTTATTAGACTAAGATGACTTGCTTACACCATTTGGTACATTTATACCTATTTTGTATTGGTTACTATCATGTAAATCATCATTTCATATTCATTATGCAATTCATCGAAGTCATTGGAACACTTTTCAGTCATTCATCCTATTTCAATAACTAACATTTTTTGAGTTTTCCCCGTAGAAAAATTTTGTTTCAAAATCAAAGAAACGATTTGATCAGGCTACTCAAACTGTTTTTATATTTAACTACTTGCATCTAGATGTACCATCCCAATTACATACACTTAGGGTTAGTAAATTTTGCAATAATTCCAATAAGTAGCTTCATAATAAATGCCCAAGTACAATATTAATTTAATGGGACTTTTGAAAGGATTTAAATTGTTTTTAAAAATAAAGCTTTTCTTGATATTTTCAATAAATCGATGATATTCCAACTACACAAATCAAAAATTTATTGTTTAAATGCACAGTTGCTCATTATTTATTCTCCCCTTACATTCTGATGCATACTATTATCACTTATGTTCAGGGCATATACTCTTATTGTCATTAAATTTTCTGAATACTTGCAGATTTTTTCAAATATGCAATGTTATAGTCATGCTTAACTGTAAGTTTAAAAGACTAATTTCTTGAGGTATGTCTCGGAGATTAAAATGATCCATATTATTTTGGTGTCCCAAATTATTAACTTGAATTTTTAACTTTAGCCAGATTCTTCTAAATTAATAGAATTGTAAACCTCAGGACAGTATTTTTAGTTAGATAATAAACATCCTATATGGTAACTTTTTTAACCTCCTTATCAATCTCATAAATTTTAAAAAGTTTTACCAGAAATTCCATTTCAATTGATATTTTTCTATAAAAATAAGGATAAAGCAATAGTTACTTCTTTAGTTCAAACAGAATGGTACATAATAACAGTATTCAATACTGCAAAAATTTAATGGGAAATCATAATCTGTGGAAAACACTGGCATATCAAAATAGAGACAGTACATGAAGCAGTGCCTGTGTATGATATGGGCAAATCAGCCAAGGGTTTAAAAATACATAAAATGAATAATAGTATAGATACTATCAGTACTGATTAATGTAGTTTTTATGCCAAGGCTTGCAAATAGGTATCCTCTTTGGTAATGAAAAAATACATAAATTAATTTTCTGTGATGAAAAAAATATTATGTGCCATGCATTATAAGATGTAAGCTTCTTTCAAAATATATTTGTTTGATTTATAGATAGGAAGGGTCAAATCCTTAATGCAAAGTAAGATTGTAATACTTAATAATACTTTTATTAATGACGAAGTCAGAAGATCAATGATACCAGTACCATGCAGACACAAATCTGTGTAAGTTGCTAGAATTAATATAAAGTGAGGTCATACTGGTTTATGCAAATTTACCATATTGGTCTTGGATTTCAACATGGTGTATGTTTAAAGAATTTAAGATTTTTCTCTTGCTTGCTAATAACAATAGAAAATACTGCAATTTTTCTTCTTTACCTTACTCATAGCAATTTCTTTTTGGTATCCTTTGTATCGAAATAATGAATAATTGATTAAGGAAAATTTATGGAATTTGTTTATATGAGATATTGTCTGATATTATAATCTAGCACATTGTTATTTTGTCTATTGCATCTTATGTAATCCCTTTGCTGTAAATGTATTTGTATTTTTTAAATGTTTTTTGATGTTATATTTATATTTAGTGAAATTATATTAAAGACTGATGAAGTCAGGTCGAAAAATCAACAAGTACTTTTAATCGAACAATGGTTATTGAAATTTTATCCAATGGAAGTAATTTTCTTTATGAAAAAATTTCATTCTGTTTTCTTGGTTTATTTTATCTCCAATTTCATGAGCTTAAAATTATTGTGAGAAATTAGAAGTATTTCCTTTTTGGAGCCTTTAAATCAAAGCTCTGTTTATTTTACACATTATTCTAACAGCTAAAAGAGACATGCAATTCAAATTACAGTAGAATTACATTTATCCAGCATCATGTAATACTGCACTTCTAATGAGCCGGCATGCTTTGCTGCCAGGTGGCTTTTAATGTAGTTACCATATTTCCAGACCTACAAGACAATATTTTTCTTGAAAAATGCTTCAAAAATTGACTCGCGTCTTATTGGCCAAGGATACCCCAGTTTTATAAAAATAATGTGATACACTGAAGACGCTGATACACATAGAATTCCTTGAATATGAGGGAAAGAGAGGAAAGAATTCCTATTTAAGTATCATCTCGATGGTAAAGGAAGAAGATGGTGATATGGTAACAGAGGTACTTACTGGTAGTTTTATATAATGACATTTATGTTGGCTTAGCAGCCTATAAACCCAACTACATTTTCACCCGTTAATCTTAAATGTGAACATTGTATCTCAGGTGGACCACCATCTTTTCCTACCTGTTTATTTCTCCTATTGGCAGCATATCATAAATTTATGTTTCTTGGTGCAGGTTACATGTTAAATGAAGTATTAATTGGCTGCTTGTGCTTTTGCCCCTGAAATGAAGATTAATGTGAAAACATCAGTATTAAAGACTACCAACAGTGTAAATACAATGATTGACTTTTCACGAAAAAATGCCATAATATGTATCTGGGAGATATGTAGTCAATCTTAAACAGTATCAAGTATGCTGCACCATGAACAAATCGTATAGTACTGGTTTTTTGACATTTTTTTATGACTCAGTGCTGTGTAAAATGTTTTGATTATTGTATAATTGCATCAAATAATAGCCCTTCTACTAGCTGGAAAATGAAGAGAAAGAGAGTTTTATTAACATTATCACAAAAAATCAATATTTGTAATAATAGTTAGTAGTGTTAGTGGAAATGCTATAATGTCAGAATTTAATATTGGGTCTTTAACAGTACAAGTAATCACAGTATTATTTATGTTTCAAAGCAATGGGTGAATAATAACTGCAATTTAGACATTACATTTTTGTTTTGTAATTAGTATTTAGTGAAGTTTTCTTGTATTAAAAAATTGAAAATATATAATGTAATAAGAGTAAAAGTATTAAAGACTGCTAATTAGACCTCATTTGGGAACAGTTATTTCTGAGTGCCATAGGTAGCCTGTATTCTGGGTGCCTGCAACTAGCACATTATCTAATCTGACACCTCTATGGAAGCGAACATGCCAATTTAAAAGAATGTTACTGTACTCTGAATTCAGAATCGTATTTCCCTATTTTTAAATCAATTCCTTGTATTGTTTTTAATTTTGGTCATTGCATTCTTTGTAGTTGTAATGTTCATTCACCATGAAAATGATTTATGAAACCTATGAACATATATTTAAATTATTATTTTTATGTATACAATACCTATTATTTAGTTAGAAAATCACAAAAATAACATATATTACTATACCACAAAATATATTGAAAACACGACCTGGGTTTCGACGCATAACATCATCATCACTTAATGTTATTGCTATGCATCAAAACTCGGGTCGTGCTTTTAAATAAATTTTGTGGTATAGTAATATATGTTATTTTTGTGATCTTTTAAGATGGAATACCACCAAGTAAAGGCCAATAAAGTGAAGTTTTTATTTAGTTAGACTTCAAAATATATTTAATTGCCATATTTTTTTATTTAGGAACTATTATATGAAGCTTTTTAAGGTATAATAATTACTCTTAAATTATGTAATAAAATCAAATATTGGGGATGACGGTGGTGTTGTGGTTAGGATGCTGGCTGATACTTGCCAGCTGCTCAAAAAGGCTGGTACAAATCCTGCAAAAGTAGGATTTTTTCCAGGATTGCCCGGCCCCATTTCTGTGGTTTCAGGAGACCCACAAAGTCAGCATTCTGTCCTTCAGAAGGGATGTTAAGCCATTGGCCCCCTTGGTGCTCTCCGTTAAGAGTAGGCTAATGCTGACTAATCCCTCCTCCATTGTGATTGTGTTGTGTGTGAAAGGAGCTATGGCTATAATAATCCAAGAGATTGATTAGCCAAAAATACACTCACACACATAATCAAATATTAACTTCTTATTAATATTTTGTATTTGTAATTTTCTCTTACATTTATTAATATATTAAAGTATATTAATAATACAGTGTTAGGAATTAAAATTTAAAACTCCTAAACCGTAAATTTACCCAGAGAGCACTCACACGTCAATAAGAAACAAGAAAAATTAAAATTATACTTACAAGTTTGCAGGACGAAGATGGCCTGTTGTCAAAAACTAGCCTAAAAAGAAGAAAATGAAAACACACACGCACAAGCACTCTGGAATCTCTAGATACGTATTTCGGGAGCTATGCTCCCATCTTCAGTAGCTGAAGTCGTATGAATTGTTTGTGTTTGGTCTTGTGTATTTATGTGTTCCGGGTAAAAGTGAAAGGAGGGCAGAGGGGTGGGGGAATTCTTAACGGTTAGCGAGTAGAGGGGTGAGTAAGGGATAGGTCCGTGGTCGTTATTCATAACCGTCTCTTTGAATTTGTTTATGAAAATACTCTCGTAAGCGTCTAGTTTCCAGTCAGTCTGTGTTGATTTTAAGAGAGACATGTTTTCGATTTTAATCGGGTGATTGTTTTCCTGTATGTGTATTGCGACGCTAGACCTGTTAAATCTATTGTGTTTGAAGTGTGCAAGGTGTTCTTTGAATCTGGTTTCTAGCTTCCGTTTAGTTTGCCCTATGTAGACTTTCTCGCAGTCTGTGCAAGCGATTTTGTATATGCCGGATCTTTGTAGAGTCGGGATCGTGTCTTTTGGATTGTGTAGTAAGTTGGAGAGTTTGTTTTCATTCACAGGTACTGCTTTAAGGTTCTGTTTTGAGAAGATGTTTGATAAGCCGTTTGTGATGCCTGGGACGAAGGGGATTTTTACGTATTTTGGTTTTTTGGGGGGCGTGCTTGTGAGAGTAATCTGTTTTTTCAAAGAAAGACTGCGCTTGTGTTTGTGTAAAATATTCTCTATCATCTGAGGGTTGTAACCATTGATTTTAGCGCATTTTGCAAACTTGTAAGTATAATTTTAATTTTTCTTGTTTCTTATTGACGTGTGAGTGCTTTCTGGGTAAATTTACGGTTTAGGAGTTTTAAATTTTAATTCCAATCTGTACACCGTAGTCTCCATTTCCTTTTTTAACGATAAATACAGTGTTAGCATAAGTATCTCTACCATTTCAAAAATTTATTTTGAAATATCTAAGCAACATAAACAGTTCAAGCTAACAGAAAGGAAGAAAAAACTCTCGATGTATCAAATGAAGGTGTGCATTTGAACACACTGATGTTAGAAATTTTCTTTAAGTGACTTACCTGAAAAATGGATTGCAGTGGATCTACAGAGTGGCCCCCAAGTTCCACCAACTTGTCATCATTAGAGATTTTCCTTTGGATAATTGACTGCAAATTTCAAATAACTGAAAACTCGAATTGCGCTACCGTATTTGCCTGATTGTAAGCCGATCTCGATTGTAAACGACCCTGTTTTTACCAACCCCAAAAAATCAGTATCACCGATTGACTGTACTTATTCTATCAGATCAATGCGTCATACACGGGTGAATATTACGGTTAGACATACAGACATTTCTCACATAATGACGTTGATTTATTCCTCGAAAAAGCGTGGCTTTCCAAAAATCAAAGTGGGAAGGCTGAGACTGCATATCACAAATAATATGCGCATGAAATGGTCCCGGTTTTGTTTGCAAATTGAGCAGGCTGCGAGTGTGTAAAAGTCACAATATTATGACGCCGTAGTCGTTGAGCGACTGCCATTATGCGAAGGATGCCAGTAAATCGAATAACAGTCCAGGGAATTAATGATTTGTGTTATCAGTGCAGGCCAAAGATCAGCAATTGGAGAGTGCAAAAATGAAAAATTATTAAAAGTTATAAATACTACAAATTTCTGCACCCTAAGTATTTTATCTCTCTTTGAACATACAACGTCACACATCGGCTTCTACAGACACGATAGTGATAACTTTTTTGTTATTCCTCTTGGAAGATTGTTAAAGTGTAAATGATAAGCAGATGATGCTAATCAGAAGCCTTTAATAAATTTAATAACATTATTCTTTCTGAAAAAATTTTTTTGCAGACATTAAAAAGTCAGTCAGTGAGAAACTTTCTCTAATTAGTTACAGGGATACATCGAGCAAACTAAATGAGCAGAAATGTTGAAATATATTTTTGAAAAAGACCATTCAAATAACATCTTTAGTTCTCATGGTATGCATGTATAAACAAATGCGCAGTATTGAAAGGGTCAAGGTCATATATGTTAACCTTGGATAAGTTTCCAACAAAATGTATGCTAGCTATTTAATTTATTACTAGCAGCAAATCCTGAGTGTGTCTATTTTTATTTTGAATTCACGTATGTATATATGACAGAGTTCATTATTTGTGGTGTTCAGATCTTTTAAGATAGTACTGGAGATATATGAGCTAATTTTTTTTAGAGATCTTTCAAACAAAGCTTTATTTTAATACGAAGGCTTCCGCTGTGTTTTCGTACTCCTTCCAAGACTTTCGGGATTCTACCGCGTGTTGTTTCTTCTAGTGACGACTGTTTCGCCTCCATTCCAGGTTGACCTGGAATGGAGGCTAAACAGTCGTCACTAGAAGAAACAACACGCGGTAGAATCCCGAAAGTCTTGGAAGGAAAATTTTATTTTTATTTAGAACATAATGCTATTTTATTTATAACCTTTAAGATAAATCTTAAGTAAATCTTGAATAATGATTCATTTAAATCTAATAGTGTATTTTCACTGCTGTAAAATAGTTTTTATTGCAGATTTATTGGTTCCTACAACTACATTTTGTAACAAAAACTGTTTTGAATAAACATATAAATACATGGCTATTGTTAAATCTGCATGGTATTTTCTCATACACTTATAATATACCTATCTTTTGTGCATTTTTTTTCATTTCTACTAAATAAAAGAAATTTGGTCCACTGATAACCTCCCATTAGTAAAAACTTGTTTCTTAATCCACACTCATCAACGGATGGATAGATAGTTGTTTTTGTGGCTGGGAAATTGGTTTATGCTTTGCTTTGTTGTACATTTGATACATTACTTCAAAAATATGTATGTTGTGCATTATTTAAGCATGCACAGCTTTGGCTGAAAGCCTTGTTATATTTAATGCCACTTATATTTCTATTAACCATCCCAGGCTATAAGTAAATATCTAATAAGAATTAAAAAGATAAAAGCAGTAAAGAATCTTCATAAAGTGTGCAACTAAAAACTCATTGTTCTCTGTGCATGAATAATAATAGATACCTTCTGAGGAAGTTACAGACTTAGTTATTTACGGAATTTAGAATGTGATTCGCAGATGTACTTGTTAACTGCCATTCCAGTTTTCCCCATGTGGGTCTGTTAAAAACTGCCTGGGAAGGGTTAAAATCTTGATGTGCACAGTGGCAGTACCAAAATAATTAAAAGCTACACTTTGCATTTTAATTGATATTATAGTTTTAGGTCTGACATGTAAATGGCATGTTCATGTATTTGTTAAACTTTGACTACATTGGTTGTTTTGATTGTTGTAAATGCTTATTTTATGGTCCTAATTTCATTATTATGTAGGCAACGCCTGGAACTTATGCGTGAGATGTACCACAATGAGGCTGATTTGTCTCCAACCTCTCCTGATTACAACATTGAATCCCTCACTGGAGGAGATCCTTTCTATGACAGGTTCCCCTGGTTCAGGATGGTTGGCAGGTATGCTCTTATCTACATATCTTTAGTGACAGTGCTCATGTCAGACAAATACAATAAATCCTCGATTTAACGGATCTCGGTTTAGTGGATTTTGGATTTAATGGACAGAATCGTGGCAAAGGCAATAATGGACACATCTCCAAACAATGGACCAAGTCCGTTGTTTTACGAATCATTCCAGAGATTGTTTACTCCTTCCCCTCAAAATGGGTGTTCACAGTTATACACTACTTGTTTTTTGTGCAGGCTGTCTCAGTGTTCTCCAAGCACGTTCTTGATGGGATTGATGTCAGAATCTCGCCTTTTAGTGATGTCAAAATGACAGTTGAATGTGAGAGATCCAGAACAAGAATATGAAGATGTGTTCTTGTTTTGCGTTCTTGACACAATCATGGTTTAAGGTGGGCCTACAGCTGGCCTGAAAGTTAAAATTCTTGGAGTGATTACTGCAAAAATTGCGAATTATGATCGCCTTTTATCCATAAAATCTTTACAGGAAAAAACTCAAAGTTTCTGGTATTAGTTTTAATTTCGGCCACAACAGCGCTGTTTCAAGGTCTCAAGATCGCAAGAACTTTCTTGGGGAACAAGGCCAATGAGAACGATCTTGAACATTGAGACAGCCGTAATAGGCACTTCTGTGAAAGTAAATGGTATGGCATGTGAGGAAAGCGATGTTTAGTTGTGGGCTTAGGCAGCGTTCACATTACCGGTAATGCGAGCGGTGTGATGCAAAGCGATTACAAGCAAATACTGTGACTCTGACTCACTCGGATTCGCCCTGTATTGAACATGCACATTAAAAAGTGTCTGTGTTATGTGGTTGTTTTAAATTCCATTTTATATCGCATATTCGTGCAGATGCGGTATTTTATACATTAATTATCATTATCATCAGTAAATGAGGTTTTCTCATGTAGGTACAAGTGTGTTTTTGGAATCGAAAAATCCCATTCACCATTTAACAGACATTCGACTTTAATGGACGACCCTTCCCCCCTATTAGTCCATTAAATCTAGGATTTGCTGTAATTTCATTTGCTATTATCTCAAATCTTTCTAATCCTTTATTTTAAAATGCAGTGAAACTCAGATTTTAAACTTTCAGTTTTTTTTTAGGATTTTTTATATGAATATGAATTTTCATTTACTAAAATGCATTTGTTTTTAGTTTCTAATGCTATGTTTTATGATTGATATATTCAAACAGGGCTTTTGTGTACTTGAGCAATCTTTTGTATCCAGTGCCTCTGATTCATAAGGTTGCTATTGTGAATGAAAAGGGAGATGTTAAGGGATACTTGAGAGTTGCAGTCCAAGCTGTTATTGGTAAGTATAATTATTTCATCAATAAAAATTATCTGACCATAAAAAACTATATTTTGTGCTGTGGATCACTTTTGTAGACTTCATTAGAAATATTTGGATTTTTCTGTTTTCCCTGCTTTCCTTATTGCTCGCAAGACATTAAATCCATAAATATTTTTTCCTTGACTAAATCATCTTGTCCATTTCATCCATTGCAAATATTCTCATGCCATTTTTATCTGTAATGAAGCCTGAAAGTTGGCCAATTTCTTCCATGTACTATATCAATTCTTCCCTTTTACAAAATTTTGCTCCATTCATTATGATGCGACATTATTAGTGATATCATGTAGGAGCAAACTTGATTTTCACGACTGCTTATGACTTAAATATTCATTTAATGAGGACTACTCCAAAAAATTTGACACAGCCTGTAGCAAACAATAAGTGTTGCAGAATATACAAACATTTAAGATATAATTCATTTTTTCAAAATTTCAGATAGTTTCCTAATTTACTTCAGCTAAAGGCATATGGAGGACTTTATTTTTCGTATTACACTGTGATTATTTCTGCAGAGGTTAATTTGAATTCTTATTAATATTTCAGAAGAAGAGAATGGAGAATATGCCAGTGGAGTGAGACAGTCTGCTCGCATCTCCTTTGATGATGAGTTGTTTGGGGGACGACAAAGAGGAACTCGGAATCGAGGTCCTAACCTATTGAACAATCATCAGTCTCCAGGATTTCCATGTAGAAACTCAAATCTGACGGGCACAGGTCTCTCAGAGATAAAAGTGGCAGGGGAGGATGAGGAGAAGGATGGTAAGGGGAAAGTCGTCAAGAGGGGAATGGCACGTGTGGGAGGAGGTAGGGGTAAGGGCGAAGGAGAGGAGGAGGAAGACGATGAAAGAGATCGCGTGGTGGAGGGCAGCCAAGGGACCAATATGGACAGCATCATCCCAGACACATGCAAGGTTGAAGGTAAATAGCAACGTCCAGGGTTTGTCGTTAACATCAGGAATGGTCACACCTCTACCAAAATTGTTGGTGGCAATATGTGGGAATTTCTATCGCATCCATGTCAAGGCATTTGGCCTTAAATTTTATCAATCCATTAGTTCATGTTTATGATTTCTCAGTCTCTAAAATCGATTGCCTCATTACAAATTGGCTGAGGTAAGTAAGTGACCATTAAAAGTATTTGCCATTAGCCTTCATTAAAAATTTGTAATAAAAACTGGAAACAAAGCAAATTTTCAATGCTGTTTCTAGTGATACAAATTTTCGATGGGATATGTGCTCTCCTGTATTTTCTTAGGTCAAAATTTCATATGGAATTTTTTCCCTCTTTATGGGTGGGTTGAAGGTGATTCCGTTCGTTAGGTTGAATTTCATGATTAAATCACATTGAGTTTTTTTTTACTTGAAAAGATTTAAGGTTTTGATGCCTCCTCCTCCCCTCCGAGTAATGGTGATTTATAGTCTTTTAGTGAAATATAGTTCTGCTATGTTCGCTAGGAACAGGCTAGTTAGTGAAAAAGTTAAGGAAGTAAAGCAAATGTTACATTTCATTTTTGAAATATTTGATTTAATTAGATTGATGTTTGTAGTGGTTTAGTGAAATTGTGCCAGGGTGACATAGTGTGAGCTGAATTGCCTAAATAGATATGATTCTTGCCATTTTAAAATTTTAATTGGGAGCCGTGAAGCTGGGCTCTCGTAGTTAGTGTGTGGTTCTTTTGATTGCGCAGATGTGGATGGGGATGCTGATAGTGGGCGCGGGGACAGCTCTGTATCATCTGATCACCCACCCAAGGAGGAAGGTGACCTTTCTGGAAACACTCCTATCTTAATACCACCCAATCAAAATCATCTTATCAACAACAACAACAATAACAACATCATTATTAATAATAACAATGTCAACAATACCAACAATAACGAGAACATCAATACTACCAACACCACAGGGACTACTCCAGACCATCTTTTGATTGGCAAGGAATTCACTTTTAGAGTGACTGTGCTGCAAGCAGTAGGAATCTCCACCGAATATGCTGACATTTTCTGCCAATTCAAGTGAGTTTCCTCATTATATACATCTTGTTTGAAATGCACCTCTTAAGTAGGTACCTTTTGTGTGTAGATTTTACTTTCATAGTTATGAATATTTGAATAATATCTGGATTTTTTATAATAAATGTTTTTGATTGTATGACTAAATGTTATAATTTGTCTCATTTTCTAGCTTCCTTCACCGTCATGATGAGGCATTCTCCACTGAGCCTGTAAAGAATACTGGAAAGGGTACTCCTCTTGGATTCTACCATGTTCAAAATGTAAGATTTCAATATTTTGGTGCATTATTTGTAGTACATAGTTTTTCTGAGAAAGGTTGCTCAAGTAACATATAATATTTGTACATTACAGATCACTGTTACTGTCACCAAGTCCTTCTTAGACTATTTGAAATCTCAACCAGTTGTATTCGAAGTATTTGGACACTATCAACAACACCCACTTCACAAGGATGCCAAGCAGGAAGGTGGCCAATAGTGAGTAATTTCCATAAGTGAATCAAGCTAAAAATTTGTAACATGATGCATGTAGCTGCTATTAAAACCTGTTTTTAATTATTTGAAAAATTATTTTTGTTTGAATCGGTAACTAATTTTACTCCAGTTATTGTTGTTGTCTCAGTCTTCATTATAAGACAAAAATAGTTTTTATCGTAAATTTTCAATGAATAATACATTATAAAGTTTTTGTTTTATTTTAAATACAACATCATGCAAAATAAATTTATTTTCTTCCGCGAAATATTCTAACCTCACTAAAATAACAGCTTCTGCTAAGCATATTTGGTATAATTTTGTATTCAATAGTGTACGTCAGCCTCCTAAGAGGATGCTTCCACCTTCAATCCCTATCAGCCAGCCAGTGCGCTCTCCCAAGTTTGGTGTCCTGCCTTCACCCTCAACAAGTCACGTACACGCCAAATATGATGTCCTGGTCTGGTTCGAGATTTGTGAATTGGGTATGTCATTTTGTTTCTATGTACCGTATTTACTCGTGTATCCCTATTTTTGGGCCGGTCCGGAAGGAAAAAAATTAAATTAAGCAGGAATAAGTTTTTTTTTAATAATATCGGGCTCTTCAATGGTTCCCACTCCCTGAAACAAGTTTCGCCCAAGTTAAGTATCTTGACTTCAAAATTAAATTCAAAAAGAAAATTCACCGATCCCCGATAGATTCCAAGTTAAGAATTATCTCCCTCTCCTCCCTAAGAGGAGGCGTAATTTATTGGGCTATCTCTTTATGCCGATACTAGCAGAAATCTCCTCATCTTTAATTGTCTTCTTTTCTGTTAACCTCTTAATAGTTTTTAATGTAATAATACGCAACTTCGTCCACAATTTACCCTGTTTTGAGGTAATACCAAAGATAACTTGGGCATATTACGCACTTTATCTTTAGTAAAATTACGCACCGATGCAGAGCTTCCTGTATTGCTTATTTTTTATGTAATATGGCGCTCAACATCGATAGCCTGTACAGTAAGGTACTCTCTCATACTGGCTGCGGCAGTTGAGAAGCACTGACCTAAATGTTTGTTGGTTGCATAGATACACATATACTTTGTAGAATTCAACATCTTCTGTGTATATAGATGTAGATGCAATCATATTGCAAAAAATTTACGATTGATAAAATTTATAATACTTGGTCAGAAAACCCTATGTAAGACACGCACCCCCTTTTTTGCTGCCGTTCCGGGTAAAAAGGTGCACAGGGTACACGAGTAAATACGGTATTTAGATTTATCCATGTGCACTACATCCATTTTGTACTGTAAATTTAGGGACCATTGTAATCATATGATAATATAGAGAACATAGGATTTGATTCACTTTGTATCATTTCTTGTCTTACTTAAATTTAGAACTTACTCTTCTTGATGCATTTTGAAAATTAAAAACTTAGTGGAATGATCTTTCTTGTGACAATATAGTTAATTCAAGGTGAAGAGTAATTGACTGAGCAAAGCAAGGTCTCTCATGGAGTTTCTGTGCACTATGTCTGTTTGTTCTATGAAAACTGATGTCTCAGTTTTTTATTTTCAGAAAACTTAGTGTGTATGCACAAATTGCCTATAGGTTTCCAGAACATCACCCTTATAGTTCCTGTGCAATTTGCATTAGTGCATTGCACTAATTTCCGATTCTTATCCAATCAAAACGAAATTTATTGTACATACAGAAAACATCAAACAACGAAAAAATCAAATAAAAATTTCTCTAAAATGTACAGGAGCCTTCCGGAGGTGCACAGTTTGCATTCACGCTCTCTCCTGTTGAGTCCCTGTGCACTTTGTCTGTTTATTTGTTTGTCTGTTCTACTTTAATTGCTGTCCCAACAAGGAGACAAGGCTCAGGTTCATTTGCCATTTTTTCTGTATTTAGTGCATTCATTTCATTCATACATATTTTACTTCTGAGGGTAGGGCTTTCAATTCTATTCAAATTTTACATCCCCATTGTATTAAGTGCAGGAGAAGTATGAAGACGATAATAATATTGAAAATGTGAATCCCCACCAGCCCTAAGTAGGCTGAGAGTTGCCAAAGATCCCACAGGTCCCCTAGTGCTAGACACTAATGCATGTGTTCATTTTTCAGCTCCAAATGGAGAATATGTGCCTGCAGTAGTGGACCATAGTGATGACCTACCATGTCGTGGCCTCTTTATGTTGCATCAGGGTATCCAGAGGCGCATTCGTATCACTATTGTGCATGAAAATACTCCAGAATTGAGGTGGAAGGATGTCAGGGAATTGGTTGTAGGTGAGAAAAATTTATATTTTGAAAGACTGCCTAAAATATGCTTACAAATTGAACTGAAATGTTTTTATGGAGAAGTTTTTTAAGTTCTTTAATGTAAATCATCCAAATTTATTTAATGTTACTTTTCAGGCCTTTTAGTTATACCAGTTTTCTGTAGATGGTGTGCACATTTTTAAATATACTTTTGCCCATATCTCAGTTAATATTGGACCTAGGTCAATAATACCAAAATTACGACTTCTTATGAAACTTGTGTGGGTGGTGGACAACCATTAGTCACCATAAAAATTAAATTAGACCAATTAAAAAATTTATAAATAAATTTGGAGATGGTGGAAATGCTGTATTTGAGAAATTTACCACTGTATGATGGAAATAAGAACACCACCAACTGAATTCTTTGCTTGTATCTGGAGTTTTACTTAATCTTAGAAAAACCAAGACTAAAATAAATTATTGAAAAAAGTATTTTTAGTATTAAAATTCCTTAGCACTTTATCATCAGGAAACATAGTACTACATGTTTCACCGCCTGACCGTTGTAGTCGGGACACGTATTAGTACGTATTTTGCATTTGCATAAGGAAACGCATCACTACTTGTTTCACAGCTGCCCTGTTGAGGACAGCACATGTTGTGCTATGTGTTTAGGTGCCATTGTAGGTGTTGTAGGCTACTGCCACCTTACAAATCAGTGTAACTATTATAGCTGGACTGTGAGATATGATAAAGGGGATGCTTCAAGCATTAGTTTGTCATGTGTAATCTCCCATTTATATCTTTTTGAGCGGTACCATACTTTGACCAATGACTGGGATAGAGACTTACAAAACGTTTTTCTGTGTAATTATGACTGCATTAGGATTGCATTTTCAATAAAATTATGTAACAAAAGTAAAATGTACAAATTGTACTTTTATACTCACAAATTGTACTTTTGTACTTACCGTAATTGTAAATAAATTTAAATTTGACAAAATTGTGTTATAATATAGATCGTAATCAGTACCCATTCCAAATTTGGCCTGAAAATATTGAGTACTTTGGAAATTACAAGAGTTGAAGCATAATTATACATTACAACGTTCAAAATAAAATATAGCTGCTACATAGAAGAGGCTGCACGAAAATATATCCGATGGTCAAGTTTTAATATATGCGTACGAAATGAAGAAAATAAATTTTCTTAAATTGTATAAAGTGCACTAAAAGGAAAAAAAAATTGAATTTTCGATCATGAAATATTGAAATTTTTTAATCTTCGATCATGAAATATTGAAATATTCAACTTTTTGGATCTTTGGTAATGAAATATTGAAATTAAAGGATTTGGTGGTAATTTTTAACATCAATACAAATAACTAATTAAATTCAATATACCAAAATCTTTTAATTCCAATATTTCATGATCAAAAATTCAAAATTTTATTTTTTTCCTTTCAGTGCGCTTTCAGTTTATGATAAATTATTTTCTTCATTTTAGTATGCATATAATAAAGAATTTTAATGCTAAAAATACTTTTTTAATAATTTATTTATTATATAAGTGATCCAAAATTTCATTTGGGCATCATTAAATTTATAAATAAAATTTTAATTTGTAAAAATATTTTTGCATTTTACCGTTAATAACAGACTTTGTCCTTAAGGTCACATAGTCTCAGCATCTATTCACTATAACAGATTTCATTACAATATGTTCAAAATGTAGTTCGACAAAATGATTTCTTCTCTTTGGTATTAGCTGAGGTAATGTGATAATAACAAATTTCCATCTATGATACTTGCAGGTCGCATTCGGAACACACCCGAGTCTGAGGAAGATGAAGAAGGTGACGAGGGAGGCACATGTGGAGGAGACTGCGACTCATCTGTACTTTCTCTTGGTCTTTTCCCTGGTGAGAGAGTTGTTGAGGATGCCCCAGCCGGGGACACACGTTCTATGTTCCGTTTTGAGGCTGCGTGGGATAGTTCACTACACAGTTCTGTACTACTGAATCGTGTCACTCCATATGGAGAGCAGATTTACATGACAATTTCAGCATATTTGGAGGTAATAATGTGAAGAGTAAACTGGTTGTTATGTCAGCCATTGATTAAGAATTGTTAAATAAATGTTAAGATGATATTGTTTCAATACCAACTACGAAGAGTAAACTTGATTACAATAATTATGGGGTAGAGAATCTACTTCCCCCATGATAATTCATGGAGAGTTTCTATTTGAGGGTTTTAGATAAAAATAGCCAATGCATGTATTTTAATCTGTAAGACTTTAAGATAATGTAGCTTGCATGAAATTAAACATAGTTGTAGATTTTTTGTATTTGTGATGTTGTTTTTGGCAAGGCAAGATTTTATTTTTCCTTCATTCTTTTCCAGCTTGAAAATTGTGGCCGCCCAGCCATCATCACAAAAGATCTCAGCATGATCATTTATGGTCGTGATGCTCGCACTGGACCGAGATCCTTGAAACATCTCTTCTCAGGCAACTATCGCAATGCAGAGGCCAACAGACTGTCAGGGGTGTATGAACTGGTGCTGAAGAGAGCTGCTGAAGCAGGTAGCCCAGGTTTGTTGGAGACTATGCTGCACCCACCCACTCCCAGCTCCCAGCTATGACCAACTGCTCTGAATATTCCTCAAATCCTGCTCAGTGCTGCTCAAGTAACATTTAGCTAGGGAAACCAGAGAGTTTTATTTTTTAAATTGTGTTTAATGATGGAAAGTATCAGTAATTAATGCATTGGCGGCACTCTCCATCTCAATTTGCTATGAAAATATTTGCTGTCATTGGGAATTAATGGAAGATATTTACTAAATAATTTAATTAATGAAGTTAGCATAGCCTATTTCATAAGCACTTTTCATTAAGCTTCAGCATTGTGTATGCATCTTATTTATGCATAATTTAATCGATTATCTTAATGCATATGAAATGTTGTTTAATGTATATATAATTTTGTTTAATGTATATATAAATAAATTTACTCATTTGCAGTATTTGTATGAATATGATTAAATAAGGTTTATAATAAAATGATTGAAGCAACATTGTTACATACCATGGAAGGCAAAAGTCTTGATATTTAATATGGTTGTCATCTATGGATATCATGTGGGGCAAATGCTTCATTTTCCCTGCAGAATTTAATGATGCTTCACTTTCTGAAATAGGAATATATAGGTTTTCCTCATTTACCTATTTTTGTAATGGTAACATTTCAGTAATACTGTATTTTCCAGCACATAAGTGACTTTTTTGTCACAAAAATGTCCTAAAATCATCCTGCATCTTATACAATGAAGGTTTAAATACCAATAAGATATTTCACTTAAAATTCTGATATACACACTTTTCAAATTATTGTGACACTTTTTTCGGTATAGAGGGAGATTTTCTATTCAGTAAGGACAGCTTCAAACACCAGTGTTCATTCTGTAGAATTCTTATTTTTATTATTTATAATTATAAATTTTCCATGAATTATTTGTAACCGATCAGCAATAAGTTAACTTTGCAGGATACAAAGGAAATTTTACCGTAAATCTCAGAATGCACAGCTTTTTACCCAAACATGCTGCAAGTAGATCACAACGAAAAATCTCTTTGACTTTTGAACTGAAAGAAGAAACGCTACCAAAATGTTTCTCATAATAGAATCATTGGAATTTGAGACTAAACTGTGGCATCTTGGTATCCAGCAGATTATATCATTTTTCTCACAGGCTCCTTGCGTTACTGTAGTGACTGCCTGCAAAATCTGACATTTGTAACTCCGTCATCAATAATAATAATATTCTTTTCCCTTTTTTATATGTTGCGATGATTTTGTAATATTTTTACATGTCACATCCTGCACATTGAATTACCCAGTCATTTAGCAAATTCCTAGTGAATTTTAATGAATATCTCATGTTTTTGAATTTTTCTGATTTTTTTCCTTTCCTCATTCTGGAGACGAAAAATTTGGAAAAAAAAGTGCAGCATATGTGCGAGTAAAAATGGTATATTTTCAAAATTATTAAACTAATAGGTGCTTGTCAACCAATAATTAACTTACTTTGTCCCTAACTAAACATTTATTTTTATGAGTAAAAAATTTTAAAACTGGAAAATGGCCTTATTTTTAGGGGTGTTTCTTATAAGCTGGAATATACTGTAATTTATTTAGGATATTTGGTACATTGTTGCTGAATTATTTTCAAATAGAAACGTCAAAAATACATCAATAGGGGTTTTAATCATTATGTGTATCTAATGTCTCATTTTCATTTTAAGTATGTAGATAATATGTAGTACTGATTACATTTTGAGAAAGATTGTCTCACTCTCTCTTTAAAAACATAAACTCAATTTAAGTAGTTATTTCTTCACTTTGGAATATAGAACTTTATAACTTTTCCTCCGATTCATATTAAATCATTGTTAAATTACGAGAAAATCATAATTAATTTAATTCATCATTAGTAATGTGTTGAGAAAACATTTAGTATGTATCCTTTCCTTATAATCAGTTAATTTTAAGTCTATCCTTTAAATTTGTGGCCATTTATAACCTTATTCATTTTACTCAAAACAAATAGATCTAATGGCAGTAGCACTTAAGCAGAATGGAAAACATAGGTTATGATTGAGCAGCACCTTCCAAATTCCTTCAAGCCTCCCATGTGCTGTATACAGTTCCTTGTCTTGGCTCTTGTATTGTGTGTGCCTGTTGTTTGTGATTCAAAGTGTTTCAGTCTCAAACACTGCTTTTGTCTTAGTCACAGCTTAGAAATGTAAAGTTAATTATGTAGTGGCAAGAGCTGTAAAGTTTATAGTTAGTGTAAAAATATTTATACTCTGCAGTTATCTAAATTTTATGTATGCAGACATTCCAGGACTTAATGCAAGATCATATGTGATGAGGTTGATAGAAATAGGTGTAGATTTTATTTATATTAAATGTGTAGTATTTATATTTTAGTAAAAATTTTAATGTAATTAATACTCTCTATTACTCCATTAGATCATGTATATATGTGTGTGTGTGTGTGTGTGTGTATATATATATATATATATATATATATATATATATATATATATATATATATATATACACAGTAAAACCCTGTATTTACGTTATCAGAATGTATGTTTTCCCGCTATTTACAACATTTTTTTATGGGTCCCATCAATTTTCCTATGATTCCAATGTAAGTAAAACCCTGTATTTACATTATTTCATTTGAAGTTTTCCTGCTATTCGTGTCATTTTACTTTAGAATTTCCAATTTTTAAAAAACACTTTAGCATGTGATTCCCAAAAGTTTTTAACGTTTTTCGACGTAGCTTTGCAAAAAAAAATCCGAACTCTTTTGGGCAAAGATTTCGAAAATGGCGGCAGAGTAGGAACAGCACCCCGAGAGGTAGAAATATGAACTTTATTTTCAAAAACAGCACTCGCTTTAACCCTTTAACAGATGTTACTCAGAAACAGCGTACTTATAGACGGAAATACGTATGAATTCTTTTGGGTAAAAACTTCAAAACCTCATACGTAAATCACACTAGCAAAGCATAAACAGCACACCTAGATATGGAAATACTATTTATGCTATTTACTCTCAAGTATGAATGCTATTGAAAAGATGTTAAAGTTTGGCGCTATCATGTTTGAACCCTTTCCACTCAAATTCTGCCCCTTGGCTCGCACGGTTTGTAATTAAATTTAAGGTAATTTGTTGTAATTTAAGTTACCATATTGTCCCGATTATAACGTGGTTTTTTTTCGAAAAAATGAAATTTTAAAAGTAACCCCTGCATTATATTCGAGTCTAGTGATTTTAAAAGATCGTAAAATCGTGTTTCGAAAAATCACCATACATTCCGCATGTCTGTTAACTGATACAAGATACTTGTTACATTGTAGACACATTAGGCGTAATGTTCCAAAGTACTTGAAAAGTGTCTGA
The DNA here is from genome assembly GCA_028673005.1 of Tanypteryx hageni. NCBI lineage: Eukaryota > Metazoa > Arthropoda > Insecta > Odonata > Petaluridae > Tanypteryx > Tanypteryx hageni. The sequence goes on from CM054120.1 coordinate 175,048,237, forward strand.
GGTGAGAATAGATTGAGTTTAATTGGCAGCTGAACTCATTAGTCATTGAATTGAAGCTATCGGTGTATCAGCGTATTCATTTTGCCTATCTTAGCTAGTTTTAAGTAAACTAATAAACAGATATACTCTTTATAAGCTTAGCTTAGCTGTTTTAACACTGATTTTATTGATAGTCTTACTGTAACAAATGAGCGAGTGTAAAAGTAACATCAGTTGAGCTATTTTTCCTTTTCCCTGAATTTACACTTTCCCGCAATTTACACTTTTTTCCCAGGACCCTAGAAAAGTGTAAATAAGGGGTTTTACTGTGTGTGTGTATATATATGTATGTATGTGTGTGTGTGTGTGTGTATATATATATATATCATTGCTGGCAAACGAAAAAAAATGATTCGTTACATTTCTCGTTACAGACAAAAAAGCGATTTCGTTTTTCGTTACATTTTTCATTATGCTAAAATTTTCATTTCGTTACGTTTAACGTTATAATGAAATAATTCGGTAAAATATAACGAAGAGCAGTTACTCTTTTATTTTTGTTTTTTTTTTAGAGGTTACGTATCCACCTTAATTATGTGCTTCTTATTTAGAATACTAATTTATAGGCACTTTTAAATATATGCTGTAGATCAGGAACGTTTTTAAGATTTCAATGTATTCGGCACATTTTTCGTTTTTGATGATCATGTATGAAAATTCAGATTTTCATATTCAACATTTTATATTCAACTTGATAAACTTAACACATATTTAAGACTAAAATATTAGTGTTATAACGATTATGCCCTGTATTAGAATTTTTTATAGGTAACAGAAAAAGTACACTGAGAACCCAGGGACCCGTAATTAAAGATAATAAAAGGAACCCGTCGGTCGGTTGCACTGATTGTAACTTGGAGAACATGCTCCTGCCACAGACCTAAAATTTGGTAGAATGATTGATCATCAGATACAATTAAGAGAATTATCCAAATTCCAATATTTGTCCTCTTTAGGGCTAATTTTTGATGTTGTTCTTTCTTTTTATATCCCCCTTAAGAAATACATGGAAATCATGCATTGATTTACAATATTACATTTCAAGATTAGTTATATTTGAGATTTTTCCCGGGATTAACTTTAGAATTCGAGATTGGAGGGGATGATGGGATTGCAACTTGCAGAGCATCGGACCTTTAAAAGAGCAAAACCCCACTCCGGTGTAATATCTAAAAGAATGTTTTCCAAGTACGAGACACTGTGGGGGAGGATAAGGAATGATAGAGGTCCGTAACTACAAGTGGCACATTTATTGAAGCTTCTTTCCTCATCCTCTACGATCCTTATTTCATGCTTCCTGGAGAAGGATTAACACCAGGGAACCTTTCTTTTCACAAATGGAAGGAAACCCCAAAGGAGAATCGGTAATGGTCAGGATAGTATTTCTTTCACAACAAGGCGGCAAAACTGGCCCAGCGGGGGACAAGCAAGCCTGGGGAAAGGGATTTTAGGCCACTTTCCCTTGCTCAAGACACGCCACCTGGGACGAATGTCACTACAAAAAATAGAACATAACCCTTTACCATCTGTTAACGAAATAACAAAATTTATTTTTTCATTTTCGTTATGTTTTCTGTTACAGCTATTTTAAAAAATTTGTTAACATTTTTCATTATGTTAATCCTAAATAATTCCATTATTTCACATTATGTGTAATGTTTTCCAGCACTGATATATATATATATGGCAGATGTTCGTTGTTATACTTAGAAGGGTTATTTTCATTGTAAATCTTTTAGTTAATTACTGCATTTACTTGAATATATGACAAGGTTTTTTTCCATTGGAGAAACCAAGAGACATCTCATATTTGTGAAATAGCTCTGAATGGATTGGAATTTTTATATCAAGGCACTGCTACATTGCGACTTGGGAATTATGCAATATATAAAATTGAAAGAAAAGTTGAAGTGCCCTTGACATGGGGAAAAAATTATTCACCCGAGGATAATCTTTACTGTAACTGTTTTGGACATTTTTTTCTGTAATTTTAAAATTCCGTTATGGAAGAGTCATCTTATATTCATATAAATACAGTATATAATTTAAGTTACATTGCTCCAAATACATTTTTATTACCAAAAAGTTTGAGTAAGTTTGAAAGTAGATTGTGCTGCTGTTTTCATAATTATTGTAACTAAAATTCTCATATAATGAAATATAGAGAAGATTTATTTTGGCATGGGCTCCGAACATTAATAAGTATTGCTGTGAAATGTTGTGCATGATATACTGTTTATCATGTACAGATTATAAGAATTTTCTTTGACAATCACATACTGCGGAAATCTTTCTAGTTTTTCTGTAGGAGCTATTTTATCAGTACTTTATTGGCATTCATAAATCAGTCAACAACCGATCTTCTATTAAAGGTTTTCAAAGTCAATTTTCACTTTTTGCTTGCTTTGCCATTCTACTTTGCAACTAAATTAAAACACTCTATCATTGTAAGATATTTATCTTCTAGTCTCTGTAAATATGATCTTTTCAGTGCTGGTTTTTATTTATATGAATCAGTATTATAATAGCTGTATTTCTATATAGTCATTTAGTCAGTGCCCATGGGAGTAATGATTAATACATTACACAACTCGTACTTATTTCTGTGTATACTCTGCACTACCTGTTGAACATTACAATCACAGTATCGTGCAGTCTTACTCTTACATCATCTTAGGGTATTAATGTTGTAATCACTGAGCAATTTTCTTGTGCTATTATGGTCTTTTGAATGGGGATCATGACTATCTTACCCAACTGCAGGAGTACAACGTCGCCAACGTAGGGTCTTGGATACTAGTTCCACATATGTTCGTGGAGAAGAGAACCTTGAGGGCTGGCGTCCACGTGGAGACTCCCTCATATTTGACCACCAGTGGGAACTTGAGAAGCTCACTCGTCTTGAGGAGGTGGAACGTGTCCGCCATCTTCTTCTGTTGCGTGAGCGTCTCGGCGTAGACCGCCATCCTCTCCCCACCTCTCTTAGAGGCATCACCACACAACACCGATCACCACATGACTTCACCAAATCTGAAAAGGTTAGCAGAAATGGCATTTTATTCATGTCAACATTGTAAATGTATGTAAAATATAGTTATTTTTGGTGGCAGGACGTTTGACCTACTACTGATGCCCTACTGCAATTTCACCTACTTTTTACATATAAAATTTTACCTACTTCCTTTTTATCATAATAAGCAACCAGTGCTGTAGTCGTAAAAAAAGCTGAGGATATACCGTGTACGGAAGTAAAACATTGAGGGAGGGTTCTCACCCAGTTTTTTTAAGAGTAAAAGTCTATAATGTTACAATGGCAGGAGAAAACGTATGAGCTTACTTTGAATTTTCTTGAAATTTTTATTTAAACTATATTTTAGTGATGTACACCCACTCCCCACTTTAACACTGTCCCGATTAACGCTGTCCTGCATTAACGCTGAAAATAATTGAATACCTTTTTCGAATTGCACTCACGTGTTCCACATTAATGCTCTTCAAAATTTCTGGTGTAATTTACAAAGTCCACTGCGCAGCACCTCTGCGCATTTACAACACACAAGATGTCAGTATTTGCAGTTATCAAGGAAATTGAACAAGAAAGTTGTAATTCGCTTTGAACTTGGAAAAATGCATGTATAGTTGCCTAATTGTTGTCAACATAAATAATCTTATTGGTTACTGAAGTAAATAAGACCAACGTAACTAACCGTAAATTGTTAACAATAGTCTCCGGTAGATGGTGGCAGCTAAAAAATTAGTTTTTAAAATATCTCTTAAACAATGCGTTATATGGGAAAATGTTTCAAGCAAAGGTTGTAGAAAATTAAATTTCCTACAACATTTATTACAATATTTTATATTTTAAGGAACTGCAAGAAAATTTTAAAGACTACGAAGAACAGAAATACACTGAAACCATAATCTTCTGATATTAGATATAGCCCCGAACCTTCAACAGTTAAGAAAATAAAAAGGAGTGTTACTAAGATGTAACTAAGCATGCATTGTTTACAATAGTCGCTGGTAGGTTGTGATGACAGCTAAAAATTTAATTTATAAAATATCTCTTAAACAATGCATTATATGGGGAAATTTTTCGAACAAACATTGTAAAATATCAAAATTTCCTAAAACTTTTATTCCAGCGCATTTTTACATTTATCAAATATTAAAGCAAATATTTCATAAAAACAAATAAGTGACAAGAGTAATTACCCACTTCCAGTTGACCGATGTTTACCAAAAACTGATCAATTCTTTTCCATTTAACAAAAATGTCAAATATAAAATTTCATGTTGATCTGATTAATAGTTATTGAGTTAGAGCACCCACAAAATCTCAGTCACAGACACACACACTTACAGACATCATTGAGAAAATGGTCAAAACATGTTCAGGGGATCTTAAAATATGTATTTCCATTTAAATCTCGAATTTGATTTTTTTCGTGAAAACTTCATATATGGAGAAAGTAAAAATGGATAATTGACGAGAGTAAACACCCACTTCCAGTTGACCAATCTTTACCAAAAACTAATCAGTTCTTGTGACTGTCGTAAAAATACATACACACAAACATCGAGAAAATGATCAAAATATGTTCAGGGGACCTCAAAAAGTGTATTTCCGATGAAATCTGGAAAACGATTTTTTTCATGAAAACAATACTTTCTCCTGTATTACGTATGGAGAAAGTAAAAATACATTTAATCCCTTACGCGTTCATGACATTTTGTAAACAGAAGGAAATGGATTACCTACGACGAAGAAAAGAATGTAAATGTAAACTACTGAACTCAAGCGAGGTTTGTTTCAAATAATTTTTGATTTTTTTGGTTGATTAAAACTGATTAGAAAATAAATCGGTCAATAAAAATTGAATATTTCCCTGGCATCATTTCTATTATATCATTTTGCAGTATTTAGTCATTAAAATTATGTAATATGTTTATTGATGCACCAACTAAGGGGAGGGGGGGAATTCTTAATAGGCAGAGATATAATCAGGTCATGGTGTTTTGCTGTTTTATAGTGTGTGTTCGGTCAGATTATATCGTATAGTTTCAAATACTTCATCGCACAAAACGCACCTATTTGTGATACACTGTGCATTTTCCTAACAACTGAGCACAGCCACACTCCTTGCCCAGACACTAACAGCTAAAAGAATTAAGGCCAATAAGAAGAGAGCTTCTACTGCACATCCAGAAGTTCCTCAATCTCATATAATAAGGCAAAAATTAAGTAATGCTCTAGAAATGGTATTGCCACATTTGCCCAAAAGAACAGCTATGAAATGTTATGAATAGGATAAGAGAAGCAGATCTCTCCAGTAATCCTATCTTGCATGAAATTCCACATGAGTTCATGGTGAAAATGCATGGTGAGAGATTTCTTCTATATGAGGAGAACAAAATTATAGTACTTGCAACCAATTAAAACTGAAGAAGATTGGTTTCGTGAGGATTTGATTTATGAATGGCACATTAAAAGTATCACCAAGAATTTTTACTTTATTTTTGTTGCTAATGAACCCAGGGCAAATAATCTCGCTGAAGCTTGGCACAATAGGTTTCAACTAATATTAGGGAAAAATCACACAGAAAACATGAAGTGAACGCAGGGCACCAGATCCGAGAAAATAAAAGGCTAAAATACTGCAGATTGAACAGAAGAGCGCAAGCTGTTACCATCCAGTAAAATGAATAAAAAACAGCGACAGAATTACCGAATAACTAGCTACGTGTGGATACAACTTAAATCTTTCAATTTAAAATAAAAACTTTCTTATTTTCAACTCTACGTTATAATCTTTAGCTTATTTCTTAGTGTTCCATACATAGATTAATTGGAAATAGAGAAAAAATTATTAAGTAAATTTATTTTCTAGACAAAATTGACCGTAGATTAAAAAATAAGAAAGTGATTTGGTTTTTGTCAAATTTAATAGACATAATAAAGTAGACAAAAAAGTAGGTTAAATTGCAATAGGGCATTAGTAGTAGGTCAAACATCATGGAACCTTCTTTTGAATTGCCCTACATGTCTGCTGAAATTCCTTAAAGGGAGAAATTAATCATGTGTATGCTTGGCTCGAATGTTATTCAGCTTTAGTTTGTTATGCTTTGGAATTCTTGTCTTTGCAGGAAGTTTGCAACATGGTGGCTAAAGCTACAAATGAAGGAAGGGCCAGTCCCACAGCACTAGTGGCTGCTGCTCAAAATGTAGGTTCTGGCATAAATACGTCTGTTGTAGCACCATCTAAGGACAAAGATGTTTATGAACCATGGGAAATGACTGAGAGGGAGCGACAACTGGCTGTGAAATGTATCAAATTGATTCTTGGCAGGATACCAAGCAAAGTAAGAACCTAATACTTGTCATATAACTATCTTATAGCTACCAATAAAATGATTTTTTCACAGTTGTGTATTTCCCATTGTTTCATTATTTCAGGAGATGCCCATCTCAAAACAGGCAAATGATTCTTCGCCAGGAGAGGAATCTTCAGTGACATTGTCAAATTCAATGGCAGATAGCATGACTTCTAGCCTTCATTCAACCAACAGCATGCCACAAGAGTAAGCATTGTTTATTTAGTCTTAAATTTGAAACAAATTAGTATTTAGTTAAATGTGTTTGTTATTAGATTTTTGAATGACCAGTCTTGTTTGTTGTTTTTTCATCTATATCCCTCTCTGTGTTTACTTTTGAGCAGCATTACATCCCCGGAGAAGTTGTTGAATTTCTTCCAGACTACATGCCCAAATATGGGCCTGGGAGTTTGCAGTAGTCCTCAAATGAGCCAGCAGACCCAGCACCAGTTGCTGTCCCAAGGAATGGGGCTTGGTGGTGGTGCCTTGTCTTGCTGCTCCCCATCAAGGGAACATCAGCGTCCACTTGTTCTTTTTGTGCCTGAAATGGAGGAGATTCGTGTGAGCCCTGTTGTGTCCCGCAAAGGTTACTTAAATATCCTGGAAGAGAATACCAATGGTTGGAAGAAGCGATGGGTGGTAAGTTTTCTTTGTCTTCCCTATTGGAAAACAAAAAGTTTCTACCTCAACATCGAATAACTGAGAATGTCAAACATCCCAGACAGGAAGTATACTATGTTATTAGTTCCATGAAAAATACCTTTAGTTTCATTAAAATGACCATTGATTTTTCATTCCATAAAACTAAAATTGTATGAAATGATAACTGATTGAATATAAAAGATTTTTCGAAATTATTTTCTCTTCAACTTGATAAACTTGAAGTTTATTTTAAGGTAAAAATTTTGGAGTATTGAGTATCTTTTGTTCTTACTTCAAGGTGGTACGTCGGCCATATGTGTTCATCTTCCGAGATGAGAAAGATCCAGTAGAGAGAGGATTAATCAACCTTGCTACTGCTCAAGTAGAATACTCGGAGGACCAGCAAGCAATGGTCAAGGTGCCCAATACGTTTAGGTAAGTTATTTCAGAAGGTGATAACAATAGAAATCGTGTACATGTTTAAATCATCTGCATAAAGCAAATATCTCATGAAAAATAACTGGATGTTTATTCAAATTATACACATTTGCATAATGATGGATTTTTGTGTGCTTTCTTTAAACTTGCAGGGATATTTGTGCTTCCCTCTATTAATACCATTGTGTTCTTTGCTCTCAACAGTGTGGTGACCAAACATAGAGGTTATCTATTGCAAACTCTTGGTGACAAGGAGGTTCATGACTGGCTTTATGCAATTAACCCACTTCTTGCTGGACAAATAAGGTATGCCAAAGGAATTTTATTCTATGTGAAATTTTTATATTTAGCTAAAGATATGTATGATGCTATGATTTTGATTGCTGTATTAATATTGAATGATATATTTAGACTGCCAAAAACTGCTGCAATGATTAAATAAATAACTCAAAGAAAACATATTTTTTGCAAAATTGCCAGTTCCTCAATTGCTGGTTGTTGGAGGGAACATTGGCTGAATTATTTCACGTACTTCAAATTCAGGTATTTCAAATTCAGAAATTATTAATTTCATGGAAGTATAAATTTAAGTCAATCAAGCCTTTGATTAAATGACCACTTTTTACTCTCAATTATGTCCATGGCATCTACAAGCAGATTTGGTCAAGCTCATCCCCATATATTTAAATGAAATGGTTAAATATTATATCTCATAATTTAATCTATACCATAAAAACATAATGTATGGACAAGTTTATTTCCCTCTATATTACTGTAATCATAACAGGAAGACTTGAGATAAGCATCTAAAATATTTCATCTGTATAATCCTAGGTCAAAACTTTCTCGAAGAAGGCCCCTTCTACAAGTTGGTAATGGAATCGGGAGTCAGCAGCTGTTGCAGTCTCAGCACCAGCAGGCAAACTTGCAGCAATCTCAGGTGTCAAGCATGGGGTTGTCGCACTCAGTGCCTCTGGTGGCCAAATGAGGAAAGGAGTACTCTACCCTCCTCCTGCCCATGATTGGGTGGACTCAATCATGAGGAGGAGGATGGAGGGCTGGGTGGGGTGCAAGGTAATAAGTGGATGTGGCGATGGAAGGGGCTACAATTAAGGGAGGAGAGACTGTGAAAGTGGATATCTCAGCCAAATACCAGGACCTACGTTTTGGTATTAATTTGGCAGTTGAGACACCTAAAGGGACCTAGAGATATCTTTTAGTGGACGAGAAAAATGTTGCATAATCTAAGATAAGGAGGTTGAGGGTTCATAAGGGCTTCAGAAATGTTAGTTTTCTCCATTTTTCAGGAAATGTACTCTATTTGATGGTGCAAATTTACATTTAGAGAGAGAGAGATTAAATAAAAGTGGGAGATGTAAAAGAGAGTTGTTCGATAGGACGATGCAAGGTGGTATAAGATTTGAGTGGAATTGTACTATAAAGGTATAATAAGAAGTTTTTTTGTGGAGTATAAAAAATTGCTGAGCAGGATGTTAGATGCACAGCCCCTTTGTTTTACCGAAAGAATGCGAGGTAATAGGAAATGATATATTTAAAAGATGATATCTTTAAGCAAATATTTTTAGGCTTCTTAATTTACCTCCCATTGCCCTTGACACACCACTTAATCATGAGTCATCTTACATTCCTAAAGAAAATTGTTTATATGTAGTCCTTCGTATATTGCCTCATCTGATTGAATTCCTCTGAAGCAAACACTTGTGGGTATGGCTGATGACAGATGGATTCTATAATGTGGTGTGATTGGCGATAACAAGCTCTCCTATTTTTTTATGGCTTGGGCATACACTATTGATTCAGTTTGGTGCTGGCATCAGATGCACCTCAACCTCTCAATCTTACTCAGAGACTAAGTACATATTGGCCCAATATCGATGCTATTTATTCATTATGGTATATTAACTGATAACATAAAGTGTTACCACCATGAAAACAAAGATAAAGGTGGAATTATATTTTCCTTGACAGCCTTAGTCAAACACTGAACCATTGTGTTCAAAGGAAAATGACAGAGACTGCTTGACTTTAGTGATCTCATCTCTCTCTAGTCTAATATAACCCAATTGTTGTGGTCTCAGGCCCACAAAGAATTCTGGCATTGGAGCCATCACTCCTCCGATTCCAAGCCTCCACCTTCCTACAAGAATTCTTGAATTTGGAATTAAGATTTCCCAGCCTCTACATTCCTAAATGGATTCTGTATGTTGGAGTTCTAATTTACCATAGAAAAATGTGTACCCTTTCCCAAATATTGTAAAAAATTTAAGTATTGAAATTTAAATATTAATAGGACCATAAGCAATTATTAATGTTATGATTTAAATTATTATCATTATTGTTTAATGTAATGAGTGATTTGATCATCTTGCTTTCCTGTATATGTTTTTAACTTTTTAAATCATCAAAAAAGAAAAATCATCATCATCTCCGTATATCTGCTGTATTTTATTTTGTTGTGAATGGAAGCCCCAATGTCATAATTTTCCTAGTCACTGCTTCCATCATCTTTTTTTATGTTGGCTATTTTGGCAAACCTCTGGATATGCTGAAATGTGAAGGCCTACATGTGTGATTAGAGTAGGCCAAAGATGGAGGCATTTTTGTGAATAGTTATTTGAAAAGAACGGAGAGCTTAAGAAGTAATGACATTGGGAGCAATTTAAAGTGAAGTAATGCAGGCTAGAAGGAACATTAAAGTCAATGAAAGGAGTAAAGAGATCCTTTTCAATCTGCTTTTATGACAAGTTGAAGAAATGTTTGTTACGTTTGCATGAAATAGCAATGCATGACTGTCTGGGCGTGCATGTATGAAATATGTATGTGTGCCAACCTGCTTTGCTTATTATTCCTCAAATATATGTAATAGATAAACAGCAAAACATGAATTGTCAGGATTTTAATTACTCTTGTGTGTTTGAAAACTACATTGCCTCATACCAGCTATTTGAAGCTAATAAATAGAATGTCATTCCAAAATGCAAGTTTTTGTCATTTCACTTTCAATTTAGTTTTCTCTTGATAATTGAAAGAAAATAGTTTTTAATGAGCATTAGTAGTTGCAAAAATCATTATTAAAATGCCGCTGAGTAAGCATTTTATATTTGAATTGTGATATTTTAGCACTAAGTAATGTTAATTTGTAAATTGAAAATTAGTGAATAACATTGCTGAATCCATATCTCAAATGTATAAGATTCCTTTTCTTTATGTTAAATTAGCATTACTTATGATGTGATTTTATGCTGCGAGTTTAAATAGATTTGTTATGTATAATATTGGATTTTTGTCCAAACAGTTTTGATGAAAAGATTGTTTTGTAAAAGATGTCTTTTTATAATTGTTATAATTTATTATTTTTTTAGACCAGTCATTCTTTTTTATATGATTTTAAAAATCTATATTTGATACAGAGATTCAAGGCTGCTTAATAGATTTATTTTTGTGTTATTCTTTGTCCTGTGTGAACTTAGCCCATTCAAGCGAAGCAATCAGTCTAGTCATATGGTGTTATTATTTTTGAATCGACATAGTTGTCCACTTATTTCTCTCATAATTTCAATCTTACTCTTATGAAATAAATCATAAATCTCATACATATATGGCTAATGGTTCTACTCCCAATATTCCCATTCAATTTTTTATTAGCAGTAGCTGCAATCACATGAAAGGTATTATTCCTGAAATAAAAAAAAGGTTTCATTATAGTTCAAGAAAAAATATATGGGTGGTTATTAATAATTGTTTCAGTGTTTCCTTCTCTGCATAAAAATAACTGGCATTAATGTGAGCTTATGTTCAATTATGTGAATATGTGTGAACGTAGTTTCAATGCTCATTAAATTGTTCATTGTCTGTTGATCTCAAAATATATTATTGCTGAACTGTATTTCATAGCCATTTTCAATACGTATAAATTAAATGCGTAGGACCAGTCTTTGAGTTTTTGGTGTCTTCATTCATTGCATAGGTGTGATAGATGTAAAACCATCTTCTAAAGGAAATTAAGTACTCATTAATTTTTATTTTTTACTTTATTCAGCTGAATATTATTTGTATCTTTGTAAATTTATTTTTTCATTTATTAACTTGATTCCGTTTGTCAACTTATTTTGAAAAGTTAGCTAGGGTGATATGGAAAGAATGCTTTGCCATCATGTGGATTATTTCCATGCAAACTTGTCAAAATTTTGTCATAGGTTATTTTATAGCTCTTATAGTTAAGGAACCTCAAGAGTTTTGTCACTCAAGTATCTATTTACAGATACCACCTTATGTTCAAGTCTCTTTCATTCTTTTCTTGTTTTTGTATTTGAAATTTCGAAAAATAGTCAAAAAGCCAAAGCCAGTTGCTTCATTTCAGATGATTCTATAGTTTCTAGTATACTTATTCCAGCCGCTCAAAAAATCCAGATGTAATTATTTATCACATAAAATAAATCTTTAACGTGTAAAATTATAAAATAAAAAATAATGGAATTTTTGCAATTATTGTTAGGCTTTCCAGCAGTTGCATTTATTTTCAAAGTAATATCATCCTATGAAATCATAATCGAGTTCTTTGTCCATTTAATACATTTTTTGGAAATTTCTTATGAAATTTGTAGAAAAAAGTCATACACCTATTTTATCGATGCTAGAAAAAATTCCTGTTTACTATTTATACTAATTTGTATCTGAATGAATATATTTCTCAAATACCCTCTAAAATTTTTAAACATAATATATAATATTTGCTTTATATAACAAATGAGATAAAATATTTGTTTGAACAAAATTTTTCATTTCTTGTACCACATTCAAAATCCATGTTAAATAACAAGAAATACAAAGAAGATAAGGGCATTTTCAAGAAATATTACATTAATATTAATGAAATGTTCAATTTTTGCTAAGTTTAAATTTGTCTGAAGAGGTGCTACAAATAAAATCACATCTTTCCAATAAGAAGACATGACATACATGATTACCTTGTCATTTTTTTTTCCTTTTGCTATATAAACCAAAAATGTTTCTCAATATGAAGCATATAGGTTTTTTCTTTTGTTGTCTATTTTTTAGTATATCTATTCCATGGTGAGAGACTCGTAATGCCCCATCTATTTGAGTATTGGGAATCAAACTGATTCAAAATCTCACACCAAAGCAGCTATACTGCATGTCAATCATGAGTGAGTTACACTCACTTTCAATGAAATGGCATGATTAGTATAAAACTCATCTTTTAACTAATTGTGGCATGGAAGTATATTGAGCAACTTAGTGCTGCTATAAATGCATAGCAAAGATTGTGATTATGAAAAATGTAAATTATTCCAAATGTTATTGGGATCAAACCAGGATATCTGTTTGAATATTTAGTGAGCAATTATTTTTTTAAAGAAAGTATTTTGTTTGTTTTATTTTATTGAACATTTCGTCAAATAAGTATTTTTGATTTTGTAAAAAAATTTGAATTCATGAATGGCAATTGAAATCAAAATATGATGGCAAATGCAATATGTTGATTTATAGTTTCACCATTATACATTGTTTTTTGTGTATGCATTCTATTTTTTGTAATTTATTATGAAAATATAAGGTCTTATTAGTTTGGTTACTCAAAATAATCATGCAATGAGTGATACATTTAATAGAGTAAAATAAAGAGAATTGTTTCCTGTATTGCTTGTTTTATTTAGCTCACAAAGCTATTACATGGATATTCCTCCATAAAGCACATTAACTGAAGATAAACTAAGATGCAGTATTACTATTTACATTCATCAGTGTTTTAATTTTTATTTTGCATGATTGTACATGTATCGTTAATGTAAATCAGGTAATTTATCTTATCTTGTTTCTTTTTCAAGAATAAAAATTGTTGACCTTATATCCTTTCATTGCTATTTATCAGTCCTTGAATCCTGCTCAAATATATAATTTAACATAATTGATGTGAAATCTACTTGTAATTTAAAAAGTATTTAGTATAGACCAGACTATTCTCTGGTTTTATCTCTTATTTATAAAATGACAATCGCAATGTAAAGCAGTGTAAGCTACAACTCTGATTAACTGATTATATTATTTCTGTGCCAAATTATTTTGGGGCCTTCTCTCTTAATAATTTAGTTAAGGAAAAGGATCAAGATCTTGTTAAAAATGGTACAGGTCTGTGATAGAGAATAGCTGCTGGCTACTGCCACTTTGGCTATTTAAAGATGTGTGTTTATCAATCCAAGTTAAGTTTTATTTTAATTGGAATCATGAGCTTTTCAATTATGATGCTAAGAATTTATTAAAATTGACCTGTAAATAGGTTATTTTCTCCTGATGCTGCTTGTGGACCTTGTTAATAAATGGATCATTACTCCAAAAAATAACCTTGACTTCACGTTCAATACTCTCGAATGGAAAAATCTTCTGCCCTTGTAAAATGGTAAATTTGATGTGCTTTTTATTAGTTAAAATAACCAATCAAAAAATTCTGGGTAATGAAAAATCAAAACCAATTGTGGTTTAAAATGCTGTTTAATATTTGTCTCAGGTTACTGTTTAACTCTTATATAGTGTTTGTAGGACAGATATACATTTTAAATATATTGTATGAAGTCCATACACATTACTGTAGCTATGCAATTGAGAATACAGCTCATATCATTCTTCATTATCTTTACTGATGGCTTACTTCTATGAAACTCCCATGTATAATAAGTTTTTCATATAAGTTTGCTGAAAATAAACTTGTTTTTGCATTAAAATTACTACTAATCATACCATTGATTTTGAAATCTCCAAGTTTTAATATGTACTAGCAGTAATGACGGAAGAGAATGTAAATATAGTGGTTCGAAGTCTTGGTTTGAGGAAGAGCCCCTTAATATGAATAAACCACTTTGTGGCTCCTCACTGTATTTTTTTTAATTGAGGGTTAAGATGGGAGTCCTTAGACTCAATATATGCTAATTGAGTTAACATGCTTAAAGATATATCAGTGAGAGTGAATATGTTAATTATTTAATAATGTTACTCTGCTTTTTGTTGTGTTGACACTTAAACATTGTGTGAAATATACTATGGAAAGTCAACTGATTTGAAACCTTTGCTCCTGGAAGCTCTGTAAATGTAACAATAAAAGCTTAAGACCCATATCATTTTTTCAATTTTCTTGCTATATGAATATGGTGCAACGCTATACAAGATATGAAAAATCAAATTTAGCTGTTGATACTACATTATGCAGCTAATTATAGGTAACACCTGGCCAGTGTGGTCCCTCAGCTAGATCAAATAATAAGTCTTATAACAGTTGAACCTTTATAGGAAAATCCAAAAATTAAATATTTTTAATGAAATTAAATGTGTTAATTTCATAAAATATTACATTTACATAAAACAAGTGTATATCCATACCAGGTGTTGAAAGAAGAAATTAAAGTGCCTCACTCAATATTTAGGGGTTTAGGGAGGGAATTAGAGTATGCACTACTCAGTGAGTTGAGCCTCTTTTTTTTATCACAAAACATGAAAATTATGAGATGAGAAATCAAAACTACTTTTTATGGCTGCTATGTGAGCCATGTTTTAGCAATGTCCAGAAAATCAATTAATTGGAGTTATGAGATTAATGGAGGTCAGATATGAGAATTTTAACTTAACATTTTTTACATAAATTGGTGTTGTTACAAAATAAAAAACTTTATTTTGAAAATTCAAACACTCAGTTTCGTTAGTTAGTTAGTAAAAGAAGAAATTATAAACATTCTCGATGGAAGAACAATTTTAGTGTTTTAATTCAAGTCAAGCACAAATACATGTTAAATTTATAAGCATGGATGGGTTTCCGTTAAAGATAACAAATTGATTAAAAATTGGTCTTGTATAAACTTACATATTTAAATAAAATTGTTTCATGTTTATATTCCATGCAGAAAAAAGAATCAGTCATGATGGAAAAGTTAGTAAATAAATGAAAATAACCTATTTCTGAATTTTAGCTCTTCTAAAGTTATAGGAAATATTGACAAGCCCTACATTCCTTGTAAGCAGGAGTCATAAGGTCCAAATTGGCGAAAGCATGGTAGGCTGGTGTTCTGTTAGGGCCAGTCAGCTGATTAACTAAAGCTGACAGACACGGCAGGAGGTAGTACGGCCAATGACATGGGGCTAGTTGCAAGGACCGATACATTCTATCTCAGTCCATCCCTGCTTTTAAGTTAAATGATGGTACACGTTATTGCTGGTAGAAGTAGCGCAATTTACGTTGCTGATTTTAATGCATGGTAAAATTGTAGATTTATATAACATTTCGCTCAGTTATCATGGGATGACATTGATATTTTTGCAAGCCATTGTGATTTTCTTTGATAAGGGAAATTAATTAATTCCAGCCTGTTTTTAATTTTCATCTCCCTTGGGCATAATTTATATAACTTTAATGTGATATTAAATAGGTTTAGAGGTCTCTTAAGTAAAAACCCTTGTATTTCAAATTACAAAACATTTTTCAATATTTCCGGGGAAGGTAAAGTCAACCCCCTCTCATTGCTCCCTTCAGCGGACACCCATGGAGTTTTCTTTGTATATCATTTTAGTAAAATGCGGCTCTCGTATGTAAATACACTTGAAAACGTCTATTTCAATCTCGAATACGTTAACATTCTATTTACAATTTTGATAATTAAGCCACGAAATTGAGTAATATGTACAGGTCTGGACAATAAAATTGGCAAAGTAGTGCCCTGTGAATGCAGGCTTCCCGACGAACTCCTAAGAAAATGTGAAATCTTGCAATGTTGTACATGGAAACGTTTCACCCTCCCCCACAACTCTTCCTTCCTCCAATACAACTGAGAGTTTGGGCTCTGTATAAGTGAGTTCAACCATCAAAACGTTGGCCCTCATGACGTATCACCCTCCCCCAGACCTTGACCTTCCTTTTCCACAACCTGAGTTTATGACAGTATAAGCGAGTTCGCCCGTCAAAGCTTTGGCCTTCATGATATATTTCCCTCCCCCACAACCCATGAGTTTGTGGCAGCACAAGCGAGTTCAAAGCTGGGCTACCTTTAGCATGGGCTTCGAGGTTGTGTGAGAATGTGGCGTATCACCCTTCCGCTAGAATTCAAATTATACACATACAAAATATAAGAAAGGCATGTTATTAGAAATAATGTATATATACAACATAATTCTAAATAATTTTCATAAAATAACTTGAAATTTGACAACAATTATAATATTTACTTAGAAGACATTGTAATGAAATTCACGTTTATTTTGCATTTTCAATTCTCGGACCTTTTATTGGAGGACTTACTAGTGATATCTTTTATAAAAATAAATCAATTTACTTTAAAATTTTGCTGGAGAACTAAAAATCTGAAATATCTATTAAATTAAACAAATACAAACTTAGGATGGTATAAATGCTAAATTTTTTTAATGCTGTAGCAACATCAAAATGATGGGATCCTGGAGTTACTATGATTAGCTTCTCCATCACGTATTGAAAAACGTTCCTGCAATCTAATTGCAACTCTTTGAGTTATCGTATTTTTCATTATTGAGACCAATCCACACAGGCATGTACGCATTACGGTACATGGGCACATTTCAAAATTAATATAAGTACTCCCTCACTTTATGCGGGGAATCCATTCCAGGAAATTGACGCATAAAAACATTTTGCCTAAACAGAACCTCTATTTACATATAAAATATAGAATTGTCTAATGGAAACTTTGTTGTAATTATGTGGCCTCAGGGACTGATATGTGGCAGATTTAGTCCTCTATCTGCATTTTTTTTAAATATATAGCTTACAGATCATATAAGAGCTAGGAATAGAAAAATATGGTATTTAATTGTTGCTTGCCGAGAGAACCATCTTAGCGATCCATATGAACAAAATATGCAATGTTTTGCTTGGGATTTTCTCAAATTTTTAGACTAGTTTCTAAAGGAAACATAGCCTTATGAAATGGTCCTGTGTGTCCCCTACTAAGAACTTTTGCACCAATGGACCGATTTTCATGAAACTTGGTATGAGGCTCATGCTGCCAGGGTCCACCTCCAGGCTATATTTTATTTGGTGAAGATTGAAGTCCCGGGTTCAATTCCAGGCATGGGCGTTGGCAGGGGGGGGGCAAGAGGGGCAGTTGCCCCCCCCTGGAAATATGAAAAAGCCTTTAGGAATTTCGGATCGAAGCAGGGGATGAAACACTCCATAAACATTTAGAAAATTCTCCAACTAATGCTCGATACACATCGGTGTAATTAGAACATGAGCTGATTGGACTCTGTGAAGAGAACATTAGGCAGAAAATCATTGCAGAAGTCAATAAATCAGTCGGATTTTCTATATTGGCAGCTGAAAGCACTGACATATCAGGTAAAGAACAATTGTCTCTTGGTGTGCGATTTGTAGGCAGTAAGGACATTATACGAGAAGAATTTTTGCGGTTTGCAACCCTTACTAGTTTTGATGCTAAGTCTATTGCTGAAACTATAATGAATAAATTTACATAATTCGGGCTGCGCCTTGAAAACGTAATTGGACAAGGGTATGATGGGTGTGCAACAATGGCTGGGAAGGAGTGAGGAGTGCAGAGCATTATTAAAGAAATATGTCCTAAAGCCATTTTCGTGCATTGTTCTGCAAACAGACAAAATCTAGTTGTACATAATTTAAATGCAGTGCCAGAAATAAGGAACACCATTGGCTCAGTCAAAGCCATTATAAACTATTTTCGTGGCAATCCTAAAAGAAGATCTTTAATTTCGTCTATACCAATGCTATGCGAAACTCGTTGGAGTCCTAAGTACAAAAGTATTAGAATTTTCACGCCTAACCTTTTGAAAATTCACAAAAAATTAAACCGAATAGCTGAAACAGAGTTTGGTAAAGCATCCCAAGAGGCGCATCAACTAGTCAATGTCACAAGCACAACAAGTTTTTTGCCCAGTCTCATTATTATTTCAACCTATTCATCAATACTAGAACCAGTAACACAAACTCTTCAGACCATTCATTCATAATTTTGAAAGTTCATGAGCATATACTAAAGCTTTTAATAGTGCTCTGAAATCACAGACAAAATGTTGATAGTTATTTTAACGACATTTTTTTGGAAGTTAAGGATCTAGCCGAAAAACTGAACATTAATCTAATGCTACCAAGAACATGTGCATGCCAGACCTATCGATCCAATTTCAAAGATTTGCCTGTGGAGGATTATAATCATAGTTCTGTTTTTATTCCATATTTAGACTCGATTATCTCATCGCTTGAATGCCGATTTTCTCCAAAACAAATGAGTCAATTGGGATGACAGGAATATAAAAACAGAATTTTGAATCTTAACATAATTTATGAAATCAATAATTTGGAAAATGAAACGATGACATGGTATGATATGTGGTCAAGTAAGGCAGATTTTGAGTTGGAGAATGGCATAATTGATTTCATTGATCACACAGACCTTTACCCGGCTTTTAGGAAAGCAGTTTTAATTGTATTAACTTTACCTGTTTCTACTTGTACGATAGAACGAAGTTTTAGTACAATGAAGAGAGTAAAGACTTGGTTAAGGTCAACTATGGGTGACGATCGTTTGTCTGGGCTATGCATGTTAAGCATACATAGGAAATATGTAAATGAAAACAAAAAATATTTATGGACCAAGAAGTAGAAAAGTTTGGTGCTGCCACAAGATGTTTGCAATTTTTGTTTAAAAATTAATTTCTTTGATTTTGAGAACGACTATTCCGTTTTTGTTGATAGTTTTTGTAAATAAATGAATTTGTAGGAATTTTATTAGTTGTTTTCTCATTATGTATTTTAACCTGAAAAATGTTCTGCCAATACAAATGTACACATTCATGGTTGTTCGTTAAAGGTGGGTATTTTAAATATATTATAAACATGCAATATTTATATTCGACGTTAATCGTTCCGTGAAAATTAGGCAAATCAAAGATTAATAGATATTTTTTATTTGCATCAAAGCAAAGCCTGTCAGAGTACATTTTACCGTGCTTCAAGGGAAAAACAATCATCATACACAAAGTGAAAAACTCAAGACATACGTACCCTAAGCTAATTTCAATAGAGTATTCAATAGAATTTGGTTCTTTGGTGTAGATTTGTCGTCACCTGGAGGCCGGTTAAGTAAAATTTTCACGGGTTTCAAAAATCGTGTCTGCCCCTGTGTGTTAGGCATTTTTGTGTTTTGCCCCCCCCCCCCCCTGCAAGATTTTCTGCCGACGCCCATGATTCCAGGAACCTTTTTCTCTATTTGTTTTACATAGGAAGTCTCTAATACATCGTGCGGAGATGTTTTCTTTAATACTTTAAAATATCTTAAAACTGTAATATAGGAGTGGGTTAGGGTGTTTCTTATTTAGGGGGAATTTTTTTATTTTATGAAATATTGCGCTCCTCACCCTTCATTTTATTCCTTTTGGCAACAAGACATCGTAAACCAAAGTTTAGGTCAATCGAATAATATTTACCCCTGCCGCACGACTGTCAAAGTTTGAAATTTTGGGGGAAGTAAAATAGAAAGTGGGCCATGAACCGAAAATATTTATTAATCACTTCTTCAACATTTTTGGCACAATTAAATTCTAAATTATTCACTAAGAATGAAAAGAGAAGTAACGAAGTTTGTGAGCACAGTTGTTAGGTGTAACTTTTATACAGTTTCTTTTTTCAAGTCGGGGAATTTCTTCCTGTGGTCATTTACAACGTGCATGAGGTTGTGCCGCTGTTCCCCTGTACGGAGGACAGGGATATAGTCAGTGGCAAGCTTGACAACGTGCTCTGCGACGTCGTTCACGACGCGAAGTTCGTGAAGGAACTCCGCTGCCCTTTTGAAGTCTTTATGGGACTGCCAAAGGGATGGATCAACCTCAAGGAAACCAGTCTAAAATCCAAACCGCTGGAAGAGCCTCATGGAGTTCTTGGAGACTAAGGAGTCCAATTCCTTGGATGCACACTGCTTCAGGTCGCTGAGAATTACCTCGTGACGTCTGCAGGTTTCCCCATCGTCACCCGTCCTTAAGGCAGCCACCATGTTTCTCTTCACTTTCAGTGGTACAGCTGAGTCAAAAAGCCCCTTGGTGGCGCACTCGTCACCCAAATACCAAAGGTGACCAGAGAATTTCTTCCTTGCTTCGAGCGAAAATTTCATATTGTCACGCTCGTAGGAGAAGATATTTCGCAGGAAGAGAAGGTCATGGTACGGGGCGCCAATCGCATCAGGGGTAGAAAACTATGCTTTGACGTACAGACGCGCTACAAAGACGCTCACATGTCGAAGGCCTGCGACGAATCCTTTGACCATCGCCTATTCGTTTCCAGTCAAAAGCTTCGTGAATGGCTGGAGAAACATCATGATTTTCAGAATGTACAAAGCTCGGGCTATCCACCGTGCGTCGTTTACTGCCCCCGCGGTGCGAAATTGAACTCCTCTTGGAGGTTTTCCACTCAGATAAACCACCACAAGCTCCAGGAATTCTCTGTAATCCTCCCGACAGTGTGATGCCCAAGACAAAATAAAATATGTATATACATTTATGTCGTGTTGCGCGTCTGCATGTAAGATCACATTTTCGAGGGAACTCACCTGCAACTTTTTCATGGCAAATTCAAGAATATCCTGTGCCACATGCTTGAGTTGTGGTGCAGTCCTTGAATCCTGCATGCCAGTCTTATAGGAAGTCGGATCAATATGGGGCCACTGATCCCGAAATAATTTGAAAAAGTTGACATCCAGCCCAGACAGTGGAGCGACCAGTTCCTCGAAGACGCCCCTGAGAACGACTTCATGCACATGATGTCTACAGGCTATATACAGAAAACCCTTTCCCAGCCATTGTTCAAGCAGCACACAAGCGCCTTTCAGGTAACCTGTAAACGGATACCAAGTTGTGGTGAATCACATACCAACACGTACGCTTACGCCGCAATAATTTTTCTGGGCAATATTTTTTTCTGAAACGTGAAGCCAGTTCTCACCTGTATTAGCTGCGGTTGTGTCGGTGCACATAGACTCCACCCTATCAATAAGCTCCCAGTGGGCGAGAAGATCCGCTACCGTAAATTCCCTACTGTCACCGGAAGCACAGGACAAAACAGGAGCATCGAGCAGCTGATGTTCAACACCGTGCCCTGTTATAAGTACCGGAAGGCGCTCCTGCGCGCTGCTATTGCTTGCAGCTTTAATCTTTCTTCCATCCCAGTGCACTGATAATCGCATCGCTGGCTCCAGCTTCTCCAAGAACAGAGTTTTCAAGTTCGCAACCTTGTGCTTGCGAAATTCAGCTCTGACGCGGTGTACGAAGCTGACACTGAATTTTCATTCCGCCATATCGTGACCTCTATGCTCCAAAGCTGCACCCAATATCCGAGTAGTAACCCTAGTGCTGACTTTTCCCCTATCCAGTGCAGCACAAAGGTTCGCCGTCAAGACTTTCACTGTGCCCCTCCGTCTCTTGGGCTGAAGAGCAGCTGCCGCAGCTTGAGCTGCCTTCACCTCCACCTCCGTCTTATTAGATGAAACTTTTTCAGGTTGGCGGGAACTCCTCATCACTGCTACTGTGTAAATCGCACCGACCACCTACGAACAGAAAAATATACTTGCCAGCGCGATGGCAGAAATGTCCAACTCCTACGCCTGACCAACTGCAAAATTAAAAAGGATAAATTCGTTTTGACTTACCTTTGGCCTCCATTTCTTTCCTGAAACGCTCTCCCCTCTCCGCTTGCCTCCTTTCTCTCTCAAACTTACGACCTTCTTTCTTGTGCAGTACTACGTCTACGGAACCAGTGCAGCCAACCTTTCCCTTCATCCGGTGCTTGATTAGGAACTCTTTGCCTTCTTCATTAGTCATCGTTTGGAGAGCGTCCGCAGAAGCAATGTCTAATAGATCGTCGAGTTTATCTTCAAACTCCTTTTCTTTCCTCACTTTGCCGGCCCGCACTTTTCTGGAAATTTCGCCATTCCTTGTACTAGGGCAGCATCCTCCTCGCAACGATATTTTTTCAGCCAAAGTCCCTTTGTCAAAGGGAATAATCTCCCTCGCAGTGTAAACGGAAGCCTCTTACACACTTTCGTTCAATTTGCGTAACCGACGCTTCATGTACTGTTAAGCCGGTCGTCTAGACGGTAATTTGGCACCTTGAACTGGACTTTCAGTATGCCCAATTATAAAAATACTGTTCCTCTTAGTTTTTGGAGGCATTGTCACGAACAGTAACGAGTAATCACGATTCGGCGTGAAAACAATAGCGGACACTTTGCGCGGCTTTGACAGGTTACGATAAGCTAACGCAGGCACGTTGGCGGCGCAGCACGAGAATTTTGTCAGGGAGCGTCCATTAAACGCGCGACACGTTTTGGGGGTGGAGGCGGTCTGTCCAAGAGTTGCGGTAGATCGCATAGGTAGTCCAGAGTATACATCGCGCGACATTTTACCTTCTTGTTTGACTTACAAAATGTCACAAATACCTGTGTTCCCTCTAATTGCAACATTCTCAGAAGAGCGCAGTTTTATTTCCGTGGTACACGACGCGCACCCTGAGTACTCGCAACAGTTTGGACAATGTAGCAACAACAGACCATCATTCGATCAGTACGCCCCGCGGGGGTCATATCTTCATTGTAAATATTTAAAGCTGTGGTGAAGAATTTCTTCAAAACTTAGTATGGGGCGGATGGGGAGGGGTTCGAAAAAATATCGCGGAGCAACACGTGGGGGGAACGGGCGTCGAAATTTCTCCCATAAAGCATCGCTCGATTAATGGACGCTCCATAAGCCGAGTGGCAAGTTATTACGGGGGGAACACCCGAAACGCTAAGGGGAATTCCCGAGACTCGGAGGCATGCGAAGTTTGCGTATGTGAATACAGTTGGCAAAAAAATTCCAAATTTTCAAAATTTTAGGGTTGTTGTGGGATGGATAAATATTATCCGATTAGCTTTAAATTTCACATACGATGTTTTAACATACGGAGGAACAAAATGAGAGGTGAGGAGCCCGAGAATTTGAAACTTGGATTTTAAGAAACACCCTAGAGCAGGGGTGGCCAACGTGTGGCGCCAATTTTGGCGCATTGGTCTATAAAAATGGCGCACCATGACCCAAAGGGATGCGATCTCAATGTTAACGCGGCGTCACAAGCTTTCGTCTGCTCCGCCTGCTGAAGCACGTAGTTAGTGATCAGTGCGAGTAGATGTCACTATTGCCGTAAAAACATCGATGTCTATACGTCTGAGCTTGTCATTGATGTTGCGATAATATCGATGTTTTTTGCAGACCCCTAGTTTGCCATATTCGCCATAGTGGCTCTTTTCAGAATCAGAGTGAGTGATCAACAAATTCGAATTTGGATTTTAGTGTTTTGTATTTTTTACCCATTGTGATATACAGCAAAATGAGCAAAAGAAAAGCTAGTGGACCTTCCGGAAAACCATTGTGCCTGGTTTGTGGAAATACACTGTCACATAATAGGAGATATGACCTCAATAGACGTTATACGGCACAGCACAAGACGGAAATAGAAGAAAAATTAAAGTTAGTCGTAGGATATGAGGAACGGAAACATTATTTAAATAAGGCGAAAGAAAAGAGGGAACAAATGCAAAATTATTTTGTGAGAAGAAGTTGTGAAAGTTCTGAAATGACAGCAGTACCATACGAAATAGCTTTAATGCTAGCCAAAAGGAAAAGGCCATTTTTGTTGGCCAAGAAATTGTTAAACCTAGCCTAGAAATATTCGCCAGACGTCTTTGTGATCAGAACGTGGAAGGAAAAGTAGGACTTGCATTGTCAAAGCAGACAATAACGAGGCGTATTGAAGAACTCTCAATTGACGTATCTCAACGACTAATAAACACTTGCACTTGCTTGCACCTTTTTTCAATTGCATTGGATGAATCTGTTGACATATGTGATACAGCCCAGTTAAGCATTTTCATTAGGGGAATTGATGATTTTAATGTTTTTGAGGAACCTATCGGTCTCGAGTCACTTCATGGAACGACGAAAGGATCAGACACGGTGGCGGCTCGTAGCTAAAATTAGTGGGGGTGCTGCTCCAGAAAATTTTTAACCTTTGTTTTAAAATTGTGTAAAAGGAAAAAAACATGTATAAAAAGAAAATTTATTCAGGAACTTGATAAAATCTTAACAAAAAAAACAAACATTTTTTACTTACTTTACCTTAAATTGTTACAGTTCAAGCTTGATCTATTCATTTAAAAATGAAATCCATAAAATAACAGAAAAAAAATGAATCAAATAGAATAGCTGGAAGCAGAATAATAATCTAATTCTACACTCTTCTACACTTTATCACATTCAAGAATATGGTACACGGTTTTTAAGTACAACACACGCTGAGTAAAAAAAAACTTCCTTCCACTGCGAGAGCAACAGTGCTCTCTCTACCTGGCAGTCCCGCCTTCCTCCCCACCCCCCTCCTATGTGCGCATGCGCACAACAGTCAAACACCACGTCGCTGGCACTGTGAAGCGCACAGTTCCATACAAAGATTTTTGTATCTTTTTCATAAACTGGGGGATGGCTACTGAAGTACTGACATTAAGCTTAAGGAATATATATTGTACTACAAAAATAAAGAAAGAATTAAAGGAAAAAGGACTCATTATATTAAATGTTATCGATAATATCAAGTGGAAATAGGGGGTGCTGCAGTTCCGCAGTGCCTATACACGAGCCGCCACTGATCAGACATATTCGAGAAATTAAAGTCGTGCATAGAACAAGTAGATTTGAATTGGAAAAAACTCATCAGTATTTGCACTGACGGAACTCCTTCAATGATCGTTAAAATAAGTGGCTGCACTTCCTTGCTTGAAAAGTTTTCAAATCGTCCTCTACTGAAATATCATTGCATTATACACCAGGAATCATTATGTGGGAAAAGTTTAAATCTCCAGGACGTTATGTCAACAGTGCTAAAATGTGTGAACAAAATTAGAGCAAGAGGGTTATACCGACGAGAATTCGGAGAATATTGCGATATGCTGGAACTTGAATACGGCGATCTCATTCTTCATTCTGATGTGCGTTGGCCCTTCAAAGGAAAGGTACTGAAGAGGTTTTGGGAATTAACTTAGAAGAGAAAAAAGAGTTGCCTGAGGAAAGGATGCTCTTATGTGTCAGTAAGTGGTTATGTGATTTAGCATTTCTAGTTGACATTACGGATCATCTCAACATCTTAAACTTGAAACTACAAGGCAGCAACAGATTGTTTGCTAGCTTAGTAAATTATATTAATGCATTTAGAATTAAATTAACTCTATTTCTCCTACACGCTCTCCGTTTTACCCATACGGTTAAAACCGTCGGAACCGAGACTGTAGAAAGCATTTTAGACGCGCGCCTCATGCACCTATGCATAAACGTACCACTGCACCCTCCCCCAAAATATCCTGAGATACCCTACGCCCCAAGGCGTCGACCTAGTAAATAACTTCTACCTCTCTCTCTCTCCCCCCTTCCTTCCCTTTTTTGCCCTTCCACATTTCTTGTGACGTTTATGGTCGGTGGTCGGCCATCCCACTCCCATCCTCTCCCTCACCCATGCCCAACGTGGCAAGATTTCACATTTTCTCAGGAGTTCGTCGGGAAGCCTGCATTCAGTTTTATTGTCCAGGTCTGTACATACCCTCACTTTTTAACGTAAAGAACTTTAAAATACTATTAGCAATGTAGTGATTAGATTTCTTTCTCGAATATATCTATTTAGAAAAGATTCGTTAATATTCATTAAACATAAAAAACAGTTCAAAATGCTAAATGAATTGGAAAATTTAAAAACGCCTTCTTTGAGACAATCTCCGTCAATGTTCATGGAAAGTCATTCAAAATTCTTTTCGTATAACGTCTTCTTATGGATTGAAGTTATTCGTAAGTTTTAGACATCAATGGTTAAATGTAAAATAAAGTTACGAACTAAGGTAAATTATCGCGTTACTATGGTTGATAGAGGAACGTTCCGTAAAAGACGACGTATAGCTGAGTTCACGAATTATGTCTTTCAGGATAGAATTATAACGATTCGTCGAATTTCCACTTAAACATTACATCTGCCTATTAAGCCATATATACATGCTTCTTAATATATAAAGAGCAATCCGTTTGTGCGTCTGACCACTATGTAAATCCCCATAAGAGAGAATTTACAAATCACTTTTTTCGCTTACAGACTTCTTTATTTTGCAAAATTAAATTAGAAGTAATTGACCCGCGACCTTCGGATAGGGACCATTTTAAAGAAAAATAAAGAAAAATTCTTATTTTTGTAGTCCAATTTTGCCTTCTGCTCGAAATCGTTCTAATATTTCTCGAGAATTAAACATTTCATCAAAATATTGCGTTTTTAGTGAAAGGTTCCCTTGGCGACAGAATAGTTTGTTGAACTCGAGATGATCATTAATATATGGCTTTTTATATGCATACTACGTTGTAGCGTTATGGAAAGAGAAAGATTAAGCTTTTTATACAGGGGAGATTAGTAAAAAGACGAAATTCAGTCAAAGAATTGAACGTCAAACTCAATATTTCTCACGTGGTCCGTGAGATTTTTATCCATTCCAACTAAATAATGTAAAATAAAGCTTCTATGAGCAATGTTAGCATTACTTTCTTTTTCTTTTTAATCTATCACGGCGAGAAGTCCTCGCGGTAAGCCGACCGCGGCGAAAGTCCTCGTGGTGAGACGGCCGCGGCGAAATGAACCTAGGCGGCGAGACGGCTGCAACGAGGCGGCTGCGGCGAAATTGCCGCACCGAGAAGTCTCATTCCCAAGTATGCCGAGGGAGATGCTATAGGGGTGACCTCCATGTACTGAAGCAAAAGGGTGGCTGCAGTCAACTGATTATGATGATTTTAACTCAATAGCCATAAAATCATTTGTTCAAACTACCTACATGCCCATTTGATGAACTATAGATTGGCAAACACTAGATCATAGTTTTTCACTGTGGGAGCCACAATGCAAAGTTTGAAATATCTGGAGAATATTTTAATACTTTCCAATTTTCTTCTTAAGATTTTAAATGTCTTAATTTGATGCAAAATATCATGACTCTTGGTGTACTATATGTTGTGTGGTATGCACATTATGCTAACAGTTTTTAATGAAAACCTAAACAAGTAAGGAAAGAGCTGCTGGTAAGTTTTTCAAAAGATTTGTTAATACAAAATGTTAAAATTTATGTATACTAGCATGAGCACTCTGGAATAAAATAATAAAAAGACAATACTGAATCGAATGAGAAAAAAATAAAGTCTATAGCTCATTCTGTTTTGGAGCTAGTGCATCAGACTGACATATAGATGGACCTCTACAAGAAAACAAGTACAATGAGACAATTGATTGGTGAAAAATGATGCCTCTATCTGCTTTTGTATATGTGAAACACATAGAAAAACTGAACGCATAAACTGATTTTTTTGAGAAATCCACCAGAAATGGTTATACAGTACGAAATTGATGGAATGATATGATCCGAAGATCCTATGCAGACAGGCATAAGCTGTGAAAGGGAAACATCCGTGTTCAGAAACGAGAGAAAATGTTCTGCTACGATAGTTCAGGGGTAGAATATCCGCCCGGCAAGTGGAAGACCCGGGTTCAATTCCCGGTCATAGCAGACTTTTTTCTCGTTTCAAAAATTGTTCCATACAGTACGAAGTCCAAAATTCTGCAATCTTTGAACTTTTAGGTTGTTGGATTGTGGATTTTGGGTCATATGTATTTGTCCAGTTTGGTGGATAACCATCATGCATCCTGCACACTGATGTAAGTCTGAGACCCATGGTCTAAAGCAGAGTTTTCAAACTTTTTTCTCTGCAGCCCAGTAAAATGAGAAAATATATCTTGCAGCCCAGAAAAGTTTTATTCATAAATTACTGCATATAAATTATTAAGTAGTGAATCTACAACATGAAATAGTATAACTTAACCCTCAGACTACCAAGGTATTTTGCACCTCAATCCTACCAAATGGGGAAACTGAATTACTCCGCGAAATTTCTATTGTAAATAAATATTATTCATCAAAATTGGTAATTACTTTAATTTGTTAGTAATTTAAAGTCATTTCAACTACCCATACTGGAAATTATTTTTATTGAAACAATAATGTTGTTAATCAAAAAATTGTTTCTATGAAAATAATTTTATTTTTGCAGTTTTCTTGGTAGGTACATCAAATAAAAAATATTATTATTGAGATTTAGACAATTTTTAAATATATATGAATTCATTTCGGATGAATAGTCTGACTGGAGGGTCATCTTCATAAAAATTCCATAATGAAGAGAGTCCATTACTAAAGAAGATGGAGGCACTACAAGCGGAAAAATAAAAGAATGTAATGGACTCTTTTGCCCAAATTGTAAGATAATACGTATGAAAAGGTAGAGATTTTTAAAATTCAACACTTAGCAGATTCAGAGAAAGATGAAAATTCGATTCGTTCGAAATGATAAATAAGCATATCAATTAGTATTTCTGGGGATTTCGCTGACTGACTGGTAATGCGACCGCAAAGGCATTGATATTTACATTTTTCATACATCAGTGCTTTCTGTATCGATATTTATTTTCCCATTGGACCGATTTAAGATCACTAAGATTTGTAAACATTTGACTTCCTGTGACTGACCCGGGATTTTACTTTGCAAGTCGGGAAAGTCCCACAGAGATCGGAATGTCTGCCAACCCTGATCCAGAATGGCATTTAACTATCAAAATCATGTTAATTTTGTCGTGCAATGACAATTGCATAAGATAGCCGTGACTCTGTGGCCGTGGTGTACCGGAAAATCTGGGGGGGGGGGGGGGCTGCAGGAAATAATACCCCCTATGTAAATCTTAAATATTTTCCAGGCTGAATTACTTATCAAGCCTGTATATTAATGACGAATACCCCTCCCCCTCCACACAAATGCTTCTGGTATTTTGGAAAGCCTGAAATTATAAAAAATTATAGTAATAAGTTTGTTTGTTTTATTAACTTTAATCCATTTGGAGAAATGGGTTCAAAATATTATATTACTAGTAGTTGGTGCTTGCATACTGCAAGAATTTCATATCACCTTGAAAAAACATTCATTTTTCAGACAGACATTTCATC
The DNA here is from genome assembly GCA_028673005.1 of Tanypteryx hageni. NCBI lineage: Eukaryota > Metazoa > Arthropoda > Insecta > Odonata > Petaluridae > Tanypteryx > Tanypteryx hageni. The sequence goes on from CM054120.1 coordinate 175,077,909, forward strand.
ATTACAAATATTCTTTAATTCTAAAGATTTCACCTTCGCAGCGATTTTCGTTTTTCCCACATGTAAAAATAATAGTTTAAAAAAATCCTCAAATGTTGTAACTTTAAAAATTTTACACTTTCTTCATTATGGGGTACTAATGCCACACATTTTAGCCAAATTTTAAAGTTGTAGCATTTCTAGAAGTAAAATAATATTTTTCTAATTGTTTAAATTTAAATAATTTTTAACGGCCGCCGCAACTCAGATATGGTAAAATTGAAATGTTTATTTGCACAAATTCACTACTCTGTAAATAATTTGAAAATTTTAGCTTCCTAGCTCATCCCATAGTACCTAAACAGCTATCTATTTGTTTAAACTTTAAGAATTTTTAACTGCCGAACAAATTAAATATCAAAATTTGTATAGACCCGATTTCGTTTTTTTTAAGAATTCTACTTATAATAAAATTTCAACTCTGTAGCACATGCGGAAATACATAAACCATGAAAATTTGTTTAAACAATTGCGAATTTTTAGCGGCCGCATTGTTGCACTTTTTCAAGATTTTCGTTTTTTCTAGTCGGTTTTGGACAAAATCCTACCTATGAAAAAAATTTCGAATCTCCAGCACATCTGGAAGTGCCTAAACATTAGTATCCTCCTGTTATATATCATTATATATCGACGACTCTTACAGAGGAGGATATAACATACTAGTAGTTGGTGCTTGCATTCTGCAAGCATTTCATCTCAACATTAAAAAACATTCATTTTTCAGACAGACATTTCATCATCACAAATATTCTTTTAATTCTAAAAATTTCACCTCCACAGCGATTTCCGTTTTTCCCACATGTAAGAATAATAGTTGAAAACAATCTCCAAATGTTGCAATTTTAAAAATTTTACACTTTCTTCATTATGGGGTACTAATGATACACATTTTAGCCAAATTTTAAAGTTGTAGCATTTCTAGAAGTAAAATAATATTTTTCTAATTGTTTAAATTTAAATAATTTTTAACGGCCGCCGCAACTCAGATATGGTAAAATTGAAATGTTTATTTGCACAAATTCACTACTCTGTAAATAATTTGAAAATTTTAGCTTCCTAGCTCATCCCATAGTACCTAAACAGCTATCTATTTGTTTGAACTTTAAGAATTTTTAACTGCCAAACAAATTAAATATCAAAATTTGTATAGACCCGATTTCGTTTTTTTTAAGAATTCTACTTATAATAAAATTTCAACTCTGTAGCACATGCGGAAATACATAAACCATGAAAATTTGTTTAAACAATTGCGAATTTTTAGCGGCCGCATTGTTGCACTTTTTCAAGATTTTCGTTTTTTCTAGTAGGTTTTGGACAAAATCCTACCTAAGAAAAAAATTTCGAATCTCCAGCTTATCTGGAAGTGCCTAAACATTAGTATCCTCCTGTTATATGTTATCATTATATATCGACGACTCTTACAGAGGAGGATATAACATACATTTAACAGGAGGATACTAATCTTTAGGCACTTCCACATGAGCTGGAGATTCGAAATTTTTTTCTTAGGTAAGATTTTGTGCAAAACCGACTAGAAAAAACGAAAATCTTGAAAAAGTGCAACAATGCGGCCGCTAAAAATTCGCAATTGTTTAAACAAATTTTCAAGGTTTATATATTTCCGAATGTGCCACGGAGTTGAAATTTTTTTTATAAGTAGAATTCTTAAAAAAACGAAATAGGGATCATACAAATTTTGATATTTTAATTTGTTTGGCAGTTAAAAATTCTTAAAATTTAAACAAATAGATAACTGTGTAGGTACTACTGTATGAGCTAGGAAGCTGAAATTTTCAAATTATTTACAGTATAGTAAATTTGCACAAATAAACATTTCAATTTTACCATATATGTATTGCGGCGGCCGTTAAAAATTATTAAATTTAAACAATTACAAAAATATTATTTTATTTCTAGAAGTGCTACAACTTTAAAATTTGGCTAAAATGTGTAGCATTAGAATCTTATATTGAAGAAAGTGTAAAATTTTTAAAATTGCAACATTTGGAGATTGTTTTAAACTATTATTCTTATATGTGGGAAAAACGAAAATCGCTGCAGAAATGAAATCTTTAGAATGAAAAGACTATTTTTAATGTTGAAATTTCTGTCTGAAAAATGAATGTTTTTTAATGTTGAGATGAAATGCTTGCAGAATGCAAGCACCAACTACTATTATGTTATATCCTCCTCCTCTGTAAGAGTCGTTGATATATAATGATACCTAACAATCCTTATAATGCCATAGAGACAAGAAAAATAAGATGTATTCATTACTCTATGATATTGAGTATGTTTATTAACTTACAGTTATCGGTCGACGCCGGTGGAGCAGTGGTTGAAATACTCGTCAATGGTTTCAAGTATTGCGGGTTCGATTCTCAACCGAGGTTGATGATATTTTACGGTTAAAGTGAAGTGAAGCCGTCGATCCTGTGTATTGTACGATGTCGGTGTACTTCAAAGAATCCCTTTTCATATGGGGCATTTAGTAGCTAAGCTCCTGGCACCTGTAAATAACCCCCCTTGCGGGAAAGGAGAGTATGACCAATGCTTACGTAAGATTCTTTATCTAAGTAATTTTTTACTTTATACGTGCAATATACGTGTCGCGATAACTCGTCCACAGCAAGCTTCCATCTGCTCGCTACCCGCGTTTCGCCCGACATTATAATTCTTTTCGCCGTAATTAACTGATTTTTCGGTAAACATAACTTTACCTTGTTTAATCTGATAGATCTTTCCTCGTTGTGTTTTATAGAGCATTTAAATGCATTGCAACGCTCTAAGAAGGTATTAGCAAGTACCTATTGCCATGCATAGCTATGCATTTTGTAATTCTTATTAAAAACGGGGTACAACGAAGGGGGAGAGGGTCACCCAAATGCTAACAGTTGCTAGCATGGAGGGACGAGGTGGTGAAAAATAGTTAAACATTTGCTGTCGTAATACATGAACGATCCCCTAGTGAATAAAGACGATCTGTAAAAATAAGGGGGGCTTCACGTCAACCAAAATATAGCTATGTACTACATACCTCTATATGTAAATAAAAACTGACTTCATGATGATATTGGAGGCCAAAAGTAGTGACTACTGAACCGATCGGTAATTGAAGTCAAGTCGTCATCCTTTAAAAGCTGAACAGTGGACACAGACCTCATGCTTCACTTAACAAGTAAAAACACACAATATACACAAATAAGCCAAATAATTATCCTTAGCTATATACAAGGGTCTCATAGTAAGCGAGGGTTAGGTATACCCGCATAAGTGCGATTCGCGTAAGTTGGGGTTCCCCCATAGAAAAACTATTGTACATATACTAAGGTAAAACTACGCGAACTCCTATAAACCATGAACGCTGATGCACTTTTTTTCACTGCTTTGCGTATTTCCCCTTCGCGAATTTTAATAGAACGCACGGAAGATTCGTTCATGTTGAACCGCCACGCAACCTCCGAGTTTGATAAATACAAAATCTTGAATTTTTCTTCAAAAGTTCTCACAGTATGATCTTCCTTCATCTTCTCCCTTTCGACACCACTAGCACCACCACTAATTTTCCTCTTAGGGTCCATGGTTGCGGTAAGATTCACAAAAATACTCAAGGGGTCAGTCGCGTATGAGCGGGGTCGCGTACTCTGAGTTTGGGTACTATGAGACCTACTGTGTAACACTTAAGAGATGTTGACATAAAAAAAATACATAAGAGTCTAAGAGCGAGAGACGTCAGAAGGCGTATAATCGTAGCCTATATCTTGCACTGATTTTCATGCCAAGAAATGCCTCATCTCAGCGTTATAAACCGTGTTGTAGAAGTCGCAATTATATTTTTCGAGTTCCTAAAGCAGGCGTCAGATGCCTTAGTACGGTTTTAATGATTTTGGGGGGGGGGGCTAAATCTCGGCCCCTCGCAAAGCGCCGTCTATCAGTATAATACGTCCCTGCGGATAAAGTTTGATAATGGGAAATCTAAGATGGGTAGGTGATAGCGATACATATCATCAAATGTAGATTATAATGCTTCATAATCGCTGTTATATAGTGGCTATTACCTACATCTCGTAGTTTTTCACAATTGCAGATCGTGTGCCTTACGTACGATGGTATATTTAAATATTTCGCTAATGTTGTTATTATTATCAGAAAAAATATATTATAGTCAAGGTGCCTTACGGGCGAGAAATTTAGAGTTGTAGGTAACTCAACGTGACGGAAAAACTGCGGGGGTTAGGTGATTAATTTTTATATCAATGCACGTTAACTATAATGCGTTATTGCCATGCTCTTCGGATATGTTGAAATAAAAAATTGTCACCTGGAAGGCTTTAAGTGACGCGCATAAATTTATTTATGAATATCTGCCGTGTATTACCTGTTATTCTGATCTCCAACATTGCTTCTTTTCTCGTATTCAGTTCCTTTTTCGGCAGTTGATTGACGAGTAATGGGCATGAACGTGGAAAGTACCATTCACCGCTTCTCTATACCATTATATGTCATTTAAATTGTTGATTATGAATTACGGGATACTTAAAAATAGCAGCGAAATTTAAAATACGGGAAAATAGCGTCTCGTGTAGGGATCGTACGGGACGAGGGACAAATGTTGAAAATACGAGAAATTCTTGCCAACACGGGACGGTTGGCAACCCTAATCAGGTGTGTTTCTCTCCCCTCCACTCTCCATGTACCTATTGGTGTTACTGTTTCCCTTAACCTTTTCTGCTGGTTTTCGCCCCGACTCTTCCTCCAATTGTTCACCAGCTTCTCCCCCCCATCTCCCCCATTCGAAGATCTTTCCCCTTCACTTATTGCGTTCCTCCTTCATTGGAGCCCTGCTCTTCTTTCTCCCACTCGCCATCCTTTCGCCTACCCTCCTCCTTTTTTCCGTATGCCATGCAAGTCGTTTGAAAAGTCGTTTCCATGTTTCACTGATGTTGTATCCATCGTTTCTATTGAAATTCGACGAGTTTTTCTATTTCGATGGCCTCTCAAATTATATGCGGGGAGTAAATATTCTCTCTAGCGAGAACTTCAGTCTCATCCAATATGATTCTGTGGCCTTTGGCTAAATTTTCAGCCAAAGCAGATTCCCTAGAGCAGTGTTTTTCAAACATTTAGTATTGCGACCCAGTGGAATGTCTCGCGACCCAGTCGAAGGCTATGTGAAAAAAAGATGTTCTAAATTGAGCTTTCGTTATCCCTAAATTAAAAGTAATATTAAAAGATTAGCATTTATATAATGAGAGAACTTAGTTCCCTGTCATTTTCTATGCATTTCAGCTGGTTATGCACTGTGCGCTCATATTTTCCTCAAAAGCTTCGCGACCCAGTACTGGGTCGCGACCAATAATTTGAAGAACACTGCCTAGAGTGAGTGCTCTTCTGCGTTCGCTCAGCCTGTCCTCGATATGATCTATCCAACCGAAGGGTGGTTGACCCCGTCACATTTCGAGCATTGCTGTTAATGCGGAACTGACTCTGTATAACTAGCTCTGTTTTTAACTTCTAGTGGCCCAGAGGGGCATCGACCCCTCCCTACAAGCGGGACGCTTGTTACTAGGGATGGTGTCTTGCGAATCAAGGCTAGCGATGGATCGCTTGTAGCGGTCATACCACCTAACCTTGATGTCGCCTAACAATTGCACTTCTACGTGCGCAGATGCTGCTGCCTTGCAGTAGAATTCCTTGGATATCCTCGGCAGGAGGATGTTATGTTATGTTGTGATAGGCCTCACGCAGCTCAGGTAGAGGCGTATCTTGGAGTCGGCCGACAAGACACCCGGGCGCAGAATCGGACGGAGTCTTGACAATGCTCCGAGTGCCTTGTGGCGGACACGCTCAACCTGAGGCTTCCAGAGAAGCCTCCGGTCCAACAATACTCCCAGGTAGGTGACCTCTGGGCTCCATGGGATGACCTCCCCCATCACCGACAGGTCGACTCCAGGCGGCGCTCCTCTTCCAGGATGGAAGACTACAGCCCTGGTTTTCGTGGGATTGACCGCAATACGCCATCGACGATACCAGGTCACCAGATCGCCGACGGCACATTGCAAGGTCTCCACAGCCGCGTACTTCTTGGTCGAACACGACAGGAGCGCCGCGTCGTCCGCGTACAGGGCAAGCGTTGTATTCCACCCAAACTCCCGAGGAGGGTCTTGGGCGAATATGTTGAAAAGGATGGAGTCCCGATCCGACCCGGAACCAGAACACCCTGAACGGCCAGCCCTGTAGGTACGACTCGATTAGTCTCACAAACCAAGCTGAGAACTGGAGTCGAACCAACTTCAACAGGAGTGCTGGATGCCACACGCAATCGAAGGCCTTCGAGATGTCGAAGAAGGTCACTGCGACCGCGTGGTTCCTGTTGAAGGCGTCTGTGATGAAGTAGGTCACCCTACCCAGTTGCTGGGTAGTAGAGTGCCCCTCAAGGAAGCCGAACTGCTCATTCGACAGAAGATTCCTCTCCGGGAGAATGACTTGCAGCGGCTTCTGGATAAGACGCTCAATGATCTTCCCGAACCCAGCCAGAAAAGAGATTAGCCGGATGTCTCCGGGGCCAACCTCTGTCCCTTGCTTCTTCGGGAGGCTGATGATCTTTGCCCTCTTCCAGGCATACGGAAAATATGGAATCCCTACGCAACCGTTGTAAACGGCGGTCAGGATTTCTGCTGCAGAGACGCGTAGTTGAAGCTGGAAGACATTAGGAATTTCATCGTCCCCAAGAGCCTTCCTCAAGTCGAGACGGTGAGTGACAGCAATGATATCGCTCGCCGCGAAATGAGGGAGCTCCGCAACATCCAGCACGGGGCCGCAAACCAGCGTCCCCAGCACACGTGCGATGTCCTCCTCGACCGCATCCGACTCTGCTGTTGCCGAGTTTGGGCGAAATACCCCCTCCAGGTATTCCGCCGTAAGCCCGGCTTTCTCCTCCGGAGTCCTCACGACTGAGTCCCCTTAAAGATCACGGGGTCCCGCCGCTGGGTACCGCAAAGCCTCCTACAGGTCTTCCAGATGGCTTGGTCCTCCAGGGAAGGCGTGGAAAGATGTAGTTCCCACGCATCCGAGCGCACGTCTCTCAACATGCCTCGGACCATCCTGTTGAGGGAGTCACCCTGTTACGCAGCGTGATCATCTCTTTGACGATACGGGGCAGGGCAATGCGTATACCTCCAGCCACGACCACCATCGGGATTGCGGCGTCCATGGCCTGCTGGACGGTGGAAGTGAGGAGGTCGACCATATGGTCTGCCTCTGCGCACATTTTGGGCGGTGTTGGGTAGACCGGCAGCCTTTCCGAGATGAATTCACAGAAGTGCTGCCTGTCTGCACAAGCTAGGTACAAACGTTGCGAGGGAGGTACTCCTACTGACGAGTTCCCCAGAAGTAGCAGGGTCGGATTATAGTCCGAGGAAAAATCGTAGACGGAATGCATGCTCAGTGATGTCCTGATGTTGCTGATGACAGCAACATCGAGGAAATCCCCGGAAGGCAGATATGCAGGCTCAATCGGGGCTAAGACCGTGAGCCCCTCTTCATCAGCCAAGTCTTGTAGCCGCGCACCCCTCGGATTAGGGACCCTGGAATGCCAGCTGGCGTGCTTGGCATTCAAGTTCCCGATGACGATCGAGGGCGGTCATCCCCAACGACATCCATGACCTCATCCGAATTCCACGCCCTCCTCGGCGGATAGTACACCGAGGAGATCCTGATCCATCCGGTACAGGTCCTGATGTCGGCGGATACAGCTTGCACCGATCTGTAGGTTCGCACCGGGCAGGGACAATGTTCCACAGAACGATGGATGAGCAGTGCTGAGCCACCATGCCCCGGTCCCGTAGGGACTGGCCTACTCTGTCTGAGCGATAAATCGCCCAGCCAGGGGTCTTCCATACGTCCGCCGGGCGGAGGTGCGTCTCATTGACTGCGGTGACGATGGCGTTTTTCTCTTGCTGGAACGCCTGGAGTTCTTCCGTCTTCTCCTTGACACCGGGGGCGTTCCATAGCACGAAGACGCTGCATCCCCTAATCCCCATTATTGGGGGATGGGATTCGTTCCTTGACCAACTCCTCCAAGAGAGAGAGGAGTTGGCCAGACGTTGAGGTGATACACTTCCTCAACGCCCCAAAGATCATGGCCACCTTGCGCCAGAAGTCGGGGTCCTCACCGGACCGGGAGGTTTCTGGGGCACTGCTCTGCGGCATGCTACTCTCGGGTCCCTGCGAACCGTATGGCCTCAACTGCCTTGGGCATGGCCTTGGAAGTGGAATGTGTGCCGGGGCATTGGTTGAGGGCCTCACTCTCCACAGCGACGACCTCGTCGGTCTTCACCTGCATCTCCCTCTCTCGCTCCTTGATGGTCCTACGCCGTTGCTTACGCAAAAAGTTGGCGGAGGGCCTCTGGGGGGCTGGCTCCTCCCGTCTGACGACGGGACTAGGACTCGGCCGAGGAGGTTCTTTGGGGGCAGTGGACGACTCCGTGGTGGGAGGGTACAACTGTTTGCTCGGCTCAGTTCCGGATTGCTGAGCCGGATCACTGGAAGTCGCCGACGGTGTCAGCTTGCTTGAGACCCCGACCACTGCGACGTAGGGACGAGAAGCGCCCACTTTAGCCGAAGGGGCGGACTTCATCTTCAGGATGGCAGGTGCAGACTTCGGCGCCTCCTTCACCGATTTATGGATTGACTTCTGCTGCCCCTCCTAATATCTCTGGAGCGCCTCCAGGAACACCTCAGCCTACGTAAGATAGAACGCCCAATTTGCGCGATGTAGACTTCGCCACATGAGCAAGGCACTTTTTACAACCTTTGGGTGTTCAGTGGGTGTAGTCGATCCTTAGCAGATGGAAGGTTTTTTATTTATTATTCATTCTTCGTAACTAATACGCTTGTATGGTATTTTTACGTTTCCACTTAGCCTCCCTTTTCACGTTAGTTTTGAATTGTCGCATGTATAACAACGCTGTAAACTATTCTGTTTAAGGGGGAAGAGATTCCTTATTATTTTCAATGAAAATACGTTTTGTAATTTTTTAAAGATTATTTTAAAGCACGCTACAATCTAATCCATATATTCAACAGAAGTTATTTAACGGATAGGCACCAAATGCATTTCAGAAAGTAATATATTAAATAAATAAATAAATCCTGACACTTCTTGTGTCAGGAAATATAAATTATAGACTTCTGGTTAATTTAATCATTAGTAATTTCGGAACGTTTTTAATAACCCGGTAATCATTTGCGAGGTATAGAACAGTAAGCAAAAGCACTTGTACCGATTAAATAGTTTAATTTTATACCCAATTAAATCTATCTAAATTTCTTTCCTCCCACCTTTCAAACTCATTCACGTTTTAGCGACCTTTATCGGAGAACGATTAATACGAATTGATTTCATGTCCAAACAGCTCATATAATCTCCAATAGATGGGATGGAAGTCGACTGCTACGTCAATGCCGGTCCGGAATTTAGATTCCGCTTGCCTTCATTACGAATTTCAGCTGATTAACTCAATAGAAAAACATAATTTATGTTATCGTCTGATTTTAAAATATAAAAAAAAACATGAAAACGATCATGTTCTCATTTCGTTAAGGACAAATTTAACTGGCGAAAAAAGGAGTTCAAGTATAAAAAAGGTGAGAAACAAGGAAAAGAGTGACAGTGAGCGAAAAGTCGTCAGTAAATAATATACACATGATACGCAAGGAGGAAATATTGGAGGAAAATGCAGATAAGAGAAAAATATAAGGGCAGGCCGATGGAATGATAAAAGTGAGGATATGTGAGAATGTGCATTAGGAACACAAATAAGCTTTATAAAAAATATGGTCGAATTATTCAGGCAAATATTTGAAGGCAAATAACTGCTCTATTGCAACTAAATAATCTAAGTGCGTGTAAATTTTCAATGGAATAGCCATCCATATATTTTTTCGATGCCAATTGTTTGGCTAAACTTGCATGGGTATAATGAAAACCTTATACATTTTTAATGGCATAAAGTTTGAATCTGGCGTATATCTTCCGAAAGCATATGCAATAACATTTTTACAATTCCAATTGTAAATTCTGATAAGATTTCGATAATTCATTGAAAACACTTCCTAACTAAAGATGTATAATTTTTGGATTTGAGGTGCCATGTTGATGAGTGCAAGTTAAATTTTAAAAAACCAGTATTAATTTAATGACATAAATATTTTTTCATCATAAGTTTGCTGTTAAATAGAATTAACTCCTTAACCGTAATATTCAAAAATAGAGACAAACAATGAAAAAGGGGGAGGAAAGGCAGGAAAAGGCAAAAGACAAAAAAATTATAAACTTACATGTTTAGGGGTTGTTACTCCACGCCAGGGACCTGATGTCACTCACACATTCACTCACTCAATCGCACAAGCACTAATCCAAAAGGCGGAAAGGAAACGGGACCGGGTTTGCGAGAAATTACTCTGCGCCAGGGACCCAAAAAATCACACCGTTGCTAGAAGGTTTGTGAGTCAAGTACGACCGCGACAGGGGCCTACTAAGCAACCACAAACACACGCACACGTACACGCCTAGAGGTAAAGGGAAATAATAATAATAATTACTTATTTATCATAAGTTTGGGAAGGGTAACTGCGACTTTATTATTTCATAGGCAAATAATCAGCTAATGTATGTAAATTTGCTTTTAGCTGTAAATAATATAAGCTCAATCAAAGTCAGTTTAGTTTTACCGATGTCAAAAAGTCATTGATGTGTTAACTTCGAATTAGGATCACGCTGATAACTGGAGAATTCACTTGAGAATCAGCGCTCGAAGAATTGCCACCGAATATGGCTGGTTTGTAGACGGAATGCGCATCCAATTTTTCCAACCATTTTATGACAGTCGAAGTCAAAATTATCAAAAATTCCAATGTGAACTCGATGATCCATTGTTGGAATTTTAATTCATGGTTAGAAAATAAACCATTACTCTTTTTTTACATGGAATCTAGGTACTTTCTAATCATTTTCTAAAGAATGGAAACATTAAACAACGGTTATCATCCTAAAATTGCTTAGTGCGATAAATACTGAATCATCTTTTATTCACTCCATCTTAAATAAATTACTCCAAAATATTTGAGTCACCATAAGTGGAAACAGTTAAGTTAAACAGATAAATCTTTGAAAACACGTGATTCAAATTCGTCGATAAAGTATATAATTTCATTTTTAACGTAAGGCACTCTAAAGTATTCTCAGAACAGAGATCATACCACCCTTGATCTACAAATATGACAGGCCGCAAATATTTGCCTGCATATTTTAAAGCAAACTGAAAAAGTCAGAGGTCGGCAACCGGTTCAAAAGCGAGTTCGAATTTTCTCTATCATACAGCTTGAAAATGGTAAACAGTAAAACCCGTCAAAGGCAGAACATGTATTTGGAGGAAAACTGCCAAAACCGGGAATTGAAGAAAACTAAACTTGCGATATCATTATACATGTGAAAGTCTCTCTGTAAGGCGAAAACTGCGAGGCACATACGGGAAGAAATTTTCGCGTTACTAAGTACATTTGAACCTGTGAAAGGCAGAAAAAATATCATCCTCAAATACAGTTTTTTGCTAAGGTTTAAATATTTTAGATGTGTGATTTATCTTTTGGCACACCACATCGGGTACTAAACTTTTTACTTTGAAAGGTCTTCTATTACATCTGGAAAGTCTGAGATAACTGGTGTAAATGATTTACCGCAGGGGGAGAGCGTGGTGGAGCAATTGAATCTCCTCTGGATTTCTACTGCTGTCGGCATCACTCAGTAAACTCTCTCCCTTTGTTGTTGGTTTGCAACTCTATGAAGCTGCACTTAAAAGGAGAGTTGGTGTTAATTGGGTGCGAGGAGACTGAAAGGTCTGTCATTTCTTCTGGGAAGGTAGGGAAGTCAATGTTACTTTGGTGAGAATTATAGGAGTGGCTTGTTATAATCCTAAGTGTTCGTTGGTGTCTTTGAGTACTCATCCTGTTTGGTGGAAAGTGTGAAATTTAATCGCTTCGTGTTTGGTTCGATCTTTAGTGATCCGCGGAGAATTAGGAAGTTGTTAAAATTTCATCAGAAGATAACTAGCTGATCGCTCCAATCTTATCTTTCTTCAAATTTTCAAACTAGGACAATGAACTGTAAGTATGAAATTCCTCGCATGTATATTCACATCGTAAAGCAAGTGTAATTATTTGAGCATATAATTTGCGGAATTTTATAGAAAATATTCCTTTATAATATTGATAAAAATACAAAGAATTCAAATTTAAAAGACGAGTAAAACGTCATAACAATGAATTGTGAAGACAAAAGATGGGTTAAGGAAGTGACTGCTTCCTTTAAGGATGGAATTATAATATCATGGAACAAAAAGATAAAATTATTGAAAAATATTTATTAGATAACGAAAACAAAATCTTCAAAAAGAAAGAACGTGATACAAAATACCATGAACTAAATATCGCTGTATTGGAATAGTTTTCAGCGAACAGAGCCAAAAAGTTTCCAATTTCTGATTCATTTCTACAACAAAAGGCAAAAGAAACTGCAGACCTTAAAAATCGATTGCTTTTCTGCGTAAAATGAATTACTACAAAGCTTCAGGAAAAGACACAATATCACTTTTAACGTTTCTTGTGGGGAAGCATATGATATCGATAGGGATGTTGTTGCAAGTTGCTTTGATAGATTAAACGAAATAATTCGTGGTTAGAAGGCTTAACACATTGCAAATGCTGGCGATACTGCTTTATTTTTTAGAGCTCTCCCCAATAAATCTCTCCAAATGAAAGGAGGGAGGTGTTCTTACGGTCGATCTTCAAAGAAACGATTGACTATACTTCTGCTTGCATTTGCTGACGATAAACTAGAAATACCAGTAATTATAGGTAAAAGTGAAAATCCGAAATGTTTTTAAATTTGAAGACGAATAAACTTCCTGTAGTATGGAGGGCCAATAAAAATTCTTGGATTAGATGTACCATATTTGAAGAATTTCTGAAAGATTTAAATCACAAAATGAATAAAAAAACAAAAATATCTTACTATTCCTTGATAATACAACGTGCCATTCAGAAATTCAGCTATCAAATGTTCGATTAGTATTTTATTAGTATTTTCTAGTACCAGTATTTTTCCATCGAACAAAACATCAGTACTAAAAAAACTGATTACAGATATGGATAATGTAACAGAGCATCAAGCTTGACAGCCAAAATTGATGTTTTGTATGCAATAACACTTTTCAGTCGTTCATTAAAGTTCATTCAAGAGCCAATTATCCGAAATAATTTTGAGAAGTGTGGTTTTGTTTTCGATAAAGTTGTTGAATGTAACGAAGCAGAGGTTGATAAAGATCTAATTGAAATTGAAAATTTGATTAAAGAGATGTATGAAGTTGAGTGTATTAACGCAAGTGCAAAAAGTTTAGTAAATATTGACGAGAGTGTTTTCACAGACGTAGATGACTTGACTTTAAAAAGCTCAGATTTATTGGGAATTCGAATTCGAAGCAGAGTGTAACAAAAAGTATCGCAAATGAAAAATTAAATTTAAAGTTAATTTTAAACGATTTTATTGATAACTGTTAACAGCAAAATATAATAATTTAAAACATATTTCATATGGATTTTTGTCAGGGATATACATTCCTCTAGGCTCATTGACAAGCTCTCGCGTCTATCACCAATAGATGAGTATTTATTCATGTTTTCACAAATGGAGCTGCACCATTTTTTCTCAATAAGATTGTCATCAATTTTGAAATGTGTTCCACTATAAGACGAGTTCTTTCTCTATCAACTATTACATTCAATGAATTAAATCCTCTCTCAGTTTCCGCACTACTGATAGCGATTGTATTGGCTATATTTTTAGCGTTTATAATCGTAGCAGACAATGGAATATTTTTATTCACTGTCGTCATTAACAAAATCTCGTAAATTGTTTAAGTAGATTTTAAATTTTAAAATTTCATTCAATTTAAGAGGTATTTGTGTCTCCTGATATAATTGTATTGGCCAAGTAGTGGGATCTAATAAATTAGAATGACAACAAATATTCGTAATTATTAGATTGATTAGCATTATGTGCTTTATGATTGAAATGTATGTGGTTTATAGGATAAAAGGCGTGACTGAATAATTTTTAATCTATTTTCTAGTAATTTGTTTTTAGTCAAGGCTTCAAATGTATTTTTTAATTCAAACGGTATACAGGTCAACAAGTCTGACCGAATTAAATTTTGAACTCCTTGCTCATATTGTACTTTCTTTTAACATTCCTATAGCTCTTATTGAAAGTTTTATTAATGTATTGGCTTTCCTCCGCCCTAGTACTCTTAATGTGATTCCCCTGATATAATTTACTCTGGTTGTTAGCGCGCACTGGTAGATATTCTACACGTAGTTTGAACGCTCTGGGAGACCGAACTTCATACATTGTCACAACTTATTCGTTGTGAATCAACGTGAGCAAGGACTCAGTGCTCGACTATCGGACGAGGTTTTCGACGATGTGGTTTCAGGTTGATTAAATAAAAATGTTAGTGATGATAATTCGGATCTGCACCGAAATTGTGTTTACGAAGGCGATTGCAACACAATCGATTGGGAAATTTATGTCGAGGAGGATGTTTGCCCCTCAACTCTAGATCGATATTATTATAGGATGATACGTACGCATGTTATTTAAAAGGACGCTGTGCTTAAAATGTACAAGAAAAGTGTGTTCAATTTATTCCCATGACTTATAGAGAAAGAAAATTCGATTGAATATTTCTCCTTACATTGACTTAGAGATCGGCATGGCTCATAGATCAACATTTAATCATTGTTCGATTTTTGTGAACATTGTTTTTAAATTTAAAGGTTTAGTTTCTGTTTTATCGAGGCTTCAGTTAATAAATACATACTTTTATGTGAAATTTGAAATTTTGAAGAGAAAAAACTATATCGCGAAAAAACTCTTTAATCGCTTAAAAATTAACATTTTACTAAGTAATCGAGTGAATATTATTTCATTTACGTACCTTTTTACTCTGATGACAGAAAATAAAACGCTGAAATCCAACAGCAGGTGAATAAATAATTATTATAAATAGCTGTGTGTTACATATAGGAGGTCCTATGTCATCCGTTGGGGAAGGGAGATGGTACCTTGGCTATCCAAGCCCCAAGAAAAAAATCCACATGCTGAAACAGGGAAATTAGTCTGTCTTGAAATTTCAGTTGCTGAAAATCCTCTCAGCAAATAGAAGAACCGGGTTTGATTTCCGTTCGTAGGAGAATTTTCCTCCCGATTTCATATTATTCCCATTTATAAAGCTTGCAATTTAAAAAATAAAATAAATTTAAACTTTCTCAATTTCAAGAACCAGTAATTTAACAAATCTGAATTTAAATGAGATTCAAAGAAACTCGCTTGTATAGGTTTTTTTTTACATTTAAAGAAAATATAGGAGTTTCAGTAACTTCATATTTGAAGTGATAGTTATTTGAATGAAAAAGTAAAATATTACAAATGTTTAATGGAAAATGTTTTCTGGCTTATTTTTGGAACATTTTTTATCGATCTCCAGACAAAACAAAAAGAAATAAAAACAGTTTAATTTTAAATCTCATATTATAATGATCTAATAATCATCTTCATTTTTTCATTAATCTATCTATACATACTCTTATTCAGTCGGTGACTCAGGTTGGCACTTAGGCAAAGTGTTTGTCAAAGAAAATTCGACCATCAATCTTATTAACTCTGGGCACCAGACAGTTTATCGCCGTTGAACGCCTATGCAAAGTCTGGCCTCGCACAATGGCGGCAGCACTTCTCTATCATTTCAACAGGTTTTACGATCGAATGGTTGAGTGAACACCGGCACAAAGACGGATACGAATCGTTAGTACGCCAAAACGTTTGAAGTGATTGACGTCATGGGAAAACCAAACCGGAAAAATCTCGAATGCAGATTTTTAGAGAACTTAGTTGGCAAAATGTTAACAACAAAGTTAATGAAAAATGTATGTCCAATAATCGGCTCTTCGAGATTCAAATATTTGATAAACGGCACGCACGAGCCGGACCAAGCAGGCTGCAGGACGTCCCTGTTTGCACAACTTACGTTGCCGTTGAAAAAAAAGCTATTCAAAGCAAAAGAAGGTCGAATTCTTTTTCCGTTTAGTTTAAGATAGATTGTTCTATCATATTTTGTTCAGAAAGTAACCAATGGTAACAATGGGGACGAGGAAAGATCTATAAATTTGAAGGAAAAAGTTATTTTATTGAACGTGAGCAATTAAAAATATAATATTAGATATTAGAAGCAAATTTAAGATTTTGCTTTTTTTCACCCTATTTGTATGGTATGGTATGGTATGTATGGTAGCATTAAATTACTCAAACTATCTTTTCCCGGTTACCAATTATTCAGATGTGAGCTTCCACTATCCTTTAGCTTTGGAGTAACGTCGGTTAGTTAGTTTAATTAGCGCTCATTAACAACCTCGAGTTGCTAGGAGGAAAATGTGCCATTGCGCAATTTCACGGTGCGGGTCGATAAAATGATATTCTCGCGGTATATTAAATAACTTATGTAACAGCTGTCTCCTATATCCTCATAATATATGCATTTATATGAATATAATGTATGTAAAGATAAATATATATAAAAATAAAATATGTAGAAAATGTAAGAATAAAGCGATAGCAAATCTTGCCCAATCCACGTTCAACGTCTCGTATTCAGAAGAAGCAGGAGATTTTCAAGTTAAAAATTATGCTTAGAAAAAAAATATTCACGAGCGCTATACCAATATACATATCATACCATATACATATTATACCAATTGAATGTGTGCATAGAAACTAATAGTTATAAAAATTATTGAATAGCAGACGACAAATGTAATATATTTAGAATAATTTGTACGCATTTTCCCAAAAAAATACTACAAGAAAAATCTTACGGCTAAAAACCTAATGATATAATTGGTGATAACAACAAAAGACGTGAACGTTTTTTACAATATCCATTATTAACTCAATTTAGCGTTTTGTCTCTGGTAATTCGCGCGTTGATAACTCGGTACGGGTTATCTCGTGGCATATCGCTGATATTTTTAGAGGTTCGAGTAATCATTCTTGGGGCGAGATGTGAAACGGAACTTCGACACACAATTTCATATAATTCGAAATTTCTCGAACAGGTAATGTCCCAGGTCACGATACTAACACCGCGCCTAAAATGCAGCCGTAAAAAGGTAAAAACAAACCGATCATTGATGGTTTGGCATGAAACCATGACATGACATGACCATGACATGAAACCATAACCAGTGCGTGAATGAGATTTCTAAACACGAGGACGTGCAAATAAAATTCGCACACTCTGTATCTTTGCACGCGTTAACCTTATTAGAGCATTGGAACGGTTTATGCGATCTAAACGAGATGAGAAGAGCATATCCGTGCCACTCACTTTCCCCCCTCTTCCTCCACAATTATCTGCTTCGCGTTAATAGGTGTCACCACATCCTATCACACCACGACACGCAGCACGATCCCTTCTCGCCGCATGATTTGGACGAGCTGAACTCAGGTGATGTAGTCACACGCTCTCCTTTTTAAAGACGGTAAGATTGTGCAAATCCGCTCTTAAGTTACGGGATCTTTTTAGAATAAGTCCACGAGTAGTCATAGAGGACTACGCAAGGGAACAAGCGTGATTTCGAAGCGCCGCAGGATGATAAAATAACGCTTACTCTTGTCTAGCGATCGAGTTATCTGAATGATTAAAATAACTTGTCAGGCCACTGGCGGAACTCATTAAACAAAATACACCAGTTGCGCGCCATAATGTAATAATTTCCCACCTGTCGCATGCGTACCGCAGTAACATGTCAGATGTCAAAATGATGCTTACCATAAGATAATTATTTTCGTTGTATTAATTTGGCATATTAATTTCCCTTTATAATGACGAAATAATTGCATGAAAATTAGTGACTCATTGTTAGATATTTAGGATTGCTAGAAAAAATTTGTTAGAAGATGAAAATGAAGAATATTTCCTTTGAGAGGTTGACTGGAAAAAATATGTTAAAATGCAATTAAATTAAGAGGCGCTTTCTTAAGCTTATTTGGTCTAAATCTGTTTCGAAAAAGGGAAAGGATAAATATATTAAAACAGAGGAAAAACCCTGTCTTTGAGAATCAAATGTTACAGTTTTCTCAGATTTCCTAAGGTACTGTTCCATAAAGTTACTAATTGAATCATTATCTTTATGGAGGAAACGAGATCTGGAGCTGGCTTGAAATTTTTGCTATTCTGTCATTTGCTGTAAACACTCCTTCGATTGGGACAATAGCGAAGGCGTTTTTGCACATTGCTAGTAACTTAGGAACGTTGAAGTTGTAACAAACTTATTATTGACTTCGCTCGTAACAAGAAAATTTGGTTTGCTTTTGAATACGTGAACAGTTTTCAGACACATTTTATAATTCTTAAGTTTGGTTTATAGGCTCGAGATTACGAAATGAAGGCGCATGACGTAAACTAATAAGACGCATTTCTTCTTGAAATAAATCTGGAAAATAGTTTTTGGGTCAAGTGATATCTTGCTTTCATTTTTCATGTTCTTCAGACTGTTAGAGCGAGCTTTTATGACCTTAAGTTTGACGTATTTTATTTAGCTTCTTGTGCAGTAATTTATTATGCATGAGCTGCCTTCAGCTGCAATTAATCGAAAGACAATTAAACGTGCTCCAAATTGATTTTCTAATGAGAAAGAGGTACGTAAATCCCTTGGTGAGAGAATTTCTCAACAAACTTTCTACCACCAATCAGCTGATACATTCTTGGCCATGTGAGGCGACCGAAGCGTGTTGTGTCACGGAGAAGTTGTTAGCCCGGCACTAGGTGACGCCAAATGCATCTGTCCGTGAGATTTATTGAGTGCAGGTCCACTACGCCACAATGCATTGCGATGGTACAGATTCTACGTACCAACTTTGGCCTAATTACGTTAATTGGAGAGCGGGAGAAAAGTCTCATTTGTAAAAAGCTAAAAGAAATTGTTCGAGTTTCAGCAAACAAAATTAAATCTATAGTTTCCGATTAAAGACATCGCGTTCTCATTTTTTGCATGCATAACCCTTGTTATCTTATCGAAAGAAACGTTTCATTTCAAAAAGATTGCGATATAACTGCACAATGAACCGAAATAATCATCTGCAAAATATTGCGATAACATTTCATCCAAGAAAGAGACAGTTGATTTATTATCGGTAGAAAGAATTCATCGGATGAGGAAGGGTAATGTAGAAGTTTCATTATTCATATTTAATAAGTAATCAAAAGTCTTGTTTTTCGGATTTGGTAAACAATTTCTGTATTTTGCTGTAACTCCCAGCGAAAAAATACAATCCATTTTAGTAATTACTGTGTTTTCAAATAATTTTTTTAAATGTTTAGAAATGTGTCCTCTTATATCTGTGATAATAACCCTTAAATCGAAGAAGTTTTGATATTTTCGGCAAGGAATAAAATTTTATACCATAATATACACGTCATTTATAAAAGACTTTACGCGAACTTAATAAAAATAATTGTAAAAATTGTGAGAAAAAGCGCATCATGGCGTCCGAAATGATTCACATTTTCATAAATTTGCTGTGTAGTTAAAATTAGATGAACAAGTTCATTGACCTGATTTAGTTTCGATATCTTTCGCAGGCAAAAATACTCTTAAAATTTATAAAAAGAACGATATTAGTCTCATTCACATTGATATAAATTAAAGTGTACGATAAAGAATCATCTTGATAAAATCACGGTTCAGCTGCGAGATACAGAAACGACGAGAATCGGGCCTATTCTTAAGCGTAACCAAGTTACTCGAGTGATAATTATTTGGCATCATGTCTTTTTTCGATAAGAATTTAATTGCTCTATATCAAGGATGTCCAATTGAATTTCGATGCTCGCTAAACTCGTGGCGATCAGCTGATCATATTCTCCGCATGACGCAAGCAAAATAAATGTAATTTTAAAAGAGATGTGAATCTTTTGAAAGTGTTTTAGGTTGTGACCCGATATCAATCAAGATTGATACTCGAAACCTTTTCTGCATCGCGAGCCGCATTCGTAGTTGTGAATGCTTCGGATGGCTGCATTGGAAGCGACGAGAGTTTTGGCACGCGTGATGAGTGTTTACATTCGAAGTTACCTACAGATTCTGTGGTCTAGTGTTAGAGAAAATCAAGTCTAAATAATTTACTAGCGGTAAAACTTCGCCATAAAAGTTTTGGAGGCCATAATTTTACTGAAATAATACGAAATTTTCTGTTAAATTTTACTGATAACTTTTTCGTCATAGATTCGCGGGCCGCATAAAGTGCTCTTGAGGGCCGCATCCAGCTGTATGTTTCCGACCCCTGATCTACACGACAGTAACGAGTTTTGAATTGTTGACATAAAATAAATATTTTTCCCCCTTCTCATAGCTCCATCATAGGGAGAAAGTTTAAAGTATGGTCAGTATTAGAACCCAAATTGTTTGATATGGAAAACAATTTCCACTAAAAAACTTAAATTTCGAATATTGTGTCGAAGTAGAAGAAACAAGAGAGGAAATGTGCAAGTATCATGCGTACATATATGTATACAAGTCAGAGGCGTTCTGTACTATTAATGTAATCATGCCAGAAAAATAAATATTAATGGTTTAGAATGATATCTATGACTTTCAAAACGAGCGATGAAAAGAAAATATTAAATTTTTGATTTAACGATTCTTTTTCTAACTAGCTGTAACAATCGAAGATTGTTTAAAATGAATGTATAATTAACCTATACGTTCACGTTCGTTTCTTCGCCGTAAATTATCTATTTCTTTTCACTTACAAACGCTGTGTGCATGGGTAACGAAAATAAACGTATTTAAGTTGATTTTTTAGTCGTAGATAATCCATTTCCTTTCATTAACTATATGCTGTATGCGCAGAAAAGGAAATAAAATGTATTTAAACATTTATAGAAGATCTTTTTTACTTCAATTGCTACGAAGATTGTTTCGTTGGCAACAATTAAAAAGATACAGTAAGAGTTTTCTAAGTTCAAAGTGAATTATGACTTTCTCGTTTGATCTTCTTGAAGACGGCTACTCCTTCGATAAAAATGTATATTATTCTATTGGACTAGTTGTACAAATTTTTGAGAAGATGTGTTTGGTATGACAAATATTTTACGAAATATGACGGGAAGTTATTTTTTTGTTTCCAGTAAAGTGGCTACGCTGATAGGGATTTGTGAAATATTGATATCATTCGCTTTGTTCTAAAGCCCTAAGTAAAACATTTCATGGAAATTCGCCCAATAGTTTGGAGAGGAAACGTGCGGACGGACGGACATGATCTGACCATTAGGCGTTCATTTTTTACTTTATGTAAAGAACGCCTAAAAATGTGGCTGAAGAATAACATTAGTTCACCACATGTGTTTCGCCACATATCATGTGGCAAAGGAATTGGACAGCACTGCTCTATATTATGCTTTGTACTGATCTCCCGCGTCTAAGGACATTTTCTAATAAATGCCTTAAGACAGCTCACATTTAAGAAGTGTTATGCTTGGTAACGGATGTGTTTAGTATCAATGAAAAAACCGGGTTTTCCTGGAAGAACTGGCCGAATACTACTTTCAACCTCTATAGCAGGATTTTTGGACTAGTCAAGTATCTCGAGATATTTCGCATAAGCTGTCCCGAAAAACTATATTTTATAGCGTCATAAAAATCATTATCAGCCGCTCTGAAAACGGAAGAGCAAATGACGCACAATTTGAAGACGACTATATATCGCGTCATAACAAATTGTGATAAGTTGACGATCAGTGACGAAGAAAGGCGTAATAGCATATAAGCCTCCAAGGCCACGATATAAAGAGGAACTACTTGAGGGACAAGAATTCCGTAAAATATGTATTAAAATGAATTTTATTTATAAGAATGAGTAATGTTCACTGAACACTTTTCACTACAGAACTTTTTTCATTAATCAACCGCTCCATTAGAACAAAATTTATATTAAAAGCATTTAATTTTGCTAGTAGACACACTTTTATAAACTTAATATTTTGGACTTGGAACCTTACTGTATTCATGTTGATGAGGAATTTTTAAGAAATTTTTTGAGATCATTTTGAAAGTTAAGCCAACAGTTTGTTTTATTTTTTTTTCATTTTTTTATTTACTACTAGCTAATTATCCGGGCCTTGCCCCTGGTTTACAGTTTCGAATTTTTTATGCTCATTTCACTTCGCTAATATTTTCATTCAAAGTCAAGGCACTCTAAGGATAAGTGACCGATATTCCCCCTAATTGGTATAGTGACTCGCTGCCGCTTTCCTATATTAATAATATCGTTGTCTAAAATCAAGCACAAAATCGAATAAGCTAAGCGATGAATGAATATATGTATATCGGAAATGATATATTCTATCATTTTCAGATCTACGACAATGCATTAGTATCTTACAAATGGCTTCCAGTATTTGTTCAATCATGAACAAATTAAATATAGATTTAAAATTGATATTTTGCTAAAAATATTCAAAATAAATTGTGTAATTTTACAAAAAATGAACACGGGCCTCTAGTCAGGGTATGATTTGCATGGCACCCCTTCTCCCCCCCCCCTCCCTTCTCTGAGGAAATCAAAATTCTGGTTCCGAGGTGCACATCCTCAAGGTCTCTTTAGTATGTGTACCGAGTTTTAAGTTTTTAAGTTTCTTGGTTTTCGAGAAATGCTGTCCACACACAAGCACACACCTCCTTTTATTATTATAGATTATGTTTTTTATAGCGCCTCGTTTCCGAATTTTCGTTTATGTTATCTACTTAAAACTTTTTTCTCATACATTTTTATTGTTTATTTCATTTCAAAATGGTTATACTCCTCGAATCGTCATAAATTTGGTCATTATAACGTGCTTTAAAAAATGTAAAAGAAAGTACCTACATCGGTATAATGTCCTACATTACCATGCGTCTGAGTCACATAATTCAATGTAAATTTCTTCATGATACGATGCAAACCTGTATTATACACGGATGGAGAAAGGCTGCCGCGTCGTTTATAATCAATTTTGTATTTAAAGAAATAATATTAGAGATTCCGTAATTCCTCTTTTACCAGAAAAAATACTCGGATTTTAAGCTAAAACTATTACTCTTGAAAATATATAAAACTGAGGAGGGATCCATGTAAGGAATTTGAACGTGACAAATGTTGACAAGGAGAACGAAATGTTAAAGATATGTTATAAACATCATGATTACTTAATACCGTTAATACAGTGCAAGTTGCGGGAAAATTGCTAATCCTAATTATTTTTCACTACCAGCGGAAAGTGTTATAGCGGAGGGATCACCCCACTACCATGGAAGTATTAAAGATAACGATGAAGCAATAATAATATTCCAAGGACTCGGTTTATGAGCTGGTGATAAAATATTATGAAATTCAGATAACTATATCCAAAAAATTATTCTAAAACCAATTGAATTAAATCGGTACTCAAATCAGGCGATGCCATAGCAACGCTACGGCTTAGTTTGTGCGAAGATTTGTTTAAAGTTCTAACTTTTGGATCGTTCTTCAGCTCTGATTATGATACTCAGAGATTCACTTAACAGAAATGAAAATCCCTAATATTCTTTCCTCATTTTATGATCTCGTAATAAGTGCCAATATAGCACAACTTGGGCTATTGTTTCACTTCAAATGAATCTGAAATTGAATTTCGTTTTGCTGAGAGATTATAATTTCCAATATAGATAATAGATAAATGAAAGATTTTGACTTACTGTTAGTTCTAAATACATAAAATAGATTATAAAGAACTTTTAACGGAGAAAAAGTTCTCATTAGATAAAAATCAACATGTTGGAAACGAATGTTACTGATTAAATTATCGTATTATCGCCAAATTTTCGTTCATCTCGCGAGCTTCGTTCATTATAAGGGTTCTTTGGAATTGTCATTTTCATAACACATAAATAAATCAATTGAGCATGTTACTACTGTGTTAAAATGCACTCTTGCCCTTGAACTTTGGACGAAATAAGTAAGTTATTTTAACTAAGAAAATCATTGCAAGATCTCCATTTTAAGTAGTGGAATTTGTACCAATTTTTACAAAAAAATTATCTTTACTTTTTCAGCTGAGATTATTTTTATATGTTCATAAACAAGCTCGTGAATTTATTAAAAATAAAAAACGCGCATTTTCAGTCTTGCTGAGAAATTTAATTATAATTAGGCTTGGTAGGATTCGAAGTTTATTTTTTTAATCGACGCTTATTTTTCCGAGAGATTTTCGATTTTTTTAGTCGTTTATTTTCCAGATTTTCAAAGAATATCGAAGCTTAAAATTATTACTTAAATATAGAGCTGGCAGTTTTCGGCCTTTCAATTCGATGATTTAAATTTACTTTTTACATCGAAATTTTGCGTAAATTTGGCGTTTATTTTACAATACTCTGATTATTTATTTAAATTTTTATATTATATAAATTCCTGAGAAATAAGTTTTTCTAAAATTGAATCGTTTTCGCTCTACATGGCGGTAAATTTCTACTTTTCACTTTCGACAACTTAAAAAAGTATATTTAAATCGGTAATTTGTTCATTTACTAATTATATCGTAACTTTAAACTAAGATATTTATGACAAAATGTCCATGAATGAAGTGTACTACGGAAATCTAAATCCGGTACTGTGATGTATTTATTCAAACACGCGCGTTAATCTCCAGCTCCGGCGTCAGACTGACTAGCCTCCGCTGTAGCTTTGTTTGTTGCCCTGAAACAAGTGAAGGCTATGCGCGCACTTGGCAACAATGAAGGATGCTCAAGCGCAAGTCATAGCTACAACATTACACTCCTCCCCTTCCACAAAAAAACACCACAAAAAAAAAAAACAAAAAAAAATTAAAAATGTACATAAAAACATATATATGTTATATATATATATATATAGTCCATTGTTTACATGTCTCTAATAACTCTTTGTTTCCGATTTCTTAGTGGGTATCTACGCACAGATAAATCACTTTTATCTGCCTCAACAGCTGAATTAACTGTTTCGGCAGTCACTTGTTCCTCAGGACTGCCTACTCTCTCCAGTCCTTGTTCCGTGTCAGTACATGAGGAGATTAGGGGTTTCCAGGAGCCTATGTTGTCCTCTGCAACCATGGGTGTTGTGCTGTCCTTCGCTGGAATCCTTGTTTGCACTTCACTGCTGTTTCCCTTACTATCCCAGAACTCTCGAAGTTGGTCCAAATGTCTGTGCCACACCAACACGCCATCAGTCTCCACCATGAAATTCCGAGACCCTTGGACTGCTATGATGGTTCCTATTGCCCACCTGGATCTTCCCCTGTATTGTCTCGCCATCACCTGGTCTCCCACGCTGAAGGTCCTCACGGACGTTCCCTCCTTCTGCTTCCCTGTAGTTCCCTTGTTCACCGAATCCTGTAAATTTGGTTTTACAAATGATAGCCGTGATCTGGGAATTCTTCCCAGTAGCAGCTTGCTTGGAGCCTCCCTTGTAGTTACATGGGGCGTGATCCTGGCACTGAAAAGAAACCTGGGTAAGGCAATGTGCAAAGGAATCTTAGTGTGTAAGAGAGACTTAACTTTGGATTTGAACAATTTCACCAAATTTTCCGCAGTCCCATTTGTTGCTGGGTGGTAAGGAGCAGAATGAATTTGCTCAATACCATTCATTCTACAAAAGTGTCTGAACTCTGCAGAGATAAATGGAGATCCGTTGTCTGTGACTATAGTATCGGGAAGTCCAAATATTGCAAACAAAGACCTCAGATGAGAAATTATCTCTTCAGATGTCCCATTCCTCAACTCCTTAACCTCAGGCCATTTTGAGTGGCTGTCTATTATCACAAGAAAGGTTTTTCCCTCAAATGGGCCAGCTAAATCTATATGAAGTCTCTGCCCACTCCCACGATTTATGGTACTCTTATTTGGTGCCGGCTTGTGCATTAAACATGGAATGCATGACTTCGTAATAGATTCAATGCACTCATCTAGCTTTGGCCACCAAACATAAGACCTGGCTAAAGACTTCATCTTCACTATGCCCATGTGACTAGAGTGGAGCTCTTCTAAAACATGTGGCCTCAAGCTGTTGGGTATTACTACTCTATTCCCCCACATCAGGCATCCTTGCTCTACTGTAAGTTCATGGCTTCGAATTCTAAAAGGCTTAAACTCTTCATCTGTATGAGGCGGCAAGCCAAACAAACAAAAATCAATTATATGACTCAGAATTTTGTCCCTCTTTGACTCTTGACTAATTTTTGTTGCAGTAATTGGTAGAGATTCTCTCTCACCCATTTCAATGTAACAAAACTCCTCTTCCTCTGGTTCAACTGTATTAAGTGGCAGTCTCGATAAACCATCTGCTACTCTGTTCTCAGCAGCCTTCACATGCTCAATGCTGTAATTATAAGACTGCAAAATGATGGCCCATCTCTGCAATCTATTAGCTGCCATTTGGGGGATGCCTTTCTTCTCCCCAAATATAAATATCAAAGGCTTGTGATCGGTTCTCAATATAAATTTCCTCCCATAAAGATAATGGCTGAACCTCTTCACCCCAAAAATTATTCCTAATGCCTCCCTGTCTATCTGGGAATAATTTCTCTCTGTCTTACTGAGGGACCTGGAGGCAAAAGCTATTGGTCTCTCTTCGCCATTTGGAAATTTATGGAGAATCACAGCCCCTAACCCATACGGAGAAGCATCACACTCCAAAATAACAGGAAGGGATGGGGTATAGTGAGCTAGTACCTTGGTGGATATGACTGCCTCCTTGACTGCCTTAATTGCTGCACTGCACTCCTGGGTCCAACACCACTCTGCATCCTTTTGAAGGAGTTTATGAAGGGGATGTAACATTGAGGCTAACCCTGGCAGAAATTTTGAATTGTATTCAACTAAGCCAAGAAAGGCTCTTAATTGGGAAACACCCTGAGGGATTGGGGAATTCTTGATTGTTTCAACCTTGGATGCGGATGCATGTAGGCCTTCCTTATCAATTGTGTGTCCCAAAAATTCAACAGATTTCAACAGCAAATTACACTTCGATCTATTTACCTTGAATCCACTCCCGTCTAATCTCTCCAACAGTCTTTCCAGATTCTCTATGTGCTCCTTGTCGTCTCTGCCTGTGATTATTATATCGTCCTGAAAACATGCCACTCCCTTTAACCCTTGAAGAACCTGGTCCATTGCCCTTTGAAAAATCGCAGGTGCAGACGCTATTCCAAATGGGAGTCTCCTATACCTAAAAAGCCCTCTATGGGTGTTGATAGTGCAATATTTCTGAGAATCTTCTTTTAAAATCAATTGTTGATATGCCTGAGACAGATCAACTGTTGAAAACTTTTCCCCCCTTGTAATTTTACAAAAATTTCTTCAACTCTTGGAAGTGGGTAGTGCTCTACTTCAATTTGTGGGTTTATTGTAATTTTAAAATCACCGCAAATCCTCACACTGCCATCATTTTTGGCAACAGGAACAACTGGTGTGGCCCACTCACTGAATTCAACAGGGTACAGGATTTTCAATTTGATCAACCTATCTATTTCGTTGTCTACTTTACTTTTCAAGGCAAAAGCTAACGCTCTATGACGGCAGAAAACTGGTTTGGCACTTTCCTTCAAACTCAATCCCACTTGCCCTTTATTGAATGAGCCCAACCCACCATCCCACAAGTTCTTAAACTTCCCCCAAAGACCTTCCGATTTGTTTTCTGTTAAAACTTCCACCTTGTGAATGGGTATGCTCATTTTCAGGGTTTTTAGCCGATCTCTCCCAAGAAGTGGTGGTCCTCCATTACTTACTACAAATAAGGGTAACATTGCACTTTTCCCTGCAAACAAAACCCTTACCCTTGCGACGCCTTTTGGATGAATAATCGTATTTGCATAGGATCTCAACCTCACATTCGTAGTTCTCAGGGGAATATTACTAAATACTTCCTCGTACAATGCTTCTGAAATGGCTGAAATGGCAGAACCTGTGTCGACTTCCATTCGAACATCTCTGTTTTCTACTTTAACTTTGGCAAACCATGGCCCTACATCTTCGATTTCAGATTCCCTAATGTTAAACAACGGTACATCTTTCTCCCCAAACTCCCTGATTGGATCTCCTACCTCAATTTCCGTCTCATCGTTCACATAAGTGGAAGCAACTTGGTGAAAAATGCTCTTACCTTCTCTCTTACCATTTACTCTCCTTTTACACATTGCCTTCAGGTGTCCAAGTTGATGGCATATATCGCATCTATAGGACCGGAATATGCATCTGCTACTTCTATGTCCCTCGCGTCCACAGCAATAGCATCTTTCTCCGGCGTCGTTCCCTCTCGATGCCTCCGGATTCTGTCGGCCGTCTCTCCCGCTTCCTCGCGCCCTTATTCTGTGCACTTCCGGTTCTTTATCTTCTGCTTCGTGGAACTCTGGCGATCTTTCCACGCGGCTGCGGCTGTTGGCGTCTCTTCCCACGCGATGTACGCTGCAATTTTCCCCGACTGCTGCCGAAACGTGGTCTTGAGCCTTCCCGCACGCTTCCACGTTTTCGCTTGCCCTCTCTCTCGCGACCGCTAATTCCACCGCCTTTTCGAAAGAGAGTGTGTCGGACTCGAGATACAATGCTTTTACTGTAGATTTGTCTTGCAACCCCAAAACAAACTGATCGCGTAAAGCCTGATCTAAAAAAGCACCGTATTTGCAAAACCTGGAGCCCTTCCGGAGCCCTGCCGCGAAATTTAACACTGACTCCCCGTTCCTTTGAACCCACTCGTTGAATCGGTGTCTTTCGGCAATGACTGATCGCTTCGGTGAAAATTGCGTTCGTAGCGCGGCAGTGATTTCATCGTACTTCAAATCTACCGGTTTCTTTGGCTCGCAAATGTCCCTCAACACTTCGTACGTCTCCTTACCAATCGATGAAAGCTGAATGGCTTTCTTTTTCGCCAAATGAATGGCGGAGTCTGACCCTACATCATTTACTATGAAAAATTGTTCCAACCTTTCCTAATACGCGTCCCAATTATCCTCCCCTTGTACAAATTTCTCCATAAAATTCGGCATCCTCGTCGCCAATGTGATGTATTTATTCAAACACGCGCGTTAATCTCCAGCTCCGGCGTCAGACTGACTAGCCTCCGCTGTAGCTTTGTTTGTTGCCCTGAAACAAGTGAAGGCTATGCGCGCACTTGGCACCAATGAAGGATGCTCAAGCGCAAGTCATAGCTACAACATTACAGGTACACAACGTGTTAATGCGACATTCAACGTCTATATATATCATCATCATAGGTAGTCTGTCCGTAGACAGGTCCGTGATTATTCTTGGTTAAACCTGGTTCTCCATATACTCCTATTTTCCGCTGTCCTCTTTATTTCTTGATAACTCTCTTTCCCTTTCAAATCGTCTATCAGCTGAAACCTTTTCCTACCTCTTTCCCTTTTCCCATCTAGTTTTCCTTCTAACACGTCTTTAATCATACTCTCTCTCCTCAGGTAATGTCCAACCCAGTTAGCCTTCCTCTTTCTGATAGTCTGTATAATCATTCGCTTCTCTCCTATTCTTCGTAGCACTTCATCGTTTTTCATCCTATCTGTCCATTTTATCTTCAGCATTCTCCTCCAAGTCCACATTTCAAAGCTTTCCAAGTATTTGATGTCATTTTTCCTTAGCGTCCATGTTTCTGCCCCATACAATGCTATACTCCATACGTAGCATTTTATCAACTTCTTGCGGATATCTTCCCTTATATTCCCTGTAAGTAGTTGTTTCTTTCTCCTGAAAGCCGCTTTTGCTTTTCCTATTCTAGTTTTGATCTCATCCGTACATTTTGCCTCTCGTGTTATGATACTTCCAAGGTATTTATATTCTGAAAGTTGCTCTAATGGCTTTCCCCCAATAGTTATGTTCAGATTCTCTTCTTTACCCGATATTCGAATGACCTTGGATTTTTCTGTATTTATTTCCATACCGTATTTTCTACCTGTTATCACTAGTCTATTTATCATTTTTTGTAGCTCCTCTTCCTTTCTTGCTAGAAGTACTTGATCATCTGCGTATTTTACTGTTCTTATAATCCTTCCTCCAATTTTGAAATCCCCTGTGCCTTCTAAAGCTTCTTGCATTAGACTTTCTCCATATATATTGAATAGGGTTGGCGATAGGCAGCAGCCTTGTCTTACTCCTCTACCGATATTTATTCCGCAGGTGTCCATATTCTCAAACCTGACCTTTACAATTTGATTCTCATATAGATTCCTAATCAGTCTCCTGTCTTTCCAGTCAACACCTATATCCTTTAATATCTTCATCAACTTTACCCAATTTACTCTATCAAAGGCCTTCTGCCAGTCTACGAAACATGCGCAGATATCTTGACTGTATTCTATTGTCCTTTCTGATATGATTCTAACTACTCCTATAGCATCTCTAGTTCCTCGTCCTTTTCTGAAACCGAATTGATCTTCCCCTATTATTTCTTCTGCCTTTTTCTCCAGCCTTTTATTAAGAATCCTTGTGATGATCTTCGATGTGTGTGACAGAAGGCTTATAGTTCTGTAATCTTTACACTGCATTGCCTTTGGCTTCTTCTTTAGAGGGATCATTGTTACTTCTAGGAAATCCTGAGGCCACTCTCCCGTGTCGTAAATCTTATTAATTAATTTCGTGATCGCTTTTAGTCCTTCTGATCCTATGACTTTAAGTATCTCAGCCGGTATTCCATCGCTGCCCATGGCTTTCCCCTTCTTTAGTTCCACTATCGCCTTTTCTACTTCGCTCTCCATAATACTTGGTCCTAAATTGTCTTCTTCAATGTTTTCCTCATTTTCCAGTTCTATTTTTGCCGCTCCTGCCTGTTTGCTGTATAATTCCTTAATGTATTCTTCCCATACCTGTGCTACATCCTTTGTTTCTGAGACTACCTTCCCATCCGTATTCATAATTCCTTTACCACAAATTCCATTAGACTTCTTATCCTCTAATTACAGTGCCCTAGCGTACATCATATCGTACCGTCCAAACTTCTCCATTTGTTCTATTTCATCACATTTTCCTTTTATCCAATTTTCTCTAGCTTTATCTGTTACCCTTCTCAACTCATTGTTTATACGCCTATAGTTGGCTCTTCCTTCTTCACTGTTAACGTTTTTCCATTTTCTTCTCTCATCCATTTTCTCCAGCATTTCCTTCGTGATCCATGGTTTTCTGATTTTCTTCTCTTGTTTTCCAATCTCTTTATCCAAGGTATCCTTGATACTGGTTTTAATTTCATTCCATTCTATATCGACGGTCTTCGGTTTGTTTTCCAACTTTCTTAGGTTATCTTCCAACTTCATGCTGACTACATCCTGCCTTTCTTTCAGTTTTTCTAGGTCCCAGGTCTGTCTTTCTCTTCTCGTTTTTCTTATTTGTTTGAGCTTTGTATTCACGTCAAGTATTAGAAGGCTGTGATCTGAATCAATGTCTGCTCCTTGCAATGCCTTGGCTTTTTTATGCTGTTCCTGAATCTTTGTTTTACAAGGATGTAATCTATTTGGCATCTCATTCTATCTCCTGGGCTTTTCCATGTGTATAACCTTCGTTTATGGTTTTTGAACCATGTATTAGTCACTACAAGGTCATTATTGATGCAGAATTCTACGAGTTTCTCCCCTCCTCGATTTCTCTTCCCAAGTCCGTATTGCCCGACAACATTTTCTTCCTGTCCTTCTCCGACTATGCTGTTCCAATCTCCCATTATTATGCAGTTTACCTTTCCTCTTCCGTCTTCTTCGTAAATTTCATTAATTTGCTCATATATCTCATCTATTTCTTCATCGTCATGAGCTGACGTTGGCATATATACCTGGATTATCGGCATGTCCATTGGGACTGCTTTTAGCTTTGTTGCCATCAGTCTATCGTTCGTTGCTATTATCTTTGTCACGCTTTTCATCATATCTTTCCTAAGTACCAGAGCTACTCCCCTTTCTCCACTATTTCCTCCAGAATAAACTACCGTGAATTCTTCCGAGTCGAACTGTCCTTCTCCCTCCCATCTAGTTTCGCTTAGCCCTATAATGTCAACTCTATTTCTTCTCATTTCTTCTGTCAAGTTCTCTAGCTTTCCTGCCTTTCTCATAGTTCTTACGTTCCAAGTCCCTATTCGTAATTTACTTTCGACAAATGTTTTCCTCAAAGCAGTCCCCGCCCGGAGATCCGATTGGGGGACTATTTTACCTCCGGATTGTTTTACCTCGAGAGAACTCATATTGTCCAACCATATAATCTTTACTAGGGATTGTTATGTGGTAGTTTCCCTCTTGCTTTCCACATCGCAGTACTGTAGCCGTTCAAATCGTCCTGATCACGCCTACAGCTGTATTGGATATAGACCCAACCAACATCATTTGTTTTCGGCTCTATACCATACTGACAGTACTGCTGCCTACTGCCAGGCACTGATGATAGTTTTTTTTTTAAATAAAACCTCCATTCGAAGGGGTTTGAACCCCCGAACTTTGCAATAGAAAGCCGACACGCTAACCACTACACCACCAGTACATTATTATATATATATACACATAAATTTATATAAGAATATTTTCACTTGAATGCTTACCTCTTCGGCAACCAACCTATATGCGAAAACATATATTAATAGTTAATTCACGCCTTTTACTAACTGAATATTGATGATTAAACCAAATTAGCACTATGCATATCAGTCACGAGAATATTATTGTTGTTTTACCACACTGAAACTTAGTATGTTTCTAATCTCAAAAATCGTAAGCTGGTATTTCCATTTCTAGATATTTTTTATTTCGTATAATTCTTATCGCGTCGTTATATCGGGAACGTAGATAGTTAATTATGATTTACCTCTTTAAATTATATAATGAAAATTAGAAAATGATTAATTTATGAAATCCGAACAATGTGATGTTGCTTTTGCCGTGAAACATTCTTTAAAAAATAATTTGCGAGTTCACCGTAAAGGCTTTTAGACTTTAGTTGGGGCCAATTTAGGAAAAAACATTAATCATATAATTATCACATTAATATTTTAGGCGTCATAAAAGAACTATCAATCACTTTATATCATTTGACATGTTTCATCACTGCACTATATATTCTCTATAAAATATATAGAGAAAAATTATACTTAATTATTGAGCGCTCAACTTAAATCCTGATTGAAATGTTTTCCAATCGGCAAAATATTTGCCAACAAATAGCAAATAAATATTAATATTTAATCCCTCTTCAATTTTTAGTAACGATTGCTAATTTATGTGCACCTTTTTTAAACCATTATATATAAATTGAAATTTACTAACCTGTAGCAAAAGACGAAGGAGCCAAAAGAACGACCCTTTCCGGATAACTTGAAGAAAAAGACTGCGAAACGTTTGTGTTGTGCATTGGGTTGCCACGTTGCGATGATTATAAAACTGGAGATATGAGCATAAAAAATATTAAGTATTTATATTAAAAAAAGAATCGATTAATAAAATTTCTTTAATCGAAAATTAATCGATCAATTCGAACAATTTTACAAATTATCAAAAGTCATAAATATCATTTTTTAAACCACAAAGGAGTTTTTAATGTAACTTTTTATAACGTTATTGCGCCCTGAAAATATAATGAAAAAATGAAAATACTGAAAAAGTTAAAACCAAACAATTTGTAATTATTAACCATATTTGCCAAATCCCATATCATAAACCCCTTACATAGCAAAAGCTCTTGCATTCAAGCAGAAAGCCATAAACACTACTGAAAAATGTAATACTTGTGTCAAAGACTTTATTTCAATTTGTAAGTATTAGTTAATAAACTGAAAAATATTGTCTTAGCCATTCTCGGAAATAAAAAAGCATAGTCACATTTCCCGGTAGTAAAGACGCTCGCATTTTAATAACAATATACCCAGACGAAGTAAACAGTCGTTCGCACGGTACATATGTCGCTGGGACACAGAATGGTCTTTGCCAAAGTAGCTAACATAGGAAAACGACGTTGATTCAGTTTCCACCATTTGAGAGGATTATCTGTTTTCAGAATCCGATCTTCCTCTATGTAACGAGGCAGTTCTGATACTCCCACGCGTGCCTGTGTATATGGTTCATCATCTGAAGAGTCAGAGTCTGTAAACGCAAGTAGTTATCTTCGTTTTTTTTGCTGGTTCTCTGGTACCGTCATAGTTCAACTGCTGTTGCTCACTTGTGTCCTCTGATTGCTTTCTGGTGCTACAAAACGCTTCAAAATTGTCACGTACTACTTTCCATACTGCTTCCCTCTTATTTTTTAAAATAACAATTGAGTTTCTTGAACCGTGGATCTAATGCCATAGCCATTTGCAAAGTTGACAAAGCATCAATACCTTTAACTGTTGTATTTAGACCGTCTAAAGTAACTGTTTTGAAGCAAGCAATGTAACCTGGATCATCATCATGATTTCTCAGTTCTTTATTCAAAAATGCAAGTAATGGAAGCACAGGGCTACATGACACGAACTGTCAGTACCTAAAAACTGCGTCGCTTCAGTATGTACCTTTAAGATCGAAACATACTTGCCAACCTTGTCCCAGTCAGTATCTAGCAGCTGTGCCCCACCGTAATATTTGGGATAGTCGATGTGATACCGTCGTATGGCATCTTTGACTTCCAATAAACTAGCCAACATAAAATATTTAACAATCCATCGTGTTGGAAGATCCTGTTGCAATTTATGGAACATGGACTAGTCTTCTTTACAAATACTTGCATGGCTAGTTTTCAACTCAGATGTGTTGGCAGAGCTGTGCTTGAAATGCCCGACTAGATGTCGACACTGCTATAAGTGGATCCGCGTCTGCTACCTTCAGTCCCTGTAATATGCTTAGCTGAAGACCATGTGCGACAAATGGCAAATGACTGTACTCAGTTCGCCCAATTGCAGCAACCATGTTTCGTGCATTATCTTTAACAATACATCAGATTTTGTCAGCCATTTTCCAATCTCGAGCTACACCTTCATACAGACCAGAAATATTTAGAGCTGTGTGCCGTTCAATAAGGTGTAAGCAATCGAATGTTGCTGACACCAAATTCCATTCTGATTCTATCCAATGACCAGTAATGCCACAGTATGATTCATTGTTGATCGACGTCCAAAAATCAGATGTGGTCGCCAAACTAACATTTCTCCACAGCATCCTTGTGCTTACGTAATTCTTCATTAAGTATACTCGAAATCATACTGTCGACCGTTCGACGACTCGGTAGGGTGTAATATTTGTTCTGAAGGGCTATCCGCAGCACTATTTGCAGACCGAGATTTTCCACAATAGCAGTCGGACGGCCAAAACTAGCGATCCATTGTGCGATGGCTGTTGTTAAATTCTTGCTAACTTTAGCGTTCACTGGTTTCTCATTCTGACATACATACTGTGTTATTGAATTCTGTTGTTGAGCAGCAGTACGTTTCTGTTCATTTGCAAGTACGGGTTGAAAATGCAGCGGATGTTTGTGCTGCAGGTGATATGTCAACGACGTATTAGAGCCATGGTATGCTGTTTGTTGCGATGATGACAGTTAACCTTTTCGCTATCATCAACTTTTCCATCTGCATTTAGCTTAAACGGAAAATGTTCATTTAACTTTCCTGTGATAGGTTTCACGCTTTTGTTGTCCGCAATTTTATAACCGGAAATGGGTGTAAATCAATTTGATTTTAATCGATTAATATAATTTTAATCGATTAAAATTTTTAACGATTAATCGGTTAATTGGTCGTTAAAAATCGCAGCTCTAATTTATATGGGAAAAGAATATATTTTAAGTTAGTAATAGAACAAAACAGGCAAAAGTTTTTTATATAGTACAATATTATGCATAGGTACAATAAATTGAGTATTGAACAGTGGCGTAACTAGGGTGGGGCAGATGGGGCACGTGCCCTGGGCGCCAAATTTGGGGGGCGCCATTTTTATGGTTAAAAAAATGCAAAAATTCCACTTCTAATTTATGACAATCCCATTTATCCCACTTCACATTTATGTGTAGGTATGTGTAATTGTAGGAAAAGTCGGGTGATGGTGTGCTGCAGAGAAGAGCAACAGCACCAGCTGAGAGTTTGTTTGGAAGGGAGAGGTTGTAGGAAGAGAGTAGTTTCAAGTGCGTAGGGTTGCATGTGTCAGCAAAAGGAGGAATGGAAGTAAAGGTGAGGCGCAGATAAGATGTAGGCACGAAAGTTCTGGGAGCATTGAAAGGTTTTTGGAAGTGCTGAGCTTTGGGAATGAGGACTAAGAGAAGGTTGTATATTCTTGTGACGTCACGATTAGGGGGCGCCCGCCATTTGTACTATTTAGTTTCGTGTCGGATTTTTTTGAAGTTCATTCCACAACAGTGTGTGCGCATGTGGTATTCATCGCTGTCGCATTGACGTTTTGCCTTGCTCTCACATTTCCCTAATTTGTGTTTCCAGAGTGTTTATTTTGTAGCTCAATATAGTTGTGTTGCTGTTACGGCCATAACAAAATATTATTTTCATTCTTTTTTTCCAGAAAGTCTTACCACGATACGAATATTACCAAAAAAGAAACTGAGGGGAGCAGAAGGCAGGAAGAAAAGGAAAATGCAAGAATTAGAAGATAAAAAGTCAAGTGGCTTTATGATGCCATTTTTTGAAAAGCAAAAAGCTGGTACTTCATCAGCAGTAACTGCATCAGATATGAGTGTTGGTCAATCCACCAGTATATCAGAAGGAGAATTAAGTGTATTTCAAGAACCAGACGTGTCTTTCAAGAGGTCAGAAGATACTAAAACTTTGAGCAGTGAAGAGCAGGAAAAAACAGCACAGATCATACCAGATGCGATTCAGTATCATGATGTAGACTTCTTGGAGTTTGATAAGACATCAAAGAAAGTCACTTTATCAGATGCATTGAGGACAAAAATGATCAGATTGGGTTCGAAGTATTTTCAAAATAGTGAAGGGCCCTTTATTCCCACACAAAATTGATCAATGAATAAAAGATGGTTTAAAAGAAAGTTGGGAAATGGATATGGAGAAGAAGTTTGGCGCTCCTGGCTTGTTTATTCTTCAGAAAAAAGGCAACCTTTTGTTTTTGTTGTTTGGTATTTTCTCAAACTGACAATCAGTCTTCGTTGGAGCAGGAAAATGGGTTCAATTACTGGAAAGCACCAGAAAGGTCTAGCACCCATGAAAATGCAAACAATCATCGATACTGTTTCACGCAATGGAAGGAAATGGAAAGAAATCTTTTCGGGAACAGAGGAATCATTGACGTAGAGCTTCAAGTCCAAATTGCAACAGAAAAACAAAGATGGCGAGATGTTCTCCACAGAATTCTCCATTGTATAAAATGTTTAGCAACTCAGAACCTTGCATTGCGTGGCCACAAGGAATCCATTAGACAGGAAGAGGAAAGCAGTATTGGATATTTCCTTGGGTTACTAACTTTGTTGGCAAACTTTGATGCTGTAATGAAAGAACATCTCAGTAATGTGGCAAAGCACTCTGGAACAACATCATATTTATCTCCTTTAGTGCAGAATGAATTTATTCAGCTGATGGCTTCTACTTTTCGCCAGAAATAGTTGCAGTGCATCCATAAGGCCAAATATTTTGGCCTCATGTTTGATTCTACTCCAGATCAGGCACGTCGAGAGAAAATGGCACAAACAGTTCATTATGTTAATATTGATTTTAAGAAGAAAACAATTCATGTAAAAGTCTTTCCATGGATTTATCCAATTCAAACAAAAGGATGCTGAAAGCATTGTGGAAGTGATTTTGGAAGAACTGGAAAAAGACAAAATTCCATTAGAAGACTGTCGGTCTCAGTGCTATGACAATGCTGCAGTTATGGCTGGTTATAAAAGTGGTCTTCAACAGAGGATTATTTAAAAAAAATAGGAAAGCTATTTTTGTGAACTGTGATAATGATTCTCACAATTTGGCTGTAGTGCGTGCTGCTACCCATGATGCACCGATGGTGACTTTTTTGGTGCAATTGAGTCACTTTATTCATTCTTTTCACGTTCTACTTTCCGTTGCCAAAAGCTGAAAGATGTCATACCAATAGTTGTCAAATCTGAGTCTAAAACTCGATGGAGTTCAAGAACAGAGGCTGTGAAGCCAGTTCATGAATACTTTGATATTATAGTGGAATCTTGCAAAGCGTGACTGATGATCAAAATGAGTCTGCTGATACAAGAGGTGATGCTAAGCAGGTGCTGAATCGAATTTTGACTTTTGATTTTTTGGATTTGCTTGGATTTTGGAACAAAATTCTTGTTTGGATTGATCGTGTTCAAAAACGACTCCAATATCATACCATGAACTTCCATGATGTTGCTTATGATTTAAAAGCCCTTCAAGATTATTTTTTGAGCAATCGAGAATTATTGGCCAGTGAATCACTTGAAGCAGGGATAAAACTGTGTGATGAATGGGATATTCAAGAAGAAAAACGCCCCAGAAAGAAGAAACAAATGCCCGTGAAAAAGCCAAGAATATAGGGCTCGCTGCAAAAGAAGAAATTATGAGAATAATGAAAGAAACTATTGATCGCCTCCATAATGAAATGGAAGAAAGATTTGTCCGTTTCCATGACTTGGATTCAAAATTTGGAATTCTTTTAGATGTTAAAGGATTATTGCTTCACTCAAATGAAAGCAGCAGCAATCATGGCCTAAATATCTTGAAGAAAAGTTGTCTCAACTTGGACAGTTTTATAGCACTGATATTGACGGTTTTCAGCTTTATGAAGAAATCCTGGATATTAAGATGCTTCTGAAAAGCCGCGCAAATGTTCAGATTTCAAAAGCTGAGGAACTCCTCAAGTTTATTGTTCAGTATGGAGATGAAATTTTTTTTCCAAACTTAAGAGTTGCTGTTCAGATAATTCTAACTATTGAAATTTCAATTTCCAGCTGTGAGCGATCTTTTAGCAAATTAAAATTGTTCTTATCATATTTGAGAGCTTCAATGGGGCAAGAGAGACTTTTTGCTTTAGCCTTGATCAGCATTGAACGTGAGAAAACTGAAATAACAAATTTTGATGGCATTGTTTATCAATTTGCATCAGCTAAAGTTAGAAAAATCCATTTTTAGTGTGAAGTTCCAAATCATTTGTAAATATCTAGTAAAATAAACATTCAATTCTTTTGATGTTTTCAGAATTTTTTCTAAATACCAGTAAC
Source organism: Tanypteryx hageni (assembly GCA_028673005.1). Classification (NCBI taxonomy): domain Eukaryota; kingdom Metazoa; phylum Arthropoda; class Insecta; order Odonata; family Petaluridae; genus Tanypteryx; species Tanypteryx hageni. Next base: position 175,117,290 of record CM054120.1, read on the forward strand.
AATTTTTTATACACGCACTGGTAGTTTTTGAAATTTCTAAAATGAAATGGCATTGACAAAGTGAGAAATAATTACGTGGTTATATTTATAAAAATATATTAGCAACAATATAAGTTTCATTTTTTTAACAATAAAAGTGTATTTTTTTATTATTTTGTAACGGGTATTATAACACGTAACCAGTTTGAGTACCAATATAAGAATTCAGCCCGAAGTTTAAAGAACAGTTTTCAAGGGGCCCCATTTTTTTATTTGCCCTGGGCGCCATCAACCCTAGTTACGCCTCTTGTATTGAAACAATAAGAACTACAATAAGAGTATGTAAATTATTTTTTATCAAATTTTAGAGCATATTTTAAATTTTCTTGGCAACACTTTAACAAAGGTTCTTGCCAGAGTTTGCGGATGAATTTAAAAAATTCCTCATAATTCATATTATAATTAATTTTTGTGCACAGTTCAGCTTTCACCCTGGGTAAACTCAAGCGATTGCGTTCATCTGTCCACAAATTGCCTATCAAAGAAAAAAGTCGCTCAACAAATGCATTGCTAATAGGTATGGACAGTATTCTCCCAAGAAGCTTAGGTATTTCAGAAAAATTTGATTTTTGGATTTTGTTTTTGTTTTAAATTAAAAATACTGAAGTAAATATAAGGACAATTATCAAAGTCATAATATTTGTTTATGTACTCCAGTGTCCTTTCACATACTTTGTTTGCTTCTGAAATGAACTTGGACCTTTGCGCACAAAAATTAAAGACTTGGTCTTAATTTACTGCCGTAAAAACTGTTTGCTAATCTACTTGTTATTTTGTCTTTCAAAATTTTCATGACACTGTGCAAGTCGGTACTAATAAGATGATTTTTTTATAATTTCAATATTGAATCATTTAAAAAACTCATATAATGATGACCGAAATATAAATAACACTCAGGTAATGTTAGTTTATAATTTGAATCATCTGACATTTAATTTTGGTCATCTTTAACAAATTCCCATATCATTTTTGCACATTTCTCTTCTCCCCGTTTCAAAAAATATTATTTGACAGCAGGCCAATACGATATCAACCTACTAAGAGCATGATATAAGGACAGCCATCTAGTTGCACAATGTCGATGAATTTCTTTGGAATGCCATACCCAATTCCAGAAAAAAGGACTTAAGTTCGTCAACGCGTTTTGCACTGTTCGAGAACTCGGCATGTACTTTAAAAAGTAAATTTTTGACATCAAAAGAAAGAACTTTAGATGCGTTTCTTTCAACATTGTGAATAATATGACAACAGTAATTTGCTTTGATGGTATTTGACGATTGCTTTACAAGTTTTAGATAAACTGAATTGTGCACACCATAATTAACTGATGCACTGTCAGCGCAATGTGCTGATACATATCTTATATTCAAATTATTTTCTATTAAGAAATTCCCAATATTTTGATAAATATCTGCAGAAGCTTCATGCGGATCTTCAAAAGAGTCCATCAATTTATTCTGAATTCCGTCGCCTGCAGTAAAATAATGGAAGATCAAAGCAAACAATTTTTGCGAACCTTGATTTTACGCGTCTATCTAAATTGAAAAGTGAAGTGGGTCCGCAGTACAAACTTTTAGATCATTTAACGCCATTTCAATGGATTTGGGAGCAAGTACATTTTTTACTATTGCATTTGCTTTCGTCTGTCCACATTGCACCTTCTTCGCCAAGGCCGAGTCGCTGTACATCTTAAAGTTTAATTTCATACCGCATTCGGTACTTATATAGCTATGATAATCTACATCTACATGTTACCCTGAAATTCACCTCATTGGTGGGTAGCAGGTAGCACCAAAACCTACCTAATGATTGTTTATCGCCGATCGAAATTTTCTATTGTGATCTCGTATTGTCCTCGGAAAGAACGAGCCTATATAACGCTCCGTCCTACAATCGATCTCACGTATCTTATCGTCACGGTCTTTTCTACCTATACACGTTGGTGCTTCAATTATTCCTACAATCTCCTCTTTTAGACATTCCGACCTATATTTCTCCAGAAGCCTCAACCTTGAGTTCAATCTACGGCCCTCCAGTGGTATCCAGTTCAAATCACTCAATAATGAGGTAACGCTTTCTTTATGTTCGTACTTTTGATTTACGAATTTGGCTGCTCTGCGCTGTAATTCTTTCTAATTCATTGTTCTCACTTTTCCAAAACGTAACTGCAGCACATTTAGTGTAATTAATTTCAATTTTCCATTCTTTGCACCACGCTGAAATGGCTCCTAAGTCTTTATGCAGCGACTGATGGTCCTCCTGGTATTTTATTTCTTTATATAGAACGGTATCATCGGCGAAAAGTCTAATTTTACTACGAACTACCGAGCAGATATTATTCGCATAGATTAAGAAAAGTAATGAACCTAATACACTTCCTTGAGGCACACCCGACGCAACTTTAACGTGGGATGAGTATTTCCCATCGATGACAACTATCTGTTCTCTATTCGAGAGGAAGTCTGACAACTTTCGGATTGATACCATATTGTCCTATCTTCGCAATTAATTTCTTATGAGATACTTTATCAAACACCTTCCTGAAGTCAATGAATATGGCATCGACCTGAGTATTTCTCTCTCCGCATCGCAACAAATCGTCCACGAACAGGCAGAGCTGCGTTTCGCATGATCTACCTCTCCGGAATCCGTGCTGGCATCCGCTAAGCAATGAGTGCTCTCAAAACTACCCTAGAGCCTTGCGGTTACCTGATTGTCCAGAGTAAAAGCGTATGCTTTTCAAAAAGACGCATATTTGAATGCAATAAAATACCCTTCTTTCAGTCCCACTGTTAATGCAAGTCCAGAAAAGGAACGAAATCGTAGGTAGAAAATAATACTGCGAAAAAAGTAACCAGAAACGACATAAATATCATAATTCAGAGTACATTTTTGGACGTATACTTTTCCATCGACGCTTATCGACGACTATCCGTTTCCGTAGATTTTGAAATTTTAAAAAAATCGACGTTTTTCGATTTCAATCGAAACCTACCAAGCATAAATATCATTGTTACTTTAAAAGTTGTCGCCGCGTCGAATCCGTCGGATAAATTATTGCAAAATCGTTTAAATTTGTTAATCAAACTATGTAAACTATCTAAGTGACTCAAGACATACATTTACTGAGCTGTCACACTATCGGTGAATTTACTGTCTGAAGTCCCAAAAGTCCCTTTTGAAGCGAATTTATAACGTTTTCGTAGTAATTATATATTTTATGTTTGCCATATTATAAAAAGGCGATACTCAAATCCAATGACTTTTAAATCGTATGCGTTTCATCATAGTTTGGCTTGTGATGAGGTCTATTAAAAATTATATACATTTATAAACTCTTTGTTACATTTGCCAAATGTGTTTTCGTAAATTCCAAAATGGGTGTAACTGCCCGTTAAGAAAAACCCTGCTCTTCAGTATGTATTTATGAACAGTTACTCTTACACAAATACTTATCATTTTTGTAAGTTAATTTGAAGTGTGTTTTATCATCTATTTATTATGAAAAAAGGGGGGAGGAGACTACGGCGGATAGGTGAAATAAAAATCACTAACTACAACCGTAACGTTTACCTAGAGAAGCGCTCAAAAGAAAAAATTTTAAAATAAATAAAAATACAAGTTTGCTGGACAATGGCCTAACAAGTCCCTGTCAGCACCGCCCAGGGTGACACTATCTCCAACAGACCCTTTTTGCTAGGACAATACGTCGGCAGCGACATAAAGACAAGAAGCATGGGAAATTTCGAAGAAGAATCTATTCAATAACCTAAGCCTACTGAAGAAACCATCCCGCTAACTTCCAGTCGCTAGGGACCTCTGCGCGAGAAATGGATTTCTCGAAGATCATCCGAAGAAAAGGTGCTATTTCTTCAGATGATTCTTTTAAAACGCTAGCAGGAATTTCTTCTTCGGGGCCAGTGGCTTTGTTATGTCTGATGGAACTTAATTGCTTTGCTATTCCCACCTCAGAAAATACTATATCGTCCATCAGGTTCCTCCTTATTGCGGGTGCATAATGTACGCAATGGTCGCTGACGGCTTTAATGCTTTTACAAAATGACCGTTTAACAGGTTGGCTTTCTCTACGCTATCATGAACAACGGCACCCGAGTCATTACGCATGGAAGGCATGGTAGGGCCTCTGCCTTGGACCTCTATCACATAGGATAAAAGCGCTTTAGGGTCTTCCTTCAAATAATTATTTAATACCTTATTCCGGAAGTTAGTATAAGCCTTGCGCATAGTATTTCTCGCTTTAGCGCGGGATTCCTTATGCGTCTGATCTTTAGTTGCTCCATATTCATCGGATGATGTAGACGGCATATTTTTTATTTTCGCGTGCTTTATATTCTCTGACGCCTAAGCGAACTCCTAACTTTCTTATTGTACCAACGTGGCTCTTTATTGTCGACCTTCAATTTAATTGGACTGTACTATCGATGCTCTCTAGCATTATATCCTTGAATAACGTCCATGACGACTCAGCACCTGATCGTTCGGTCATATCACGGAAACCAGGTAGTATTTCTTGTAGGCGAGACCTGAAGCTTGAAAAGTCTGCCATAGCAAATATATAAAACTTTCTCACAGGCTTAGGGTGCCTATCGATTTTCAACTTACACTCTGCATATACGGCCAGATGATCACTTATTCCATCTTCAATGGTGACTTTGTTTATTCATTCTGGGACGTTAGTTGCTAATAAATCTAATGTTTTCCGATCGCATTGGCTTTCTGACTAATTGAAGGAAAGAGTGATCGCAGAATATTTCAATTAATGCCTCACAGGATTCGCGTTCTTTACCTCTAGATTCGAAACATACGTTTTCCCAATCAAATGAGTGTAAGTTAAAGTCACCACCGACTATAACGATTCCATCTTGATTTATCAGTCTAAGCTTAGATAGTTGTTTCTCGAGATTTAAAGAATAATCTACACCAGCATTAGGTGGCCTGTAAAATGAGCATAAGAACACCTTTTTGGTGCCATCTTTACCTATGCGGCACCACACACTCTCGATATCCTCGTCACTTATCGGAATCTCACTGCTATCGTATATATCTCTAACCGCCCGATCTATTAGCGCGATCATTTCTATAGACACGATAGTCTCTAGGAAATATCTCTTGACTCCGAATCTCATCCGTTAACCAACTTTCTGTGCCTATCACGACGTCGGCGTGCAGACTGCGAATAATATGCTCGAACTCAGCAATTTTCTTACGGATGCTGCGACAGTTCAGTACGACGACGTTTAATTTCTCACTATCACTTCGCATATTAATTTCACCCTTGACTTTCTCTTCCACTCTAAAACTACATGCGCTCCCATCACATGCACACTCACGACTGTTTGGCATCGCATCAAAATTGGAATTGCGACCCGTCGCACCCTTTACGGTACATTCTATCAATGACCTATCGCGAAATTGGTGCCGCATGTTACTATGCACTTCATCCTTATCTCTCTTATTACGTGCATTTACCTCACGCTCGGAGTATATTCTATTATTACATAATATATCGGGATTCTTATTTTCTACAAACGCATCGATTATCCCCTTACTCAAAACTGACCTACACCCTGCCCTACTCTCTAGCCTAAAAAATCTTTACTGTGCTCGAGAATCCTACTCGCTACTTTCGAGTCGCCCTGATGCATAGGAGTAGGGGTTTCACATTCATCGTCATTAGGTGTAAAAGTTTCAGAAAGTTTCTGAAAGTGTTGATTTAAAAGTTTTGCTTTCTCCGCACTATCGTGAAATACATTTCCCGTTTCCGATCTCAGTGACGCAATAGTGGGGCCTCTACCTTTAACTAAAATTAGTGAGCGTCACCTTTATAAATATAATGTTTTAGGTAGTTCAGCTTAAAATAAAAAATAACGATTTCCAGTATTATTTCGGAAAGATTTACTAATGAGAATGATTCCCAGCAACTGCAGTAAATACAGCTTTACGAAGTGAATATTGATGATATAAGAATTTAAATATCGTTTATAAAACATTCACTCAATTTTTCCTTACTGTTGGATAATGAGTAATTTAACGATGAAATAGGTACATTCCACAGGCATCTGGGAGATACATCTCATTAAATCTTTGCGTAATAAGGTCGCATGAATCAATTCACTTGGTATGAAACATAACTTCAGTAGATTTTTCCAAAAGAAACTACAATGAATCTAATTGCTTTGAGCGAAAGCCAGATGATCTAACGTTGCTCGTGCGATGGTTCCCTCTCATTTAGCACGAAACCCGTTTTCATTGAAGATTAAACATGAGAAGTGAAATGAAATTATGTGTTCTAGTCTCAGTTCATTTTACAAAATATGCGATAGTACTTATTGATAATCATTCCTTTTTGAAATATAAAGATGGTCGGAATAATTATTTCGCCTAAAGTGTGATTGAAAATTTTCATAAATTTATTGGAAATTAATATAAATCGTATAAGTACGAGAAACGATTATTTCATCTAGGCGTGAAAAGCTGGAAAAATCAAAGCCGTGTTAAAAGGAAAATTGTCAATTTTGATTTAATTTCAGAAATCTTCATGTTCAGCATATGCTTATCTGCAAACAAACTTCACCGACACCTTCATTTGTGTAGATTACTGGTGCTCATTTTTTCGCAGTGCTATAACATAATGAGCTATACCTCATTTTCGGCATTAGTGAGTACTTATTATATTTTTGGTCGCATCATATTATTATCCATTTCGGCGATAGTTTTAACGAAAATATGACGACGTCAATGAGATTTTGACGTCTAAGAAATTCCGTTACTCTAGCCCGCGAGGAAATACGTCACTGAAGCTATTAGGTATATTTATCTGCATGTAGAAATAGGAAATAATAACACGAATATGAAATGAGGCTCGAAGAGTGAAAACAAAATACGAATGCTCATTTGACATGGGGGACATCATTATTTGATACTACCCTTGGGATATATTATATATATATTTAAGTTGTAATTGCGATATAGAGGCAAAAACGAATTGATATAAACTAAGCTATTTAGTGTTCTTAAAATGGAAAGTTTTTACAAAACGCGGTTAAGATTAATTAATTACAAATATTAGGGATCATTATGTTCTCTAAGCCACTAAGCTGGATGTTTGTGTTTGTTGTTTTGTGTTATAGATTTCACTGTAAATTGGCGCTCTGTGTGCTGTGTGTGAAATATTATTGAATAAATAAAAATAAAATAAATAAGCCCGGCAAGTGGAAGACCCGGGTTCGATTCCCGGTCACATCAGATATTTATCTCGTTTCAAAATTATTCCCAAGCCAATGTGTTGCTTACAACTAGAGATTAATTAAACATAGCCCAGAAACAGAAGTAAACATTTTGATAATAATGTTGTCTTCTCAACCCGACAAAAATAAAATGCTATTTATAATCTAAAACGAGGCAAACGAAAAATTACGGTATCCTGAGATGCGACAAAAATTTAGGTGCGTAGTTGAAAATTATAATGGTGACATATTCAACATGTTCATCGTTAAAATATATTTAACTGTGGAATAAATGGATATGCATGCCTTCCATATCAGGTTTTATTTTAATATGCCGTAATAATACAACATTTTTCCAAATGCATATTTAATTAACTTTTTCTGGGTCTATGATGCCAAACGGCATCGTTGTTTTTAAAACGCCCCTAGAACCATTTAGAGAAGAGAATTTTAACACTTCTGTCGTCAAAAATTAGTGCTTGAAGCGTTCTTTTGAATGTGCACTTGCTTTTATGTTTTTCTTAAGCAGTGTTTAAAGGAGCAATTTTGTGATTCACTGTTGTTTTTATTTTTGGTAGATCGGGAAAATTTCTTAGGATTTTTTTAGCAATTTTTGGACCGAAGTTGTGAAAACAGCCAAGTCTGCTTCTATTAATTAACGGGTACCCATGAATTCCGTATGCCAGCATCCGCCATTCTGTGATTATATCAAATCCTAGGAATTGTAACTTCAGAATCATTCAGAACGGTAGGTTTTTTTATGTAGTGAAATACTACCTAAGGTTCACTATCATCTAGGACAGCGCTTTTCAACGTTTTTCAACTGACGAACCATTTTTCATTTTTTTTCCTTGGCGAACCATATAAATTTTCATTAATTATATTAACTTTTATTATTTAAGAATTGTGACTACAAGCAAATTCTTTACAAAATGAATCAAAAGTAATAAACACATTCATTTTAAAAATAAAACATATATGCGAAAGAAGATTTGATTTTATTCAATTACTGAATTTATTATTAATGGGATACTTGGGCTTGTTTGTCATTATTTGTCATTTAAAAAATCTGGCGAAATATTCGATATGGCTACGATTAAATCTGCTTCAACTTCAAGCCTATTTCTATACTTTTTTTAAAATCCTTTTTCACACAAATATGTTGTACAAAATGGTAGTAAGTACTTAATTGCCCTCTCTGACAAGGTTGAATACTCATCTTTAATGTTGAACCAAAATTGATCTAAAGTTAATTTATGGAACTGAGTTTTTAAACTTGAATCATTTACAATGTCAATTAGAAGCTCTTTTTCAAGAACAAGCAATTTTGCATTTTCCATTGCTGCTTCATTGAATGGATTTCGAATCCATTCGTTTTCCATGGTTTTGGATGGGAAATATTTTCTGAACACAGATTTCAGTTCTAGCAGGTGATCAATTATATTTTTATTTACTTCTTTATCCAAATATAAGTTGTTTTCCACTAGAAAATCTGTCAAATTACTAAAACAATCAGTTTGGCCCTTTCTAATAAATGTTTCCCAAAGAGCTACTTTTTTATCATAGCTTCAACTCGATCTTGTAAAATGAAAACGTTGGTATTCTTGCCTTGAAGCGATAGATTGAAGTCGTTGAACCGACTAAAAATATCTGACAAATAAGCCAACCTCTGGATCCAAATATTATCAGTCATTTAAATAAAGCTCGAATGAATTACGTTTGAGGAATTCTAGAATTTCAGTTCGAAGAAGAAATAAACGAGTTAAACATTTTACTTACTTATGAGTGTAGCAATAAATGTATGTAGTCGCTTCCCATCCCTTCACATGGTGTTGAAAATAATCTTTAATTTACAGATCGTGATTTAATGTGATTAATTATTTTGACTGCTTCATTCAGAACATTTGTAAATTCTGCTGGCATTCGTTTGGCCACAAGCGCTTGTCTATAAGACAGTGTGTCGATGTTGCATTTTTTGATGCCATCTTTATGAAACTTACTGCACCAGCAAATTTGCAAACCATTTATTAAGCCCCATCTGTGCATACATCGATGCAATAGTTCCAATCAATCTCATGTTCATTGAAATAAGCATCGTACAATTTAAATATCTCTTCTCCGGCGTCGCGATTTTTTACTATGTGATAAAATAAAACGTCTTCTACAATTCTTCCCTCGAAAATAAAACGAATGAACACAAGAAGTCCAGCTTGATTGGAAACATCAGTTGATTCTTCCATTTTTAGGCTGAAAAAGGACTTTTTTCACTCTTTGTACAAGTTCTGTTTGAATGTAATTTGAGATGTCGTTTATCCGTCGAGATACTGTGTTGTCCGACAAAGGAATCAGCTCGAGGCATTTGGAACTCTCCTCATTGATCATACATTCAATTATGTCTTTGGTACACGGTATCACTATTTTTTCAGCTTTTGTGTGTGATTCTCCACATTTAGCAATTCGATAGCTCAATTTGTACGAGGCTAAAAGAGCGTTTTTGGCATTACCTGAATATCTTTTAACAAAAATATCGATATTTGATTGACCTTTGCTAAATTCTTCACATTTTCGTAAAAAGAATGATGGTTTGTCTTTATAATTTTTATGATTTGTCTCCAAGTGGCGGGTTAAAAGTGACGGTTCCATGCGTCTATTTGCCAATAGTTCACCACAAAAGACACATTGTGGTTTTTCTTTTCCAGTTTTGTTTACATTTACCACAAAACCAAGATCTTTGTACGACTCAGCATATTTTCGAGGTTTGTTGTGTGTTGATTTTTGAGTTGGTAGTTCTGTCGAACACTGTTGTTTTTTTCAAATTGTCAGTTTTCAACTAATGCTCCATAATTTAATTTTTTCAACCCTACGAAAAAATATAATTATATTAATTTAAATTATGAAATCATTTTATTTTGTTTTGATTATTAACAAAATTACTCGATAGATATTTGTTTAAAATATTTTTTATGTTAAAAACTATTTAAATAATTCCAAAACTTGAAAATATATCCATTATAAAATGTAATACATGTATAACAATGTCGTATTGTACCTCACGTACTTATTTTTTCGAAATGTTGTTTAGATAAAGCTGTGCGCCTAATACATATGTATGATGATTTATGAAAAGGATATATTACAAGTATGGTAAAAATTAATTTAATTAATTTTTATCTTTTGAGCTGCGAAGCACTTCTACATTTACACGATCCACTTTTGGTTCGCGAACCCTATGTTGAAAAACACTGATCTAGAACATGGCTGTACATATCCCAGGCACCTATGACTTTCATGCTGGCGCCTAGATTCAAGCATTCAAGTTTGAGAAAATGATAGTGTAAATTTATATTCTTGTTCATAGGGTACATGTTTTCAGAATTTCGTTAGACTGTCTCAAATGTATAAGGCTCGTTTTATTATGTCTACGTCATTATACATTTCTTTTCCTGAGGATGATAAAAAAAATCCGGAAAAATTATGTAGTGTCTGTACTGGCTCCTTGGTTTTGGAGCTGGCGCCTATATTTTTAGAAAATTGGTCGATCTCTGATCTAGAAAGCCGTCGATTTAACATTTTTACGTCATTCTTGAGTCGGAGAATAAAGATGTTTAGTAGAATCACTTTAGATCGCGAAGCCTACACAGAAAAAATAATCTGTGGAGATTAACTGGTTAGGATAAAAGTTTGAAATGATTCTAAGACTCAGTGGGAGTTCCCAGGGAGCAGAATTTCAAACGGTGCGTTGACAATAATTATACAGGGCAGCCTCATCCTAAAACAGGGATGGCAATTTTAGCATGCAAGACGATTTTCGTTGTCACGTAACAAAAAATTGTGTATTGAATGTCTCCTAAATATTTTTCATTTCCTAAAACGATATATAAGACTATTTCTGGCGGGACCGCAATTGTGTTGATATAATAAGTCACTAAGAATGACTTTTTGTTTGTTTTTTGTTGCTCTGTAATTGTCGTTCGGCCATGAATGATCGGGGACAATGCAATCGTTTGATAAAAAAGTATTTCCGTTGCATCCTCGTCTGTTGACCAAATCCAACTGAAATTTTAGTTTCGAAAAATTGATTTTAAATAATACCTAGATTCAATGACAGCCGCAAACGGTGGGACTCGAAACATAAGTCTCATTTTGTGGTTGCGTACAAGTTCATGGGCGGCGTTGATTTGAGCGACATGCTTACTTAACTCTAAAGAATTAACATTCGAGGGAAAATTTGGTATGTGAGATTATGTTACTGTTTCCTTGACATTTCCGTTGCTAATTCGTGGCTAATTTGCCCTCACTTGAACCAGCGTAAGGAGAAACCGAAGAAGAATCTCTTTCACTTCGAAGGTGAAATAGCTAATTATCTAACATCTTGTTGTGGCTCATCGGCAAATAAACGGAGAACAAGTACAAAATATCAAAAATCTTCAAAAATGCCAAAATTATACCAAAGTCTAAGATTTGATGGTTTCAACCACTAGCCCGAAGTGGTGAGATATAAACTAATATGTAGGCTTTTGCCAGGATCAAGTGCAAAAAATGCAAAGTTGCATAATGCATAATCAAATCAAAATTAATAGACTCGTATTTGAGGCTGTATTGACTATTCACTTAATCTCGATAATGCGGATTATTCCGTATGACGTCATGTCTATATTTTAGAAAATTATAAATAAAGTTTGTGAATATGATTATCTTTTGTTATGTTATCCCTACGTATTCAATATGATGATTTTTATGGCGTATTTCATAATTCATCCCTAAAAGGTTTGAACACTGAAATTTATTTTAAATAAAATCTCATTAAAAAAATCATTTTAAATAATGTAACACAATTCGATCGTTTGCGTATTGAGCAAAATTAAATGTGTGGGCTGATCAATGAAGGTACATGGCTCCAAGAATCTACTTCTCTAAATTTACAATTTCACCGGAAATAAATCGAAATATAAATTTGATTGTTTTTTATTGAGGAAGGAATTAGCTTAAAGTTTCAATAATAATTATTCACTTTATTCTAAATTATTTTATTGTATTATATCAACTACTTGGTTAACATAATTTTTTGGATGCACAGGCCGACTTAAAATCGTTTAAAAATATCAGTTAGGCATTAAATTCTTGGATTAAAATCTATATTAATATACATTATCTAATATTAATTTTTTATTCAATCTCATCTGTCCGCACATATTTAGTCATCTAAAAGAAAATACTTTGTTTAATATCCCTGTTATTACGTAGAGGAATACATAGTGCTTCAATCCAATTCTAACCAAGTTACTCGTCGAATGCATAACGATGAGAACCTAACTACTTATAGAGACTAGGATAATATAACAATTATAAAAATGACTCGAGCAGTTTACCATGGAATGACGGCCAATATAAATGCCTTATTTAATGGTTCCTTGGCGGTTTTCATTTGTTATGTAATTCAGAACAAAAGGACTTGGGTGGTAGACTGCTTCCAATCAGCTCTCAGTCAAATTGCCCAAAAATAGTTCTAGCCCAGATCAGAGCTAAGAACTTCTTCCTTTTCCTTTCAAATTCTCTTTTTAAGGCGACGCTGAAGAATACGATGCTTAAAGTGAATACATCCAAAACCAAAAAACAAGAGGCCAAAACCGGATGAATCATGAATTCAAGAAATTTAAAATTTGTGAATTTTTGTTAATTGATTGTTTGAACAAAATCATTGAGGAATATTTCTCTTATGGAAATTGGAGGCGTTATTTTTTTATTTTTATTTGGCAATGGCTAATGAAAGTATTTTTTAAACTTTGGATCAAAAATTATTATTATTGTTATAATTGGACGTAAAATTGATCACACGTTATATGTATATATATATATATATACCTACTTAATTTGAACGTCGTCCTAACGAATTTGGGTTTCGTTCAGTACGAAATGCGGGAATAAATTATTGTTTGGAAGTTTTCCAATAGACAACCCCACGGTAAACCTAACGAGAGTCGTTAAATTTTACGACGTTTTCCCGCCATTTCCTAATTTTCCATCTCGTAGAGAAATGTGATTTTACAACGTACTTTACATAACCTCTTTAATTTCGAGGGCCAAAGTGAGAAGACAATTTCTTTATGGTGTCAAATCTTAATCAGTGGCTGAAGAGTCTATTATCAAATTTGAAATTATCCCAAATACCAATCGAGAATAAAAAAATCGCAACGAAGCTTCAGTGGATAGAGACCTCTTTTAAACCTCATATTATATTTTTGTTTTATTATTCGCATTAATTCTTTAATCTTCATCATCCTGCTGCTGTTCGAAGAGAGCTTTCAGCTGAATCGCTGCCTCCATCTCTCTCTCTCCCCGAAAGCCGCTTTTATAACTCTATAAGTATTCCTGCTTTAAATTCTCTAACATCCCTGTTCTTTTTCTCCCTGTTCCTTTTCTTCCGCTGATTTTGCCTTCAAAGATCGTCCTTTGTAAAAAATGTCTTCTCAATATGTGCCCTATCCAATTTGCTTTTCTTTTCCTAATAGTTTTTATTAGCGTCCTTTCTTCTCCAACAATTTGTAATACTTCTTCGTTTCTCTTCCTCTCTGTCCATTTCACTTTCATCATCCTGCTCCATACCCACATCTCAAAATTTTCTAAATATTTTTCCTCCTTTCTCCTTACCGTTCACGTCTCTGCACCATAAAGAGCTATGCTCAATATGTAGCATTTTGCTAATTTCTTCCATGATCCTAAATTTATTTTCTTGCTTGTGAGAAGCTCCTTCTTCTCGTTAAATGCGGCATTTGCCATTGCAATCCTACTTCTGATGTTGTTGGTTCATAAGAGTACACAAACCATCCCACCTCGATAAGGTTATGCAGTCCATAAGGAAGAAATTCTTTAATGGACTTCTTTATAAGAAGGCATAGTTACGAGAATTACTGTGTAAAAATGCAATCGCCGTGCTGTTTCCCATTTCCATTATGCAGAATTAATGATAAATATACATTGAAAAGTGGTTAGTAACATTCCAAATAAAAAATCTTCGGAAAAATCGTCAATACGTCACCAATAAATGCGAAAAATCTAGAAATAATATAGTTTTCTTGAAAGTAACCATTAAAATATCGAATCATATTATAGGTATGCTCGTTGCTCAGGGATTAAAAAATAGCCTACACAATAATTAGAGAGAATAAATGCTCTATGTATTTCACGTAGCCATAAAACGATTGAACTAACTGAGGACGGCCTATTTATAGTTGACCTGCACTGCTGGTTTACTCAAACTATTTTATGGCTATAGGAGTAACGTAGATTAGCTACTCGGTACAAGTCAAATAATGTGCTCAGTAGTTCAGACTAGGTTTCGTATTACTATGTCTGGCATTACGAAGAAGCTTTAATGCTGGAAATCAATTACAATGGATTTGTTTATCTTGAGCGAAAGTTTTTTCACATTTAGGAAAAGTTCGACGAACGTAGTAAATATCTTCTCACCTTAAATATGATGATATTGGGTGTGATAATTTCCTATTTGAAAAAGTCATAAGATTTTCCTTATATGCTGGTGTGAGGTGAAGTAGAAATAGGGAATTAAAATTGTCGGTTTCATACTAAGAGCAGAAATGTTTTTAAAAATTATGTTGGAAGGACTGTGATAGTTCCATCAAATCGAGGTATAAGGTGTAATGGCATGAATGCAATTTCTTGAAAAACATCCCATGTTAACGTTTTTGAGTTAAATACAGGCTCCCGAGATTCGACTGGGATGCGTTCCTGAAAATGCGGTCGAATCTCGAACAGTCGAATGTCGAACGCTGATTTTCGGTACACTAACACTCGGGAAAAAATTACCAAGTTCTCTCTCGCGTTATATAAACATAAAATAACATTACTCAAATTTTAATAAAACAATATTGTTATGAATTGATAAAAAAAAATAAAATATAATTTATACGCGCACTGTAAAGAAAAAATCTTTTTTTCGTATGACTATCTTGCGTAAAAAATTCCAAATTGAATCCAATCTGCCTCATCGTTTCCCATGTCATTTAAATGAAGGAATTACTTGTATCTGTACTTGACCAACACATTTAACAGGAAAATCATTAGTAATATTTTGACTATTCGAGTTTCAAAATTTTTAATAAACGGCGCATACATGCAGATCGCAGCACATCCCTAAAGAGCCCTAGCAAAGACGGTTTGTGGCCCAACTTGCTACAGTACTGAATATATCTATGCATAAAACTATACCGTTATCACAGCAAAATTATATAAAAGTTATTAAAAAGGAGAAAATTACTACAATGACATTGACAATATTTTATTTCCTTAAATCTTTTACAACTGCGTCTACTGGACTTCGTTTATTAATTACAAAGTTCAGAAATTTTAGTTGGAAGAAGAGGGGCTACTGGATTTGCTATTAACTGGGGAATTGGGTGGGTTAGTCCTTGCCTCCGAAGTTGAAGCAGCTTCTGCTGGCCGTGCGATTTCAGCATGGCTTTCCTATTGATCAACACGCTTTAAAATTTTTAATTTTAATTCGTAAATATGAGTCTTATGCACTCTTTTATTGGATACACTCGCATTATCACTATTAAATTTCCTTTTAGATGCCATGTCAAGGGATAAATTTAAAAATAAAAAATAACTAATATAAATTATTACAACTAAAAAACGAGCGAAATCAGTACAAATTCAAACTGCAATAACAGGAATAACGATGTCTGGAGAGAAACTACACCTTAAATAAATGATTAAAACTAAAAAACGAGCGAAACTAATACAAATTCAAACTACTATAACAGGAATAATGATTTCTGGAGAGAAACTAAACCTATTATAAATGATTAAAACTAAAAAACGAGCGAAATTAGCACAAATTCAAACTACTACAACAGCTTTAACGACGTCTGAGAAAGTTTGAAAAATTCCGCGTGGTCCGGATGTGACGTCGGCTAGTTCGACCGGTCGAATTCTCGAGTTGGTCGAATCTCGAGCGGTCGAATCTCGGGAGTCGACTGTATTGGATAAGTTTTTAATACTCTTAAAATGTTTTGCGTTATTTAAATATACCTCAAATCATAAAAAGCGGCGAAGAAATTTATATCGTTTCTTTTGATCGATGAAAATTATTTAATGTTTTATGAAGCATTAAATCGCAATCGGTATGTCGCGGAATTTCCAAATTCGAAGTAATATCCGTAGCTATTAGGCTGAAACGATCGCTCTGAAATTCTCGGCAGAAGTACTTGTAATCTCCTCGTTCTCGGAAACATCACCCATCCCATTCTCATAAATCAGGTTGCCACTGACTCATTTAGGCCAAAGGAGCTCGTTCTGGGCCTTAAGTAGCTCTTATGACGGGAAAGAGACAAAAAGAGCTACCAACACAAAATCGCGGAAGATATTACGGGGATGGAGAAAACATCCTTTACCAGTGTTTAACCTTAGAAGATACTGGATATGGGTTTAAACAGTAAAGGAGAATCGTGGTGTGAATTTATCCAGCTCTGAATTTAAATCTAAAAGTCACACGGTAGAAGGATGAGAAATTTCAACTTTGCTAAACAATCGATATTAGATATTCTTAAAACCATAAATGAAAATTTCGAAGAAAAACCAGACGAGAATAGAAGTGAAAAATTTATATTAAAAATTTTCTATTTGGAAACTGCGATTTTAATAGTATTTTGGGATGAAATATTAGAGAGATTTAACAGTGTTAGCAAAGTTTTTCAGATACCTGGCTTACATTTAAATCAAGGTTTTGCGTTACTATCCTCATTAAAAATAATTATTCAAAATATTCTATATAATAAAATCTAGAAATAAAGTATGCATTTCTTTTTATATTTTAGATTAAGGCAAAGACAATGTAGATACAGGAAGTATAAATATAATGCTAGATCAATACTCTGGCGATTTGGATTAAATTAAAAAAAATGAATGTATACATTTAAAGGCATTTCTAAAGAACATAAAGTTAAATGAAAATGAAAGTGTTGGTCTAGGATGCTCCGATATCTACAGAATAATATTTGATAAGAAATTAATGAATGTTTTCCCTAATTTTTATACTGCGTTGAAAATATATTTAACATTACCTATAACGAATTGTGAGGCGGAAACTTCATTTTCAGAAATGGCTTATATTAAAGATAAATTTAGATCAACAATGTTGAAAGAAAGATTAAATTATTTAAGTTTATTATCAACGGAAAGTAATATAATTAAGTCATTAACATACGAAGATACTAGAAAAAACTATTGTAATTTTAAGACGAGAAGGATGATATAATATAAATACATCTATAATTATATAAACACATATTTGTGTTCTGTTTTACAATTTTTCCTATATAGTTAGTATTTTATATTTTATAAATTATATTTTTATATAAGAAAAACGTGGATGTAATTTAATATTTCATTGTTTTGTGACAATATACTAAATAAATATATACTAAATACTCTTTTTGTGATTATTATTGTTATAATCTTTTATTATTATTTATTGTTCTTTTATTATATTTATGCTAGGGGCCCCGAAAATCCATCTTCCGCCTCTGATTATAAGGACAAACGTTGCATGACGAATATTTCGCCACGTTCAATCACTGAGACAGTGTTACAATAAAATTCTAATAGCAATGCTTCCAGTCACTCGATATTTTAGTGCAATTGGATGAATTAATTGATGCTTAATATAATAATATGTCCTATTGTAACTTGGATAGTTTTTCTTAAATTATTTTTAATCGATTGATGTTTATCGACAGCTACAATGTTGTGTAGCCTTTCAACAAAAAACAATTTAAATTTAACCTTATATATAATATTTACGACATTTTAGAGCGTCATAGCATAATAGTGAGCTAAAAATGTTGTTTATATTTAGCGGTATAATTTACAAGTTCCAATGAACTATGTGATGTGCGTATTAATGATATTACAAGAATAATTTGTGTTTATCACCAAGCTTTGTTAAAACACTGTACAGAAATTTTAAAATTTAAATGAAAAAGACAACCATCCCAATCTGCCGTTGCATTTTCTGTTGCAACCAAACAAGACGAATTCCTCGACTGACTTCGGATTCGAGTACCAAATATTATAACTACAAGACAGGACAAGTTTGACTAATGTATTTTTTGAAATCAAAGAAACAAGGCGGCACTTGAAGACATTTACTGCATATACTAACTCGAGAGGACAACGGTTAGGGGGGGAGGGGAGAGGAGTGCTGGGCAAAATGCTGCTTAAAATGACCGAAAATAGCAAAGCATCTTAAACGCGGTCTTTCCCTGAGGTTATGCTTTAACTTCTTGAACCCCGGAGTCCAACTGGCACTCTTCCCTCTTTCTATTCATTGGCCGAACGGAACTTTAAGAAGCGCGAGAAGTTATTTACAAGTTATAAACAGCAATAATCTTTGAGCAATAAAGCTTTACGGTTAGAAAAACTCGCAAGGCAGTAAGTCGCACTATTTCAAAATGCAAATCAACCAGAACAGTGATATTAAGTATTTTTACGTTACGACCGCCGAAATTAACGAGAATGCAGTCATTGTCGAAGTAGCTTGGGAGTTATGAAGCCATTCGTTTATAAAAATGAAATTATTCCTTCCTCTATTGGAAAAATAGAAAATAATAGGAGATGAATAAGTGTTCAAAAATGTGATCTTATTTAGATTTGTCCAGGAAACCTTCTCAGAAACCGAAATATTTCGAAATATTTGGAAAAATACCTAATGAATGAACAGAGGCCTGGAGGCATAGTGGTATCATAAGGACGTTTTCTTAGAAAGCGCGCTAAATAATACAGCTTCTCAGGATATATATTTTGTCCAAGGTACAATTCGCTGACTGTAAATAACGGGTAAGGAGAATGAGACACGCAAATTCAAGAAGTGCGAAAGATCTTTAATTTCGTTGGAGCAGAGAATCTAAATTTTGACTTTTTTCTGTGAATAAATTTCTTAAAATTTTACCGTTTTCGTATAGGTAAATTTATCGAAGGTAAATCTAAACATTTTCCCAACTTTTAATAGCGGATTATTGATGTTTTGAAGCTGGATTAATTTTAAAATATACGAGATAATTATAAATATCGTCACAAAACTAGGAACCACCATGTAAAAGTTTTTCGGTAAAATTTGAGATTAAAATTTAGAAATGTATTGACCGATCTTTTATTAAAATGCTTCGACTGTTGTCTGAAATTATAATTTTTTAAGGAAGATGTGTTGTGATCTTATTTCGTAAGGAGAATATATAAGTTAATTTGTGTGTACGAGAGTGAAAATAATTAATTTCTTTCGCATGTGATGGTTCTTTGGCTTGCATCCAAAGAGAGTGAATCGAGGACGATAATCAAAGGATAATATCTACGGGAAGTTATCCAACAACGTTCAATTACCTTCTTCGACCAATAAACCAGTTTTCTAGTCGCACTGAAATTATCAAAAGAACGTAAAATTTTAATTACGAAACACATTGCGCGCAATAGCTCCCATAAATCACCCCATTGTTCACGATATGGCCGACAGTAACAATCGGTAGATAACCTATTACCTCCTAACTGCGACCCAGCTAACAATTCTTTAATGTCGCCCAATGACAAATCGTTTGCTTCCGAATTCTCAGAATGCTTTTTAATCCAGATCCCTGCTCGGGCTGTGTTTCAAAATAAGAACCAGCCAAAAAGAGGAAAAAAGAACGAAACCTTTTTAGAGGGGCTCCCTCCACTCTAGGAGGAAAACGGATGGGGAGTTAAGGGAGGGAGAGAGACGACAAGTCGGAGACGGAGGTGAAGAGGGGAGAAAAGTTTTCGAAACAGGGAAGACAGGAAAAAGAGTCTGGGTAGCAGAGGAGAAAGAGGGAGGGAGGTTGGTGAGACGATGGTAAAACAGGTGGAGAGAAAAGATGGAGGATTTGGGGTCATATTGATGACTAAGGAGGAAGTAGGATGAGGACGATGAAAAGGGTTGAGGTCAAGAGAGGATCAGGTGGTTCAAAATCTAATCCGGATGCCAGAATGAGAAAAACCAAAGAATTAAGAAGAAACGATCTGGAAAGAAGGAGCGGGTCCTTACCATTAAGGGAGGGAAGGATGGAGTGGATCGTTTTAGTGGGTGGGTGAGGAGGTGGAAATGCAGCGGCATGTGGACGGAATGACAGTGGAGGGCAGAAGGGGGAGGTTTAGGCTATCTGGGAGAGGGCCAGGAGAATGCAACATACCGGACAAGCAAAGGAGAGGGCGAGGGATAAGCAACAGAAGAGGGAGAGGGGGGAATGCGGGGGTGTTTTTCTCCCCTACTTCCTCACACGCCCCCCCTCTTCCCCGCCCCCTCAGCGAGACTAAACTCCCAGCCGTTATCATGTTCCTGCTGGGTGCGGAACTGGGGATGTGACGCGCTCTACGCAGGATCTTTAACGGGGGAGATTCGATATGAGGTCAGATAGTCCGGTGAAGACTCAGGTTCCTGGACCGTTTGTCAACATCCTGCGCGTCCACCGACAACATTAAACTCTCGGGAACGAAGAATTATAAAACGTTTACCAACGAGTGGAGGTTGTTGTGTTGGCGACGTCTGTTGCGATAAATCCCATATCCGAGGGGTTGTGGTCGAATTTCGGGTGGGTCGTTCTCGCCAAAGCGCCCCCTTGTCCCATCCTCCCTCTTACTCACCCCAACGGGACCTATCCTCACCACTTTCCCAAAACTCCTGCGACTGTATCGGTGTTTTAGGAATTGACCGCGTGCCAAAGAGTATTTCATTTCATCCTCGGAGCTCCTCAGGGAAGCATCTTTAATTTTTTCGAAGGAGTCGACATTGGACATAACTGCCGCGGTCACTGAAATCGCTGTGCGGAAGGTACAACAGATCTCCCGAAGAAAGCCAAGGATATTAATCAATCGGCAAGGGGGAGATAACTACAAAGATGCATCGGTCGAAGAAGAGCAAGGTGAGTGGTGGGCGAAAGTGTAGTTGAGCAGTCAGGAGTGACAGAATAATCCACTGATACAAACATTTGAAAAGCGAAGTTTGAATAAAGTTGATTTTTTAAGCGAAGATTTGTTAAATAGCCAATTACGTGTGGATAGCAAACATCCAAAAGATCGTCGCTCGATGTTTTGGAGTTATTGTAAGCTGGTCGATTTTAATCAATACCCGCGTTGAGAAATGTTATGGCGCGACACTATTTTGGAAGATAAAAATATGAAAAATGAAATAAGCTGAAATCTTTTTTTAAATTTCGTGGTGGTGACTCGAATCATTCGAGGTAAGCATGCGTCCAAAAATAAATTCCTACCTTTTTGTAGCTCCGCGTCTCGTGAATTACCGTTTATTCGGTGATAGCTGACTAAACAAAACGAATTCTTCGTCATTTAGACAAATGTGACAATGCAGTTAATATTTTACTTCTGCATTATTTAATTAAAAGGACACTTCGTTCTCATCGGTGAAATCATACATTTTATCTCTCTCTACTAATTGTTTATGAATACGTGACAAAGACGGTGTTATTTTACTTTATTCCTTGAACCGGAACACGAGTATCACAGGCCCTAGGAAATTATGCATTGACCCATTGACACATTTTCGCCAAGATATTAACGGTCGCTCGTAGAAAAGTAATTATAATAAAATTAAACGTAATAAATCGAATAAAATTCGTTTTTGCCTCCCTCTCCTGATTCATGGACATTTGCCTAATCTCGGAAATTAAATAGCTCTGGTTCCGCCACTCCTCTTAATTTAGAATGGATGACTGATTACCCTCATATTGTGATAAATGATTTGAGTAATATATCTTACACCGAAATATAAAGAATTTATATAGATTGATAGAATTCTGCTACTAGAACTTAAGGAAATCGACGTTAAAATCTGATCCCGGTTCTCGGTTTCGGTTCTGTTAGGTTAGAAGTGCTTTTTGATACACCACGGAAAATTCTAGCTTTACAATAGTTACATATAGCGCAGAGCTGCCGTTTTCATCGCTTTTCTCCGTTTTCAAGGAATTTTTAACGAAGTAAACGGAGACATTTCCGTAATTCATGGATATTTATTTATAAAATGAAACTTGGTTCTTGCCTGAACTGTTCGCATAAAAAGCACATGAACTACTAAAAAATTCTGAAATAATTAATATTTATATACGAATAATACGAACTGTGTTAACAATATGCGGTTCGATGAAATTGTTTCGTGAGTATGTACGAATATAATTTGAAAGTGCACAAACTCGCTACTCATTGTGCGAAACTAAGCTATAGAACTACACCGGCAATCGAAGGAATATTTGTATTTTTTCCTTAACTCTCTTTTTAGTATTCGTATGAATGCATTTATACTGCACGTACAGCCAGTCACCAGAATCAGCAATATTGTTAGCAATATTGCACTAGATTTACAATTAGTCACCATGTTCTTTTTAAGGAAATATATACTAGTTTGAACACAATGTCGTCACAAATTCGCTAGATTGCAGCACTGATTGGGATTCCAGTGTGACCCATGAATAACGTCACATTACTTCCTGGCGCGCGCCTAGAAATAATACTACGTAATTGATACTAGTCCGTAGTATTGTCTGGCGTCGTAAAAATTTTTATCGTATTTCACTGATATTTCTAAACGAATACTTTCACTGAGTTATTCTATCCCTCAAATGAATAAAACTATGAATAAAAAATACAATTCTTCGATTGATAGGTCTTTGTATAGAAAGCAGTACTACAAGGGTGAGTGGGAAAAGAAATTAAAGTGGTTAATAAAAGGAAAAACTGATTTCTCGGAAACATGCACTGTCTGTAATTATGATTTCAACACATCAAAAGGAGGCCTAAAAGATCCCAGACGCCACGAGACAACAGAATGTCACAAGAGGAACCAGACGTTTGGAAAAAATTCTCTAATTACGAGATTTGTGATTAAAAAAACAGTGACGTTGTTGACGCCGAATTAAGACGGGCGAATTTTGTTTTCGAAAATAACTTGCCAGAGTAAATGAGTGACAATTTCATGAAATTAGTTCCTAAAATGTTTCCTGATAGCGAACTCGCTAATAATTTTCGGCGCTCTCGGACTAAAACGAGACAACTTCAATCCCTCGGTTCTTCTGTTCAAGAAAACATTGTTTCTGCAATGAGAGCATCAATTTTTAGTTTAATGATAGATGAGTCTACCGACACCAGTGTAACTAGACAAATGGTTATATGGCTCGTATTTTTCTAGCAAAGATCTTACAACGAAAAAGTCCTTAAAGAACTCCGTAGAACTAATCAAATAGCATATGTTTTGTTCAGTACATTTTAATCGAAGGAGTAGCCGATTTCAAGAAAATCTAACGAGAAAGTCGTCATTCACTTTGGATCCGTGTTTTTTATTTGTTGTAAAAGAAAACAATCTTCGTGACAACTGATGTAAACAATGTCTGCTGTAAATACCTAATTAATTTAATTCTCTTTCGTGAGCAAGCAACATTAAGAAAATGGATAATCTACGACGAAGAAATGAATACGTCTGTTTTTTACGTTTAGACAGCGTTCGTAAGTGAAAATAAATGGGTAATTTACGACGAAGGAATGAACGTGAACATAAAAATTGCATTACTACTAATCCAGTGAGGTAAGTTTTAAATAATTGTCGATTGTTTTATTAATTACAATTGGTTACGAAATCAGTCGGTGAATAAAAAATTCGACATTTCCTTGGCATCACTACTGGAATTTCAATTCGTAGACATTTTAATAAGCCATTAATATGTATCTTTTTTGACATGATTGTATAAATCGTAAAGAACGCCTCTGCCTCGCGTCTATACACGCACGATGTGTGAATCTTTCACCTCGTTTTTCATTCAAATAAGGATCGGAACCGTGGAACCGGATTACAAACAGTCGGTTCCGGTTATTTCGGTTCTGAAGAGAACCGGCAGAACCGAGAAACCAAAGAACCGATCGTCCCATCCTTAGTTTTATTATATTCTGATACCGCTACATATTCGATTTGTAGGGCCTCGTTTGTAAGTGGCATTAATGCGAAAATGTCTGCTAAATATAACAGCTTTCCGTCTCTTATACTGTTCCGTATTGGACTACAAATGATGGCACATTTGAAAAGGGCGCCAGGAGGCCCAAGGAGGCCCAGAGACGGAGGCGCTGAAAACACGAGGATTACGCTCGTCATCGAGGGGGGTGGGGGGAGTTTTCTTCGGGCGTGCGATGGTTTTGGCGGCCAGATGACTTCTTTCGGTGGTTAAGTGTGAATGTGTCTTTTAGGCTTTGTGCTGAACTTGTTGGACTGTGCACTCTAATGGAGGGCTTGTTGGATTTTTGTACCTATTGTAAATTTATTATATTACTCTATATATCTTTGTTATTAAATGAGATTAGAGGAATAGTGAATTATTGACCCACGGAACGTTACAAAATGGTAGCAGAGCGTGGTTAGTGTTGAAGGGTATCAAGTCTAGCATTTTTGTGCGGGATTTAGCGCCTTTAGTTTAGCTGTCGTTTGTTCTATTCCTTGTTGTTCCTTACAATGGTCTATTCCTTTTTAAGCTTGTGAAAAGGCCCCTTGTGGACCCCTGGGGCGAGAATATTATCTTCCCAAAGTTTCCTTTTGGTCTAGGTTGTGTAGGGCGAAGTATTATCTCGATGGTGCGAAAATTTCCGACGGGGATGGGCTGGGTAAACGATCTATCGAAAGAGGAAGCCTTTAACCAGTATACGCCGTCAGACGTACTATTACGTCCTGCGAAAACTGTCCAATCGGCCGTCAGACGTACAATTCCTGCGTCAGCCATTATTTCTTATATCCTTTATATATTTTGAAAGAGGAAGCTTTGTACTTCCTATCTATGCTTGTCCTGTATTTTTTCCCCGTTTAAAAAATATATAATCAACGTTGAATTTTGCGATGAAATTTTCAATTTTGCTACGATATGACGGTATTTTTCCGTATAAAAATCGCTTTTTAATGCGGCAAGGAACCTTTCCTTGGTGTTCGAAGTGCAATGTAGCAATTTTGTATCTCTTCAAAGGAGAGCACGATTTTTCTCCTCTTTTTTCCTGGTGGAGCCATTTGGCTTATGTCATGCGACAAAGGTCTTCGTCGGCATGTAAAAAAAGAAAGGAAAACGTCTTATTAGAAATGTTTACGATGCTATTCATGAAGAATGGAATTGGGTTGAGTAAAATCATTTCGGTAAACATTCGCATTCATGACCGCGCGATCCTTCGTTCCTCGCTGCATAGGAGAGCGTCAACGCCAACCAATATCTGTTATTTCGTCCTCTTAGAGGTGGTTCGGATTACAAAGTCTTTTTGCATCCCCAAAGCAAGTCAGTTGAGAAGGAGCCTTTGTTCTTTTCGGAGAGGAATTGCGAGAAATTGTGTATATCAATTTGTATGTATTTGTGTACATATAATATACGTTTTGTTTTGTGATAGAATTTTAGTTTTTACCACTGACCTACGGACTTTCGGTTTCTAAAGTTGACACATAAATACCTGAGGAAAGGTAACCCACAAAATTGGGTTCCTTTTCTTAGTCAATTGAATGAAGATGTAGGGTTTGTTTTTTCTCTTCAGATAAGGGCTTTCTCTGTTGTGCTATCTAGTGGGACCAATGCAGCGATGAAGCGAGTGAGCACTAAACACCAGAAGTGTTTACTAAACTATAAGGCATTTCTTGCTGAATCCAATTACGCATTTGCAAATTTTCTAAAAATATTTGGAAAGGACTCATAAGCTAGTTTAACTTTTGAATGTTTTCCGTGTTTTGCATCTAAATTCATTACTGATGTATACATCGTCATATCTCCCTTTCCAGAGAACGAAATGTAATCATTTCTTCTATGTGACTTTTGTAATGACCAAGAATAATGACCATATAACTAAAATGTTTATATTATAAAAAAATCGTCTTCTAATAAATCAGTAATACTACATTTACTTAAAACTTTCCAGTCAAGACTTGAAAAAGTTGAGATACGTAGAACTTTTCACCTAATTGGTTTAGATGGGTAGATTCGTAGAATAAAATAGTTACTAATTTAAGTTATTCTTTTTTTAAGATTGTACATCAATATCTTTCATAGATTTTCCGGTGCTGAATGTTATATATATAAAGCGCGAACGCGCGCCGGAAAATTCGCGATTGGTGTGCATTCTCTTCTACTGCAAAAATGTTTGTTTGTAAAACATGATACGAAAAATGGATATTTACAAATTTCATATTTTTCATAAATCCACAAAAAATCAGAAAAATCCAGAGAAAACTTATAAATTTATGATTTTTAAAATTTTCTCGAACGTTTTTGCAACGCAATCGTGAAAATTTAAAAACCTCATCCGGACGTACGGGTGGGATTTAATAAATCTCCTCCGGGCTTGAGGAGTTAAATTAACCGGGGAGTTAGGTTTGGCGAGGGCGCCACGTTAGATGATGTTAGGAAAGTTCTTGGGGATTATTTTCTAGAGATTAGTGAGCAGATATATATTTTTAAAAACCCGGTCCCAGCGAGGGAGCGCGCGGTGAGTCCTTTTTGACTAGGGTCGAGCGGAGGCTAGAGGAATGGGACTTACAGGAGCACATAAGGCAGCCATTGGGAAAGGAAATTAGTAGATGGGGCTGAGATTTGAAGGTAAGGGTGAGGAAAGTGTCGAGTGGTTCATTGAAAAGGCCGAACTTTTTCGTGAAAATCGAGAGGCAACCAAAAGAGAGATGTGGGAGTTGGTGCCCGAATTGCTGGGAACAGAGGAATTGAAGTGGTTTTTTAGGAAATAATTTCCAAATCTCGTCATGGGATGAATTTATATCAGAAATTAGAAACGGTTTCCTCCCCGCGGGTTACGCAGCCCGTTTAAAACGTCAAATTATCACTCGAACGCAAGGAGAAAGTGAACGGATTAGTGATTATATCACGGTAATGAGAACGATGAACAGGCGTCTTGAACGGCCACTTGGCGAATCAGACATATTGGAATTGGTTTGCAAGAACCTACATCCTTTTTATTTATCAAAGTTTCCCGAGGAAAGAATTACTAGCTTTTCGGAACTGCTGAGGCGTGGTCGTGTCGACTCGACTCGGAAGTTGTCGAAATTACAGGCCACCTCCTCGACCAGAAGATGTGACTGACCCTGAGTTTGGGTACACTCCACCACTTATTGATAGGGAGTAAGGAACGTACAATGGGGGAAGAACGCATGTTAACCGTTATACAAGGAGTAGAGGTTGGTCACGTCGAGATAGTGGAACCGACAGTAAAATTTCCTATAACGGGAACGGAAGGGGGCATCCTACTAGTAGTTTCGCAAGGCATGCGAATAATTTAAACTAGTTCAGCCCGGGGGACGGGAAGGAGTTCCCCACGGAAGGGCGTGCTTAACCTTCAAAAGAGATCCAGTACCCCCATACAAACGGAGGACGAAAGCGTTTAAAAGGGGGGGGGGGGTAATAAACCAAGTAGAGGTAGTACACCAGTTCTCAAGATACAATTCGGGGATAGCCAAGTCGAAGGTTTATTGGGCTCGGGCGCAGCTCGAAACATTCTACAAGCGTTTAATCCATATGATGAGTAAGCAAGGTCTAGTGAAAAGGCTGGAAAGGACGGATATGTCTTGTCTTACGGCATCAAACGAACCACTAAAGATTTCCGTTTTAGCATGGGTCAAAATAAAGATTGATGTTTTCACATGGGTTATCGTGTTTCTTGTATGCGATACCCTATAGAGGAACATAATTTTAGGAGGGGATTTTATGGCACATACAGGAATGATTTTAAGCATGGCAGATAATTTGTGTTATTTTAAGTTAAATAGAAGCCATGTGATTTACCTCAATTCTCGTAATTGTGCCACGCAATATAGTTCAAATGAGGTTTACGACAATGACGTAACAAATAAGAAAGTGAAATTTTCTTTGGAGCATCTCAATCACGAACAACAAAAGAAAGTAGCGGGTGTCATCAATTATTTTTCGGAGGTGTTAACTAAGACACAGTCTTACGAATCTGATCGAATATGATATACGACTTACGAATTCGACGCCCGTTAAAAGTCATCCATACCCGGTAAGCCCGCCCAAATTACGTATTCTGCGCCAGCAAATAAATGAGCTTCAAAGAAAAGGAGTAATCGAGACTTCGGTTTCACCATACTCCTCACCGTGTTTTCTAGTCCCAAAACATTACGGGGGTTCACGTATGGTTGTGGGTTATAGGAAACTTAATGCCAAAGTCGAAATTGAATCTGTTTCACTCCTTGATATAAATTCCGCACTTAACTGGTTCGTGAAGTCAAAGTATTTTACGACAATAGATCTCAACTCCGCGTACTATCAGATTCCTCTCGCTGCTTCTTGCAGACACTTCACCAGTTTTTGCACCGGATGGGATTTGTATCAATTCAAACGGGTACCTTTCGGTCTAGCTACAGGCGCCCAAGTGCTAACGAGACTCCTTGATCATATTGTTCACAACATAAAGTTCAACTACATATTTAATTATCTCGTTGATGTGGTAATATATTCGGAGTCTTTTGAAGATCATATGATACATTTGCAAGAGGTGCTCACGCGATTGCGAAGAGCAGGGTTAACGGTGAACCCAGATAAAGTGAAACTCGCTGTCAACGAAATTTCATTCCTCGCTTTCTTAGTGTGATCCCAGGGGGTCAGAATCGACCACGAGAGGACCAAAGCAATAAGAGAATTTACGCCGCCAAAGTACGCCAAGGGAGTGGCGCGTTTTATAGGTATGATTAATTATTTTGGAATGTTCATACCAAACTTAGCGGAGTAGACCGCCCCTTTGAATGCACTGAGAGGAAAGAAAGTTAAGTTCTTTTGGGGACCGGAACAAGAAGAGGCCTTCAGGGTGTTAAAAGAAAGCATTACGTATCCTCCAGTCCTCAGAATGGCGGATTTTTCTAAGACTTTTGTTTTGCAAACAGACGCTAGTTCGGTGGCTGCCGGCGCAGTGTTGTGCCAAGAAATAGACGGTGCGCGTCAGCCGGTTGCGTATGCAAGTCGGTCACTGTCTAAACAAGAAAAAAATAAAGTATATACGAACTAGACTCTCGGTATTTCGTTTGGAATAGAAAAATTCCGGCCTAATCTAGAGCATACCGAATTTTTACTAGAAACAGATAATCAAGCGTTATCTTGGTTGCTCGCACACCCCCGCGCTGGGTGATACAAAATCGTCACTTAAATTTAAAGTGCAACATATCAGGGGGACACAGAATGTAGTCGCGGACACATTATCCAGAATGTACGAGACGGAAGAAGAAAAAGAAATGGAAGGTGAGATGCTCGAGGTGATAAGTATGAAGTTCCCACTTGCTTTCCAAGATATTTCTGTCCATCAGCGCGAGGACACTGACCTAAGAAACATAATCGATAAATTAATAAACGGATAAGAAATTCAGGGATTAGTGTCATCCAATGGTGTTTTATGTCGAAAATCTAGAAGCGGGTCTCTTAAAATTGTCGTTCCCAAAGTTTTGAAACCTATGCTATTTTCTTATTATCATAAGTCAAGTTTTGGGGGACATTTGGGCATTTACAAAACGATACAAAAGATTAGAGAGATTTATACTTGGAAAGGAATGGCAAACAGACCCATGCAAAATATTTTTTTGGATTTTATGGGAAAATTGCCACCAAGTAAGAAAGGAAATACGATGATACTCGTTGCCGTATACGGGTTTTCAAAATTTTGTTGGGTTATTCCCATTCGAGAAGCGACAACCAGAACCTTAATAAAGGCACAAAATGATAACATTTGACAGATTTTTGGCCCCTCACGGAGGTTTGTCTCGGATAATGGCCCGCAATTTCAAACGGAGGCATTCAGACGAATGCGTTTCTCATACGGAATAAAACATGTGACCACAACTCCGTATTATCCCCAACCCTCTCTAGCCGAACGCTTTAATAGGAATTTCAAGTATAACATAAAGCGCGAACGCGCGCCGGAAAATTCGCGATTGGTGTACATTCTCTTCTACCGCAACAATGTTTGTTTGTAAAATATGATACGAAAAATGGATATTTACAAATTTCATGTAATCTCCTCCGGGCTTGAGGGATTAATGGCGCTATTCAAGGGACTCATTAGGAATTAAAACATGGCAAACGTGCCTACATAGTAATAACTGTGAGCGGACATGTATTAAGGCGTAATAATGAAAATGCGTCCTCGGAATTCACGTTGCATAAGGTATTGTTGCATATATTAACAAAATATTTGCTATTAATTATAAATAATATATATTTTAATATTTTTACGACATATGACTCCATTTTGTGGATGTGCTCGTTAGTGTTAGTACCTTACGCGAATAAGACAAGCTGATTTTGGGGGTGATTTTTCTGAAAAAGTACGTCTTATATGCCGGAAAATACGGTAATTTCACCGAGCGCGGATATTACGGACTTCGGTTATAACAGATTCCCCCCCCCCCTCCCCCCACCCCTATGGCGATCCGTTATAACCGAAGTTGATTGCACTCAAATTTGCCATAATCAAATAGTTTTGAATTTTATTCTCGCTGAAATTTTCTATTAGTTGGTAAGTTAAGATTTTGTAACAAAAAGAGAATAAAATGTAGCGACTGCAGATAAAGATAATGATTCGACCTTAAGGATTTCAGATTAATTTATTTTTATTGCTAAATAACATTCGTTATTGAAGTTCGGCGATATTTTTTCATCATTGGTTGAATGGTACAAGGTGATTGAATTAGCTTTTAGCACTTATGTGAAATTCGCCTCTTCGATTGGAATTTTGTAACAAAGTCCTCCACACGACCCTGCTTTGCGTGATTATGTTGAGAGATTTCGCTGACTTGTTGGCCAATTCAGTATAAAAACTAAATACATGGCTCTTTTAAAAATTGTTTTTTAAAGGAATCGATATCGGCACGCCCATGTGTAGATTATACATAGCGAGACAATTTAATGCGAGTTTGCAAGGAGTACAAGTCTTTTTAAAGAAGTACATGATTTTTCAGGAGTACATCTGCTCACCTTAATATGACTGGAAAGAGCCGACATTGAAATTTTCATTTCGATTAAATGAGAAGCTTCAACGTGTTTCTTTTTTCTCCAAAGAACAAACTTAGATTAACTACTCCCGGTAAAATAGTTATTCGTACATGATCAAAAGAAGTTGTCCGCAATGAGCAGGGCCGGCGCAAGGGGTGTGTGACAAATGCTCCAGCGCCATTTAATCGAGGGCGACAAATTTTTATGAACTTAACAAAAAATAACATCGTTCGATAAAATCAATTTTAAACATTTATTTTAGTATTTATTAGAGGAAGAATTGTAACATCATTGCTAAAAAATTCTTTCTCTTGCTTTTATCTAGAAAATTATTGAATAGCCTCTAGCATAATTCGATCATTTTCCAAGAAATCGTAGTACTCAATTGAAATTAGTGCTAAAAAATTAAAACGTGGTTGGAACATTGTGGATCTCAAATAATTTTTAACAAGTTTAAGTTTGTAAAAGCTTCTTTAGACACTTGCTACAGTAACAGGAAGTGTCAGAAAAAAACTCTGTAGGCATTCCAATCATTTGAAAAAAGACATTGAAGTTCATGACTTCGTACGACATTCAATAAAAACAGTAGATTTAATGAATCTTTTCCTATTGCTGGAATAAGAGTCTGTATATTTTTTAAATCGTAAAACAGGTTATTTACATTTAAATAACAATCTAGTCTATCCGATTATGCAACTTCTAGTTTTTTTAAATTTTCTGATAAATCCGTATCATCCGGCAAATACTTTACATCGTTCAAAAATGAAAATATTTCGTAGTAATTTTCAATTTGCAAAAAGCGTTCATACATTGTGAGACGTGAGCTGTATATAACAACAAACTAGGAATAATATCGTGGCCGTTTCTCCTTGATTTCCACGTCGCAGTACTGTAGCCTTTCAACTCGTCTCGATAACGCCTATATTTTTCTTGGTAAGAGACGCAACCAACGTAATTCGTTCCTGGATGTATACCATGCTAGCAGAACTGGTGAGTATTGCCAGCTGGACCATAATACACCATTCTGGCTAAGATTGCGAACCTCTGTCACTTTGGTCGGAGATATTGCTGAAGCTTTCGCTGCGTAATTGGGTCTAATTACGGTTGCCATCTAATGAGATGTTGATTCCTGGAGATTTCCACCTCATGCGTGGCTAATTCCGGGAGAATATTTTCTAGGTTGAAAAACGGCTAAATTGAGCAATCAAACTTGTTTTATTTATTGATAAAACATATAATAATTATTTAATTTTTATTTTATTGTTGCAGTTATGGTTGCCACCTTGTAAATTGCTGATTCCGGGAGATATCGACCATATGAGTATTTAATTGCTAGATTGTTTGTAGGTTTAAAAAGAGCTAGTGAGAGCATGAAAACTTTTTTATTTATTATTTATAAAACAAATAATTATGTAACCTTAATTTTGTTTTAATATTATTCAATACATTTTTATAACGAACTCGTAAAAATAGCATTACCTCAAAATTAAATTTAAATTTGTGGATTCGCAGATGTATTGCAATTGAAATACATTATGGATGAATTAGAAGACAGCATTCGTGTTCTAAATACGACTAAGTATAAGAAAATAGCTACCAAATAATCTGCTGGAATACAAGTATTGTACAATCCAGCACTAATAAAAACTAAAAAACTAGTCTAATAACGATACTCTTAAGTCTAGTAGTGATGAAGCCTAGTCCTTAGTGTCTATATGCAATACCATATACCTTTTTCCACCAATAATAGCAATTATTTTGAGTTATAAACACCAAAATTAGGGTGCACAAACCGCGTCCCTCACACCGGGAGTTCGCATGCAAAACTAACACCGCTTTGGAAAAGAAACTCAGTCCAACTCACAATCAGACTGTCGCCCGAGGAAAGGTATAGCGCGCCTTTAATTTTGTAACTAAGTGTAACTAAGGTTTTTCTAACAATGTTGTTAAAGGAAACAATTACATCATCAAAAATTTTTAATGTTTCTTGTTTGGTTTAAACTGAAATCAAAATCAGGCGACCCTTTAGTCGGGTAGAGGTAGTAACCAACATGATCCTGTATAAAGACTATATTTACACATTAAGTAAAGGAAATGATTCAACCAAAATCTCAACTTAATAAAGGTAAAAGGACTAGTAAAGCTGAAAATCATCTAATTACGAAGACTTTGGACTTCCGGACAAGTTCTAGCAGATTCCGGGAGAGATGTATGTAAGGTGGAATAATTCCGGGTGACTCCCGGGCAGTTTTGCCGTTTTAGCGCTTTTCGCGCTAGATTTAGCGCTTTTTGGTTTCGCCTAGCGCCTTCTTACCGTCTTAAACGCGATGGCGTTATTTTGGCGCTTTTCACGATTTCTAGTGCCAAATTTGACGCATTTCTTGATTTTTATCGAGCATTATCCTACCGAATGTCTTGCATGCCTTAGAATCCCAAATGTCCAATCCAAAGTTTACGCTTGTTGAAATATGGTCCTATAAAGTGAAAAGGTTTCCCTTACACTACACGGCCAGATGGCGTCTGGCTATCCTGGGCTTGCTTTTGACAGTGAGAAAGAAATACCTCATTGTCTTCAGAAAGTCACTATCTGTAAACATTTCTGTAGGTTATGGGAGTAACCTCTCACATAATTAGTTTCTGTTTCGTATCTTCATAGTGGCCGACTTGGACCTACATTTTCATCAGTTCAAGTGGTTGTTTCATTCTTCGTGGAGTGTTATTGCTTCGCTAGTGGTATCGTTGTCCTTGATGGAATTTTAAGTAACCCAGCGTTCAGTGCATACCGTATCTCTCGTTCTCACTCCTCATTCTAAAGATTTCTTCAGAGAGAAGAAGTCGAGACATCCCCAGTTACGAAGGAGGTATCTGCGGACCAGGGATCTCCTTGGTGTAGTTATGTGCGAGTGTGGAAGTAGAGTGAGACAGCGTTTTGCAAAAGAAGTGGAAGACAGTGAATTGCGAGTTGAATTACCCCGTGAAGACTTCATTGAAGAGTGCTGATTTTGCTGTCGAAGATCTTTCCCGAGGCAGTGAGAGCTAAGGCGTAAATCCAGTAAGTCCGAAGGCTCATTTCTTTTGAATTAAGGCTGAGACGATAATGCACTTAAAAAATAATGTAAGGAAAATCACTGGCAAATGTATGCAGAAAGTAATTGATCGGCTTGCAAAGAGTTGAAATCAAAAATGTTTAATTTTGTAGTATTTCAGCATTTTTTTTTTCATTTTTAGACGAGATATTTCATGATTATAAATAGCGCACTCACTGTAACTTACCCACCGAATATTTTGACTTGAATTCTTTAAGGTCATATGATCGTGGTCGTCATTGCAGAAGACCTTGAGCTGTATCTTAGGCTCCTACTGCAATATAATTATTTTTTACTGTTATTTTTATTTTTCAAAATTATTTTTCACTGAAATTTATATTTTGTAAAGTTATTTAATTTAAATAAATCTCTATTGCGGATAAAACAAATGTAACGATGATGATATCGTCCCCTCTACAGAAAAATTCCGGATCTGTCGCAAGCATCCCCTTCTGCATAAAATCCTGAGAGTGAAGCTGTGGCTGCCAAGAATTATAGAAGCAACCGACCGAAAACATAGGTGCGGTAACTCCAATCGTTTCCACGTGGGATCCATTGTTCTGAATACGTTTAATGGAGTGTTTACGATCATTTCTCCTTTTTGTTTGTGACAATTCAGATACTTTGAGCATGGGACTATTTTAAAATCTATTATAGTTTATAAGATTAAACAATAGAGTGTAATTTTATCCTTTTGTGAAAATGAGTAAAAAATATGTTCAAAATTTTCGTGTGGAATGGCTCGGAGACACTAAATATAAGAACTGGCATTGTAAATTAGATGGTGATGTTTTAAAATGTTTTTGTAAATATTGTAAATGCACGCTGTCAGCCAAGTTAAGTGACATTGAAAGGCATCGTAGCACAACGAAACACAAGAAAGCCGAAGAGCCCTTTAGTTCTCAGCATCCAAGTGTGTTGCCATTCAAGAAAATTGGTGAAGGAGGAGGTGCAAAGGCAGAAAGTAGCGTAACACTCTTCATAGCTGTACATTGTGCATTAAGGGTAGTTGATCACATGAGTGACATTTGTAAAGTTCATTTTGCAGACAGCAAGGAATATAAGGACTTCAAACTGCGAAGAAGAAAATGTACTTCAATAATATGCAATGCTATAGCACCACATTTTGTGGAAGACTTAAAAGCTGATTTAGGAAATAGAAAGTTCAGTTTAATTATCGATGAAAGTAATGACATTAGTGCTATTAAAATGTTGGGTAATGTAATTCGGTACTATTCAAATTTTAAGAATCAGTTCGTGGTTACTTTTCTTGACATGATTGAGCTCAGTGAATGTAATGCAGAAGAAATATGTGAAGCTTTAAAAACATCGATAAGAAATAATGGATTAGATTTGCACAGGCTTATTGCACTTGGTACTGATAATGCATCTATAATGGTTGGTATTAATAATGGTGTGTATGCGAAACTAAAGACTGAGATTCCCCATCTGCTTCTTATCAAGTGTGTATGTCACTCACTCCAACTAGCAGTGTACCACGCTGTCAATGAGTATCTGCCGCGGAACCTACATTTTCTTATTAAAAAAACGTATAATTGCTTCTCACATTCACCTGTTCGACAGACTAAATATAAGAAGCTTTATAGTTTAATGAATGATGGAGTTCCTCCTTTGAAGTTAATTCAGTATAGTCAGACAAGATGGATGTCCATTGAAATGACAATTGTGAGAATTCTGCAGCAATGGTATGAGCTTGAGAATCATTTTGAAATTGTTAGAAGAAAGGAACGCTGTTATACAGCAGAAATCTTACATTCAATGTTTAATGATAAGAGAAATTTAATGTTTCTTTTATTTTTGAAACCCATTATTGGAGAAGTGCAAATGGTGAACAAAAAATTTGAAGCTGTAATGAATGACCCTTCAAAGTTGCTGAATGACTTGTTACATTTGATTGATTCTATGAGCTCAAAAGTTGTCATTCCAGGAATAATATTGACTACTGATACTGCAATTGAAAATAATTTAGACCCAAAGGCGTACTTGGGCTATGAATTTGAAAAGGAAATATCTGATTGTAAACTTACAGAAAAAGACCAAAAAAATATTCGCGTTAGCTGCGTGAAATTTCTGGTCGAACTCACAAAACAACTTCGTCAGCGTTTGCCAGAAAATGTTAATGTCTTACAGTCAATGTCGTATTTAAGTGCACATCATTGCCTAAATCCCGTAAAGCATGATATTCTATATCTAGCAAAAATGTTCTACAGCGATTCGGGAAAGCTTACACGCATTGATTTTCAATGGAAAAAATTACACCACTTTAAATGGATTGAAACCTCTGAAACAACACGGCTTTGGGCAGAAATTACAAATTACAGAGATGCTACAGGTGAAAACCCATTTGAAGATCTTTCTGAATTTGCATTAACAGTGCTTTCATTGCCTCATTCTAATGCTGATGTAGAACGCTTATTCAGTCACATGAACATTGTAAAATCAAAGTTACGTAACAGAATGAAACTCCAAACTCTGAACTCAGTTTTGGCCATTAAGTATGGATTGCGACGACATGGAAGATGCTGTCACAATTATGAGTTGCCTGCAAATGTTTTGCGGAAAATTAGCACAACTGATGTGAATGAAAGTTTTGCTGAGGCAGGAACTTCAGGAACTGCTGAAGAGCAAGCAAACAGTGATGATTTCATTTTTGAAAGTATCTTAATTTATATGCGATATTTTTAAGTAAAATAAGGTATTTTCAGTACATTTTTCTTTTCTATTGACAAATATCAAACAATTTTATAAATGTATTCTACATGACTTTTTCAATTATTTTTGTCTTTTTTGAAGTGTAAAAAATAAATACATTCTTAGATTCTTTCGACGTGTGTTCAAAATTCAGCATGGATGTGTACTAAATTCCATTCTGCTAAATCCCATTTAGCTTCAATTTTATGATGATTATAATTCATTTCAATTGGAATTAAATTGTGTTCCGCACTAATGTCTCCTTTTTTGCAATTTCTTTTTAAACTTAAAGAAAAATCTTAATATACGTATGTAATAAATTTAAGAAAGTAATGACGGAAAAATTTCTGTTTTTAGCGCATTATTTAACGCCATTTATTTTGAGTTTAGCTCCTTTCTAGCTCTTTTGAAGGTCGATCTAGCGCGATTTCAAATTTTCAAACGGCAACACTTCTCCCGGGTTTCCGAGAGAGGTGACAACCCTAAATATAACTGCGACCGAGAACATCGCTTCACTTGTCTTTAGCCTCCATTTACACCCTTTTGCCGCTTTGAGATAGTAAATTTAGGTGTTTTGGAAGGGAAATGTCTTACAAAGAATTCATATCACTTTTAATGTTGTCATTTCAAATTTAAAACAAAATGAAAAAATGTTTATTTAAAAACAAAAATCCGTTTCCTTTTGACAGCGGCGCCAAATTTTGTTTCGCATAGGGCACCAAAACAATTATCGACAATCAGTATGCATTGATAACAACGAATTTCTTGATTCCGAGTATACTATACCCATTTCATTTCATTCCAGAAAGCTGGGAGCAACAAAGAAAAAAAGCAAAAATACCGCAGCAAACAAGAGAAGAACGCATACAAAGAAGAAAAAGGCGACGCCACCAACGAGGAACAGAACGTGGACGAAGTGGAGGCGAGGAAGAAGGACAAAAAGACCGATCAACTATTTTCCGTGGAGACTTCGGAGATCATGGGACGCTATTTAGCGGCGGCGAAAGATTTCCGCGCCGGTGAAACGTTTCTAAACGAAGAAGCAATAGTAGTCGGACCGTGCCAAGGGTCTAAACCCCTTTGTCTCATCTGTTACCGACCTCTCGTTCCTATCGACGACCACACCCCACCGCTCCCATGCGAAAAATGCGGATGGCCTCTGTGCGGAGTCGAATCCTGCATCCGAACGCGGAACGACCCGGAATCGAAGCACGACCACAGCGAAGAGTGCAAAGTTTTCGCCGCCGCGAGAAAAACCAACAACGATGGACAAGATCCGCTCGACCAGAAATCACTATACGAAGCGATCGTACCCCTCCGGTGTCTCCTTTCGAAGAAGTGTGCACCGGAGCGATGGCAGGAGATTAATCAAATGGAATCGCACGACGCGATCCGAAAAACCCGACCCAACATCTGGAACACCAACCAGGAGAAAGTGGTGGACGTGATAAGGGGACGGTGGAGACTGAGAGAAAAGTTCACGGAAGAGGAGGTCCACAGAGTGTGCGGTGTTTTGGAAGTTAACGCGTTCGAAGTCGGACAAAACGGCTCCTCTTTGAGGGCGCTATTCGGTCCGAACGCTTATCTCATCGCGCACGACTGCGTTCCGAACACGAGTCACGTGGACGTGTTCGAACCCCGATCCAAAGGAAAGAGCGGCAAGGGTGCGGACCCCGAGGCTGGCGTTTTCCGTCTCAAGGTCCGAACTTCGACGCCCGTCTCCAAAGGTGAAACGTTTTTCTTGAGCTACGCGTACACCTTGCAAGGTACCAAGGCGCGAAGGGAGCACATACGACAGAGCAAGTTCTTTTCCTGCGCGTGCCGTCGTTGTGCAGATCCGACCGAGTTAGGGACATACCTCGGTGCTCTTAGGTGTCCACTTTGTGAGGGTTCTGGTTCTCAAGGAAGGGTGCTATCGAAAGATCCTTTGAACGAGAGTGCCGAGTGGCAGTGTGACACGTGCACACGCTATACGGTGCAATCTTCCTCCGTCGACGATATCCTAGAAAGGATAAGCGCCGAGGCGGAATTGCTCTCAGCGGATGATGTGGAAGCGAACGAGACGTTTTTAAAACGTTACCGTAATGTACTTTACCCCTCTCATTACTTGTTTGTGGGGGTCAAGCACTCGTTGAGTCAGCTATATGGAAAGATGGCGGGTTACACCATTCACGAGCTGCCGCGGTCACTCCTAGAGAGAAAAAGAGATCTCTGCAAGGAATTGCTCAAAATATTTGATGTCATCGAGCCTGGAAAATCAAGATTGAGAGGTAACTGAAATTATTCGACTTTATTTTTAAGCAATAAGGAGAAAGTTTCTCTACAACGGCCTTTTAATTCATTGCGAATTTTTTCCAATAATAGAGAAAATTAATTTTAGTCCTAAGAATTTCCAAAAATGCCCATTACAAAAAGTAGCCCCATTAACACACAACAATGGAAATCCATGCTATAATTTAAAATACAATTAATTAAGAATTCTGGACTCTCAAAGATATATGTAATGAATAATAATAAACTGTCAATTATGAGACTAATTGCATTATTAATGCTGATATTTTTATAATTATGATTTTATTTTCTCTAATTTGTTTTAATAAAAATTATAATAATACGCCACCTTTTTTAAATTCGCAAATAATTGATTCCGGAAAACTGACGGGAAATGCAAATTCGCGAAGTGCAAGTCGTATTTTCCCATAATACGCCATGTTATTTTGGGAGTATGGTTCCCAGTAAACCTAAAAAAATCACTTTTATCATAAATAATAAAGTTTAACAGAAAATAAAAGAAGACATAACAGCAACATAACAGCACATGCAAACCTAGCATCATAAAATGAAAATATTTTTTAAAGTGTCTTCAAAACGCGTAATAGCTAATTAAAACCCTGCATTACAAAGCGCATTTTCGCATGCGATTTTCGATCTTCTTTAGTTCATTCCTAGGAAATTATTAAATTTAAATTGATGAACTACTGAAATGGAATGTTGAGTACGTGATGCGCGGATGTATTCTTGGGTAGGTACTGGAACAAACATTTCCAAGCCACAAAAATAAAATATCATTATTAAGTGGTAACATTTCTTTTATTAATTACGTTCGAAATGCCTAACATAAAATCAAAACCTAGCGTAAGAGAAAGATTAAATTTCTTTTAAATGTTCAATATAGGTCACAAAAAACTAAGCATTAAAGTGGTAACATTGCTTTTAGTAATCGCGTTCAAAATACGCAGCAGAAAATCTTACGATTACAAGATGATAGCAATTCTTAGATTTGCATTAAAAATTTGTAATAAAAATGAAACCCTAACAAAACAAAATAACATTTCCTTAAATTACGTTCACAATATGTACAAAGATGAGTGAATGAATGAAAACCTTACATTCCAAAATGACGGCGTTTCTTTAAATTTTAAACTAAAATTTCATCATCGAAAATAACGGCATTGGCGGTGAAGTTCAAACTGAGCTACAAAATAATTAAGTTATCACGTTTATTTACTTCAAAACTGCTAATATTGAGCATTATAAATATAATATAAGGTCCTTTTCTAGGGCGCCAAAGTTTAAACTGAACTTAGAAACAAAAAAGTAGAGGGAGTTCACGCTTGTTGTTATCGCAAACGCATGACGCGAAATACAAATAATCGGCGCGAAACAGAGGTAATGGTCATAAAATGTTTGTCGCGAAGTGTAAATTCGCGAACCGCAAGCACGCGAAGTTCAAAAAGGTGGTGTACATATATTACTCTATATGTGGACGTTCCCCAGAGAAGGCCCCACTTTGTAGGTATGGAGTTATGAGTGCAGCCGTATTTTGTAATAAATTATGAGTAAAATAAATAAATCGCGCTTCTATGTAGAAAAATAAATTTTTTAATGAATATTACAGATTATATTTAAAAACAGCATTTTGAGAAAATTGAAGCCAAGGACACGACATTAATCAATTTTTTAAAAATAAGCTCTACTCGTATTTCACTTATGAACATAATATTCTTAATAAACCAGAGAATCGTTCTATGTACTTTTATAGAAATCGATATTTTCTACCTTTTTCACAAAAATGCTGATTTCTCTGAAACTAGGATTGACAAAGTGGGCCCTTCTCTGGCAGACATCCACATATACTTAAATAAAATCATGACAATATTAGAAATTAAATGACTTCCTTTTTTTTCTTTAGGGGTTACCTTATATGAACTACATGCACCCTTGATGACGATGATCACCAGAAGTTTGGAAGAGGGAAAAATAAATTCCAAGAAGGACAAAAGTGAACTACAAAAGCAATTGCTTGAAGTGTGTAATTGTTTGGATGAGGCAAAAGAAATCCTACTTTATGAACCTGTTGGTTCCTCAGAAGGTTTGATAGCAGCTGCTGCTTCAGAAGGACTCAAGGAACTGAGGAAATGGCTGTCAACGATGCCATGATTCATATCT
The DNA here is from genome assembly GCA_028673005.1 of Tanypteryx hageni. Lineage (NCBI taxonomy): Eukaryota > Metazoa > Arthropoda > Insecta > Odonata > Petaluridae > Tanypteryx > Tanypteryx hageni. The sequence goes on from CM054120.1 coordinate 175,158,867, forward strand.
TATAGTAATATTCACAACTCTGCTTCATATCATGGGCTATTGCCAATACATCTTATTCCACAGCTGTCAGTACATTATTCTGATTCCAATGGATTTTCATCCATTTTTTACAAAGTTTTCAACAGTACTTTCCTGTTATCTCCCCAATAAAAAATTCAAAATTTTTTTATAAAATTTTTATATTTCTCAAATAATTTAATCAATAATATGGTCAATATTGAAAAATCAACAGCATGAAGGCTGCTATATCCTCCAGGATGGATTTGAAGGGATCCCATCTATTGAGTCGCCTACATCACATGAACTTCCCTATGTATGAGTCCAGCATGTTGCAATGACACTTACTATGAACACCTCATTCATTTCCTGGCAGCACCCTCTGAACATCCATTGCTGCTTTAGCACCCATCCAGCTTGGTTCTTTCTCCTCACAAACATTGATTCATCTACTTCAACAGTCGAAGTCCCTTTTCCTGGCGGCATTTTGGCTTTTTAAAAAATCGTTACATTTTGATTAGAAGGAAAACCCCAGCCCAACCCAAGTCAACCCATTGAATTAAAACTCCATTTTAGTAATTACTAATTGATTAATTAATTAATTTAATTAATGTTTTTTTTAATTGTTATATTTTGATTAGAAGGAATAACTCCACCCCAACATAACTCAACCAATTGAATTAGAAACTAAAATTTTAGTAATTTTACTAATCGATTAATTAATTAATTAAATGGGTTGGGTTGGTTCGGATAGGGTGTATCTTCTTCTTCTCTCATTCTGTGCAGAAGACCTAAGAAAGTTCAAATTTAGAAAATATTTTTGTGGGGGAGATAACAGGAAATATATTTTGAAGCTAAAAGAACTCAGAAAGATGTAGTTCTTCTCTTTTATCTGTTTAATAATTCTTTGTGCTTTTCATTCATTTTTATCTTTCCATCGGTTATTAAAATAAAAATAACTAATAATGGTTGGTTTAAGAAAATATATTTAATCTTAAGCATAATATGTTTTGTTGTTTTCAATCCAGAAATATTAATCATGTTTTACACTGCATATGGTAAGCATGAAGTTATAATGAAAGGTCATTATGGTTGGCAGAAAAAGTTTTTATGAAAGGTTTTAAGTGGTTGTGTTATAGCTAGTGGATTTCATCAGCAAAAGAATTATTGTAATAGTGACTACAAATACAGCTTGCAGTACAGATAGCTATTTTGTTTATCCATATTTTTTTATTTTTAAGTTTATTTATTTTATTCAAATAGAAGAGACCCTTCCAAAAGAATATTTCTACTATTTAATAAAAATCACATAAAATGCTAAATTTCAGTGTTTTTTAGTAGTAGTCATGAAATTGTTACAATATCTACGAGCTCATTTTTCTCTGAAGATATGTGTGAGAATTGAGTGTGAATGAATATTAGGAAGTAGTACTATGAGGTATTGGATAAAATACTCCATTTACCACTTTAACATAGCCTGTAAGAAAAACTACAGTTGTTATTGGTGTTAAATAGACTTTAATAGCTCATTTAGAAAAAAAATGCTTTTTAGCCCTTTAACTGCTACATTGTTAGTTTCCTTGCGGTGCTGCTGGCGCTATAGGCTAAGACATAAAATATGCTCCCCACTGTTGAATACTTTTTCTTAAGCTTCCCACATTTAACTAAAAGATTTTTATTACTAGAGGTCTGCACTCTTCAAACGCTAGAAATAAATTGAACGACAATGGAAAAATATCTGTTAAACAGGAATAATCATTAGAATTAGCCATACCAAGATATATTAACATCATTCTACAATATGGAATTAATGGAATTGTGTTGGGCGTTAAATAACTTATGCTACACCTTATATCAGACTATATATTTTAATTAAATGAATCATTAATCAAACTGATCCCACTGCTTATTAGTTACATAATATGTACATTTCCAATATAAAAGTTACAATTTTTTCTGCATTTTCTTGTATGAACCACTTATTTACATTATATGTCACATAAATTTGTCTTGATTTTTCAAGTACCTCTTACATAATAAATATTTTAATTATAGCCAACTGAAATGGTTATGCTCAAAAACCAACATAAATCTCCTTGAAAAAGATGTGTAAAAATAATGTAAATATTTCCTGATCAAATAAATTAACTACAAGATCAGGGATTTTGATGACATTATGCTGGGAATATTTTGAAATGAGAAAAATGTAATTATTTTTTTCACTATGAAATACCTCTTTTTTAAAATTACCCAAATATTTTGTGAAACTTGTTACAAAAAACTAAATCAATTTTCAGATGGGATATATAATTTTTCCTTTCCTTCCATGTGGGTTGGATAGTGGTTATGCCTCCTATAATAGGAAATCTTCCCAAAAGACCAACTCATACATTTGACATTTTTTTGATCTTTATTGTCCCTCTTCAATTCGGAATTTTATAAAAAAAATTCACAGAATTCCAGAGGATTCAAATATCACCATATACTCTGCTATAATCTGAATTGGCAACACTGAATGTATTATTTTTTTACATTTGAAGTGTAAAATCACTGCAATAGAAATGACAGAATATTTCAGTCAAGAGTGGTGTTATTCAACAGTCAAACATGATTACAAAATATACATACAATTAGGTTTAATGGAGAAAAATATTAAGTACCTACATTCCATTAATTTTTATCAATTGGGTCTATCATGTGTTGTAGAGTAACATTTGAGTGACCTTCTTCTGACTATGTTATGTTATTGGCCTAAAATTTTATTAACTCATTTTTAGATAGCTCATAAAAAGCAAATCATGGTCCTTTACAATGATCACATTGCTGATAATTAAGACAAGTACATATGATCATCCCCAGGTAAGAATTGAAAACCATGACCTTAGTATGAGTAACCAGGCATGCTATTCATCCCTCAATCAAGACTGGCAATGGTGTCTAGAAAAACTGACCACATGCTAAAGGACTGGGAAGGAAAGAAACTTATATTTAGATTAAATTTGAAAGCAGAGTGGGAGAAGTTAAGTTGTTTAAACTCCCACACAAAATAATTTTCTGATGTTATGTGAATATTGCAGAATCACATTTAATATCACTAATTAATTTCTATGGTGACTTGGTTCAATTGTACAAAGGGAAATGTTGCAAATACAAGCATCTTTGGTTAATTCAAATTGCAAACCTAAATCAAAACACTGAACAATCAAAAGGTTACCTATTTCTTTTATCGGTTTCTTATTAGAATGTTCATATTTAAAGGATGCATTCCTCATGTGGGTTAGCTTGATTCAAATGTCCCTTCCACAAAGTTTTGACCGATTAGCCGATATTTCAATTAATGTACCCAGAGTGAACTGAGGAATTTTGGCACCCCAGGAAAGACAGCACTCCTGCAGCCCCCTCTGCAAATGTTGCTGAGATATTTTCGAAGTACATGGTAATATATTCATCACTGTAAAAATTATTGAAAATGAAAAAATAAAAGGAATCCTGTCAAGATTCTAGCCTGTTCCATGATATATATTGGTATCCAATATTTATTCACTTGCAATTAATGCATTCATAGATGATCGGGATTGCGCCCCCAAGACTTAGGTGCCACAGGAAACTGCCGTTTTCCCTTGCCTCAGGCCGGCTCTGAATCTACCTATAACAAGTTTTTTTGTCTTTAATATTGAATATTCATATCGAATAATAGAATATGCGATTTATCAAAATATAAACTTTGAATTGACATAATAATAATTAAAATGAATCTAACTTATCAACTGCACATTTGAGTTACTATTGAAGTAACTATAATGATGATAAGGGTTAGTAAGTTTTGATTAAAATATGCATTATTTGGTTTTTAGAAAATTTATTGATTCTTGTTGTAAAGTTGTCATTAATTTTAATTAATTAACTAATTAATTTTAATTGAATAATGTATTTAAATAAATACAACACCATTTTTGGTATAATTAATTATTATTTAAGTTTCTTGATTGCCCAATCATTCAAAATCTTAAAGATTTTCGCAGTTCGATAGAGAAAATAATTCGTGTTACTTTCACATTAAATAAGGTCACTGCTAAACTGTAGCAATTGATAAAAATATTTTGAAATTCTGAGATAAATCACCTAAATAGAATATAATAATTTAAAATTCACTAAGTAAAAGTATCATAAAAATAACATTAAATAGAGCCGTGAAATAATGGAAAGTTAGAGGAAGGGCTTCTGCAACCATCGTCTCTGCGGGCATGTAACATCAAGCTATCATGTAAAAAATTAAACTAAATGGCTCTCTAGTTAACTTGGTGTTGAGTGACAATAATTTTATCAAACAGTAAAATACCACGTACGTTAGAAATATGTATACACGACCTCAAAGCCGTGCGCTTCAACTTAGCGCCGAACAAGAAGAGAGATTCTTAAGACCACACGTAACAACGACATCTTTTGGACAGTCCATGATATAACAACGATAGTTTAAGATCTCATGAAATATTTCTTTACGTGCCCATGTTGCATCCTCTTGTTCTTCGTTTCGAAACAAAATAAAATGCGTTAAATGTTATTGTCCTAGTAAAATGTATGTTTTCGTTATATAATAATAATGTGTAATACGATTATTTTTTATTTAACGAATAATTACCAATTTTGGATATTTTTTTGCATCCGCAAAAATTAATTTTCCAAATACATATTATTAGCCTATTGGAAATACTATTTGAATAATTTGTATTCTTAAAGTAAGGAAGAGTAGTCCATAGATGTAAAAATGATATTTTGTAGCTGATTGTACTCATAACTTGAGTTTCCAAGTAGAATAGAAGTATTTTAATAAATCTTACATCTTAAAAATAAAAACTAGTGCATGATAAATAAATGTATTAGGTTTTGTTTACCTCTGTTGGAAACAACATGGCGGACAGATTCAGACCAATCAAAAACAGTCTACATTCTCAGTATATAGAAAGGATTTCGGCAGTCCTCTCGGGAGTTCGCAGGAGTTCGTATCATTGTTCAGTACAGTCTTGTACTTTGTGTTGTTAAGATTACCGTCTCCTGGGGAGAACAGTAGGGATAGGCTGTGGCGGCGTGTTTTGTACGGAAAACTTTAATCTTTAAATACAAAAATGTATCGCTTTAACGTAAGCCTCGCGAAAACGCTGAAAACAATTCCGACGCAAACTGAAGGAAATATCTTCCTGAATGTATGTCCCGTCGCTCTCCAAACTTTGAGTGCTAGATCATATGCCGATCACCAAATACCTGAGCGGTTGAAAGATATACCCACCGCCTCGCACCCAAAATTCTTCGATATGGTGGAGTATTTTTTTCACCGGGCGTGCATAATTGTGGAAGATAAATTAGTTGACGACATGAAAGTTCACAAAATGTCACAAGACGAGCGAAAAAATAAGGTCCACGGTATTTTGAAGCTCATGCAGCCTTGCCATCACGTTTTTGAAACCAATTTCCCTTTGAGAAGAGATTCCGGTGCCTATGAAATGGTAACGGGCTACAGAGCACAACATAGCTCCCATAGAACACCATGCAAAGGAGGTAAGAAATGATTCTCTCGAAATCTATTTATAAATCACCCTAAATGCTCACTCCTATTTTAGGAGAAAAATTGTAATATTGAGAAGTACGTAATGTCAACAGGACCCAGGAGGGTGTGGTAAAATTCATTTAATTCGGGAGGCATCTATTTCTATCCGATCATGTTTGTAAAAGATTACTATTGTAAAAATAATACAAGGCCTTCATTGTGAAACGAACCTAATTCTCTTCCTCGGGGATTTTATCCCCCATATTGTCGCGTTTTGTCTTTGTTGGTGGTATAATGATATGCTGCTAATTTTTTCATTCGGTACGTTAATTTTCGTCTGCGAAGTGTTATCATTTTTCGGATCTTTCATTTTTAGTTTTATTTATTATTCATTGGCGTTATACGAGAATTGGTGCGGTGATCACTGTTTCATGATGATGTATGAAAAGTTCGTAAATATTTAAATAGTCTCGCCTTTTATGTTTTGGAGACAAAATTTCCGCATGCGAATAGCATATAACCATTTTTAATGTACCTTATTAGTTGTTTAATCGTGTGATATGTAAACTGAACATTTGCAGCGGGAAAGAGATTATTAATAAATGTACGAGTTTTGAGTTCTTTAATATCTCGCAATGTGTGTCTTCGGAACGATTTTGACAAATCCAGGGTGAGGACTATTATCACACTAATTACCAAATGAGACGTGTTTTCGTAAATACCGTTTCTATTCTAATTCAGTGCAGGATCATTTATGGCGAATGTATAATTATTGTTTGATAATTTTATTTTTTGAGTACTTATAAGTCCTCGTTTGAGTTAATTCTTTTTGAACTTTTCACTTCTTGTTTTAGGTAGTTTTTCTATCCGCCAGAAAGTTTAAACTGATAAAAGTGTCGTGTATTTGTGATATCGGAAATACTATAATAATGGTATGATTATATTTTTTAGATGTTTTTAGTTTAGCTACGAAAAATGCAATAGTTATTAACATTCACAGTAGTTCTCTTTACTATAAAATTTAAAACTACGAAAATCTACCACATTTTATTCCCATTTTCTATGGTCCAAAACAGAATATTTTGGTTGCAATGGAAGAATGGAATATGTTATAGATGTATGTTATTCGTTAGGTCGTACTCTGGTTTTGAGAACTGTTCACCATCTAAATTGTATGATCACGTGCAATTGCTGCAATGTCTTTATTTGTTCCCTTAGCCATATCTCTAACAGATTCGCCCCTTAAATTATCTAAAAAATATTAATAATGATGGCTTGGGACAAATACCTAATTATTAATAATGGAGTTGTTTTCATACATTGACCCAGCCAAGGCTTTTCTAATACGTTCCACCTTTCGCCACTCTATTGTGGTCCACCTTTGTTCTGCACCCGGTTGGAACAAGGCCAAGATGCGACAATTCTGGCCGTCTGTCGCCGGATTTCATGCCAAAATGTTCACCTCTCCCGGAACCATCCCCATTTCAAGACTTCTTCAAGAAAATCTGTATGCTTTAACGTCGTCCTTACATTTTGGGATTTTTGTCTCCATTTCGTAAATTTTATTGGCACTATATAATTTGGTTTACGCATTAAAGATTGGGATATCATTTGATGACCTCGTTTTTTAACGGTATCCCCGGAGACGTAATCTCACCGGTTTTACGTTTTCCGATACTCTTTGCGGCTCTTCCTCGTAAATCTTTCGAGTTTCCGTGACCCTCGGGGTCTTACTGTCGTCCTAGTGGCGTCATGCATTTTTAGTTTTTTCATTTACTCCAGATCGTTTGCACGTCGTTTAGATAATTGTTCATTAACCCTAGAATACTAATCTTATTTTTAGGGCGGTTGTTATTAAACATACGTAAATTTGACGTACGCACCAGAATTCTTTTTAAAGCGACTTTTTTCAATGTGTTTGTCAATCAACTTTCTGGTATATTTTTCATCAATCAAAACTCCAACTACTATTTTTTAATGATAAATCTTCTAGGAACTTATGATTTCGTAAAGAATTACAAATGTTCAAATAACAACAAAAATTTGTAAAATAAGAATAGAATGATCATAAAAATGTTAGTATTAACATTGAATCATGCAAAAAAAATCTTCTTTAAAATAGGAAAACCAAGGCGTATGTGCCTATTAATGTTTGTAAATAATTAACATTGTTGAATAAAAACAAAATCTTAGAAAACTATTAGGCAGGCCTTATAAAAACCCTAAAGAATTCGCATTAAAATTTTAAAATCACAACTGATTACATAGTAAAAAAAATGTTTAAGAAAATGCGAACAGGTAAAAACGAAAACTTGAACAACTAGGACAAAACTTCCTTGGATGTTCGCCATAAATTGGCATGTGACATGTGGTGCAGTAACTTGTAGTCTTTTTGAATAATGCACATGTGACAGTACTTTCTCTAACCTTGTGGCCTGTTAGAAAGTGGGATTACTTCTCGAGATGAGTCTGCTTCGTTTCCCAAAACACGGTTTATTGAAACTTTTACGATATTTCTTAGTACTGGAATTGTAAGCCTTGTCATTTGTCGTGGACTTCACAACTGCTTATGCAGAGTTAGAATGACTTTCAGTCTTGGCATGGACTTCTTGGTTTCGTCTTTGTTGTTTATATAAAAATTATTTGTGTATATAACATATGCGTTAACTGCTGCTATATTAATCATTTATAGAAAAAGGACATCGACCAACGTTTTGTCTTTCTGCCGCAAATAAAAACTCGTGAACCGTACGATAATCCAAGGGAGCAATCACACGTCAATTAGAGAAAAATAGAGGGGAGAGATTACAAATTTGCAGGACGATGGCCTACAGGGACCTGTTGTCGAAAACTATCCTAAATAGAAAAGAAAAGCACACACAAACGCACAGTCATTCTGTAAAAACTCACTAGATACGTATTTCGAGAGCTAAGCTCTCACATTCAGTGTCGTCTGCAAACTTGTAAGTATAAATATAATTTTTCCCCACTATTTTTCTCTTATTGACGTGTGATTGCTCACTTGGATTATCTTACGGTTTTTATTTGTTTCCATTCTGTACACCGTAATCTCCAAATTTCATTTTCATAATCTTCCTGCCACGGTTCATGTTTTGATACATTTGGTCGAAGGTGTCTACTCTGCCCTCCGTCGAGTTGTAGCTGAGGACGATTTTTGGTTTCTTGGTAATTTCATTGATAGCAGTCGTTATGAACAGATGAAAAGTAATGCTTTATTATTGGAATGTTCTGCTGTATCATTTTTACGCGTTGTCATTTTCCCTTCTTCCTAGTTTGAGAAATAGAGGGTTTAGTCTCTCTGATAGGTGCCAAAACAAAATTCACTTCATTCGCCTCATCGTCTTTGGCGGGGTCAAAGTCTAGATCTATATCGGAATCATCACAGAATAAGTCATCTGAGGTAAGTTGACTTTCTAAAACATCTTCCGTACCACTTTCGTCGTCGGAAAGTTTGCGCATTATGCGTTCTGGGTCAGAATGATCTGTGATGAGAAGTGTACCAAAAAAAGTAACTGGGCTCAGTTACAATTACTTCATCTGCATTGTACTCAATTACAAGTACCAATTACATTCTTAAAAATGTAATTAATTGCAAGTACGAGTAAATTACAATTACACTTCCGTACTCTTAGGTTAATGTATGGGTCTAAATCAACCATTGTCTTATCTTTACTGTTTTTATGCATATCAATCAGAATGATCATATTATTGTCAGAAAAAATTAAAATATCATTAATGTAAAACATTAGATCTATCCAGCTGAAGGTCGTAAGTTCATTGATTAATATAAATAAAGTAGCTAGTTTAGAAGAAAAACAAATATTTATTCATGGGTTTAATTTTTATAACAAAATATTTGCATCAGTACCTGAATTTAAAATTTCGCTATTCATCTTGCAGAAATGCTGCATATTAAACCCATCGTCTCCTAATTTTGCTTTCCTTGGTGTAAGGACCTCTTTTTTGCACGTTTCCTTTGCCAACAAGTGTGGAAATGTGTACTCCATGTCGGAGTAGACAGCGTTTTCAAATGCGTTCTTTGAGATCGACAAATTTTACTAAAACTCCCCAATACCATATTTCATCAAAATACGTCCTGCGGTTCCCGAGTTGGAACAGAGGTACGTTGTAAACTACATGTAGGTCTTCATGTAAAATGGTCAATTTTCTTCCGATTTTACCCAAAATTGGAATCGGCCGACGAATTTGAGTAAAACTCCCCAATACCAAATTTCATTAAAATATGTCTAGCGGTTCCCGAGTTGTAAAATTTTAATTAATATTTTTATGGAATGAACAAAAAAACTTCGAAATGGTATAATTATGTAAATACTTTAATTTACTTTTCTTTAAATTTATCGTAAACCTTACGTTTTATGGGGAAAATAATATGACAAAAATGCGTATTTAATTATTTTATTTTATTTTTGTTCTTAATATTTTTCTCTCAGATGAGTATTTAACGAGATTCTAGCGAATTACGTTGTAAAATACATGTAGATCTTCAAGTAAAGTTGTCTTAATTATTATCCGATTTTAACCAAAATTGGAATCGGCCGACAAATTTTAGCAAAACTCCCAAATACCAAATTTCATCGAAGTTCGGCCAGCGGTTCCCGAGTTGAAACATGCGGACGGACGGACGGACGCAAACGACCTGCCCTATATGCGTTCACTTCGTGCAAAGAACGCATAATAAGTAAATGCTCAGTGAATGATGATTGAAAAATATCTAATCGTTAATAATTGATGCCAGCAATTCCACTCGAATTAGATATCTAGTGAATTAGATATTGTGCTACCATTGACTGGAATCACGCTGCATTCCGATTGTGAATCATGTCGATAGCTATATCGAATCCGTACCTTTTCACAAAAAAGAAATAACAAGAATAACAAGTAAAGATTACTGAAATGTAACGATTACTTCTGTCTACAATAAAAGTAGATTACAATTATTATTTACAATTTTTTAAAGTAACGATAACAAGTACAAACTACTCACAAAGGCAATCGTTACCGGTAACTCAGTTACTTATACTCAATTACTTCCCATCACTGAGAATGATGTACAGTTTTCTCCATTTTTCCTAAAAAGAAACGCACAAAATATTAACTAGACATTCGAGAATTCGAAGATAGACCAGGCATTCAGTTGTGAAATTTACTCATTTCACTAATCGTGTGTAAAATTTACGCCGAAAATTGTCTCATTTTACTAAATATACGTAATATCTACGTCTAAAGATTATCGCATTCTATTAACATACGTCAAATCGACGTACAAAATTTTTGCATAATACTAAACCTACGTAAGATTGACGTGGTGACTCAACGACGAAGCAGATGTATGGACGGAAGAGGACTGGCCTGGTTCCCCGTAGGTAACAAACTGATTGAATCACTGATAGAGGAAGGAGCTATTTGGATTCCCACAATAGGAGTTATTCTTGTTCAAAGAAGAGTACGTCATTTTGACGTATGATTAGTATTCTTGGGTTAAGGATCCCAACGCATTGCCTTAGTGCCGGGGTGGTTAGCGTGTCACGGGTTCGAATCCTTCCCAGGGCATGGTTGTGTGTGTTCGTTTTTGTTAACGTTATTACGCTCATTGTAAAAGTTCGTTAACGGCTGTTTATGAGATAGTATTAAATAAATAAAAAGATTACCAAACTCAAGTGGCCAACGCAAATATTTTCATTTGAACCATAAGGTTCGCAACCTTTTCTGCATGGCGAGCCGCATTCGTTGTTGTGAATGCTTCGGAGGGCCGCATGGGAAGTCACGGGAGCTTCGGCGAGCCGGTATAGTGTTTACATCCTAAGTTATCTAGGGATTCTTTGAACTCATAGTAATAATCGAGTCTAAATAATTTATTAGCGTTAAAACCTCTCCAGAAAGGGTTTTGATACCACAGTTTTACGGAAAAAATACGAAATTGTCTAAGTTAAATTTTACCGATAACTTTTTCATCAGGGCTTCGCATAAAGCACCGTCAGGGGACGCATCAGGCCCGCGGACCTAAGCCATTACTCATGTTACACACTCGTTTTAAATGGTCGGTTGCACGTGATAATGTTGTTTAAAATAATTGTTGCGAAAGATGCACTCACATAGCTTTTACTTCAATTCGTTATCTCTCGGCTTGGAGTAAACATTTGCTTCGCTTATCCTCCCTCAGAGGAACGGGCGATTTTGTTTTCGTGGCTATTGTAATACGGGAGTTGAGCAAGGCGTTTTGTGTCACGCCGTGGATGGATGAGTTGTTAGAGAAGCACTTTTTTACTTTCTCATATACGTAGTATATTGAGCAAGTATTGTTATCGTGAAAGAATTCGACTTCGACATTTTGATGGAAATACACGTTTTGTGTCCATTAGTCCAAAAAAGTGGTTTTCGCCATGCCGTCTGTCTGGCGGTATGTTCGCCGATCTAGGGCCCAGTCGCGTACATAAAATCGAATGATATTTCGTATTTGTGCAATATATCATCTTTTGCAGACCCTTTTATCATAAAAATGATATTGCACAAAAATAAAGAATAGTTTATTCTTGGCGATTTTTTTATTTTGATTTACTCAAAAATGACTCCAGAGAATTTGATTAAAATCATACCAATATCACAAATAATAATACGTATGCCATATATCTCTTGAACACTGTATGCCGTCCAGTGACATTACAATGTACGCTAGGCTACCTTACCTAAGCCTTATGGCGTCACGCCTCCTCCGCGATCCATTCCAACTCTTACTAGGGGTGAGCGATATATATCAACCTGGTATTTAGTAACAGATACCGGTCAGGAACAGATATCAGTGATATCTGTTTCCCAAAATATCTGTTATTGGAATATCAGTTAAGAAATAATAGGTGTAGGTTGAAACAGACCGTTGGACCATATCTGTTTGCTATCCATACTCGATACCAGTCAATCCTTAATACTCGCCTTTGTTCTTCGCAAACTTTCACGCACCACAGCCAGTGGCGGATCCAGAAACTTCCCAAGGGTAGGGCGATCGCCCCACATGATTCCGCCTCTGCCGACTACCATACATTTTGAAAATCCCTATCCCCATCAGAACCTTTCTTTTCCTTGTCATACAGACTTAATCTTCGGTGTAGAAACAAGGAATGTTGCGCGGAATTAATTTAAGAATGTACCCAGTGGATGGCGATGGGCTCGCCCAAGGGGAGGGCGATCGCCCCTCCCTTGGATCCGCCACTGACCACAGCGCACTCTCTATCTTCCTGCAAGGGCTAGAGAGGGAGCCAACAAACAGTTTGTGCTCTCACTCCACGGGGAAGAGGACTCATCACAGGGGTGGGGTGAGGATTTCCCCTCCCCGCCATGCCGTCACCCTCGCCCCACCACTAACAGATGCCGTTTAAAGGGCGATGATGTACCTATTATCCAAAATAGCAGACTGTTCTCAATGCTCGGATACTCAATACTCGGATACCAGTTAATGTCACTTGATGGATTTGTGGACACTCTAACTCAAAAACTATTAATCAGATCAACACAAAATTTTATATTTGACATTTTTTGTAAAGGAAGAAGAGCTTATTTGTTTTTGGCAAAAATCGGTCAGCCGAAAGTGGGTATTTACTCTATTCACTTTTTCGTAATTTTGAAATATTTGCTTTAATATTTGATAAGTGTAAAAATGCACTGGAATAAAAGTCGTAGGAAATTTAATTTTCTACAACCTTTGTTTGAAATATTTTTTCCATATAATGCATTGTTTAAGAGATATCTTATATTCTTAGCTGCCACCACCGCTCCACCTACCGACGGCTATTATTAACAATTGACGCTTAGTTACGTCTTAGTAACGCTCCTTTTTATTTTCTTAATTGTTGGTGCATTTTGGTTGTATACAATATCAGAAGGTTATGGTTTTTCCTGTTCTTTGTAATATTTAAAATTTTCTCGGTTTCTTTAAATATTTGTTATTACGTAATCTTATTAGATGTAAAGTACTCCTTTAGCCAAACAATTAGAGGGGATTGCAACACCCAGTGCATTTCGCCCACGAAGTCATTGTGAGCTACCAACGATAGTACGTAATCTATTTCGAAATTTTTAGAAATATTATAGATATGGAGCAAGTCATGTGGTGGCCACACCAGATTTTTTTCGTAGATTTCTGTGCCTGAATTACGATTTATTTTTTAAAAATCGCTAAATACAAAATCACATATCTCTGGAGAACTTAGTAAACAATCAAGTTGAAATTTTACATTTTGTTAGAATAATACATATTAATTACATATAGGTAGTGTTGTCTAAAAATATATAAATAAACAATAATGTCAACAATAGTGAAAAGTTAATATTTTAAACAAATTGTATAAAATTGCAATCATACGAGATTTTCCGAAAGTGTTTGTATACGATGTTTGCTTTATCATCTCGATTTTGTAATAAGGAAAAAAGACTAATATAAGTGCATCATCAAAGACTGGAGTTTGAATACGCCATCGCCTGGCATCTTTGCCTGACGCAAAATGAGCTAACGCGGCAAAGTACTGTTTATTTTTTCATTAGAATGAAAATTGATTTCTTTCATCTAAACAAACCTGCAATCAAATTAAAGCTTGACTTCTTATCTTTATAATAAAGAAAGACGCAGAGCGTTATCTGCTTTCGTTTACAAGATATATGAGTCAGAAGGAGATGCTGTGCGGAACCGGCGATTCGCCGGCTGTTTACGTTAAGGACATTTTCAACCGGCCGGCGAATCGCCGTCTCTTTTTAAAGCCAATGGTTTAAGGGCATTTGCATCTGAAGAGTTAACAATTTTATGGAGATATTGAAATGTTTATTCGTATATGTATATAGGGTAATGTCTGAACGACCTGAAAGTTTCAGCTCCCTAGCTCGACCCATAGTATCTAAATTGTTTGTTTAAATTTTAAGAATTTTTGAAAGCCAAACAAATTATAATATAAAAATTTCTATAATCCATATTTGTTTTTTTTTACAAATTCTACCTATATAAAAAATTTCAACATCGTAGCACATAAATCGTGAAAATTTGTTTAAATATATATAATAGATATTACTTATATGATATGGAAGAACTGTTTTTATGTTTAAAAAGTGAAAGATTCATTTAATTGAAAGTAATGTATTTAGGGGATTTTCACTTATTGTATCTGATGCATGTAGCACAATAAAAATTTTATTATCCCTAAGTATTTTCATTACTACTTTATTGAAGCTAATTTAAATTAATAAATGATCATTAAGTTTTTGTAAATACGTAAAATAAGTACGCGAACCAACAGTTGTAGAAGCATTATAAATTATACTGGTATCGGAAGGAGCATTCTCCGGTAGGTAGTACCAGAACCAGCTCCGTAAACTGATATATCAGTAACAGGTATTTGGAACAGATACTGCCTCGTAACAGATTCCAAGATATTATGTACCGGTAAATATCAGTTTAGCTCATCCCTAACTCTTACCACAGCCTTACGGTTGAAGTAAATAGAATGATATCTCATATTTATGGATAATATCATTCATAAAAGACATTCTGATGAGAAAAACTATATTGCTCAACAATGAAGGGTACTTTATTCTTGGATATTTGGAAACTAAATTCGATTTACTCAATAATGGCTCTAAGGGTTTCGTTTAAAATGCGTACAGCCTGATGTCACAAATAATACTAAGTAAGCCATATGTCCCAAAAAGTTGTTATATATCGTCCAGTGGCATTATTTCTGTACAAGACGCTCAGCGCACGCGTCAGAGGGGAGAGTAAATTTCGGGGCAAAAAGTGTAGTGAGATCAAACGTATATACGTATATGAGAAAGTTTGTGCAATGTATATTGCGCCGTTTATTTCTTTTCACTTTACTGCAATGCTAGTTTTAGCTATAATTTAGATTGTAGACTTGGACGTCAAGTTTTGGATTATAACTTGGAAATGTTAAAGCGTAGAAGAATGTCCAAGTTTTGATCCCAGGGATACGTTGGAGTGCCTTGAATCCCTTGAGTGAGGTCTTCCGGAAAATGACTGCAAAAAGTAGTAGTTCTTTGGAGTCCATATTTCGAATGGAACAGAAGAAATAAAATCGGCAGCTGCTGTGGTATGCGCGGCCGCCCTTAACCTTGGAAGGGTACACTGGGGCACTGAAAACCCCACGGATTTGTATTTTACGTGTAAGTGAGAGATAGTTATGTACTAGTAGTTGGTGCTTGCATTCTGCAAGCATATCATCTCAACATAAAAAAACATTCATTTTTCATAATTCATCATTACAAATATTTTTTTAATTCTAAATATTTCACCTTTCATTTTCGTTTTTCCCTTATTTAAAAATAATAGATTAAAACAATCCCAAAACTTTGCAATTTTGAGAATTTTTTACTTTCTCCATTATGGGGTACTAATGCTACACATTTATGCCAAATTTTAAAGTTGTAGTACTTCTAGAAGTAAAATAATATTTTTCCAATTGTTTAAATTTTAAACATTTTTAACGGCCGCCGCAACATGTTTATGGAGAGATTCAAATGCATTACTCTGTACTTGAAAATTTCAGCTTCCTAGCTCATCCCGTAATTTCTAAACAGTTATCTATTTGTTTCAACTTGAAGGATTTTTAACTGCCAAACAAATTAAAATATCAAAATTTGTATAATCCCTATTTCGTTTTTTTACGAATTCTACTTATAAAAAAAATTTCAACTCCGTAGCACATGCGGAAATAGATAAACCTTGAGAATTTGTTTAAACAATTGCGAATTTTTAGCGGCCGCATTGTTGCACTTTTTCAAGATTTTCGTATTTTCTAGTTGGTTTTGCACAAAATCCTACCTAAGAAAAAAATTTCTAATCTCCAGCTTACCTGGAAGTGCCTAAACATTAGTATCCTTCTATATGCTATATCCTCCTCCTCTGTAAGAAACGTCTATATAGAATGATATTAACTTGTCACTTTTGGAGTTCCTTTAGGGTCACTGTTGAGAATTTTTTGTTTGTCATCCCTCTTTTTTGCACTTCCGGCACTGTATACCCCAATGTACCGGAATCGGATGTTTTTTCGAACCTGTTTCAGAGAACTTTATTTTTCACCGGAATTTCCAAATCCGATGCAAACTATAACTCCACCGATCAGATTAGTACAAAATGTAACATTGAGACACGTTTTTTTACATTGCATCGATATTTAAACTTTTGCCACGGATGCCAATATAGCTGTTTACCTCTCGGAGTCCATAAACTAGAATATGGTCTCTTCCTATCTTTTATGGGTTGTTAAATGCTGCAGCTATCAATACATTTGTTATTTTGTCACATAATAATGGCATGAAATAAGCTATCAATGCATTCTTTCTTGATGGCTATGATCAGGCCCCAGTTCCAGGAACGTCTCCAAATTTTAACTTTGAGAACTTCCCTCCGTAAGTCCATAGCTTTACAACTTTGACTGCCAGAGGCTTCAACGAGTACTGCAATCAATTTGTAGTCAAGGAGTGAAAGATGCCAGCTATACGACCGCAGCAAGGGCTGCAAAACTACAGTATGATGAAAGAGCTGTCAGGAGTTTACTTGCCGGAATATTTCGTATATAATTTGCAACAAATGTTTTAAATAATTTCAAAACTGTTTCTTTTCACTTTTTTGTTTATAAATTAAAAAATAAACATTTGTTTGCTAACAGTTAAAGGCTAAATACATATTTTCTTCCTGGAGTACTCAGAGCCCCAGTGTACCTGAACAGGGTGCCAAAACCTAGTGTATCCTTCCAGGGTTAAGTTAGGAAGCCACTTCCTATCCTTTTCTCTGATTATGCTATCGAGTAGGGCTTAACCATCCCTAAGGTGACCAGATGCTGATGGTCACAACCGGGACAAAATGAGCCCTGAAAGAGAAAATCCGGGACATTTTCCAAAAAAACTGGGACAATGGGACTTATGATATTATGTTATTGTATACTCTAAATTTCAAATGTTTGCATAGGGAAAAGCAAAATTTTATTTATTGTATTAAGAAATATAATTGCATATTTCGTGAATAATTAAGCAGTATTACAATAAAACTTTTTTGGAGCCCATGGGGTTTTCAGTCATATGTTGAAGTACTGCCTTGATCAAAGTTGGATCATTTTTAATCTTCTTATAAAAATCTTTACAGGCCATATTTATTTGTATTTACAAAGGAAGGGAAAAGCTGTAATTTTCTTAGAATCAATTCCTAGTGAACTTCAATGGATCTTTGGTTTTTCCGGCACTTGAAATGCGAATGCCTTTTATGAAATCGTATTTGGAAGATCGAGTTTGATGTTAAAATTTATTTCATATTAACAGAGATAAAAAAACTGCTGGATAGACCATCACGCTTACAAGAATGACTACCGGGACATTTATGCGTCCCGAAAAAAATATTCGGGACACTGGAACAAACCTATGAAAACCGGGACAAATTCCAGGAAACTTTAGCTTAACCGTACAACCGTTCAGTTAACGACCTCCGCTAGAGATCATTTGACTTTGAAATCATTTCTGGTGCATGAAAATGATCCCAAGAGCAGAAAATTATGGCCCAAGCACTATGTCGAAGCGAGATATTTTTGTAAGCGTGTTGCTGCTCTCAGCTCTTTACAGCAGACGCATCATTTTTTCGATGGCAGCGTTCCTTAAGGCCCGTTGTCCACTACGCTGAGAAATCTGGCGCAAGAAATGTGTAAATCGAATGCATTGCTTTAGGTAAAACGAAACGAGAAATGTGTCGAATGAGGCGGCCGAGAAATCTCCAGTCGCTAGCCGGGCGAATTTTCTCGTACACATTTACCCCTTACCATTTTTCTCCGACCTGTGAATCATCGGCTGTTTTACCCCTAACAACCAAGCTCGGCGTATTAAGGGGGGTTGCCGGTGGTGTAGTGATTAGGATGCTGGCTGCTACTCGCTTGCTGCTTGAAAATGCAGCGGGCACGAATCCTGCGCAAGTAAGACTTTTCCAAGGTCGCCCAGCCCCCTGTTAGTGTGGTTTGAGGAGACAGCGCAAATTCAGCTGTTCCATCCTTCGGAAGGGACGTTAAGCCATTGGCCCCCTTGGTGTTCTTCGTTAAGAGTAGGCTAATGCCGGCACCGGGTTTCTCTTCTCCCCTCCTATCCAGCTATTCATTGCACTACCTCTTAGATACCCATTGCGCATAGGCAAAAGGTGAATCAGCTGGGAACATACATTAGTACTTATTAAGGCCGATTCACACTATGCAGTCGGGGGACGGGCCAGTTGCAGTCTAAAAAGACTGCCTCGAATTGATTCAATGTAATTAAAATAGGAGTATTCACACTATAGAAGACAGTCGGGGACAGTCGCAGTCTCTCAGCCATGCAACTCATACTGCGGACTGCAGCAGACTGTACCCCCTCTCCTGCACTCTCCTATCTGAAAATTGTGTTCCTCTTTTCAATAGCCAACCTAATGCACTCGAGTAGTTCGTTGAATTTCTCAAGAGACATACAGAAGTATTGATGATGTTTCCTGGAGTTCTTACGAAGTCGCATAAAGAGTGTATGACATTCACTTTCCTGATGTCTGACAGTAAATATTTCTTCCATCCATATTCGTTTCTCTTTCTCCTTTTCCTCCTGTTAACACAGGGCAGCAAGTACTACAACTTCTTCGGAACTGCTGTCAGAATCCATGATGCACAATGTTTTCTTCTTATTAAACACTTAAAAAATGTAATTAACCACTCTGCAAAATGCACAGCTCAGGGGCAGACTGTACCCTGACTGTGCCGTCCCCCGACTGCATAGTGTGAATCGGCCTTTAAGGGTCAATCAGTTTCTAGCTTAGCTGTGTGCACTGTATTTGACAACTCTGCTTCTGCAGTTTTTTTCATTTGGACTGGTTGTGATAATGGAAAAATTAATTGAGCTAGTTAGAAGCCATTCATGTCTCTACAACACAGGAGATGAAGATTATAAAAACACAACATTGAAAGAAGACTTATGGGCATCAATTGGGAGGGAACTTGGCAAGAATGCTTTGTTGCTAAATAAAGCAAAACAGCATTTTCCTCTAAGTCATTCGACTTTGAATCAATCTTATGAAGCAAAAAACTGTTATTGAACATATCTGTCCGAGTTTACCACTGAAAAAAACTCAACTGAGCACGTTTGATTAGGTTGCAGCTCAGAACGGAGCTAAAAGCATTTCTAGTTGACCAAGAAACTCGCCAGTGTGGACGGACAAAACTGCCGCTTCACTCACACATTTCTCGGCGTAGTGGACAATGGGCCTAAAGTTCGTTCTCACCATTCAATTTTAGTTGATCAACAAGAAGTTGAAAGATAGTTTGAAACTGAATTGAAGCATGTGAACTTTCTTTCAACCCAGTTGATCAACTTGTTAGTTGTTTCAACAAAAGTTCGACTACTTGCAACTTTTTGTGTTCAACTGTTTCAACCTTTGATGTCACTGCTGATCAATTAAAATTGAATTGTGAGAATGCTCCGTTAGGAAGATTGACCCCTCCCTCGACTAATCGAAGGCTCTTTTCACTTTTTTTTATGGGATGCGTTTCTGATAGGGATGGACAATAGTGTTATTTTGCGATATCTGTTCTGTTACTGTTATAAAGAAATACCTATTCCAAAAGAACAGCCAAATGTTTAGTACATCTTATAACTAGGGGATCCAGAGGATCTTCGGCCTTGCTGACGGCAGTTATCGTAGAACAAAAAAACAGATAAAATTCACAGGGAATCAACAGGGGAGACCTCGCTTACCTCAGCCAATAATTACAAATTGTTTTATCTTGCGTTTTTAGAATTCTGGATCATTCCTTATTTCAATAGCTTGAAATAAAAACAGTTTCGGGGATATTATTAACTGTTATCAACAATAATGAAAGCTTTCTGTTATTTTGTGTGTGATGCTCTCAGCTTGCAGTTATGGTGGCGATTTAGAAAAGCAGAAACATACGCTTAAATAACATAAGCATATTACGTATGTATAACATTTTGCGAATTAATTTTATTATAATAAATTAATTTCTTAGGAATTTATATCCTAACAGATACAAATTAGAGTTTAAAAACAATAATGAATATAGTTAGAATATTTTCTTTCTTTCCTTAAGCACTAAAACTGTCACCAAATTTGCTTTTAAAAATAGTCTGTGGGATTCGATCTAGAGAACATCGTTGACATTCAAAAAGCAGGGCAAAGGAAGAAACCGGTCATTTTTTAAATAATCTAACATTGTTTGTAAATGAGAGTGATGAAAAATTATACATTTTCACATCATTATATATTACATTTTAATCTAAAAATATTTATCATTTAATATCACACTTCTACACAAAACACGTGTTTATATATAAACTTGACATCATGACTTTGACAAGATTTTGGTAAACAAAATTAAATACTATTTATTACAGAAAACAATTTTAATTGTACATCTTCCATAAGTTTTTCAGGCCGAACTAAACAATGCTCTCAAAGTCTATAGGCAATAAATCTATCCCACCATATTCCCATTTACAGATGCCTTTAATTTTTAAAAGATATTCCTTTCTCAACCTCGCATGACTCCACCAAAGTTTGTGTTACAGTTTTTGCCTCCAAATGCAATACACTTACTCAAAATCCCTCTCCTACAAAGAATGTCAGAAATCTTCCTTGAAATTATTGCTGAAGTTACATTTGAAACATTTTGAAGATCAATTAGTTTTAATTTCATACCCTATTACTGGTAGTTAAAGTATTGTATAAGTACAGGAAGAATTTATATATTTCCATGATTAATAGTACCTGTGGAAATGCCAAAGAAAGGAAGACTATTTTCCGTACAGTCCATTCACACTTTTTATGATTGCTTCTGACTTAGTTTGTGCACATGCAATACTTTGCTTTTCATTAATACATAAATAATGTTGACAGTAAATTCAAAACACAGTCCATAGACTTGTGTAACTGGAATGTTGATATATTAATGTACCTTTAGCTGCAAACAGCCATTCATCAGAATAACATTCTTTCTTAACAAAATATTTAGTAACTGTAGAAGAGGATGATGCATATCACACAATTTCCTTGTGCTAGTACAGTTATGTTCCCCAAGATCTAAAGCTTCACGATTAGCAACAGAAACTTATGTCCCAGCCTTACATATCAAACATTCTGCCTATTCCTCTGAACCTTCTTTTTTAAAGCAGGCAAACTTATTATGCATTTATGAGGTAAACTTGCATTTCCTTTTTCCCATTTTTATGCCTAGGATGAAATGAAAATAAAAAGAACCATTTAAATGACATCGGATTCCTACTTATAAAGACACAATTTTCCTTGATTTTGGGAAAATTTTCCAAAGCCAGGAAAATAAGTTTGATACAGTAATTATGTAGTTGTGGTTTTTCCAGCTGCACACAAATATATTATGGTAGGTTTAAAAGATCTCTCTTTTTTCACACTTGTTAAATCAAATTCTACTATTAATTATATCTCTATCAATCAATTAATTGTTACTCAATCATAACCATTGCATAGGGCTTGGATGTTGAGAAACATTTTCAGTCTCAGTAGAAAATTTATTGATTTTTCAAAAAGATTTTTAATTTGATAAACCTTTGCCAAAGAAAATATATGTATATATAGCTAAAGATGTGATCCTGTATATCACATAAGTAACAGATTCAGTGCCAGATACCTATTAACCTATAGCAACCTTGAATATAAAATATTTTTTAGGCTTTATTGATCAAAATATACAACCTTTACAATGAGTTCGTTTTAATATAATATACGAATTTTTTGATACCGTGAATGTAAAACACTCTTTAGGCTTTATTAATCGTAATGTCAAAATGTAGAATTTTTACAAGAACTTTGTTTTAATTTAATATATAATTCTTTTGGATAATGGGAGAGAGGATATTGATAATATTTTGCCACAGGCCCTTTTGCTTCTAATTATGCTATTATGAGAAAGTAGGTACTCTATAAAATTTCCATCCATCTCCCAAAAGATGATTTTGAATCTTTATTTTTCAATTGCCTTTGCAACAGGAGGATATAGAGAAAAAAAATTTCCAACAATTCATACTTAAGAACTATTCATACTTATAACCTACTAAGGAATTTTGACTCCCTATTCAGTTAATGAACACAACTCTCAGATACAAACTCTGTACCACCTTAGCAGTTCTTTGTTCTTTTTATCTTAAAGTGGCCACAAACAACCCTGTATGAGAATTCTTATCTCTGCTCTACCTCTTGATTCTGTCACTCATGACAAGCATAAACAGATCCTTTTAATCAAGTTTCTGACTGTTGGAGATCTGCCTTTAAGCTTAGGACTTCCTTTGGTGAAACATTTACCTGTAAGGCAGCAGATGGTAGTGAGTTCTTGTTCTTTTAGTAAAACAATTTTTACAGTTAAATCTGACTGTACCGTATAACGAAGGTTATTATCACATACCCAGTCAAACAGCTAAAAAAAAGGGACTGGTAAACCCTTCAGCATCAGTAAGTACACATTCCAGAATTTCGAATAATCACAATCCTTTGCTAAGAACATTTCCTCGACAACATCGGAAAACCATGGAGCTCTATTCTTTATCGAAACACATTGTTTGATATTATTGACATTTTTTTAATTACGAAAAATTCACTTAAATATCTTTAAAAAACTAAGATTAGACCACATAATAATGCTTCTACATTTTAATAATACCTTAAATAACCTAAACTCTATTTGTAATGTTTCCTTTATGATCCAAAATTATAATCAATAAAGCTTCGAGGGTTCTTGTGTTGATGAAAGTATATTTTAATGTAAAAGTTAACTATTATTTATAGACTGAAGCCTTCTAAAGTTACAAAAATCAAAGTTTAAAAAAGGTCATTTATTAGGCTAGTTTTTCACTCCAAAAGGAGTTCTGCAGCTAGTTTTACTGAGCAGCGTGTATGCACAGAGGCCTTATTACTAGGTCTTCCTATGACCCTTAGATACATAGTTACGCTCCTGTTTATGCTTCTTGAGTTTCCCTATGCATTCGAATCTGTACTGGTGTGCGGTGACTATATATTCCTTTCTATTTTATAATATCCTTAAAAATATGGAAAGCAAGCGTAAAAGTAGTGATGCTGATGGTGCTTCATCTATATAAGTAGTGAAAAACGTCTCAAGTGCTATCGATGGAAACAAAAATGGACATAATAAAGCAATCAGAAAGAGGTGAGTCATTTGCTTCCATTGGATGTATTTATGATGTCAATTGTTCAACAATTGGGACCATTTTAAAAGACAACCAAAAAATTGTTGAATACATTCGCAATGTAGGCTCACTTCAGTCTGTGATTGTCAGTAAAAACTGAAGTGTCATCGTTGAAGAAATGGAAAGGTGTTTAATAATTTGGATTCAGAATCAAATTAGAAAAAACCAACAATTGAGTAATGAATTGATTCAAGATAAGGTTAGAAGCCTTTTTCAGGATATTAAATCGCATATGGGGGAAACGGCCGGTGATCCTGCTGAATTTATGGCCAATGCCGGATGGTTTGCAAAATTCAAGCGTAGGATAAATATGAAATACCATTCATCATCTGGTGAATCTGCAAGTGCCAATTACGAGGCAGCAAAAAAATTTCCTGAGGCCTTGGCAACAATTATTAAAGATGGGGCTTACTGTTCTTGACAAGTTCTCAATGTTGACGAGACAGGTCTTTTCTGGAGAAAGATGCCTTCAGGGACCTTCATTGCAACTGAAAAGAAGAAAGTTCCTGAATTCAAAATTTCTAAAGATCGTCTAACCCTCCTTCTGAGTGGAAATGCTGCAAGAGATTTCAAATTGAAGGCACTTCTTGTTTATCACTCTGAAAATCCGAGGACTTTGAAGGCAACATTTTCCTTGATTTGGACTTCGAATAAGAAAGCATGTGTAACATACTTGCTATTTCAGCAGTGGTTTTTTGATCACTTTGTTCCAGCTGTCAAAAATTATTGTAGGGAGAGTAATTTGGCCTTTAAAATCTTATTGGTCATTGATAATGCCCCACGTAATCCTGTCCCATTAGCTAACTTGGACTCAAAGTAGATAACAGCACATCTTCTCCAGCATCGACTTCTCAGGCATCAGAAAAATATCCTGCATACTCACCTACAAATAGCCCTGCTGAACCAAATAATTCCTCCCCAAATTCTTCAGAGTAATAATCATGGAACCCTCCCATCAATAGATGTCTTGGAAACCACTGAATATTCTCTACACAACTAAATTTGTACAAGGAAATTAAAGTTTATATTGAAAATAAATTCATTTATCCTAACTTCACTTTTTATTCACTTAAATGGAAAAAACTGATACTTTCTAAATATAGAGGGGAAACGGATTAATGAATTTAACATTGTTTATTATAGAAAAAGTCAATTCAACTTACGAACATTTAGCTTACGAATGCATTTCCAGTTATGTGTTAAGTTCGTAAGTAAAGGTTTGCCTGTGTTATAATTTTCTAATAATTTCGGAAAAGTAGAGAATCTAGAATTTTCAGTAGATTAACTTTTTTATCATTTTTTAAATGTACATCCTCATATCTTGCCTTCTATTGAATATAGTAGTTTTCCGATAAGACTTTAAAGTTATAATGAATGTAAAAATTTCAGCAGACTACATTTTTATCACTTTTTAAAAATGCAACCTACAATCTCCCCTTATATTGAGGAATAGCAGCTTTCCAATAAATTAACTATTATTATTATTTAATACACATACATTTCAAAATAGATATAATGAAAATAATAGGTTGAATAATTATCCTGTTTATATTATTTAGAACATATCCTGGTAGAATAGGTATTGCGAAAATAATTGGTATAACATGTATCCTGTTAATATTATTTAGAACAGATATTGTGAAGATAATTGGTAGAACAGGTACCCTGTTAGTTTTTTGGAATAGGTATCCTGTTAATATTATTTATTATCCTGGTAGTACAGATATTGTGAAAATTATAGGCATATCAGGTATCATGGGTGGCATATTTTTGAAAGGAGAAAAAGGTATCATTGAACTAATACGGATACTTTTTAGAAAAGTTCTTAAATGATACGGATACTTTAATTGTTGCTATTATGTAATAACGGGTATTGGTAATAGGTATTCTAGGAAACGGTTATAAGTCACTACCTGTTAAAAATACCTTTTCTGTTATTTTTGGCACATCCTAGTTTCTGAGTAACGTCGCCACAATAATGAGTCATCGTCGAGCGACCCTTCATCACGAACGTGATATTTTCCATAGTGGAATTAATAAGTAGCGTGTGATGAGTCTTCTCACAGCTGCATGTTGAAATTTTTTCCACTTACGCTCGCATGCGTCTGGAACTGCCAGACCATGAACTAACTCGTATGCTGTCGAGTCGGAATTGATTCTGAGGCTTTGCTGTGTAAACGCCACGCAAAGGGACCTCGATTTTCTCTTATCGGAAGCTCAGTAGTAAAAGTAATTCAGATGCATCGATTAAATCTACGTGTAAATATTACCAGGATAAAGCGAGTGTGATTTAATTAAGATACACCTAATGCATTCATTTGGTGTAACTTCCTCATTGAGGAACGCGCGAATCATTTTGGGTTAATTTCCGCGTTGAAATATAATTGCTGGAGTTAAT
This sequence comes from Tanypteryx hageni, assembly GCA_028673005.1. Classification (NCBI taxonomy): domain Eukaryota; kingdom Metazoa; phylum Arthropoda; class Insecta; order Odonata; family Petaluridae; genus Tanypteryx; species Tanypteryx hageni. Next base: position 175,185,086 of record CM054120.1, read on the forward strand.
TTTAACAGTTTTATTTATTGCTCGGTTAGTCTTGAATTTTTGGTAATCCCTCAAGCGCGTAATTGTATGTGAAGAAAGGAATGTGTATCTCTCCTAATAGGTCTAAAAGTCTTGGCCCTCGGTTGATGCATCATAAAAAGTCTAAATCTTAAAGGCATTGCCGCGACTTCGCTTTGTCATTACGCCAATGGAGTCGTAAAATGGAAACACAAACGTGACATTTCCTTCATACTCTTACAATTTATGAATGGGCGAGTATTTTCCGGGAAAATTAGTAATTCCACCTGTCGTAGTGTTAAAACTTCCATTTTTATCCGTTTTCAACAAACAATATATCTTTCCAAATGAGATTAATTAAATTTTGGATGGCAAAGCAAATTTATGGTTCAAGGTTCAGTTTTAGAAATACGACGTAATTTGTGCTCATAATAAGTGTCACGGTAAAATGTTTGATTTGTGACGTAATCTATGCCAAAGATTTGTTATAGGGTATATTATCAAGGATATTGTCCCTTTTTCCTCCATTTTTATTCTCCCGTAATTTGAACCCGCGCCAATGAAAATCTTCTGTGTACAACTTATTTGAATGACTCATTCCAGTTGAAAAGGAGGACCTTTATAATCGTGGATAACCCATAAGTTGAGTGAACGCTAGAGAAATTTCCTTATCAAATACTCGGACGGGAATGCTCCACATTCTCGCCGCTCCTCCCAAGCTGTGTTGTTTCACTGTATGGGAGGGTGGGGAGAGGAATGGGAGAGGTGGGAGGGGAAGGGGTGAGAGGGGAAGGGAAGCAATTGCTTCGTTGCAAAGCGGATTGCTCGGGTCTCGGATCGATACGCTTGTTCCCGAAGTCATAATCGGTTGAGAGCGAATTCCTCTTCAGACGCGAATGTGTCTACAACCGAGTCGCCGGAATCTTGATCGCGCAACTCGATCGGAATTCGCCGGAAAACCGTTGAAAATATCCTAGTTCCCAAGAACGATCCCTCTTGTCCGCAGACAGAATCAAAGCGGCCTCTTTGCGGCTACTATTAAATCTATGCGGTCTTCCACGTGACCGAGGCGAGATCGAGGGAGGAATATAAAACCAAAGTAAGGCATCCTTTGCCTGGTCGGTTCGTTGTGTCCTGTCGACGTAACCAATTGCCGAGACTTTTGAAGACCGATAAGGAACTCCGATATCTCTCCCGAGTTGCTTCCCTCGTTTCCAACTCCTGCGGTATTCTCACCTCCCTCCAAGTCTCCCTCCCGTCTCGCACGAGACTTCGGCCACATTCTCCGGCGAGAGGGGAGGGCGTGTGCACCTGGGTGCATATCTTCGATGAGGTTTCCGCCACGCCATTCCATAGGGGTCGCACACCACCGATGATGTCATAGGTGAAATAGTCTTAAGACGCCTTAGGGTGGAAGGCGGTGACGTAATCTCTCGGTCGGATCCATTTCTCCCTTCCCTCTCGCCCACTCGCTTTCTCCCCCTTCATCCAACTCACGTAGCTTCTCGTAATCCTTTTGTTTCTCCGCTCTCCAACTGGAAGGAGCTCAGGAAACATGGCCAAAAGAAAATGTGCCGAAGAGAGACGGGAAGACCGTGTGTCGTTCACGAGCGAAGTTATTTCATTTTTAGCGATAACTCGTCATGGTACATTTCTTCTCGGGGTGCGATCGCTAGATTAGGTGTTTACTCTTCTCTTTGCAAATGTAAGAAGGGAGTTTTTAGATAACCTTATCTAATCACGTCTCCCCGTTTCGGGGTCTACGCGCAAACTTGAGTAGCCCTCGGTTATGCGGTTTATTTGCTCGGGAGGAAGGCACTGGAGTTTTCCTGTTCGGGGAGCGACTTTAATTAAGGAAAAAATGATTGATCGTGTTCCTGTCTCGTGTTGCCATTTCGACTGAATGTTCGCAGTTTTGATTTAAATATTGCAAGGTGCGGTTAAAGGCTTATGATGATGGCCTGTCGTATCTTTGTCTCCGTTCTTAGATACGTATAGTGTGTTGTCCCTCATTTTTTATCGATTGAAACATTGAAAGTAAGTGTACGATATGCTCGGCAACGTTGTGGAACTTCAAAGCGTTCGCGTGAGAAGCTATAATATCAAAACCCTGACCTTTAGCATATCTATCTAGCATTTATATCATAATGAAAAGACGTGCACCCAAAGGGCAATGAAATAGAAATGCATTCTAGTTCCTTATCGCACTCATTTGTTTTGAAAGGAAATTTGAATTCTCGTCAGTCTATTATTATCATCTGTTTCAAATGGAAATTTTTATTGTAGATATATTGATTATATCTTACGTAATGTTGGAAGGGAACTGATTATGATTGGAGATAACCTCGAATAAACTGTTGCCGCTCAGATCTAGTGACTACATACTCGTCACAGTTGGTTAACAGATTAGATTAATTTTGTGACGGGTCTCTGAAATTATATTACCTGCCACCTGAAATATTTGTTACAGACATTTGCCATGCTTAATAAGAAGGGCAGTTCATTTTAATATTTATTAGATTTTTAATGCCAGGAATTGTTCCACATTTATTACCTTGATAATACTTCAAAGCAGTGGTGCCCAACATGCGGCCCGCGAAGCATTTTTGTGCGGCCCCCGAAGCTATGGTGAAAATGTAATCCGAAAAATTTAACACGCAAATTCATACATTTGTATGAAATTTTGATAATAAAACTTTTAATATTGAAATGTCAACCATAAAAATGTTGTTTAGAATTGATTTTCATATATATGTCACCTCAGAATGTACAGGTAACTTCCAATTTAAACTGCCCTGCCCGCCGAAGAATTTGACACTTCCAATGCGATGGATTGGCATCCGTCCGCCATGTAAAAAGGTTGGGCACATCTGCTTTAAAGCATAGTTCATGCTGATTATCTTTACTTGATTTATATTTGATGCATAAGATTCAATCCCCAGTGCTAGCTGACGAAATTATGTTCATGTTCGTAAGATAAATTGCCGCAGGAATGTTTTTAATTAATTTTCTATAACCTAAAAACCAGCAAACATGTAGGTTCTGTACGCTACGTCAGCTTGTTTGAAAGCGCGAGGTGGAAAGCATTTTTAATAACTTTAATTCACGAAACTTGAAAACTCAACTCCGGAGGGTAAACGTTTATACTGATTAAGTACTTTTTAACTAAATGCTACGGATCGTTTTATTTAATTTATGTGTTAATTGGATTGTTTTAATGTTTTATGTAGTGTGTGTGTTATATTGTTTGATATATTTGCTAATGTTCTCTTGCCACCAGACTTATGGCCTTCTTGCAATGTTAACTAAATAAATAACGGATTATTAAAATAAAACAATTTTATTAACTCGTTTGACGTAATTTAAAGTTCAGTTAAGAAGTAAGCACGTATTCAGGTTTATTTTTTCGCAGGAACGTAACTAGCCTCCCAACTATGGTGGTGCCAGGATGATTATCAAAAATATTTGAAGGGACACGCCTAAATTACAAAATAAATACAGTAAAAATAATAATATGAAAAATGTTTTAACTAATTCTCATTGCACTAATCATACAAATGAAAGACAATGTTGCGTTAAGAACAAAAAATAGTACACTTTATTAAGTTTTTAAATTTAATATTGTGAAGGGGATTTATAAAGAGTGGTCAAAGCCTCCCCCACTCTCCCCCCTTCCCCCAAGCCCTCCCTTACGGTAGTTATGCCCCTGCTTGTTCCTGAAGTCTAGCTCGGTTGCCTTTTCATTACTCATCCTACAATAACTCGAAAGCATGAAATCG